>CM041295.1:13005379-14205379 GCA_023052935.1 Piezodorus guildinii | reverse complement strand
AGCAAAACTATAAACAAATTTTTCTATATGAAGGAGTTTTTTATTCTATTTATAAGTATGACTATACGGTGTACCTTGAGCAAGGTTTTACATTTAATGTATTTCATTTGATGCTGCTAGGTTTGTTATTTATTTATTAAACTTCATTCTTTTTTAAGTGCAAGATTCTTACCACTTAAGCCATAGTAATGTACTGTTGTAATTACAACACACTACAGTTAAAATTACAATACAGTTATTATTAATTTAGAATTTCACATTTCCTGAGTTTTCGTTGGGAATATTCACCTACCCGGACTCAATGAGTCTATGGTCAGGCCCTAATAATGTTATACTTAAAAAAATTCGAACAGTAGCTACATTTCCCAAAATTACCGCTTGTTGAACCGCTGCTAGAGGTAGATCTAGTCGTTGGAAGGATTCTTGTGTGTCTTCAGGAATCAGGCTTATTGTAGGATATTATAATGGAGTAAATTCTAAAGCTCTCCAATCCTGTTCCTTCAGCTCTTCCGCTAAATTTTTGTATTTTCTTTTTGTTTCAGGAACTGTCTTCTGAAAGTTGTTGTACACCTATATCTATAATTTGTGCCACTTTTTTCTTCCGATGGATAACTAAGATATCCGGCCGATTCTTCGACACAGCGTGGTCAGCAAAAATTCTTAGCTTTGTGACTAACAATAATCGGTAACGGATGGTATTCGTATTATGAATGATAGATGTTACAGAGATTCATCTTTAATGCAATTGCCTGGTGAATGATTTTAGCTGCATTGTGATGTCTCTGCAAATACTCCTTGCCATCAAGGATTTCACATCCTGAGTTTACATGATGTTTACTTTCGGCTACCTTTTTTCATAAACGGTCTTTGATGTGCTCTCCCCAGATATCCTTTCTGTATGATCTTGTGACTTATTATTATTATACCTTAAAATGGGTGACTCAAATGGGCGAGTAAAGTTGTTGGGCTCGGTGAGGAGCGGATTCCGAGAAGTTGGTATTCGCTTATCCGACTGGTAGGCCTCCATGAGTTAGGTTGAAGCGTCGATGGGAGGAATGCGTTAAGGCTGATTGATCTCGGGGGCTTGGGCTTGAACGGTGAACAGTGGACCAGTCTGTGTAGGCGGAATTTGGTGGTATCGGCATCGAACCTTCGGGTTCGGTAAGCCTATTTTTATTATTATACCTTATGTAGTGTTTCCTTACTGGATGAACCTCCGAGCAAATTATCTTGGAAAAAATTGGTTGTGAAGTAAAACGATCGTTATCCCGTCTTAAATTCAGCTGTAAAGATTCTAATCTCGTATAGGAGCAAAAAATAATAAAAAATAAAAAGAGGAAAAAACTGATTGAACCAGTTTAATATTCACCTATAAAGATGCGAACTATAAAAGAAAAAAACTTAGTTGTAAAATGTAGGGGTTGATTCCTAAGTAGCCCACGACGCCCTTCCTCCCCAATCTGGAGGTTACAATGCCTCCTTTGAAAAGTACTCGCTATTGAGAAGTATTGCTTTTAAGGAGACTTTCATAAAGGAATGTAGTCATTTATGTCTCTAGTTCTTATATCTCTACGTCACGGATACCCACACATAAAATAAAATGGGAAGACGTTTTATCCTGCTACCATTAGTCAGCATAGAATAACAAAAAATATGCAAATGTCGGAGGAGAAAACGATTTTATTTTGGGACTTGGTCCCTTAAGAATAACATGAATATTACAAATGAAGACAAGACGTCTGACCAAAATACATTAAATATACTTAATTATTTACTAAGATAAAGGAGGAAGAAAAAAATGATGAGCTAATATTATAAAAACAAAAGAGGGTTATCATAATAATTGATTAATTTTAATCGTAAATCTAATTTAATATTTTACAGACAAGAACATGGTTAAGGAGAAAACCTCTGATCTCTGTTATCAACAAATGCTAATTTACAATACCATACTGAAACCTATGGACTCGAACTGTAGGGGACAGCCGAATTTTGTAACATCAGACGCATAGAATCCTGTCGATCAAAAGTCCTCCGAACAATAGTTAATGCTTCTTATTATGTCGCCAACATTACCTTAAACCACGAACTTAATTCTCCACTTATTTCATACCTTGTTCTATCGAAATTCTCAAAATTCCATCAGAACCTTATTCTTCACCCTAATACTCTAGCTCAATCCCTATTCAGCTCCACAAATACCTCCTCGAAGATTAAACAGCAGTGCCTCACAGACTTCATGTAAAAATAGAAGTGCTGGCGCGTGCCAGATTCTCACCCCAAGTGTTGTATGTTTGTGAGTTAAGTGCCATAACTCAGCTTCCGCTTGATTTTAAACCAGTGACAGAGCTGAGGGAGAGGCGCTGGGATCTCTCGAGTTCGACTTTTTCCTCTGTTAAATGGAGGGATAGGCCTGGTCTGTGGTTCCTTCGGATTGTAAATATTGAATATAAGCATTTTAAGTTGTTCATTTTTTTTTTAAACTTCGTATATATTTCATTGGTTTTTTATCGTAAATATTTTGTACCATTATTTTATGAATTAATTATTTTGTAAATATTATATTAAAATAAAGCACCATTATTACTGCCCTATTTGAGAATCATTGTAATATTACTTAACTAAAGTAGTTGGATTTGAAAAATAAAATAAAATGATAAATTAGCATCTTTTTGGGACGATAGGCGTTGGAAAAAGAGATGTTGAACGTGGATAAGGAAGAAGCATGACGTATATTGGAAGAAATGAAATTACAGAATGCAATGGAACGGGCAAGAAAGGATCGACTGAAGGCTTTAGTTGTGTAGGATGGGAAATGAAGGTCGGAGCGATCTTGTTTCCAGCAAGTAGACCGAGTATTTAAATCGAAGGAGCCTGTGGATATGACGAGGTTGTTGGGATTATCTTGTCGGGTAAAGAAATGACCCATGACAAGAAATACTGCCAGCTTGTGGAGGTGGGGGGGCCACTTCCACACATCGTATAGGTGGCTCACGTGTGACCACCTAGAAGTACCGAAAGCAAATCTTAAAAAAACTATTTATGAGCCACTTTAATTTGTTCTCAAGTCCCATAGAGAGACCATCGTAAGCTACACAGTTGTAATTTGGGCAATAAGTGATAGGATTTACATGAAAGCGTTTGGTAAAAAAGAAAAAATCCACAACTCTATTTTTAACCTCGTTTAGAGAATTAAGGGAATTTTTTAAGGAAGTGGGCCGTCTCAAACCTATCGTAGTCGGCGGACGTTTTATTCAGGCTGGAAAGGAATCATTCGAATGGGCGTCGAATTTAATGTTATGAGTAAATTCGATCCAGGACATCCTGAACCGGATAAATTAAAGATTGCTATAACATATAAGAACATCCAGCAAAATTATTTGCCCTGATTGTGCACAACTTCATGCATATCAAACATTCTTGTGTAGAATGGTTTAGCAGCCCTGGGCTGGGCGAGGGGAATCCCAAATCCTTCCGCCTCTGAAATTTTTTGTTTCGTTTAACAAGGGCTGCGTGGTGGGGCGTTATTTTCCTACTAAAGGGTCCCACTGAGGATTCTCGTCAAATAATGATTTTCGCTCTTAAACTTCTTCTCTCTGGAGGCTCCTGTCACCAGTTCCAAATTCCTGGAATCATCTACTCGTAGTCCGTTCATGGGAAGAGCATCCCTTTCTCAGAACTGAGATAAAAGGATTGAATTTGAATAATATCCAAACTCAAAGAGTGGATTACCATTTCCAAGAATCTTCTCATGTTCATTGAATAATGCCAAGGATAACATTCAAGGGAATAAGTAGAATCTCAATACTGATTTCCCCCAATGAATATAAAGATCATATTCTATGAAAATAAAATAATAAATATGATGTGCACAACGCACGGCTTTCCGTTGTTAAAACCAATTTACGAACATTTATATAACGTTAGAGTTGAAAAATCTACCCACGATAAGGACGTATTTAAGAGGATATGCTCGATTTTCATATTTTAAGGACGTTTTTAATTATTTTTTATTCTAAGTCGCCATTCTCGTTGAAAGGAATCTTAAAAATTGACATATATCATAACTAGGATACGATTCAAAATAAAAGAGAAAACCACCATTTGTGACTCGATTCTCCTTTTAAAAGGAAACGAATCGAAATATTTCTGTGGTAACTAGGATTACCGCACTAAAACGGACACCTTTTAATATCCTTACTGAGTTCCGATGGAAACATTTATTTCCGATTGAATGATATAATAATAGATATTATAAAATCAAACAAACAGAAAAAACGGTTATATTTTTACAAGAAATTTTCCATTTTTTTCTTAAAAGCTACCCATTAAATAAATAACAATTATTAGCTATTGGAGGTCCTTTGGTGCCTAACCCCAAGGGCATGTCCTCTATCTGTTCAGCCCTAAAGGACTTTTGTTTCGCATTTTCTTTGGCATGCCATCCCTCCACCATGCTTATAACAAATTGTTAGGTTTTTTCCACCTTTTAACGACTGTGCAGCGGGTGGCCGACAAACGTTTTTTTTTTTTTTTTTTATTCGTTATTTGGATTCTACGTATCTTGAAAAATAAGCCCCCAATTTAGAGGGGGAGGTAATTTATTTTCGATTACAAAGGTTCATTATTGAAAAAAATAAACCAAAAAAATTAAAATCGATTAACACCTCTCAATTAAATTTTCCATTTGACGCGTATAGAATTAATCTTGTTGGATTAATTAATTTCTCTAATCCTAGAATGACTATTTATTAATTAGCTGTTTCTGGAAGAATCTGTCTCTCGACAACCTATAAAGTGCCTTGGGCTGAGTACATATAGAGGTTCTTCGCACTATTCCTTGGAGGTTTTTAGGCCGAAATAACGACCAGCTGCCAGTTTTTCGCACCTAAATTTTCGGGTACCCTGTTTATAGAGGATGTGCCCCAGAAGAGTCTTCCTATCCCAGAGTCGTACTAATGAATAACAGAAAAAATAATTATTATTCTACAGCCGGGACCCGGAGTACAGTAGCCTAATGCTCAACCCAATAGACCTTGTAACTCCGTTTATTTTAAGAAACATTTATAAGCCTATTGGTAAATATTAAAATAAGAACTGAAGACAATTCCATGAGTGTTTGGCAGATTCATAATGGAAAATGAATTATAAAAAATCTTACAACTAATTTATTTCAAAAAGATACTTAATAAGTAGTGTGTATGCGTATGTATGTGAGTGTTTTACATATTATCTATTCTAATCCCCAAAATAATTGTTAAAAAAATGTTAGTTTAAATGCATCTACAAACCGATCAAATAATTAGTTTTAATCAAGCTCTGTTATTAAATTTATGAGGTTGCAACCACCTTGTTTTAAAGTAAATTTTTATTAAAAATATGGCTGTTGAAGTTGGAACATAAGATTCCATTCATTAATCTTACTCAGAAGCATGATCATCCATTACGCCTAAAGGGGGCCACCGCAAGAGTGACATTACAAAAAAATCAATATAAAAGCGACTCAGCTGCTTCCTTGTTTAATTGCTATTATTATTGTATTTCATTTAATGGTTATAAATTACTCGGAATAGAACTGAGCTTTTTAGAGATATATGTTGCCATCTATAAAAAAGAGATATTAAGAAGAGGAATGCCATGGATTATCTTCAAATTATTAGCGATAATTGTTTATTAAGGAATTTAAATTCGACTTTTTTTTAAAGGGCTTTGTTTTATACAATTTACTGATCAATATAAAGCCAAAAATAAATGATTAAGGAGAAGTTAGCGGAGGTTCAGGTATCGAAATAATTTCAATTAAGTCAAATCAATGTTTGTCCGACGTTTCGGCCTAAATTTTAGGCCGTTTTCAGGACCATTGTTGTTGCCACGAGCTCACAACAGCTAGAATTTAATGTTTACGCACATCCTTTCCACATGAGTTAATTTATAAAATTATAAACTAAAACTTAACAATCAATAAATAACTCGTTTCCTTTTTTTTTTTTCAGGAAAGCGGTGCAGTGATCGCTCTATTTTCTGTGGTTAGTACAAAAAAATCTACGAATTTTATAACATATATTTAAATAGTACGCGGGTATGTAAGGCCCGTCAGCCAACTTGGTCACTCATTATAAGAGTTTATAATTTATCATCAAGAATTGAGACCTCGATTTTTAAAATGTACTATATCCACTTTAGACAATTTAACATGAAACGCAAAAGTATCTCATTTATTTAGTATGGGACCAATTTTACTTGTTTCTTTCTTTTTTTTTTTTTTTTTTTTTATTAAAATCTAAAGTTGATTTTTTAACGTGTTACCTACTTATTTTTCCAAATTATTGCACTTTTCTTATAACTTTTAACAATACAATATAGATATAGTACGTATTGAAATGAAACGTGGATATAGTAATTTTTGGAAATAATTAAAAGGTATATGGTACATTATGGAAGAATACAAGTCACAATAATCTTACTCATACAACATTACCGATAACTATTGTTAATTACTTAATTATGTATATTGTTAGTTGATGCTTAAAGGCGTAAAACTCCGAGGTCATCAACGCCTATAAATTCACAGAGATTTGTGTGAGAGTTCTATTTTGACTTAAAGAAAATAATCATAAGGAAAGTACTGATTATAATAACTTTATAAAAAAAAAAAATAATAAAAAGCTGCAATTTTGCAATTCGCAACTAGTTACTTTTCTAGTTAAAATCAATTTTAGAATTCTTATGAACTTTCGGAATGAATTGTGGCGTGTAACATTTTCATTTTTTTCCCCAATACACTAATAACTTAAACCTTGTTGAATTTAAGAAACAATTCGTTTTTAATATGAGAAAATCAATTCTTGGGATTTGGGGCCCATTTTCACGAAGTTATTATCTAATTATAAATGAAATTCGCACAGTTGTTTATTCTTTTTTAATTTTAGATAAAGGATCACACAATAGGAAAAAGTATTGGAAATATTGGGTTGTGTTGGGTAATATATATATATATATATATATATATATATATATATATATATATATATATATATATATATATATATATATATTTTTTTTTTTTTTTTTTTTTTTTTTTGAGGGATGTCGAAATAAATACAGATATAGATGTTCGCATAGATAAGGCTCAAAAGATTAATCAATAGATTTATTTACGGCCTTCTCAGATTATCATATATTTCTAACTGGTGTTCTGGTCAAGGGTGGCTTTATCCAGGTTTCCGAAGAACACGACTACTAGGCATCTTTTAATTCCAATCCTTGCCAGCCAGAAAACCTTGTTCTCTATTTGACCTCCTTACTCCTCGCTCTTCTAGAACTGCATTCCTTTGAAAACTCCTTTATCATCCGGGCTACCATACTTTCAAACTCACTACCCATCTCCCTTCCTCAACCACATTCAAGCACCAGTTATTTCTCCTCCTGAAAGATCAAACTTCCTTCACACATGTAAATTGTCTCGTCCTCATTATGCGCTGCATAATTCATAAACTTTTTATCTGTTTTTTTTCATATATTCTACTTAATTTAATTTTATATATCTCATAGTTTTTTTTTTTTAAATATTTATTTATTGAAATTTACAACTGTAATTTATATTACAAAGTATTCTAAAAGAAAAATCACATTCTAGAAGATGACGTCAAAACGGACCTTTTATTGTTCTTCAGGAGTAAGGATAGGGATTTTTGAAAAAAGGGGAAAATGGACTTTTCAAGCCTTTGGGAAAGGGTAATCGCTAATGGATATAGATTAAATAAATAAATTTTAAGCTGTTCATAAATTTTAATTGTCCCAATTTCTCTACGGACTTTCCTACAGCCTAATATATTTTTTTAAAAACATCTTAATAGCGATCATAATAACAGAAATTGACGCAGACGAAGTGGCGAGAAACAGCTAGTAAAATAATATAGCAATATCAAATTGTATAATTAGTAGTAATGAGTTCGTCATCTTACATTACCTTTTACAACTTGGTATATACGATAATATTTCTTCTAAAATCTTCAATTTTTCAACGGTATATGTACTATTCTCATGTTAAAAAAATAATATATTTTTGATTTTTCTACTTTAGTTGGTTATAAAATTCGTTCAACTTATGTAATAAGCCACTTCTAATAAATCCTAAAAAGGGGACCCCGTGGCTGAGTGGCTAGCGCACTAGGCTCTCACGCCAAAGGTTGTCGAATCCCAACCGCGGAGGGACTTTTTCAAGCATTTAATTAAATTGGGGATCCACTCACAGTCTTTCCACGAACCCGGGGTTCGTAAAACCCGTCAGCCAATTGTCTCAGGCCACTCGCAAATGTAGGCATGGGGGTAATGACCCTACCCTGTAAAATTGATCGTGAAACGCGAGCGCCTGTGGTGCCAACGTAAAAAAAAAAATTAATCCTAATAATTTTTTTATTCTACGAAAATTTAAAATATTGGCGTTTAAGCCGTTAGACTATTTTAAACAGAATGAATATTAAAGCCTATAAAAGTTTACATAGATATAGTGAGTTAAATCAAAATCGTTAGTGCCGTTTTTGAGTAAATCGTAAAAAGGTGCTATGCATGGAATAAATTAGGACTTTCGGTCAGCCGATTTTCCTGAAAAATTCTCTGTAACATCTCGGGCGTACATTTGTCTTAAATATGAAATTTCAGTTATATACAACTTGTTTTTTCGCTAAGCTTATCCCCTTCCCCCAACACACACTCAAACAGACCTTTTTGCGGGACAAGGGCCGTTGGACTCAGGAGACCCTAACACGCGTATTTTCGTCGAAAACTGGAATTAGTAAATTTTTACTTTCCCAATACTTTTCGTTACTATATATTTCATATGTAGGTAAGTGGAAGTAAAACTATTTTAACACTTTTCTTACGTAAAAGATGAATAGAAATATATTTGTATATGTATTTTTCACATTTAATTTTTTAAACTAAAAGAAAAGTATGGAATTTAAAAGGTCAAAGAATAAATTTATTGAAAATAAGTCGATGAGTTTGGATGACACCGAAACCTGAAGAAATGTATAAATCTGTTAGTTATTGTAAAGGTCAAACGGTCAACTGAGAATATACCGATATTGTTCCATATCCTCTGTTACATAAGTCTGATAATTTCAAGCTTCGGGCTTTTACCTAGAATGAAAGTCAAAATTATCTCTTTATGTTCCGCACTATTTACAAAACAGAGAAATTTCTATCTGAAAATACTAAACCGGCCCACGGATAATTTACTGACTGATGGTAGCAATAGTGATGAAGATACAAGATTAATGTTTCATCAATGTACTAACTTTTTGTCAGCCTAATTGCAGCGCCGTGGTCTGGGAGACAGAGCGCTGGTCAACGGTTCTCCGAGTCCTGGGTTCGAACCACGGCTGTGGCAGAAATATTTATCCTGTTATTTCAGCTGTGGAACGACCCTGGAGTAGGGAGACCATCCCGGGGCACATCCATCCTCAATAAACTGGAAACCCAATCTAGTCTACGTCGTGATCTACCCTCTTCACCTCCTTGCTAGCCCGCTGCCCGCGAAACAGAACCGATCCTCAATACCGTTCATGGGTCAGAGAGCTACAGGGTTTTTTTTTTTTTTTTTTTTTTTTTTTTTTACTATATTTTATTTTACTCTCCCCTTCCTCTATATCAAATATATAGTTAGGGAATGTATTGCCATCAAGTTTCGAATTAGTTTTCAACGGAAATACACGTTTTAAAGTCCCCTGATCTGGGTGGCTCTAAGCACTCGTATAAATATATACACTCAGCATCACATATTAAGTCATTATGAGAGTTTGTAAATGATAAAATAATAATAATAATAAATAAATCAGCGAAAGCTGAAAAAGTGCGAAATTCTGAAATAATAATAATAATAATAAAATAATAATAATCCATGCCATTAATACTTGGGCAATACCACTGGTAGCTTATATTTTTGGTATAATAAAATGGTCAACTACCAAACTACAAGAAATCGACCGGCTAGTGCGTACGATGATGACAGACGCTAAAATTCATCACCCAAAAGCTTCTGTGAATAGGCTTTATCTAAAAAGAAAAGAAGGTGGTCGTGGGATTATCTCAATTGAAGATCTGTGCCGAAAACAAGAAAATTCCATGAAGCAGTATTTTCTGACATGCCCATCTTCAATCATCAACATGATGCGAAATTTAGAAGAGGAATTCACAGCACATAATTTTAAAGACCCCATGCTGCATGAAATAAAAAATGGGGATCACTATAGATCAGTTTGGAAAGAGAAAGAATTGCATGGAAGGTTTTACTATCAACTGAATTCGCCTGATATTGACAGTGAGCTCTCGGTCGATTGGTTGAGGATGGGTCAACTGTTTGGCGAGACAGAGGGTTTGGTTCTTGCTATACAGGACCAAGTTGTTGCAACGAGAGCATACAGGATGCATATAATGAAGGAAAATATGATAACAGATAAATGTCGCCTTTGCTTCAAGACCCACGAGTCTATTCAGCATGTAACAAATGGTTGTGAGACTTTGGCAGGGACGGACTATTTAATGAGACATAATAACGTTGCTAAAATTGTTAAATACATATATTTAAATACGTTGTTAAATAAACTCCAATTGTTCTCTCTTCGAATGGCCTAATGCTAAAAAGCAGCAGAGAGGGCACAGAAGAGCTTGGCCGAGACCAAACGAATCTAAAATTAACGCAGAAAGCAGTTCTGCTGGATACCTGCACAATTGTGAGAAAAGTTTTAAATAAGTAAAAATTCTACTTTTCCTTGACTTTTGTCCGGGAAGTAGATGATGTTCCAGTTATCTGAGAGGAAGAAAATAATAATAATAAATTCTTTATTTATTCTGGAACAAGTCCCTTCAGAATAATGTTACAGACAAATCAAATTAGTACTTCAGTAACTTAGAGTAATAAAAAAATAAATAAACAAAACACAACAGAAATAACAGAGAAAATGAATAATAGTAATAAATTAACAGGTAGCTTCTAATAATAATAATTTGGAAAAACAAACTTGACAAAAAATAAAATAAAATATTTACATATTCATATATACAGGGCTAATTAAAATAAATTTACAATGCTTGTGAAAAGTGTAACATAAAATACATAAATGTTTGAATACGATGCATAATAAGATATAGCAAATAATTGTTTTTCTCTGCTCTCTTTACTAATTTTGATTGAAATTTGCTAATTAACTGGGGTTATTTGAGAATTGAATAGACAAAAAGTGTTTGAACAAACGAGATTTGAAGGTCGGAAGAGTATTGGAGTGACGGATATGAGAAGGAAAATAATTCTATAAGGACGAGGATCGGATAAGGAAAGATCTGTCGAAAGCTGCGGTTCGATGAGGCGTTATATACAGGTCCGAAGGTCGCGAACGAGTGTTGCAGGTGTGGACGGAGGATTTAAATGAAAATATATTTGAGATGTAAGATGGACGTTGAGATCGGAGAACTTGGTAAAGGAAGGATGCCAGGAGGTACTTAAAACGGTAGGAAGGATAAAGACACTTTAACTCATCGTAGAATCGGGTTACAGAATATATACGGAAATAACTTCAAATTTCCATCGCAAACAACACCAACACAACTTTTTTGAAACAGAGCGTATCAAAAAAGCCCCAACGCATAATAAACCCTGCAAAACGTGACATTTTTCATTGGAACCATTATACGGGCTAGTGACAAATATTATATATATAAAAAAATCTTCGCTGACATTGAAACTGTCGTCAAACTTTCGATTCGTGCAACACTAATAGATAGTGTCAAACTGAGGCTGAAAAAAATATGAACAATTAAATTTAAGTTGTTATTCCCACTTTTGTGTGAAGTTTTTTAAAAAAAGTGAGTTTTTATTTCATTGGCCTCATGATCTCTCGTGGATTTCATTTCTCTATTTTATTTTATTCAAATTGGGATAATATACTTGAGAGGACTTGGTCGAGCGAGCAATCTACACCCCTCCATTTGCATGGCTATGTGGAAAGGAGAGGCAGTAAAGGGAAGAGAAAAGGAAGTTAGGCCGAGGGAATAGTTGCCATCAGAAAGCGATTATGGGAAGGTGATGAGAAATACGCAGCATCAATATGCATCCACTGTCTCCGATAATGTTTCCACCTCCATCCGCTCTCACCTTCATGCCATTTTCTTAAAAACAAAAATTTATTATAAATAAATCACATACATTTAGCTGACCAGTGAATGTAATTATAGTACTGGCTTCAGTGTCAAGTAAGAACATTTTTATGAACTTAAATAATTCCCATACAAAATACTGTTACGGGCTACGGGTGTGAGAAATGAACTACTCCAGTTTAAAAATTACAAATATTTATTAAATACAGAATGCACAAATACAAAGGGATTACTAACCACTATACTTACAATAATAATTGAATTACTAGTTTAACTACTAAACAGTCTACATATAAAATCAGGTATTCCTAACAAATAAACTACTTACGTAAATTTGTACAATCTGCTAGACTTATTCTAAAACTTACAACTATAAATTATATATAAACTACAGTCTTCTAATTTCCCACCGACCATTTATCACAATACTGACACACAGTTCCACTACACTTTCACGGATTGTTCACTGTCACTGTTCACTGATACATCACTGATACTTGTTGAGCCGGATTAAGACTGACTTGACCCAGACGTAGTGGACCGGTATTTGTACCACTACCGAAGATTCTAGACACGGCAGGCAGGTAGGGGCCGTTCTAGGTACTTGGAGGACCGTCCAGGTCCAGATGTCTCTAGCCAAATCCGGACCCCTCTAGGCGTGGCTTACCTGTCATTGTCTTGAACGTAGCAACACCTAGCCTAGCAGCCTAATTAAAAACTGCACGCTTATCTTATATTTTGCATAGTAGTCAAACGGACATATATTGAATAAATTATCTATTATTTATTTGAAACTTTCGAATAACGAATAAATCATCTACTATTTATCCGAAACCTTTGAATAACGAATAAATTATCAGTTATTCGAACCTTTCGAATAACGAATAAATCATTTATAATTTATTCGAAACTTTTCGAATAACGAATAATTTTATCTGTCATTCGAAAATGACGAATAAATTGAATTTTTTCGTCATTATAGATGATTATACATTATAAATATTAATTACTAAATATAAACCAAAAAAAAAATATTAAATTTCTTAAAATAAAGTATAAGTGTTTCAAATAAATAAATGTTTGTATCATTCCTATTAATAATATTAGAATAAGTAATAAAGTTTTCCTAAAAACTTTTTAAAACTTTATTTTTAATTGTTAACAATACGTTTCAATTACCTTTATAGTTATTTTTGATGAAGGTATCTTTTCAAGGTTTTCAAGGATGCTACTTTCGAATATGCGACCAGATTTGTGATCGCACACGCGCGTTTCGTGTTTCGATTAATTTTAATAGTTGTTATTAATATATGTATCTTTTATTAGGTTTTCAAGGACGCTATTTTCGAATATGCTATCAGATTTTCGATCGCGGGTGCGCTTTTTGTGTTTCGATTACTTTTATAGGTGTTATTGGGTTTTTGAGGATGCTATTTCAGAATATCAGAATAGCAACTATAAATATAAAAAAAAAAAAAGAAAAAAAAATTAATTTATTGTTGTTGGGCTTTTAAGTGTTATGTATTTATAAAACTCATAATGTTTGACTATATTGTATTGACTCGTTTTGATTATTAAAAAAAAAAAATTAAAATTTGGAAGGCGTTATCCATGTAAATTCGGATTAGTAATTAATTAATTAGTAATTGAATAAATCAAATTTGGAGGTAGGGATGGTGTTTTAGGGCGATAAATGACGAGGTTATGACGCCCGGTTAAATTTGGAATTCGATATGCATAAAATTAGGATTAGTAGTTAATTAATTATTAATTTAATAAATCAATTAATAAATTCGTTCCAAATATAAATATGGTATTTTTGTATAATAAAAATAGTATGTTTTGTTAATGAGGGAATTTTAATTAATTAATTTATTTTAAATATTTATAGTTGTTATTCTAATATTCTGACATAGGATCCTTGAAAATTCAAAAACAACTATAAGAGTAATCGAAACATGAAACGCACGTGCGCGTTCGAGAATCTGCTAGCATATTTGGATATAGCGGCTTTGAAAACCTAATAAGAGATACATGTATTAAAAACAACTATAAAAGAAACCGAACATGAAACGCGCAAGCGCAATTGGAAATCTGATAGCATATTAAAAAGTAGCATCCTTGAAAACCTTAGAAAAGATACCTCCATTAATAAGATACTAAATCTAATAACTCATCGTAAATTTATTAATAAGATAAATACAAAAATGTTTTTATTTTATGTTAGAAATTTAATACATATTTAGTAAATATTATTATTTGCTAAATTATTGCACGTTAAAACAATTTTTATTTGTTAAATAATTTTTTATTCAAATAACTAAGTAAAAATATGACAGACAAATTCAATTTATTCGTTATTTGCGAACAACAGATAAAATTATTCGTTATTCGAAAGCTTCGAATAACAGATGATTTATTTGTTAGTCGAAAGTTTCGAATAACGGATGATTTGTCCACAAATAAAAATTTATTCGAATAACGAGTAAATAATTTATCTGTCGTCCGTTATTGGATATTTTCGAATAACGGATGATTAATCTACAGATAAAAATTTATTCGAATAACGATAAATTATTTATCTGTTATTCGTTATTTGAATATTTTTTATTCGAATAACGCCCAACTCTGTATTGATACATACACGAGTATAAATATATATTATGATAGATATAATGGCGATCAAAATGAAGCTTTTCTAAACCTCCTTCAGCAAACTGAGTCTCGATTTCTTGACTGAGGCCTTCTCGCTGGTTTTTCGCCCTCCATTCTTTCAATCGTGTTCTTTTCTCCTCTAGCGACAGGGGTCCGAGGTTTGACTTGACTAAAGTCGTCTTTCAATGTGTGTTCTACATTGGGGGCTAGTACCGTTAGAATTATGGACTTTTTTTCAGCTATTGGTTTGGCTTTTAGGCACATGCAGTGCAATTTTTATGTCATTGATTTATCTATTCTTTAAATAATTGATCATTGTAAATTTATATGATATAATCTAAATAAAAAATTGAAGTATGTTAAATAGTTTTTTAAATTGATTTTAACAGTCCAGGTAAGTGAAAGTCGTGTTTGATTTGTTTCTTTATTTAACGTCATTTTATGCTACTATGGCTAATCGGACGATGCAGTGGGAGTCCTAAATTTTGTCTATCCAGGTTTTATTAGAATAGGGATCTTTAACGAGTACCTGACATCGCACATGCTCGGGACCACCTTTAAACGTCCCCTCCGAAGAACGGCGTAACTAAGGATTTTTTACTTCCATTAAAAAATCCTAGGAACACCTGCGGATTTGAACCCGTGACCTTTGGCATGGGAGGCTGTTACGCTAGCCACCCAGCTACAAGTGATCCCTAGTGAAAGTTGTGTGTTGCCCGCACCAGATTTTTTTTCATTATGAGTGCGACTAATATTTGTCTAAATTAATTCACATAATTTTAATTGTATAAATTGATTGACTATCTTATTTAAGTAAGTATATCAGTGAAATAAATAAAGAATTATCGTCATAAATGGATAAGCTGTGAAGAATCTTAGAAAAGAAGGACGGACTGGAAGGATGGGCCTTCACACGGGCAACTATAATTGAAAACCGTCGTTTTTTACTTTCACTTACTATATATAGTAAGGGGAAGTATTGCGGTCGTGAAAATTTTCCAATTCCAGTTTTCAACGGAAATACACGTTTTAGGGTCCTCTGAGTCCAAATAACCAAGTCCCGCAAAAAGGTCTGTGTGAGTGTGTGTCTGTGTGGTAACTCCCGGGCGGAAACGGTAAGTCCTATGAAACTGAAATTTCATATTTAAGACAACTATACGCCCGGGACGTGATAAAACGTTTTTCATCAAAATGAGCTTACCAGAAGAGGCACTTTATACCATACATTTTGCACCTTTTTTTGATTTTTCGAAAACGGTTCGGATGATTTTGATTAAACTCGCTATAATGATGTAAAATGTGATGGGCTTTAATATCATGTAGGTTTTGTTCTGATTAAAATGCTCTGACAGGGCTTAAATGCCGATATTTTAAATTTTCTTCCTCTAAAGTACCTTTAATTTTGTAGATTCAATAATAATTACTATATTATCTTGTTAACGTTGATGAAAAACAGGTAAATGTATAAATTTAATAAATTCGATATCCAACTAAAGGAGAAAACAGAAAAAATATTTTTTTAATGCAATTTTTCGTTTTTAAACATAAGAGCAGTAATATACATGTATGATATACCGTTGGAAAGCTAAAGATTTTAGAAAAAATATTATCTCATACACAAGCTTTTAAAAGTTAATAGAGAGTGATGAAATGAACATAAAACTAACTGATTATTTTAGATAATAATATAATAGATTTTTTAATAAAACACACGTTCCTATATAAATTCAATTTAATTATTTCCTTAATAGTTTCACGTATTTTTATCTCTAACTGTTTTTGAAAATTCTTTCATTGATTTTAAAAATGGAGGTAAGTGAAAGTCGTGTGTTGCCCGCACCAGATTTTTTTTTCTGCCTCGGCTAGGTCGCAGAACCGTCCCTCTAACACGACGGTTTTGGCCCTCAGACGATCGTTTTGTCATGGGGTTTGAACGACGGGTCGAACCGTGCAGTATTAAATATACTTTACGTATACCTGTACCTATCAAATATACATAAAAATCGGTCGAGCCATTTTGGAGGAGTACGCGAACAAACACAATGATCCCAGATTTTTATATATTACCGTAATTTTTCTTTCTCTTCTGATTAATTCATTTTCAATTGCCTAGCATATATTGAAAAATGTTTGTCTTTTGCTTATATTTGTACAGACCGTAGGCAACTTTTCACATGTTACGTAGCTTCGAAATATTTCCAAATTCATTAGACCAACGAATTTACGTGAATCTTCATTTTTTGGGATTAATTTGAAGTTATCTCTTTAAATAAATGACTTGCCAGGCATTGTTTTTCTTCAGAAACATTAAACTAGGAGGCAAGAATTTCCCAAGACTACAAACTTCGGAAATTGGGAAAACCATTCCTAGAATTAATTCTGGAGCATTGTTTACTCTAACTTGCTCAATATGGCCGAAAGCAAACATCTCTGAGGATACTGGAACATGCTTCTTTAAAACAATTTGTACATTATGAAATATTTATTTTACACCACCCCTACGTCATCCACCCCTACGTCATCCACCCCTACGCCATCCACCCACGACCAACTGCCTTTTCTTTCTGCGCAGTGACCTAATATAGGTTATGTAACATTATTAAGGAATACAACCTGAATATTATTTCATTTATTGAAATAGATATGCCTAATTTACATGGCTTCATACGAATATGAAGAAGGTGATATCTACCAATAAAATAGAAAAATGATGAGAATTTTATATTAATACTAGTGCGTGCGGTCAATATACAATTATTAGAAAAGGTTTTTGATTTTAAAGTGGTCTTACTTTCTTATTCGCTACACTATCCTATAAATTTAACACTAAATTTGGGGCCAATTGTTTATAAAGAAAATATTTTGCCATTGCTACCCAAAATTATGTAGAAAAGAATCTAGGAAAATAGAGTATAAAACGATATTAAAGGGATACACAAATAAAATTTTAGAACAAAAGATTAATACCGATGTCAAAGATTTAATTGATTTAATAGTTAACAGTGCAAAACCAGTATGTAATTTTAATAATAGCAGTAATAATGCTATAATAAATAAAAGCAGCCATGGTTAGATCACGATTGTGTTAGAATCAGAAAACAAATGTTTGCCCTTTTGAATTTATTTAGAAAGACAAATGCCAAAGTAATAAATGAAAAATTTCTTTTAATATCAAAAGTGTATTAGAGTGTTTGCGATAAGAAAAAAATAGAATATTCGCTCAGTTTGAGTAAAAAATTCCAGGAAGCTAAAGACTCTAAACAATTTTGGTCTCTAGTAAATAATTTAAAGTTAAAAAAAAAATTATCTGTCCAAATATAAAAATGGAAAAGTGGGTAGAACATTTTCAGACATTGTATAATATTTCCAACCCGTCTCCAATAACTTTTTATAGCATACCTTGTATAACCGATGAAATCCTTGACCGTGAATTTAGCTGCTCCGAACTAAGCGCGGTAATTAAGAGAGTAAAGAGCAACTAGGCTCTCGGCATGGATAGAATTCCCAGCGAATTTTATAGAGAAGCACCACAAAATTTATAAAATTATTACTCAAAGTTTTCAATGATAATTTTAATTCAGAGAAACTACCTCCAAGTTTTGTAAAGATAATTTTATATCCACTGCACAAAAATGATGCATTATTGACCCAAAGATTATCGAGCGACATCCTTTATTAACGCTGTAGATTAACTCTACACTGGATTGCTGGTTGAAAGGCTTACAAATTGGGTGGATGTGAATCATATACTTGCTGAAAGACAATTAGGATTATGCGAGGCTAAAGCACTGTTGACAACATTTTTGTTCTGTATAATTTAGTCGAGCAGCAATTACAGGTTAAACAGATCTATAGCCTTTTTTATAGATCTCAAGTCCGCATTCGATACTGTAGATCACATCCTGCTGTTTTATAAACTTTTCTCGTTAGGAATTTCGACAAAGTTTGTTAATACTTTGAAGGCTTTATGCTCGGAAACGAAAGCTGTGGTATGGACACAAAAAGGTATTTCTGGCGAATTTAGTATAGAAAGGGAATTGAGGCAGGGATGTTCTTTGGGCCCAATACTCCTTTCCCTATTTATTAATGACATAACGCAGGAATTAGGAGAGGGAATCAAAGTGGGAACAGCTAAAGTTAACTTAATGCTTTTTGCCGATGATATTGTAGTTTTCTCAGACTCGCCGTTGAAACTAAGAGAAATAATATCACGATTAGAGATGTACTTGGACAAATGGGAATTAGCTCAGAATGTTTCTAAATAAATGATAATGATTTTTGGTCAAGCGAAAAGGAGAAGACCTAAAATAAAAAATAAATGGTGGTATAAGGAGGAGGAGATGGAGGTAGTGAGGAAATATAAATATTTGGGCCTAACAATTTCTGGTAATTTATCACTTCATGAGCATTTTAAAGAAAAATTACAGAATTCCCAGTTGAGTATAAATAGTAACGTATTCAGTAATAAACATTTTCCGATATCGGCCGAGTATAAAGTATTTCAGGCGGCGCACAGTGGGCTAAATCACTAATTTAGGTGGACAAAAGTCTGGAATTTTCCAGAGCTTCACATTTTTATTATTAGTTGGCAAGACCATTAATACTAATATTTCCCACGATACCGTGTTTACAAATAAATAGTAAATGAATAAATCATTCCTGTTCACACAAGTGCCTAATTAGTGCCTCAAGTGGGATTATTTTTATTCGATGGTCTTTTATTCTGTTTAAGGTGTATTTTGAGCAAAGTCTTTTTGCTTTTCTTTAACAATGGACATTGCTAAGACAGGTAAGACATTATATTTCCAAACTCGTTATTGAATATAAATTGCAATCTCACCTGTAGAGTTCATTTAGCAATTTGTATATGTACGCCCTTATTCAATAACGAAAAACTACATAACCTCCTAGTTACCCCAAGGATTTGTATTACCAATTCTTCTAGTCTTTAGATATTACAAAGAATTTTTGCGATTTTTCGCGTTTGGGTGATATAATTTTTTTCAGACACAACACTTACGAATCAAAAATTTTACAATCTATAATTTCAAGAATTTCCTAAATTATATAAAAAACATCTATTAGAACAGATTTTAGCAACTCCGAGTCATAATTAGATTTTTGTATTGTTTTTCCCGTATTTTGGGACTTAAAACGTAAAATACAGGGGAGTTTTAGATTTTAGCAAATAAATTTGATGTTTGACCACGGTGCGCTCGCCAATCGTGTCAAAAAATTAATTACTATTTATAATTTTTTCTTATAATTATTTTAAATATTTTTTCCGTAATATGGGACCCCAAAGGTTAAATATAGACTAGTTTCAGAATTTTTTCCACCTAAATCGGTCATATTGCCCACTGTGCGGTGGTGGAATCTGTAATGTACTAAGGAGCGCGATTTTGGGGATACCATAATTTCCAACAATTGAAATTTATTCATAGATTATTTTTGAAGAAACTTTTTAGCTTGCCAAAGAACACACCTAACTACATGTTTTACCTGGAAACGGGTAGGGATCTGTTGTGTTTGATACAAGAATTTTACATTTAAATTATATTATAAAAATTTTAAACTATAGTAATGTTCGCTTACCTAAAATTACAACTCTTGAAAGCATGAAAAACAGAAATTGTAGTTGGGTAAATGAATGGGTAAAACTTGCGGATGATTTAGACTGTCCATTTGATAAGGAGTTCGTATCGGTGGCGGGGTGGAGTCAGATGGTTAATATAATAGCTGCAGCCAAGGAAAATTTTAAAAAAGAACTAGGAATCTCCGTTATGGGTGCCGAACACCATCTAATTTATAAGAAGCTAGATTATGGTGTAAACTACATTAATGGCAAAAACAATATAGAATTAATAAGAATAGTTTTTAATACAAGAGCCGAAATGATATCCCTAAATTGTAAACCATGGATGAGGGAAATAGTTTACACATGCTCAATTTGTAACAGTAAGGGTGGACGAAAATATAATTCATCTGTTAGGTAAATGTACGGCATTTAATTATTTTAGGAAAAAGTATTTTGGAGAAAGTATTTTGACTCAAAAATAAATAATAGACATTTTAAATGGAAATAATTGGAACTCATTGTATAGATTTATAAAATGTGCTGTAAACTATAGAGATTTTTTAATAAAATAATTCAATTACAATAATTAAATAAACAGAGAATATGTTGTCACAGATAAATTGTAATTATATTTTGTTTATTCTATTTGGGAAACAAAGATTATCCCACTATCTTTTTACAATAGTGTATAATGTTTATTTTTTTTTGTACTGTTATTGTAAACTGATTGTTTTGTTTATCAATAATGTATATAAATAAACCAAATTCCTGGCAGACGGAAATTCATGCCAGTATTTTGTGTTCTCTAGACAAATGTAAAAAAAAAATGTAAAATTTATCAATAAAACACATTTATCTATCTATCTATCTAGTCAACCGGAAAACCTTTTTCTGCCTTGTAAGTCTTTTCTAGCGAATATTTCAGTTGTTAGATATAACACCTGGTGCGGGCAACACACGACATCAACTTACCTCCGCTGTTAAAGTCAATTTAAGAACTTTAAAATTTAGTTACAGTTGATCTTTTTTGTTTAATTACAATGAGTTACGATAGAGACATATGTTTAAGATTATTCAATCTAACAATATAAATTATTGTATACAACAATCACTCAATTTTATCCGCTTTTCATCACTTTATATTACCTTCCCTCACTCAGCATCCCCTGACCACTCACCAGTGACGCGGCTCTGAGGGAGGCGCTGGGATTCCTCATATTCTGCTCTTTTGCTCCACAACTGGTAGTGTGCTCATTTATTTGTTTTGCTTATTTTATTTATATGTTTTGGTATTACAGTAAACCCTCTTTTTAACGAACACCGTTATAACAAACACCCGTTTATAACGAAATATCGTTGCGGTCCCTTGAAAAATTAATAGAAAATTATGCTCTCTCCTCGTTTATAACGAAATATTCTTTTATAACAAATTAACGAACTACTTTTGTAGACATCAGAATTGCATTTGTTCGGTTATTACGAAAAATAAAGAAAAATAAAATTACGATCCGTCTTAATTCCCAGTAAAGAGCCTTTCTGTCCAAATCCTTACCTCTTCCCTCTATTCAGCTCAATTCTGCGATTCACAGTCTGTGACAGCTTCTAGTTTCTAGAGTTTCAACTAGTTTTTCTGTCTTTATTGCTTTTGTTACTTGCTTTAATTCGAGTTTCCTACGAGGTCAAGAGAAAATCCATTGATTTAAATACAAGGTTGGCGATTCTCCAAGAAGTGGATACAAAAATTGAGTCGAAATCGAAAATTTCGGAAAAATACGGGATATGAAATTCTCCTCTATCAACGATTATCGCTAATAAAGATAAAATCGATGCCTTCGTTGCATCTTCATCGGGATGTAAAAAAAAAACATTTATTTTTATTTCAACTTTATATGAATTGCTGTGATTTTTAATGATGGTGTATGTTAACCTTAAAGTATTATGCAAAATGTGACAAATGTGATATCTATGTACATATATCACATTTGTCACATTTTGCATAATACTTTAAGGTTAACATACACCATCATTAAAAATCACAGCAATTCATATAAAGTTGAAATAAAAATAAAAGTTTTTTTTTTACATCCCGATGAAGATGCAACGAAGGCATCGATTTTATCTTTATTAGCGATAATCGTTGATAGAGGAGAATTTCAACTTTATATGAATTGCTGTGATTTTTAATGATGGTGTATGTTAACCTTAAAGTATTATGCAAAATGTGACAAATGTGATATATGTACATAGTGTATAGTTTTAACTGCTTTTGAAGTTTCTAAATAAACATGTGCCTGAAAGCGAATGCTGTATTGAAAATATTTCTTTTTAACCACCTGAATTTATACTAAGACATATAATGTGCCAAAAATATATTTTTCGGATATAACGAATTCTTTTATAACGAACAGAGAATTTTTTGGTCCCTTGGAGTTCGTTAAAACGAGGTTTACTGTATATATATTTGTTTATTCATTTATTTGTATGCGATTTGTTTATTTTTAAAATATTATATGAATGTGTTCTAATGGCACTATTATGATTGTACAGTTGAAACACATTGTAATATATATGAATAAAACGTTTAATGAAAACTAAAAAAATCTATCACCTTATTCAATTTTAGTCAATTTTTTTTTTTTTTTTAATATCTTCAGCTTCCCAACGTCATATTATACATCTATATTAATTTCCTAAAGATTGACGAAAAATAAAAAATCGAACTGAAAGAATAATTCTGCAGTTTTCTTCTAAAGTTGCCTATGAAATGTTTTCAAATTGTGAATTTACCCGTTTTTTAACCGTGTTAAGAACATGTTATGGTGAATTCTTCCGAATCAATAAAATTAAAGGTGCTTTAGAGAAAGAAAATTTAATATATAGACCTTTGAGTTCTGTCAGACTATTTTAATGAGAATCTTACCAACATGGTATTAAAGCCTATTTTATTTTACATCGGTACAACCATTTTAATCTAAATCGTTATAGCCGTTTTTGAGAAAATCTTAAGAAGGGAGTGCGACCACAAACACCCTGACCCGAGAGTTTTATATATCAGTTAAAAAATTAAATTAAAACAATATAAAGTACATTTACTTGAAATGTTGAAAAGTATCGCGATCTCGAAATTTTATGAATTCGAATTTTCAAGGGAAATGTACATTGTAAGGTCTCTCGAGTCCAAATGACCGATTCCCGCAAAAAATCCGTTGATTAATGTATATGTAGCAAGTATGCTCCAAAATAAGAAGTCGTCTAAAACTGAAATTTCACATTTAAGACAGTATATGCCTTAAGTGTTATAGCAAAGTTTTATCAACATTTAGAAGTGCCACTTTATAAAATACATTTTGCCCTTTTTTACGATTTTCCTAAAAAGGACTATTAAAATTTTGATTAAACTCATCAGATTGATCCAAAATTTAATTGGCTTTGATTTCATGTAGATTTTTTTCTGATTTAAATAGTCTGACATGGCTTAAATGCCAAATGCTCAAAATGCCTTCCCGTGACATATCTTTAATTTTGTTGCATTGCAATAATGAACCATTTCTTGATTTAAATTGATAATGTTTAGAGTGCTTCCATTGGGAAGCTTCTCTACATGTGTTTCATGCCTTTTTATATTTGTAACTGTAATTTATTTGTTGTATTACATTATACAGTAGTAAATTTCAATAAATAAATAAATAAAAAAAATGATAATGAGAATATATGAAAGAATGTTATAAACAAATGTAGAAGAGAACAGTAGAAATATATATTTTTTTTCCCCGAACATGAGATTAGTAATATGGATATATAGTAATATAGATAGAGATTAGTAATATACCGCTGGAAAGCTAAATATTTTATTTTTTTTTTAAATTGTCTATGTTGTTGACGGTAATGGAGTGTCAAACAAGGTCATTTTTATTATTGTTAATGATTGGATTCTTTTAAATTATTGAAATACCTACATTTAAAAAAATAGCGACATAAACCTTGAATTAACTTTTTATTCTTTTTACAAAAAGATAATTTTCACAATAAATCCGTTGACTGTTCTTCACTTAGCCTAACAACTTTGCAACCCATTTGAGACACGAAGGTGCTACTACAACTTAATTTATACTAAAAATGTTGAAGCTCCGCAATTCCGCGTTCTGTAGTCTACTAAATTCTAAAGTTTCCTCATCCCTCTCCTTACAAAACATTTCACGTAAAACCTCATTTCGATCCTTTAAAGTAAAGTAAGCGACCATGCATTTCTTGATAAAATCCGCGAACTAAGTAGTTTTGCAATTAAATAATAACATGCGTTTCCAGCTCTTAACAGCTACTGCAATTCCTAGTGAATTGCGTTATTTCTAGTAATCAAAGATCTAACATACCAAAATATATATATAATTATATTAATAAAATATTTTAACGGAACTATTTTTTAAATAAACATTTAGGCGATAATATAAAAATCAGCGTTGTTCTTAGCAATGAAATAATGGGCTTTGTTAATGCCCCCTATACAAAGACTGTAGCTGACTGGGATGGGAGCTACACGACACAGCACTCCAACCGGCATTTCCGCCGACATAGCTACCTCCGATAATCTTCTCCCAACGGTTTCATTCACAGCTAGTCTGCTTTCCTATCTATATTTGTTTTAAATAGTCTATCCTATCGCTCAGAATTAAATATAAATCACACTGTATATGAAAGTTTAAAGTTTTACAAATAATTCGTACGTATGAAAAAAAAAAAAATTCATGAAACTTTGTTTAAACTAGCTAAAAATATATAATAACATATAACCACAAGAAAAACGTATAATAACAAGAGTCGCGAGATCAAATATTTAAATGATGATTTTTTTTTTTTTTTTTTATACAAAGATTAGAAAAGAAAATATTAATTATTCTACGAAAAAGGTCCCCCATAGGATGACATCATTCAAAGTTGAAATCTGGTTAAATGAATTCTGATTAGAAAATATAAAATATTTATAACCACTGAGAATGGCGGATTTAGTACCTACATATTTTATTAATGCACACAAATAATTCTTAACCACTAAAAAATACTTTATTTACAGGATGTTGAAATATTTAATAACTTATTTTGGATTAAGTTCTTATAAGTCTCTAATTAAAAATTTATATTCAGCTGTCCTTTAAACATTTTCTACTAAAAATAATTAAAAACAGAAAGGATATAATGAAGTTTCCAAGAACAGCAGCAGTTTCTTGTCGTTTCAGTCTAGTATGCGGATTCCATGTGAGACGTTTGTCAAGCACAAGACCTAGATAGCGGATCTGTTCGACCGGGACAAGTGGGATATTATTAAAGGGTCATTGGTTTACGACGGAGGGTAAAGGTTATTTGATGGGATTTTTCTGAATTTATTTTAATTCTCCAATTCTGACACCATACCTGAAGGTCTCTGATGTGGGATTGTAGGGTTTGAGATGCAATAGTAGGATCGTTATTGACTGATAACATACAAGTGTCATCAGCATACGTAGAAAGGAAAGTGTTAGGATTGGTTGGGATGTCAGCTGTATAGATAATGAAGAGAACGGGTCCGAGGATACTGCCTTTTGGGACGCCAGCGGACTGAACAAAAAGGGAAGAATAGGAACTATTGTGGTTTTTTTGAAGGAGCTGTCAGTGAGATAGGACTGGATGATTAGGAAGTATGTTGGAGGGAGGAAGTTTCGGAGTTTGTAAAGCAGTCCCGGGTGCCAGACACGGTCAAAGAACACCAGACACGGCCTGCTCTACGTCGAGAAAGGCTCTAGAGCAGTACAATCGGCGCTCAAAAGCAGACAATATTACATCCACCACACGATGACACTGCTGTATAGTTGTATAATCGTAATTTTTTAAAATGAAACGATTCAACTTTTTTGGTTATATTTGTTTTGAGTGGTGTAACTCTCTTAGCAGTAATGAATCAAGAGCATATCTTGTGTATTTGGTGCTTTTTAGGATAAGACCATTCGAAGAGAGAAAAATCGGAGTAGTTACTTTTGGTGGTTACTTTGGTGATTTTAGTTCTAGAGCGAGTTCTTGGTATTTTCGGATTTTTTTAGTTCTAGTGCTTAACAGATTTGAGTCTCTTGGGACAGCAATATCGATGATTCTGGCCATTTTGTTGGTTTTATCTAACACCAAAATATCCGGGCGATTATGCACCACTCTTTGGTCATTATTATTATTATAAATATATATAATTGCTATTAGTTAATTTTATAAGAACTTAAAGTTTGAAATTTCTTAAGATAATGATCTAAATGCTAGAATAGTCGTTAGTTGAGGTTTGAGGAGAGGAGCAGAGCCGACAATCAGCAGGGGGTATCAGGTGACTAAAAGGTCTTCAATTTACTTTGAAGTTGCAGGCACTGCACTTACGACATCTAGCGGCTCAAGTTGGCAACACTGGGGGAGGGCCCACTTGATGACATTCCCCAAGGACCGGGTCTTAGGGGTCGTTAGGGCTTCATTACTTCCACAATTTGTCCCGATGTTCCCAGGGTTACGTTAATTTTTCCTTAGCTCAAGAATACTTTATATATAACGAGTGAGTCGCTCCTGATTCGTTTGTGTGCCATTTGAATGTGTCTTTATGTTAAAAGATATACTGTTTATACTAGGGTTTAGAGTTTGTAATAGAATCGTTGATGGTTTATATATAATAATAATAATAATATTTTTTATCTGGGACCCTTCAGAATAATAAAGCAAGATATAAAAAGTGAACTAAAGACTGGAGTCTTACAGTAAAATATTTGAAAACAATAGAATTAAACTTATAACATGAACAAATAATATAAGTCAAAAGATAAATTCTAATAAAAATGCACAAACATGAAAAATAAATGTGTGGTAACATGAGAAATAAAAAAATAAATGAAAAAATAAGGTGTAATAAAAACATATAATATCATTTAAAATTTTTTACATATATATTATATATATATATATATATATATATATATATATATATATATATATATATATATATATAATCTTTATAAAAATAAATGAAAAGAATGGAAATTATAATTCTTCGTTTGTAAAATACTATATAATTAAATCTTACATCTTTAATATTATATAATTAAATTTTACATCTTTAAAATGATAAACAGAAAAAATATACATAATATTAGCTGTTGAATGTATCCGAGAAAATGAAAATTCAATTAATAATTAAACGTATCTGTCTGTTTATCAGTTAATTTTCTCTGAAATTAACATCTACTCGGGAATATTTGGAAATCGAATTGATATGAAACGGCTGAATGAATTAACGGGATTTAAATGTTGAAAGAGTTTGGGAGTCTCGGATATTAAAAGGAATGGAGTTCCATAGCGATGTGGATCGGATTTAGAATGATCTATCGAAAGCTGTGGATCGATGGGACGTTATATACAGATAGGAAGGGTAAAGCCACTTCAACTCTTCTTAAAATGGGGTGATAGAGGTGTCTCTGGAAATCCCAAAGATGAAAAGTATAAAGCAGTTAAAATTCGTTTTAGTTTTGCCTGGAGATCCCCAGGGAAACCCTGATACACCGTGTAGCAGTAGTCAAAATTTTATTTGATATATTCCTTATTTTACATTTAAAAAAATAAATAAATGAAAAACCTGTAGCTCTAGAACCCATGAAGGCTCTTGGGTTCAGTACTTATAGAGATTGGTACTGTTTCACGGCCAACGATTGTGCAAAGAAGTGATAAGGCTTAAATATCGCACGCATGCCAGGTTTTCGCCTATTTTGGGTACCCACTTTATAGAAGCAAGGTGTGCCCTAGGAGGGTCCCCATACCCAAGGGTCGCTCTACGGCTGAAATAACAGAATATATAATCCTGCCTCAGCAGAAGAACAGGCCACGCTGCTCCTCTCTTAAGCATTTAAAACATAGTTGAAAAAACCTAGTGCGGACAACACGCAACTTTCACTTACCTCCGTTGTAAATGTCAATTTAAGTATTTTAAATACATTTAGAGATGAAAATAAATTATTAAGGAATTATTTCAAAATCGTTAGAGCCGTCTTTGAGAAAATCTTAAATGGTCCAAAATGCATGATATAAAGTATCTCTTCTGGTCAGACATCTCGGGTGTATAGTTGTCTTAAATATGAAATTTTAGTATCGTATGACTTTTTGCTTTTGTACAGGACTTACCCAAGAACACTTACCTTTAGAAACACTGACACACTAACACACACACACTGACTGAAACACTGACGTTTTTGCTGGAATTGGTTATTTTCTTCTTCTTCTTCTTTAGCTCTCTCCTTGTGCCTTTCAGCGTGGAGATAGTCCAACCCAGGATCTCCATCTCTCTCTGTCTCCTGCAAGAGTCTTCATCTCCTGCAGTGTCTTGCCTCTCGCTTGCCCCAACTTGGTAATGTAGCCATCGTAGCTAAGCCTAGGCCTTCCTCTAGATCTGGTGCCAACTGGTTTTGCCTCCATAAATTTGCGTGGGTCACAATCCTGGCTCATCCTACATACGTGCCCGTACCACCCCAACTGTCTCTTCTCCAGGGTCTCCTTCATTGCAGGAATGTTTAATTTACCAGGAATTGGTTATTTTTAATACTTTCATTTACTATATTTATTAATATATATATATATATATATATATATATATATATATATATATATATATATATATATATATATATTTAAGTTAAAGTAATAATGTTAAATACTTTTTAAGCATTAAAAAAAATCCTGAACGTAGTTTTCGAAAATATTCCTGAATTTATATTTCAATATTATAATTTTTTTTTAAATTATACAACAGGCAAGGGTTTTACCTGGTTACAAACGACATGGGCCTTTGAAGTTATAAGTTGAGATAGCCATGTTTGTGCAAGGAGAGGGTTTGATAGAACCTCAACCGTCAGTTGTTTTTCCAAATAAATGGTAATTTATGAAGATTAATTGAACCCTTACGAGGTTATTGTAAAATTACTCAATGTAATTCCACTTGAAAAATATCTTTTTTAACAAATCTTTATTGATACAGCAAAGTTAACCAAAATGTTGAGGCTATTTGATAGCCCCGTGTCAACGACGTTGTTACCTATGAAAGGGTATAATTGAAGTCATTATGTTTTCCAGTCATGGCTGTTTTTAACCTTATTCGAAGTTTAGTTTTTTAAGCCTCGAATAGTTAAGTGAAAGTAAAAATCTATCAATATATTGAAGTAAAGATATTTCTTTTATAATGAATTAATAACCTGTACGTAATAGATGTAATAAAAAGTATCCTTTGAGATTCCGAAATCGATGATTTGGATGATTCAAGCTGAGTATCAAATGATTTTTCCTTACTACGATGGAAAATGAAGGACGAAGCCCATTCCACTTCAGAGCCTTCAATTAATTAAAATAAGTGCTATAGAGGCTAAATCCCCTTTCTCATAATTAACATCGGATGGATTAAGGAAATAAAAAAAAAATTAAAAATAACGCTACCTTTTCCTAAGATAAAATTATTCGAACTGAAACTGTTGCTATGGCGGAGTCGCTATTCCCTGGAGTTATGTGGACTAGCCCTATATCGCCTTTATGATAAAACCCTTAGGTGCGTCCAACCGTGCCCTTCAGCCCCCACCACGTCGTACTCCATACCTTCCATCCCGTATGTTTCCAACTTATATCAATAAAAAATTTATGAATGTACACATTGTTTATTTATTACTTTTAACCTATGTTGATTTAATTATTAAGATGTTGATTTCCCAAAGGTAATAAAGGATTTTTTTTTCATAATTGATATTTAGACATATTTGTATTTTAATGGTTTTGTTTTATTTAATACACCATAACATTTTGTCTAGAAAACATAAAAATCCTTTAAAAAACTTATTTGAAAATTGCAGTTTATTCCAAAAGGTAATAAATCTACACTTAATTTCATTCCAAAAGGTACTAAAACATTACTTTCACAAAAAAAAAATAAATAAAAAAAAAACCTTGTACCTCTACAACTTATGAAGAGTCCTCGGCTCAGTACATGTAGAGATTCGAACTGTTTCTTGGCCAACAGCCGCGCAATGAGGTGTTGATCACGCTGAGCCGCCAGGTTTTTTTTTCCCAATTCGGTTACCCACTTTAAAGAGGCTGGGTCTGCCCCAGAAGGTTCTCCTCCGACTGAATTAACTGAATAAATAATATTCTGTCATAGCCGGGATTCGAACCTAGGACCCGAAGAACCGTAGACAAGTGCTCTATCCACTAGACCACGCTGCTCCCACATTTCCTTCCAAAATGTACTATATTTCCTATTTGACAGCAGAAGCACCTAACCCCGTAATATATTACCATTAATTGGTTTTCTTCATTTTGTGCATTTTATTGGATCAATCACCGTTATCATTTTGATCTTCTCCTTACTTTGTGACGAATAAACTCATACATAAAGACCTTAATATTCCACATGTTTCTGATTTGGGCCGAAACAGGTATCAATCATTCCATGAAAAACTCCATTCTCACTCTTACCCACTAGTTTCAATCCTTGCTACTTCTACCATTATTGACAATCCTCCGAGGCGTCTGAAAAGAAGATGGCCTCAAGACCTTCTAGTTTGGATTAGCCAGTTTCTCTTCATGTATTTCTGTTAGCTAATTTACTTGATTTATTAACTAATACAGTTGTAAATTTCAATAAATGATAAAAAAAATAATTTTGATCAATGGTTTTAACCTAATAATCAGTTTTGGGGCTGATTAAACGACCTAGTTGCGTCGAATTGGTTTCTGTTGGTTCTTAATTAAATTAAGATTTATCATAGTATTTCTTCTAGCAGCCACGTAAATGTGGTTTAAAAATTTTCATAAACTCACATTTTATTAGAATAATGCTATTTGATCTAGTAAATGGTTATTATTATTAGGTGAGCTCTACAACTTGCAAGCGGGTCTTGGCTTCCTCCACTAGCAATCGCCAAGCGTTTCTGTCTTGTGCTACTGCCATCCACACCTTTACTCCGATTGTCCTTAGATCAGCTGCAACACAGTCCGACCACCGCAACCTGGGTCTCCCAACCTTTAGCCGGCCAAACTGTTGCTCCGTCAGTATCTTCTTCGGTATTGAATTATCAAGCATCCGTGCGAGGTGTCCTGCCCATCTTAGCCTCCCTACCTTGATAATTGCAACAATGTCAGCATCGTTATAGAAGCCATAAATCTCTATATTCCTGCGCCTTCTCCATTGTCCATCCTCACAGGTGGATAGATTTTTCTAAGGATTTTCCTTTCGAAAGTTAGAAGGTCTCTCTCATTTGCCTTTGTAGTGGTCCAGGTCTCAGAACCATAAGTCAGAACAGGACGGATGAGGGTTTTGTAGAGAATTACCTTAGTGCTTTGCGAGACAAGTTTGCTTGAAAAGTGTGAGCGGAGTCCATAATAACCACGATTCGCTGATATTTTTCTTCTCTGTATCTCCGCTGATATACTGTTGTCACACGTTACTTGTGCACCAAGGTATGTGAATTCCGACACATTGTTCGAACATGTAAGGGCCAAATGCTACTATATTACCAATTCGTCGGGGTGGCAGATCAGACAACATATATTTGGTCTCATCTTCGTTGACGATAAGGCTAAGACGTCTTGCCGCACGATCTAGTGCCAGGAATGCTTGCAATACAGCCTGATACGACCTTCCAATGATATCCATATCATCAGCATACACTAGCAGCTGAACTGTTTTGTTAAATACAGTGCCTGTCGTCTGGATTCCGGATTCTCTTATTGCTTTTTCAAGGTGGAGATTTCTAGTAAATGGTTAGAATTAGCATTCCCTGACCTTGCTAAATATGAAATGAAATACCGTGCCTGATCTAACCTAATAGAATTTTTTTAATTAAAAATAAAAGCTTAAACGTTATTTATTTATCATTCTCAATAGTTAAACATTATTTACACGCATTTAATAATATATATACATTTGACCATATATTTTTTGTAAAATCTTTTTTTCCAAAACCTCGAGGCGTTGTTAATGTTCAAACGTATGTCCTGATATATCAATATAACCGGGATCATACAATTTTCATTACTAATCATATATTTCGTCTTATTCGTTTTCGTCAAATTACTTATGTTTAATTTTATAGTTTCCACCCTATTAATGATATGTTGGAGGGAAGGGAGTCACCTTGTTTCAGACAACTCGGAATGATTATTACCAATTCGAACTTAATTAAATGTTACGGACTGTCGGATTATAAATTATTAAGAAAAAAATCTCGTTTGTTGATTATTTTTCACCTGGTCGTCCAAAAGATTTGTATTATCATATTTTCGTTATAGCTTATTTCTGATGGTACCGCAGGTGAGATTTCGAAATAAGATTAATCAAGTTGAAATCAATCAATCTTTGCAAGGGGATTGTGACGGAGGGTGCTTGCCTTGTAATGGAATTGCCAATGCATGCCCGCTCCCGCAGCGCTCAATAATTGGCTACTCGCTTACCCAGTCAGGTCCATATTACGATTACAAGAGTAGTTAACGGCCGGCAATGCAACTACAAACTATTAACGTATTTAGAATCCTTTGCTGAAGTCACTTTTACAATAAAACGATTATTTAAAAAATAGCGAAGAAAAAGAAAATTAGAATCGATTAGAATAGAATAGAAAACCATTTTTATTCTGGGACTGAGTCCCTTATGAATAACAGCTTTGAACAGTTGAAATATACAATATGTCTGACCTACAGACAAAATGAACATAATTAACTACTATTTATTGTACAATTTTGAATGTGTATATATATATATATATATATATATATATATATATATATATATTAGAGGAGCCCGTTGCTGAGTAGCTAGCGCGCTAGTCTCTCATACTAAAGGTTGTGAGTTCAAATCTTAGTCCCAGAGAGACTTTATTAAGCATTAATTAAATGGGGATTCACTCACAGCCTCTCCTGGGCATGTGAGACCCGTCAGCCAAATGGTGGCCATACATCAAATTAGCCGTAGGGAATGATGACCCTACCCTATAAAATACATCGAGAAACGTGAGGTATAATCTCTCAGATCACACCGCGAGGCCAAGGGCCTACACGACCTATCGCGCCACTGGTAGAAGAACATTATATATATATATACAACAAACAAAATAAATAATGAATAAAAAAAAAAAAACAATTTTCGGAATATGATTATGTTGGACAAAACGAAAAATCTGGTGCGGGCAACACACGACTTTCACTTACATCTCTTTTTAATCGATTAAAGAATTTTCAAATACAGTAACAGATACAAATGAGTGAAACCATTAAAGATTTAGTTAAATGAAATTTCTATGGAAACATGTGTTTTATTAAAAAAATTATTATATTATTATCTAAAATAATCACTTAGTTTTATCGCCTTTTCATCACTCTCTATTAAAAGCTTGTGTATGAGATAATATTTTTTATAAAATATTTAGCTTTTCAACGGTATATTATACATGTATATTACTGTTTTTAAGTTGAAAAACGAAAAATTGCATTAAAATTAATAAAGTAGTAGGTATTTAAAAATATAATGACTAATGTTTCTTTTCTTTTATGATTATTTAGGAAGTCTTACTTAATATTTCACACTCAAATATGCACTCCTTAGAGACAAAAATAAATGTATATTATTGTTTTTAGTTTGATACAATATTTTGAAAATGAAGCTGTAGACTTCGGAATGTCAATTGATAATATTGGGCTGTTTCACATGAAATGTCCGTTTTTATAGTTTCTGAAATACATAAAGGATTTTGCAGGTCTCTGTTGTTTTCTTCTGAATGTTTACATATTTAAAGTAAACAGTTACTAATCATCTGCCTTTGTATTATAAACATTAGCTTCCTAATCAATTGCCCACTTTTTAGTATACCTCGAAATATGGACATGGAAACACGCGATTTTCGAGTAATATTTTTGTACGAGTTTAAACTCGGCCATTCAGCAGCTGAGGCCACTAGAAATATTTGCTTGGCATTTGGGGAAGGGAGTGTTAATGAACGGACCATTCGCCGTTGGTTTGCTAAGTTTTCAGGTGGGGATACCGACTTGGAAAACTTGCCCCGAGGAAGACCTCCGTCCGTAATAGACAACGATGTCCTCAAACATACAGTAGAAGGAAACCCCTACCAAACAGTTAAAGGACTCTCAGCACAACTAAATGTAAGTGCATCGTAAAAAAGCTCGATACACGGGTACCTCATGATCTCACTGAGCGGCAGCAAGACCCCAGGTTTCAAAACATACCGTGTAAAAATTGAAAGAACTGGGCTACGAAGTTCTTCCGCACCCCCTATCTCCCGACTTGTCTCAAAACAGATTACCACCTGTTCAGGAATTTAGTCAACTTCGTCAAAGGAATACTTTTTGAAAATGATGATCAAGTGAAAAGTGCGTTTTCAGATTTTGTTTCATTTCAAAGCTCAGAGTTTTTCAGTTCGGAGATAAAAAAGTTGGTGTCACGTTGGAAAAAATGTTTAGAAAAAGAAGGTAAATACTTCGAATAAAATTATCTTGTTATCATATCGTATTTTTAATAAAAATCCTTTACCTTGAAAACGGACATTTCATGTGACACAACCCAATAATAATACGACAAAATGTGGTTTTAGAAAAGAATGGTTCTGATTCAATATCTGTTTTATTTAATCTCAATGGTCTCCAATACTATCAATAATTTTATGCCATTTAGGAATCAAGGTAATCCAGCTGCTTCTAACTCAGCCGCTTCACCTATCTTAGCAGTTAGAGAGGTTTATCAATGAAATTTCTGTCAGCAGATTCTCGTCCACGACTAGATATGATCAAGAGTCACTTACTGCTCATCGATTTTCAAGATTTATAACGAAATTTACTAATATTATTAATAATAAATGATTTTATAAGAGCAAAAAATTAACAAGGCGGGTTATGGGTAGAAACCTCTTTCTTCATGGTATCGATCGACATCCCTCGTTAAGCTGTGTAGTTTATTTTGAAAATATGTACGCTTTGTAACGACTTGTCAAAAGGCTAACGATGACCTTGGTAGAAGAGATTGTAATAAAAAATGAAAAAAAAAAGCTTTCCTCTCTGTAATCATTTTCATTCCTTGTAATCCCCTTAAATCATCTTACCAGGAGCGCCCAGAAAGTTTTCCGCCAGTTTAGCCAGAGAGAAAGCGATACAGATTATATTGGAAGAGTATCTCCTTTGAAAGGAATATAAGTATCCGAGGGGTTTGGGGGGGGGGGGTGTGGGAGGTTCCGATGACGAGTTTAGTTTGGATTGAGTTTGGCGGAAGTTGTCCGAGGTGCAGGGCAAGTTACAAATCCCAACTCCGGCGGTCACCTAACCAGGTTTCCGCCGCCCCCGGATGATATCCTATATAAGAAGAACTGGGCCTGGAAGGACCGAGAAGGAAAATAGATTACCATATAAATGTAGCTGGATCCTCTGTCACCATCCGAAGCTATCTCAAACCTCAATAATATACCACTCAAGCCATTCAATTATATTTAATAATTAACATAAAATGTTTTGTTTTTTTAAATTCAAACACATAAATATACATTTCGAAAAAATCTGGTGCGACCAACACACGATATTCACTTACCTCGACTGTAAAAATCATTTAAGAACTATTAAATAAACTTTTTTTAAATTTAATAATATTGCTTTATTGAGAAACAATACAATCTGCCACTATCTAGGGCGATAAGTATTAGGGCTAAAAGAAGTCTTTAAATAAACCCAAAGTTGATAAAAGTTAATTTAAATAAAAAGTTGATTGAGTTTTGTTGGAAACATATGATAAGATTAACAATATTGAATTATTACGTATGATAATCAGTAATAAGTTTATGCCTTATTACATTTTAGAACTTTGTGTATAAGATTTTTTGTCTAAAATCTTTACGTCTATATTACTGTTCTTATAATTAAAAAAACAAATATTTTTGCTCATTTCCCCACTTAGTTCCATATTGAATTCGTTAAACTTATATATTTATTAATTTTTTATCAATGCCAACAAAATGATGTAGTTATTTTTATGGAATTACCACAATTAAAGAAAAAAAGAAAATTTAAAAAATCGGCATTTAAGCCATTTTCGACCATTTAAATCGGAATGAAATATATATGATATTAATGCCCATTAAATTTTACATCGATATAGTTAGATTAGTCAAAATCGTTTTAGCTGTTTTTGAGAAAATCCTAGAAAGGTGCAAAACACTTGCTATAGCACTTCCGGTTAGCCGATTTTGATGAAAAAGTAGTAGTAACATCTCGGGTGAAATATGAAATTATAGTTTCGTAAGACTTTTCGTTTTCGTGATAGGCTTATCACATATATTTCATTTATATCCTCACACTAGACTGAAACGACAAGAAACAGCTCGCAGATATCGTTTATTACAACATTTACTTGACAAACGTTCAAAACTTCCCATCTACTACAAAAAACTAATTTATATTACCATACTTAGGCCTATTTGGACATATAGAATTGAACTATGGGGATCCACCAAGCCACCAAATTCCTCCCGCATCCAATCCTTGCAATCCAATATCCTCCGAAAGATCCTAAATGCCCCTTACTTTGTCACCAATAAAATAATCCATAAAGACCTGAATATCCCATTAGTTGCAGACTTAGCCCGAATTATATATACTTCCTTTCACTCCAAATTACCACTCCACCCAAACCCACTTGTCCGTAATCTCTTATCTCCTTCTATTCCTGATCATCCTCCGAGGGGGCTGAAAAGACGATGGCCTTGAGACCTACTTATCTGAATAATTTTTTTCATAATTTATATGTACAGTTTCATTTTCTATATTATTATTCTGTCTGACGTCTGGTATTTGTTATCTTTACTTCTCTTTATCTAACCTTTTATACTTTTGTCGACTATATTCATTTCTATATTAATCCATGTTGATATATTTTTATTAATTTAATTGAGACAATCAGCTGATGCGCTCGATGATAACAGTCATACGTTACTTCGTCTCTCAGATTTTTGCTTTTTTCAGTAGGAATTCGCTTGAATTCAGTCTGGAGAACATCACTAGACCTCAGGAATACTACAGCAGTGAATATTGGAGAAATTTCGGTAAGCAAAGTTATAATTTACTTTGCACAATCACGAAAAAGTGAAAGGAGGGTCACTGATCAGCTGATTGCCGCAAGCTCGACAAGCTCGGGCTTGCTTTTCTTTTACTAATTTTTCTTTTATCTTTAATTCTTATCTCATTAATTATTAATTAATATTATTATTTACTTAATCAATGAGATATTTTCATCAAGTCATATCCTCAAAGTCTGCAAGTAAAAGATCTAGATATGCAGGTTCAAACTCGTCCCCTACAAAACAGAGACCTCGTCGTGAAAATAATAAAAAAATGATTCCACCAGCGACCGCTTCAGCTACCTCTTTAGGATCTGAATCACGGCCCAGCACATCATCACAAGGATTAACTGATGAATCGCCGTTTTTTACACCGAACCCATTTCAGATCCTCCTAAATGAACCGCGGAATCTTCTCCTTTACCCAGGGAACCACTACCTCCACCAATTTTTGTTGAAAATATTAAAAATTTTCAACTACTTTGTGCGCATTTAAACAAATTAACCGATCCTAATAGTTATTCTTGTATAAGTAGAACCAGTGATACTAAAATATCCCCGACTACCGCCGAAAGCTACAGAAAAATAGTAAAATATCTGACTGAGACTAAAGCTGATTTTCATACCTATCAGTTGCGCCAGGAGAGAGCTTTAAGGGTTGTAATTAGAAACCTACACCCTTCGACACCAGTTACAGCTATCAAAGAAGAACTGACGGAGATAGGCTATAAAGTGCGGCAAGTCACCAATGTCCTAAAAGATAAAATTCCACTGCCTCTATTCTTCGTGGACTTGGAACCATCAGCAGGAGTTGAAAAAATGTACGACCTCAATAGATTGTACTATACTAGTGTAAGAGTTGAGAAACCTTACACTAAGAAAGAAATAGTTCAGTGCCATAATTGTCAGGCATATGGTCATACGAGAACTTACTGCCACCACATACCACGCTGTGTGAAATGCGGTGAGCAACATAAATCAGAAGAATGTACAAGATCAAGATCAACACCCGCTGTATGTGCTATGTGCCTCGAGGACCACCCGGCTAACTACAAGGGATGTCAAATCTACAAGAACCTCAAAACCAGATACCAAAATCCTCATAACCTGGATGAAACAGCTGAACCGATCAGAAGCAGAAGACAACCTTCAAAAAGAATTGATTCCAATGTAACATTTGCCCATCTACCAATCTAGAGGTTGGAACCAGAACAAAGAGGCCCTACTGGAACAACGCATACTTCAAAATCCTGAACCCCTTTCACAACCACCTATTCCTCAAAATTTAGTCAACCCTTAAAAACCTCATCCGAATCAAATTTCTCATATTCCTCCTCCATCAAATGTCACAGGCCTTACAAGTTTGATGACATCCTTCATCACTGAAATCAAATCCCTCGTTATGCCGCTAATATCACTACTTACTAATCTCGTATCAAATTTAATCCCTTCCTTAAGCAATCCTTAAATTACTACACCTAACTCCTTATCCTTTTTCCTTTGGAATGCGAATGGTGTTAGAAATCACACTGACGAACTTACAGCTTTCTTCCAAGACAAAAACGTTGATGTAGCACTTATTACTGAAACTAGACTAACCACTAAACAGTTCTTTAAAATACCTCAATACGTAACATACCGTACGGACAACCCAGACGGAAAAGCCCATGCCGGTACTGCTGTCATTGTGCACCAGTCCCTCTCCCACCACATACTCCCAGTTCCCTCCTATGATTTCCTACAATGCACCGCCATAGTAATCAAGTCTTTTTCTTTTCCGATCATCCTCGCATCAGCGTACTGCCCTCCTAAACATTCCATCTCCAACATTCTATTCGAATCCTTCCTGAATTCCTTAGGAAACCACTTCATTCTGGGTGCAGACTTGAATTCTAAGAACCAACAATGGGGTTCCAGATCCACGAATTGTCGTTGGCGGAATTTACAGTCTGCACTCAAGTCTAGACGTTTCAACCTCTTGCCTCCCGACTCCCCTACCTACTGGCCAACTGATCCTAACCGTAATCATGACATCCTTGACTTCTTCGTCCACAGCGGATTAGGCTCCCTAAACATGTCGGTGACTCGACTTGATGAAATGTCCTCTGACCATAGTCCATTGCTCCTTAAAGTATTCCTAACTCCTATTCCTAAACCCACCCCACCGTCATTTATCAGAGGACCAGTAAACTGGGACCTTTTTCGCCAAATCCTGACCAGTGGTATTGACCTCAGAGTGAAACTCAAAACTCCAGATGACCTTGACGATGCCGTAAACTCCTTCACCAACGCTATTCGACAAGCTGTTTGGACTGCCTCTTCTCCCAAGCACTCCCATATAAGTCATAACCAAAATCAATTACCACAACACCTCATAGACCTCATCCGCACCAAACACCGATCCAAATCCTTATGGCAACGCACCCGTCACCCCACAGATCGCCGCTCCTATAACTTTTATTGTAGACAATTAAAGAGGGAGCTGGCGACCTTCCGTTCCCAATCCTTTAGTTCTTTCCTTTCTTCTCTTTCGGCTTGTGACAATTCCTTTTGGAATGTCACAAAGAAAATTAAAAAATCCCACCATATTTCCCATACCCTCCGTCGTAGTAATGGTTCCTGGGCTGCGTTCGATGAAGACAAAGCCGAGGAACTTGCCAAATACGTTTCCGGAGTCACACCTCATCCAGAATCCCATCCAAACCACACTGCAGTAGTGGAAGAGTTCCTTCAGTCTCCAATCCCGCTTTCATTACCTCCTAAAGCAGTTAATCCCTCTGAGGTCAAATATCTTCGCCGAAAACTTGCACTCCGTAAATCTTCTGGATACGATCTCCTTACTCCTCAGATTCTCAGCTTCCATCTAAAGCCGTTATATTTCTTACATATATTTACAACTCCATTCTACGCACTACTTATTTTCCTCTCTTATGGAAACATTCCTCTATAATTCTCCTCCTAAAACCAGGTAAACCTCCTATTACTACGACATCATATAGACCTATCAGCCTACTCCCAATCCTTTCAAAAATCTTTGAAAAAATCCTCCTCAAACGAATATTATCTTTATTAGAATCCCACACTATTCCTTCCCATCAGTTTGGACTCCGTTCCCAACATTCAACCGTTCAGCAAGGGCTCCGAGTCGTTGACCATATTTCCTCTGCCCTTGAGTACTGCTCGGGTGCATTTCTGGACATAACGCAAGCATTTGACCGGGTGTGGCACCCGGGATTACTCTTTAAGCTCAAAAACCATTTACCCCAATCCTTATACCTAGTCCTCCGATCCTATCTATCAAACCACTCCTTCCGAGTTCGCTGTGGTGCAGAATATTATAATCATTATCCAGTCGAATCCGGTGTTCCTCAGGGCAGTGTCCTTGGTCCTATCCTCTACAATATATACACGGCTGATATTCCTGTTTGCCCTAGTACCTTCCTAGCAACGTACGCTGATGACACAGCTATCCTATCCTCTAACTTAGATCCCGAAATTGCATCTATAGGCCTCCAAACGCACCTTTCTCAAATTGAAGACTGGTGTAACAACTAGAGAATCAAAGTCAATCAATCCAAATGCAAACATGTCACCTTTACCCTTCGATGACAATCCTGCCCTCCAGTTCGCTTTAACTCCGTTCCGCTTCCTTTCTCCGACACAGTCCGCTATCTTCTTGGCTTACTTCTGGACAAAAGACTTGGAACCCGCATACTAGACCTAAACGACAAGAACTCAATCGACGATTTGGACAATTATTAGACTACTGAACAGAAATTCAAAACTATCTATCGAGAATAAACTGTTAATATACAAGACAGTACTGAAACCTATCTGGACCTACGGACTTGAACTGTGGGTGACAGCCGAATTTTCTAACATCAAACGCATTCACTCCTTCCAATCTAAAGTCCTCCGAACAATAGTTAATGCCCCTTATTATGTATCCAACCATACCTTACACCGCGACCTAAATATTCCATTTATTTTAGACCTTATACTATTAAAATTCTCTAAATTTCATCAGAACCTTATCCATCACCCTAATCCCCTAGTTCAATCTTTATTCAGTTCTTCACATCCTTACCATCCTCCTAAAAGGTTGAAACGGCAGTGGCCTCGAGACCTCTTGTAACATGTATATTGGAGTTATAGCATTGGCTAGATTCTCCACTCACGTGCTGTATGCTTGTGAATTGTATATAGGTATGAGTGACTTTTGTATATATTTTTATTGATTTTGTTTTGTATATATGTATATTGTATTATTATTATATGAATTTATTGTTTTGTATATATCGTGTGAATGTTGTACTTTATCACTGTTAAAAATGTCCTAATATTACTCAATAAAGAATTGTTTTAAAAAAAAATAATAATAATTTAATTATTAGTTTTTAATTTTTTTTTTTCATTTTTGGTTTCCTCATTTCTACTTAGTGTTTTTATTTTTGTTAATTTTTCATCGTCACTTATTTTTCAAACATCCACTATAATTTTCCTTGTTTTTTAGCTCAGATGATAATTCACCACGTGGGTCGAATCATTGGTTAATACATAGTTTTTCGCAACGATTTAATAATAGTTGAATGTGTGACAATCCTTATCTTGAGGACAAAATTCGGTTATTTAATAGGGGTCAATCATTAATTTATGTTGAAATATACAGCGCAAAAATCCACTTGATACATATCTTTCATTTTCCATATTAACAATTGAGTATTGTTTATAAATACTTTTATAAATAACCAATAGCCTTTCATGATAATTATTTATTCTGCCACTATCGACCCTTCCAGCCCTATCAGAAGGGGATACTCTAAAAAAATGTTGAGTTGAACCCAAAAATAATTTGAGTTGAACACTAAAGAAACAAAACACTTGCGGTTCAGCTGGATTTCGGCTATATCACCTCCTTGAATAACCGTTTGTCTTGAAAAAGTACTGATGTATGAGTTACTAATGTACTAAATAGACCCAAGATCGGCCCTTCAAGTTTAGTACTTAAAACGATTTTTTTTTTTTTTTTTTGTAATATGATAAACAAAATTCTTATAAAATATTAAACCTGCTACTCTACCTGTGAAGGGTCATGGTCTCATTGGCCAACGTTCGAGAAAGGAGTCTCCATGAATCAGGTTTTCTCAACTGCTTAAAAAACAGAATAAATAATCTGTACTGCTAGGTTTCGAAAAGGGGTCCGGGAAAACAGTAGAATAGTGCTCTATCCACTGGGCAACGCCGTTCCCAACATTTTTTTTATTTCATCCATGTATTACACACACACACACACACATAAATATATTTCGGATTTCGATACGGTTTTTCTGTCGTTTAGGGCATCCTTTCCTATATATATATATATATATATCCTCGCGCGGATCTCATTACCGCGTATGGGGAGCGTCCCACGGGTGGCGGATGTGGGGATGGTCGGTGGAATTTCCTCGGAAGCTCCTCCCGGCTAAGTCCGATGGACTCGCTGACCAACAATGAGAGCGGCCCCCCAGGCTTGCTGGAGGGTGTGACGTAGGTTCGAACGCCCTACTCACATATTTTAGTTCACAAAATATCACCAAAAGTCATGGATTCCTCTGAGGTAAAACGCTCATTATCCGGAGGTAAACTAGTCCCCCGTTCGGGTCTCCGGGTGGGGACTGCTTCAGGGGAATCATGGCGCAAGATGAAAATTAGAGATCTAACAATAGGGACGTGGAACGTTAGAAGTTTAAATACGGCAGGTGGGTTAAAGTCGGTCGCGAATGAAGTTAAGGGGTACCATTTAGATATCGTTGCATTACAAGAGGTTCGCTGGACAGGGGAGGGTTCGTTAACAGAAGGAAAGTATACTATTTGGTACGGGGGGAGCGTTAATTATTGTCTAGGTACCGGGTTTCTGATTAGGAATAGATTTCTTTCCGCTTTACGGGACGTACAGTTCTTTAGTGAAAGAATATCGGTTGCTATATTTCAAGGGCGTTGGTTTAAAATCGCGTTTATAAACATTCATTCTCCCACCGAAGACAGTGATGATGAAGTAAAATGCGAATTTTATGATAAACTAGAGTCGGTTTACGATAAGTTACCACGAAATTACATTAAGATAATACTAGGCGACGCGAACGCAAAGGTTGGAAGGGAAGAAGTATATCGTCCTACAATCGGTAAAGAAAGTTTGCACGAATATAGTAATGATAATGGGACCCGACTAATAAACTTTGCCATTTCGAAAAACCTAGTAATCAAAAGTACTACATTTAAACATAAGGATATTCATAAGTATACGTGGACATCGCCGGATGGACAAACACGGAATCAAATCGATCATGTTTTAATACAAAACAGATGGCAAAGTAGCATAATTAACGTGAGATCGTATCGGGGTGCAGAATGCGGTTCTGATCATGAATTAGTAATCGCGAAACTTCGACAAAAACTAAATACAAAAAAGAGAACACCGAACTATATTCGTCCCGAGAATTTTGATTTAGTTAAATTGAACAACCTCGAAATTAGAAAACAATTCGCGATAGAAGTAAAAAATCGGTTCGAAGCTTTGGAATCTTCAGACGAGGAACACAAAGATGTAAACAAACTATGGGAAGGGATCAGGGATAATATTAAAGAGGTCGGTAATTTATGTCTTGGAAAAATCGAAAATAAAAAGAACAAACCTTGGTTCGACAGGGATTGTCAAAATATGTGCGAAAAAAGAAAAACCGCTAAACTGAATTCCTTAAATAATCCAAGCGATAATAATGTGGCTTATTTTCGGTTAGTAAAGAATGAAACTTCAAAACTCTTAAAAAATAAGAAAAGAGAGTATCTTAAAGGCAAAATAATAGAAATAGAAAAACACAGAAACGAAAATGACGTAAGAGAGATGTACAAAGGTATAAACAAATCGCGTAAAAGATTTGAACCTCTATTGAATGCGATTAAAGATGCAAATAACAATATAACTGCGGATCCTTCTGAGATATTAAATAAATTTAAACAACACTTTGACGGCATCTTAAATACGGAAAATAATAATCAATCTCCTCTCTCTGAATATCAGAGCGCTGAACCATGGATAGACGCACCGAGTAAAGAGGAAGTCGAAATGGCGATAGGTAAATTAAAACGTTATAAGGCCGCAGGAAATGATAATATCACGAGTGAATTAATCAAGGCGTGTGGAGAAGCGGGCGTTTCCAAAATACATTTTTTAGTTAAAAAGATCTGGGAAACTGAAAAAATGCCCGAGGAATGGAAAGAATCAATACTTATTCCGATTCACAAAAAAGGACCGAGGTCGGATTGTAACAACTATCGTGGGATCTCTCTTCTCCCAGTATGCTATAAAATATTCTCGTCAATTCTAACTAGTCGAATCACGGAATACGCTGAGGAAATTATCGGAGATTACCAATGTGGTTTTAGGCGGAATCGCTCGACTATTGACCAAATATTTTCCCTACGTCAAATATTAGAGAAAAGATTGGAATACAACGGTGTAGTCCATCAACTTTATATCGATTTTAAAAAGGCTTATGATTCAATAGACCGTCAGAAGCTATATAACATCATGATTGAACAGGGAATACCTAGAAAGTTAGTAAACCTAGTAGAGATGTGTTTGTCGGAAACATTCCATAAAGTTAGAATCGGTCATAATTACTCCGAGAGATTTGAGGTGCGATCGGGTTTAAAACAGGGTGACTCCCTTTCACCTGTTTTATTTAATATAGCTTTAGAATATGTCATAGAAAAGGTGATGTGTACCGAGAAAGGCTTAAATATGGGTGACAAGATTCCGGTTTTGGGGTATGCCGATGATCTGGTACTGCTAGGTGAAGACACGGAAACCATACAACTAAATACAATTGTGTTAATAAAAACCGGTAAAGAAATAGGACTCGAATTAAATACCGATAAAACGAAGTATATGATTAGTAGCAGAAACGGTGTCGATCTTGGAGATATTGATGTATCAGGTCATACTTTTGAACACGTAGAGAAATTCAAGTATTTAGGTTCAATTATAACTAGAAAAAATGAAATCCAGGAAGAAATAAAGTCCCGGTTAAAGGTGGGAAATGCGTGTTATTATTCAGTTGCTAAGTTACTTAGTTCACGGCTTCTATCTAAAAACTTAAAGATTAGAATTTATAAAACTATTATTCTTCCAACGGTTCTTTACGGATGTGAAACGTGGCCGCTTACTTTAAAGGATGAACAGCGGCTTAAGGTTTTCGAAAATAAAGTATTGCGTAGAATATTTGGTCCAAAGAAAGATGAGGCCACTGGGGAGTTTAGAAGGTTGCATAACGCGGAATTGCGGAACTTGCATCCTGTGAATATAATTGAGCTGATTGCATCGCGGAGACTCAAATGGGCGAGTAAAGTTGTTGGGCTCGATGACGAACGGATTCCGAGAAAGTTGGTATTTGCTGATCCGACTGGTAGGCGTCCGAAAGGTAGGCCGAAGCGGAGATGGGAGGATTGCGTTAAGGCTGATCTCGGGAGCTTGGGCTTGAATGGTGAGCATTGGACGAGTCTGTGTAGGCGGAATTTGGTGGTATCGGCATCGAACCTTCGGGTTCGCTAAGCCTATTATTATTATTATTATTATTATATATATATATATATATATATATATATATATATATATATATATATATATATATATATATATATATACGTTTTTATTTTTAATTTATTTATCTTTCATTTATTTCAGCACTAGTTTAATAGTAAAGGCCGAAAAAATGATGCGCTGATAAACAAATAAATATAGATGCGTAAAGATTGGGAATATCAGCGCATTGGCCCCGAATACCAGAGCCCTCCTCAAAGACGTAGCTAAGATAATGAAAGCAATAAAAATTCCCCCAGACCCACCGCCGCTCCCTGATATTAATGGAACTAATTTTGAAGTTTATATCTGGACCATAATAAGAAAGAATTCCTTCTATAGCTTCCCTAGCAAGGGCCTCTTTCATAAGGGCCACTCTTTCAAAGGAAAATTGCTCATGGAAACCCGAGAGCGGGCCGAAGATACACAGTACATCCTAATACAAATACTACAGAGTCCCAAGTGAAATTTTATCTACTGCAACTTTTGAATCGAAACAGGACTGTAAACATACTTTCTTATTATTTTTTTTTTTAATCATTTTATTGGTATATACAACAGTATTAAAAAAAATACATCAAGTAAATGTGATGTGTTTTATAATACAATGACATGATATACATATAGAGAAGCTTCCCATTGGAAGCACTCTAAAAATAATCTAAAGTAGAAAGTCCCGGGGCCATTTCCTTTTTGGGCGCCTCGGAGGATTATCCGGAATTGAAGAGGGAGAAAGGATTGAAACTAGTGGGTTAGAGTGCGAATGGAGTTTGTCATGAAAGGATTGATACCTGGTCCGGGCCAAATCAGTAACAAAGGGAACATTAAGGTCTTTATGGATAAGTTTATTCGTGACACAGTAAGGAGCGTCGAGGATTTTGGATTGTAAGGATTGGATGCGGGAAGAATTTGATCGTTTAGTAGAACCCCAAAGCTCTACTCCGTAAGTCCAGATTGGTCTTATAATAGTCATGTTGATGAGCCTTTTGTAGTTCAGAGGAAGGTTTGACCGTTTGTCTAGTAAGTGTTGAAGTAGCCTAAAGCGGCGAGCAGTTTCTTGTCGTTTTAGTCGTGTATCTGGATTCTAAGTTAGGCGTTTGTCAAGAAGTCCTAAGTATTGGGTCTGTTCAACAGGAGCTAGTTGAGTGTTATTAAAGGATACTGTAGGACAGGAAATCAAAGGTTTATGACAAAGGGTAAAGGTTATTTGATGGGGTTTGTTGGAATTTATTTTTATTCTCCAGTTCTGACACCATACTTCTAGGTCTTTGATGTGGGCTTGAAGGGTATTTGAGGTATTATCCCAAAAATGGATCTTTATGAACTGATAACACGCAGGCGTCATCAGCATACGTAGAAAGGAAAGTGTTAGGATGGGTTGGGATATCAGCTGTATAGAATGGGTCATAGGATACTGCCTTGAGGAACACCAGCAGTCTGTGTGAAAAGGGATAAATAGGAACTATTGTGATTTATTTTGAAGGATCTATCAGAGAGATAGGATTGAAAAATCAGGAAATATGTGGGAGGAAGGAATTTACGGAGTTTGTACAACAGTCCTGGGTGCCAGACTCTATCAAAGGCTTTTCTTATTATTCAATCCTAATTCGAACAATTCCCTTCTACCATACTAATAATAATCATAATAAGGCAACCGAACGCAAAGGTTATATCCCGATACCAGCAAATACTGCCTACACAGATTCCCCCAATGATCACCGTTCAAGCCCAAACCCCCGAAACCAGACCTAACAGAATCCTCCTACCGGACGTTTAAGCAAATACCAAATTTTTCGGAATCCGTTCTTCTCTGAGCTCAAGAACTTTACACGTACATTTGAGTCTCCAAGTGAATTCAATTATATTCACAAGGTAGTAGCTCCGCAATTCCGCGCTGTGCAATCTTCTAAACTCCCCAGTGGCCTCATCTCTCTTAGCAAAACATATTTTGCGTGGTACCCTATTTTAGAAAACTTTAAGAAGTTGTTCATTCTTCACAATGTAAGCGGATATGTTTTACAACCAGAAAGAACCGTCGGAAGAATAATAGTTTTATAAATGTATTGCTTGGTTTTCTGGCAAGTCTATTACCGTCCATTCTGAGAACTTAACCATAATATTTCTGTCTCCTTTTCCTGAAATTTTAATACATACATTTGATAGAAGAAGAGGTCTCATGTGACCCATTTATATGGCGAGAGAAAATGGCTCCTTCCTCCATTCTGAGACAATAATCAATTTCTTTATACAACTATTAACTCCCAGCTCCTTCTTCTCTAAACTATTAACTCTAAAGACTTCTCCAATTTAAATCGTCAGTCCACTCCGTTGAAACAAGGTCACGCCATTCTGACCTTTAGATTCCTGCCCATAGAACTAAGACTTAAGATTATTTATTTCTTGTCCGATCTACGAGTGTCTCAAATTCACAACCAACACAAATCCGCCATGCTTCTTCTCTAGGCCCAACTGTTCCCATACTTCCTCTCTTCCCAAATAGCCACTCAATAATAAAGGTATTTCAAATCAAATATCTGGCTTTAAATAAAATAAACTTTTTTATTTAAGGTTCATATTAAACCTAGTTAATCAATTAATTTTCAGTTTTAGTTTTGCTGGACACATTCATCTGTCTGAAGTCATTTATTTATTTTACTCTTTTTTCTTATTGTATACTTTTTATTTCTTTTTCTAATATCATTTTAAATACGAATTTGTTATGATTCTTTGGTGTTTTGGCCAGACACATTGTATACCTTGATTGTACATATCTGTTGTTATATGAGACACTGTCCTAAAATAAAAATTATTTCCTATTCCGTTCTATAACTCGTTGGTGTTCCGTCTCATTCAAATTTCCACAACTGAAACCGGACTACAATTTTCCTTTGGTATTTTCCATTCTTCTTTTTCTATGCCTTTAGTTAATGATCTGTCTCCAATGATAAGAGTCTCTGATGCATATAAAGCCTGAAGTTTGATTACTGTATTGTAATGTTTTAATTTTGCATTATGAGAGAGTAAATTTTTATTGTACTTATTTCAGTAATTCTATGAGCTTTTCGGAATTTAATGATTCTCTCCTTGTTCGCTCCAGAATTTGGTCTAGAAGGTTGAATGATTTCTCCTAGGTATTTAAAAAAATAATATTTTATTGATATTTAAAACTGTACATACAATATATACAACAAGTAAATGGGTTAATTTACACTTATGGGCGTGATAATGTCTTGTGAAGAAACTACCCAGGGGTAGCACTTCAATGTCAATTTAATTAAAGTAGGTCTCTAGGCCATTGTCTTTTCAACGCCTCGGAGGGTTGTCAGGAATAGATGGGAATGATAAGTTGCGTACAAGAGGATTCGTGTGGGTTGGGAGTTTGGAATGAAAAGAGGCATATCTGTTTCGGGCTAGTTCTGCGACAAATGGGATATTTAGGTCATTATTCGTAACTAAATAAGGAGCATTTAGGATTTTGCGATGGATTTCGGATTGAATGCGAGAAGAATTAGATGGTTTAGTAGAGCCCAAAGCTCGATTCCATATGTCCAGATGGGTCTGATGATGGTAACATAAATGAGCTTTTTGTAATAAATTGGAAGTTTTGAACATTTGTCTAGTAAGTGTTGTAGTAATCGGTATCTACGGGCAGTTTCTTGTCGTTTAAGTCGCGTATGGAGATTCCGTGTAAGACGTTTGTCAAGATGGAGTCCTAGGTAACGGATTTGTTCAACAGGTATGAGTGGGGTATTGTTAAAGGATACAGTGGGGCAGGAAGTCATCGGTTTGCGAAAGAGGTTTAAGGTGATTTGGTAGGATTTGTTAGGATTTATTTTAATCCTCCAGTTCTGACACCATTCCTCAATGGCTCCTAGGTATTTAGATTTGGATACTTGTAATATTTTCCCAAAGTGTATTGACATAATTGTTACCGCCTAGGTGTGAGGAATCTTCCATGTAAAGGATTTTTTTTATAAGACATTCTCAGTCCACTTTTAATTGGTATTTCGTGAAGTTTTTCTTCGGAAGATATTGCTTCTTATTTGATGATAGAAAAGATTCTTTGATCGTCTTTATAAGCTAAACATTGTAAATAAATAGAATCGCTCCACCATAATGTTGAAGAAGGTTGTAGAGTAGGGTTCTGCCTCGAGGGAAAACATACTGAATAAAAACGCTGCAAAATATTACAAAATGGTTTATTATTTCTAAATAACTATATTATAGTATAACTGTTTAAAGGCAATTAACTAATATAAAAAGCAATAAATAATTCAAAAGAAAATGGTCCATCACAACTGCTATTTTCAAAACGATATATCTCTGATATATCTAAACTGATTTTAGTGATTCTTTTTTCGTTTTTATGAAAATTTAATTCTCTATCTAATAGCATTAACAGCTTAAACTACCCTTTGTGGTATTTATTCATTAATTTCATTAACTTATTTATCTTCATAAACGAGTATTTCTGGTAAAATTTTTACGTCCGCTTACTTGGTAAGTAAAAGTAAAAACGCTAATTTTTTGTTTTTTTTTGTTTTTGTCGTTTACAAAGATTTATCATTAAAATTGATAAACCAAAATGGGCAGATATATGCTATTGTGATTTGTTTTGAATGATCTGTCAGCTAGGTAGGGCTGAGCATTATTTTAATTAATTTATTATTTTTTTTTTTTAAGAGCTTAAAGTGACACGAAATTTAGAATTTCTAATGTTAGGGATAGAGAAAATGAGGAAAGACACATTGAGGGTAAAGGAAGGGCTTAAAGAGACTGGTAAATGTGATCTGTGTGCCTGATATCATAGAGTTCCTTTATCTTTTATCTAGCCTTAGATTTAGCTGAATGATAAGACCGAATGTGGGTATTCTATACCAGGAATCGGAACGGATTCATACCATACATTACATTTCACAATTGCAGAAGCATACATATTCATGATATTAAATAAATCTGTTCTGAAAAAATATGCTTACACTAGGAAATATCCAATATAATTCAAAACACTTCGCGGTAGAGAACCAAAGCTTGAGTCGAGAATAGCCATTCTTGCTTGCTTCATAATATTGGGTTGTGTCACATGAATTGTCCGTTTTCAAGGTAAAGGATTTTTATTAAATATACGATATGAAAACAAGATAATTTTATTCGAAGTATTTACCTTCCTTTTCTACACATCTTTCACACCAACTTTTTTATCCCCGAACTGAAAAACTCTGAGCTTTGAAGTGAAACAAAATCTGAAAATACACTTTTCACTCGATCATCATTTTCAAAAAGGTTTCCTTTGACGAAGTTGTCAAAATTTCTGAACAGCTGGTAATCTGTTGGCGACAAGTCGGGAGAATATGGTGGGTGCGAAAGAACTTCGTAGCCCAGTTCTTTCAATTTTTGCACGGTATGTTTTGAAACATGCCGCCCATGTATCGAGCTTTTTTACTTTCCCAATACACTTTAAATGTCTGGAAACGGTAGATGCACTTGTATTTAGTTGTTCTGAGAGTCCTTTAACTGTTTTGTAGGGGTTTCCTTCTACTATATGTTTGAAGACATCGTTGTCTAATACGGACGGAGGTCGGACCAGATATCAATCATTTCATGGTAAACTCCATTCTCATTCTAGCCCACGAGTTCCAATAATTTCTTCTTCTTCCATTCCTGATAATCCTCCGAGGCGCCTGCAAAGGAGATTGCTCCGGGACCTTCTAGTTTAGAATATTTTAGAGTGCTTCCAATGGGAAGCTACTCTACTTGTATTTCATGTCATTGCATTATATAACTTTCACATTTACTTGATGTATTTTTTTTCAATATAGTTGTAAATATCAATTAGAATTTAAAAAACAAAACAAAAAAAAAAACCTTAATTTCGGTGTATTTTAGTTTCAAACCTTTAGGAAAGAATACCCTAAGTGATAGTACAAATTCGTATCAAAATCCGTCCTGTGGTTTTAAAGGAGTTCGCGGAAACCAAGAGTCGTGGTATCATATATATATATATATATATATATATATGTATATATATATATATATATATATATATATATATATATATATAAGAGAGAGAGAGAGAGTGAAAGAGAGCAGTATTAAATAAGAAGATTGAGAAGAGAACGTGTTGCAGAATTTATGGTTTGAGCCAGGGAAAAGTTCCTTTAACACCTTATTTTATCTTCTTCAATTATGGTTTATGTTTTACAGTTATCGTTTTATTTTCCTATTGTTTATTATTTTTATTTTTTTATTGGTGTTACTAGTATTAGTGTTACAACTAGTATCATTTATTTGTTTGACTTATTTATGACTGGCCTCAGACAATAAAATGTAGAAGGGTATTGATGAGTACTCAACGTGGATATTTGTCCGCCTGCGGTCAATCGTAAATCCTGTATTTTGCTCTGTCTAGATTGAATTTATACTAAGCACTTGCCTCAATCATCTTTTGTTATTTCCAAAATGAATCAATGTGCAATAGAGGATTTATCCAAATTCGTCTACCGGATTTTTTGTATCACGATATGATACCTTGTTGCCATTTTCTGTTTTACTGATAACATAGTTTGCTAGACTTTATACTCAGTTTATCAGATCGATAATTTGTTTAAATCGAGAACCAATATTCGTTCACTGATTATTGCTTACACAAATATCGATTAATTAAAACCTTAAGCCGAAGTTTCAAGGCCGATAACTCGAAACATTAACGACAGATGGCAAATTTTATAGATTTTTAAGTGATTCCATTGCTAATGTACTGTGTCTGATCAGTAGTGATGTAGTGATGACTTATTGATGTCAAATCTTTATATATTTCTGAATATGTAATATTAAGAAATTGAAAGAAATAAAAGATATAAAGTTATTATGGGAAACAGAAACAGCCTCGACCCTATGTTATTGAAAATAAATCCTGGTGCGAGCAACACACGATTTTTACTTACCTCTGTTGTAATATATACATACACACACACACACACACACACACACACACATATATATATATATATATATATATATATATATATATATATATATATATATATATATATATATATTACGGTTCTTATCTAAAAATCGAAAAAAATGCATTAAAAAATAACTTTTCTCTTTTACTTAATTATCAAATTTATCCCACTTATATATTTAGCCGTTTCTTATCAATGCTAACAACATGAAATGGTTCATTTTTTCGAACCTACAAAACTGAAGGTATTGGGTTGTGTCGCATGAAATGTCCGTTTTCAAAGTAAAGGATTGTTATTAAAAATACGATATGAAAACAAGATAATTTTATTCGAAGTATTTACCTTATTTTTCTACACATTTTTCCCAACGTGACACCAACTTTTTTATCCCCGAACTGAAAAACTATGAGCTTTGAAGTGAAACAAAATCTGAAAACGCGCTTTTCACTTGATCATCATTTTCAAAAAGTTTTCCTTTGACGAAGTTGTCTAAATTCCTGAATAGGTGCTAATCTGTTGGAGACAAGTCGGGAGAATATGGTGGGTGCGGAAGAACTTCGTAGCCCAGTTCTTTCAATTTTTGCACGGTATGTTTTGAAACACGGGGTCTTGCTGCCGCTCAGGGAGATCATGAGGTACCCATGTATCGGGCTTTTTTACTTTCCCAATGCACTTTAAATGTCTGGAAATGTTAGATGCACTATCATTAAGTTGTGCTGAGAGTCCTTTAACTGTTTGGTAGGTGTTTCCTTCTACTGTATGTTTGAGGACATCGTTGTCTATTACGGACGAAGGTCTTCCTCGGGGCAAGTTTTCCAAGTCGGTATCCCCAGCTGAAAACTTAGCAAACCAACGGCGAATGGTCCGTTCATTAACACTCCCTTCCCCAAACTCCTTGCAAATATTTCTAGCGGCTTCAGCTGCTGAATGGCCGAGTTTAAACTCGTACAAAAATATTACTCGAAAATCGCGTGTTTCCATGTTCATATTTGGAGGTAAGTGTTTTCTGAAATGGCGAATGGCACAGTTCTACTTACGTATTGCTCTATGTTAGTTTCCTTCTCATCAATATGATACTGCTTGAAAATGCTTCAAACTTTGTAAATCGTGAGTGGTTGCAATTAGTTCGATAGACAGTAATAGACTGTAATAGTATAATAATAGTATAATAGTATAGTATAGTATAAGTATAGTATATATAATAATAGTATAATAATAATATAATAGACAGTAATAGACGTCCTAGGCTTGAGATAAGGCCTAGGCTAGGACTTACTAATCCTCATCTTTGTTTACAAGGTCTCGGTCGGCAATATTGTCATTTCCGACTTCGTAACCTAGACGTTGTTCATATAAACTTTTATTTTTTTCCTGTTAGACTTTAATTTAATATATATATATATATATATATACTTTTTTTTTTTTTCTAATGTTTTGTGTGTTTTTTCTCTTTTTCTAGGACATTATTTTTATTTTACTAAATCAGAAATGTTCATTTTGTTTTACGTTTTTTATGTATATGTATATATTGTAAATAGTTTAGTTTTAAGATCTTTACGTTAATTTTCTATTATTAGTAATTAATATTAGTCAACATAATTTTTTTTTCTTCTTTTTATTTTATTTTTCAATTTATTTTTATTTAGCTCACAATATAAGAGGACTTTATATTTTTTTTTTCTATCGTATTCATCATGGATTTAGACAAAACTCCATCGAATGATGAATCAGGGGAAGAAACGCCATTCTCTGAGATTAGGGAATCAGATTCCCAATATTTAACGCGACGCCAGAAACGCCACAGGAATAACACTGGGTCCGGCGGTAATTCGCCAAAAAAAAAAAAAAAAAAAAAAAAAAAAAATCGGCCAAGTCTAAGCAACCGCCAAAATCAATTCCTTCTCCGCCAAAAACCCGCAGCACCACTGCAGCCAACCAACTTGAATCTCCAGCGGCGTCCACTTCAAACGCCACACCACTTTCGACTTTACCTTCTTCTATTATCAACCATTCCGCTTCAGTCAACATTGAAAACCAGCCTCACGGATTTTCTGATCCTGAGCCACCTCCTATCTTTGTATCTAATATTAGTAATTTTATATCGTTTGGTGATGAAATCGCCGCTCTCATCGGACAACCGAACTTTGAATGTTTCTCCCGACTAAACGATATCAAAATTACTACTACCACAAAAGAAAATTACAAAAAACTTGTAAGTTATTTGAGCTCAAAAAACTACGATTTTCACTGTTATCAGTTGAAACAAGAGAAGTGTGTTACGCGGGCTCCACTCATCTACTCCCACTGAAGTAATCAAAAGAGGTCTGGAAGAAATTGGTCATCACGAACGGAACATTTCTTCAGTGACACACCCCAGGGAAAAATATCCCTTGCCATTATTTTTTGTAGATCTCGAACCACTCGGTAATAATCCGGAGATATTTCAGGTGAGAAGGCTGGTGTACTCATCTGTCCGTTTTGAAGAGCCTAGGCAAAGAGCTACTATAGTCCAGTGCACCAAATGCCAAACCTTTGGACACACAAAATCTTATTGTTACCACCCGGCTAGGTGTGTTAAGTGTGCCGGACCACATGCATCTGACACTTGCCAGAAATCTCAGACTGAACCAGCAAAATGTGTTATTTGCGGGGAAGGCCGCCCGGCTAGCTATAGGGGTTGTGTTGTTTACAAAAGCCTTCTTCGCCAGAGATCACAAAATTCATCAGTACAAAGGGTGGATCAGAAGATTCGTCCTCAGGTACCAGAGATGAATAATTTATCTGATTTTCCTGAAATTCAGAAACCTGCTAATAGGATCGCTCCACAGCAGCCTGTCACACCTGCAACCAGAGTTCCTACTGAGGAAACCAGGAAATCTCTCTCAGAAGTCACCACTCCAAGGAAGCAACCAACTACTAGTCAGGCTCCTCCAAACTCCCAATTCAAGCCTGCGGTCTCCCGTCCTAAACCACAAGCTTCCCGTCAACCGATCCCACCCCCTAATCTACCTTTACAGGTGAAACTCCCTCCTGAGAACCCTAAAAAAATTCCTGAATGTCCTTATGATCCACCTAATCACCCAACGCCCCAACTTCCATTATCTCAGCGGACTGAACAGATTCGTACTCCACGGCGAGTTCAGCCCCCAGCCAACAATCCTGAACTAATAAATTATCCACCCCATGTATCTTATCTACATTCGTATCCAAACCAAGATCCTTCCAATATATACTCCACCCTTGAGTCCTTTCTCTCTGATCTTAGAGATACCATCAAACCACTAATCACCCTTCTCACCAGAGTCCTTTCTCAAGTCCCATTTAATCTCCAACGATGAGTGTAAAGACCCTAGCGATTATCTTGTGGAATGCTAATGGCCTGCATAACGACGAACTGGACTTATTTCTACATGACAACCACATTGACATAGCACTACTTACTGAAACTCACTTCACACAACGATCAAATTTTTACATACGTGACTACATACATATAGAACTGACCATCCCGACAACACTTCCCATGCTGGTTCATGCATCCTTATTCATAAATCTTTACCCCATTCCCTGGTTCCTTCTACTCCAACTGATGCCATAAAATCACCCTCGGTAATCATTTCAACTCGTCCTTTCCATCTTACAATCTCAGCTGTATACTGTCCTCCTGGTAACTCCCTTTCCTCTAATCAACTTGCAATCCTCTTTCGATCCTTAGGACCGCGCTTCATTGCTGGAGGAGACTATAACGCCAAACACCAACGATGGGGTTGCCGGACATCCAACTCCCGTGGTAATGTCCTTTCTCTAGTCTCTATCTCCAATTGCTATACTATCCTTTCTTCTACGAGCCCAACATATTGGCCAACATCCCTCAAAAAACGTCCTGATATCCTTGATATATTTGTTTCCTCTCAGATATCTTCCTCCCAATCCACAATCAAATCCCTAAATGACCTGTCATCTGATCATAGCCCAGTTCTGCTTTCCTTGCACTCGAGCCTTGTTCCTAAACCCACCATTCCCTCTCTGATTACAGGACGAGTGGACTGGGACGGATTCAGATGTTACTTGGAAACCAAACTGAACTTAAAGATCCCACTTAAGACTAAACATGATATTGATAAAGCCGTTGACCATCTGACTGACTCAATTAGCAATAGCATACTTGACAACACTTCTACCATTACTACTACTAACTCACAGGAGACTACCTTGCCACAGCACATTCGAATCTTATTAAGGGAAAAACGCTGGGCAAGATCGAAGTGGCATAGGACTAGATATCCATCAGACAAAACTTATTATAATAAACTGACTAACAGACTAAAATCAGAAATCAGAAAAATAAAAATTCAAAACTTACTCAACTTCACCGAAAAACTTACTACTACAGACAGATCATTATGGATGACAACAAAAAAGCTACTAAAGTTCAAAAACTGTAATCATCCACTCCTAACTGATTCCCGTATCTGGACAAGATCTGATGAAGAAAAGGCCCAGATATTCGGTCAGCATCTTTTTAGAACCTTTAATCCACATCCAGATATCCATAATCCCGGTCACATTAAGTTTATAGAAGATGAATTAGATATCCCACTCCAAATGGTCCTTCCTTCCAAAGCGTTCCATCCTTCGGAAATATCTAACATCATTCAGAATTTACCATCCCGCAAAGCTCCTGGGCATGATCTTATAACTTCCCATATTTTAAAACTACTTCCTCAAAAACTATCCTAGATCTCACTTACATTCACAATTCCGTACTCCGTTCCACATACTTTCCTGCTTTCTGGAAATTATCCATTGTCAAAATGATACCCAAACCTAAGAAACCGCCAGAAAATCCATCTTCTTACCGTCCCATCTCACTTTTACCAATCATGGGAAAAATCTTGGAAAAGCTTATACTGAAACGTCTGTATCCCATCCTTGATACTAATTCCATAATTCCTAATCATCAGTTTGGATTCAGAACGTCCCTCTCCACTATCCAGCAATGTCATCGTGTGGTGGACGTTGTATCGTCTACATTGGAGCGCGGCTTGTATTGTACAGGAGCCTTCCACGACGTGGAACAGGCCTTTGACCGAGTCTGGCACCCAGGGTTGCTTTATAAGCTCCGCAAATTCCTCCCCCCAACATACTTCCTTATTACCCAGTCCTACCGCACTGACAGATCCTTCAAAGTCAATCATAATAATTCCTATTCATCCATTTTTAGTCAGTTTGCTGGTGTTCCTCAAGGCAGTATCCTATGACCCATTCTTTACGCAGTTTATACAGCTGATATCCCTTCCCATCCTAACACTTTCCTTTCTACCTATGCTGATGACACTTGTGTGTTATCAGTCAATACTGAACCAACTATTGCCTCTCAAACTCTCCAATCCCACCTCAGAGACCTTGAGGTATGGTGTCAGAACTGGAGAATTAAAATTAATGCCAACAAATCCAACCAAATTACCTTTATCCTTCGTCGTAAACCTATGACATCCTGCCCTACTGTCTCCTTCAATAATACTCCTCTTGTCCCGGTTGAACAGATCCGATATCTAGGACTGCACCTTGACAAACGCCTTATTTGGAACCCTCACATAAGACTGAAACGACAAGAAACTGCACGACGTTTTCGACTTCTTCAACACTTACTAGACAAACGTTCTAATCTTCCACTTAACTACAAAAGACTCATCTACATGACTATCATAAGGCCGATATGGACTTACGGAGTGGAGCTTTGGGGCTCTACTAAACCATCGAATTCTTCCCGTATCCAATCCCTACAATCCAAAATCCTTCGTAAAATCCTCAATGCTCCTTATTTTGTCACGAACAAACTTATCCATAAAGACCTCAACGTTCCGTATGTTGCTGATTTGGCCCGATCTAGATACCATTCCTTTCATGACAAACTCCATTCCCACCCTAATCCTCTTGTTTCAATACTTTCTTCCTCTTCAATTCCTGACAATCCTCCGAGGCGTCTGAAAAGAAGATGGCCTCGAGACCTTCTAGTGTAGAAAAGTTACATGAGTGCTGCCATTGGGTAGTTCTTCTTCAAGTTTGTTTCACGCCATTTAACTTTCAAATTCACTTGTTGTACCTTGAAGTACAGTTGTAAATTTCAATAAATGGTGTTAAAAAAAAAAATATATATATATTTGGAGGTATACTAAATAGTGGGTAATTGATGGGGAAGCTGATGTTTATAATAAAAAGGTTGAATATTAGTAACTGTTTACTTTTAATATGTAAACATTCGGAAGAAAACAACTGAGATCTGCAATATCCTTTATGTATTTCAGAAACTATAAAAACGGACATTTCATGTGAAACAACCCAATACTTTAGAGGAAGATAATTTAAACTATCGGCCTGTCAGACTATTTCAATTTGAATGAAACCTACATGATATTAAAGCCCATGCATTTTCACATTAAAAGAGCGAGTTTAATCAAAATCGTCATAGCTGTTTTAGAGGTGTAAAATGCATGTTATAAAGTGACTCTTCTGGTACGCTAATTTTGATGAAAACGTTGCTGGCATATCTCGGGCGTATAGTTGTTTCAAATATGAAATTTCAGTTTCGTACATCTTTTTATTATTGTAATATATTTTGATTTTGTTGATTTATGAATTAATTGATTTATTTGGTTCTGTTTAGTTATTGTATTTTTTATTGTTTCTGTACAAAAGTATGTTTATGATATAATGATATAACCATATAATTTCTGTAAATAGTATGTTTGTAATATGATCACCTGTAATTTGGAAAATTCCCTGTTGGTGGGATCTCTTTTTATAAATAAATAACAGCAAAAAATTGGCGATAGTTAAAGTAAATAAATATGCTTGGTAATTCATGTTGTTAGTTGTAAACTGGAGCAGCCTCAACCAGACTGTGTAATTTAGCTGAGAGCCTTTGAGAACTCTTAAAGTAATGGCTTTCATTATATTACATCTCACTTAGGCAATCTCATAGTTATTATGTGTGTGTATATATATATATATATATATATATATATATATATATAATTTTGTTTTAAATAATTCGGGTTTTGGGCCATTAAACCAATACTCCTTCTTAATTTTCTTTATTTTGACGTTTCGATCCTCCGTCCATGAATACACATAGGATCCTTTTCACTGCAACAAAGAATTTTATTGAGCACCGGCACACCACTCAGGCTAACACAGGGCACTTAGAGTGAAAAGGATCCTATGTGTATTCATGGACGGAGGATCGAAACGTCAAAATAAAGAAAATTAAGAAGGAGTATTGGTTTAATGGCCCAAAACCCGAATTATTTAAAACAAAATTATAATATAAAAAAAGGGTCGATGAATTAATTTCTTGTATATATATATATATATATATATATATATATATATATATATATATATATATATATATATATATATATATATATATATATATATATATATAATATATATAGTCAGAGAGATTTCGGATGGCTTTAGGTATAGGGGGTAAAGATTCAATTATGAAATACTTGCCTGCGTTTAATGATGCGTTGCTTAGGACGATACATATTTTATCCTAATAAGGAATTTATATTTTTTTAAATCTGGTGGACGCCAGCACACGATTTTCATTTATCGACGTTGTTAAAATCGATTTAACAACTTTTAAATTAAGTTAAAGTTGAAAAATGTTAAAAAAGAAAAAATTACACTAAATTTCGATGGAAACATGTGTTTCAGAATTAATAATTGTGCAATAGAAGTTATTACGTAAAACATTCATTCGGTTTTATACGCTTTTCATCGCTCTCTATTAAATAATGCATTTTTTTTTTTTAAATTTTCAGCATATGTATGGTATATTTAACATCTATTACTATTCCATTGTAAAAGAAAAAAAAATTTAAAAATATATTACTTTTTTATCCTTTAGTTTCGTATCGAATTCGTTAGTTTAATATCAAATTTACCGTGTAGGTCCTAGGCCTCGCGGTGTAATCTCCTGGGAGATAACACTCACCTTTCTCGATGAATGTTGTAGTGTAAGGTCATCACTCTTACGCCTAATTTTGTGAGTAGCCACCATTTGGCTGACGGGTCTCACATACCCGGCGGAGAGGCTGTGAGTGAATCCCCATTTAATTACATCGTTATAAAAGTCCCGCCGGGACTGGGATTCGAACTCACAACCTATATCATGAGAGACTAGTGCGCTAGCCACTCAGCCGCGGGCTCCCCTATTTTATAATAATACTGACCAGATATTATAGTTAATTTAGTTTATAGTTAGTTAATCTATTAAATTAAAGGTTCTTTAGAGGAAGGAAATTTAAAATTTTCTGTATTAAAGCTTTGTTAAACTATTTCAACTTGATATTAAATCCCATTGAAGTTAACAGCGATATGACGATTTTACTCATAATCGTTAAAGTCGTTATTGAGAAAATCATAAAAAGGTGCAAAATGCATGGTATAAAAAAGCTCTTATGGTTTCCGATTTTTTTGAAAAGTTGCTGTATACGCTCCAAATATGAAGTTTCAGCTTTATACAGCGTATCTTATTCGAGGTGGATTTACCACAAACAAGCACAGACCTTTTATTTGGACTCGGGGGACCCTAAAACCTGTATTTCTCACCTCCAGCTCTTAGCTATGTAAAAGTAAAAACGCTGCAAATTATTACACTATGGTTTATCATTTCCAAATTAGACTATAGCTTTTTATATAGCACTTTAAAGACATATATATTTTTTTAAACATATTTATTGATATCTACAACTGTATCACAAAAAATACATCAAGTAAATGTGATGATAATATAGAAACATGCAGAATTGCATGTAGAGACACTACCCAGTGGCAGCACTCTACAAATATTTTAAACTAGAAGGTCTCGTGGCCATCTTCTTTTCAGACGCCTCGGAGGATTGACAGGGATCGAAGAGAAAGCAAGGATTGAAACTAATGGATTAGAGTGGGAATGGAGTTTGTCATAGAAGGAATAGTACCTGGTTCGGGCTAAGTCAGCAACATATGGGATATTAAGGTCTTTATGAATGAGTATGTTTGTGACAAAATAAGGATAATTGAGGATTTTCCGAAGGATTTTGGATTGTAAGGATTGGATACGAGAAGAACTCGATGGTTTAGTAGAGCCCCATAGCTCTACTCCGTAGGTCCATATCGGTCTTATGATAGTCATGTAGATGAGTCTTTTGTAGTAAAGTGGAATGTTTGAGCGTTTGTCCAGTAAGTGTTGAAGTAGTCGGAAACGTCGGGCAGTTTCTTGTCGTTTTAGTCTTGTTTGAGGATAGACGTTTGTCGAGATGGAGTCCTAGGTATCGGATCTGTTCAACAGGGACTAGAGGAGAGTTATTAAAGGATACTGAAGGGCAGGAAGTCATAGGTTTACGACGAAGGGTAAAAGTAATTTGGTGGGATTTGTTGGAATTAATTTTTATCCTCCAATTCTGACACCGTACTTCTAGGTCTCGGATGTGGGAGGCAGTAACTGGATCATTATCTACTGATAGCACACACGTGTCATCAGCATAGTTAACTAATATTAAAAGCAATAAATAGTTCAAAGGAAAATGGTCAATAAATTTCAAATTGATATATCTCTGTTATTTCTAAACCGACTTCAATGATTATTTTTTCGTTTTGTAGAAACTTTAATTTTCTATCGAATAGCACTAATAAAATTGCTATTTTGCATATATATTTTTTGTCTTGCTTCTTTGTTTAATGTTTATTAATTTTTTTTTTTTAATATTTTATTTACAATGTACATATGGTATAAATGATTTCATCTATCTGTAATACTCATTGCCCCAGAAGGTGGCAGATTGTGTTATCTCTTAATAAAATATATTAAAAAAAAAACAAAAAAACATTGTCATTACAAATGAAAAAAAAAATAAATTGGTATTTATTTACTTATCTTCATAAATAGTTGAGTTAAGGGCGTAATATATATATATATATATATAGGTGAAATTTCATTTTTTTATTATGTTTTTTAATTAGTAGCGGTGTACTGATACTAAAATTCTTTTGATTTTTTTCTCTATCTTGGAAAATAACGGACTGCTCGGCCTATATATAGGCAAGGTTTCATTTATTTTTCTTTTCTTTTTTTTTTTTTTTTATTCGTCTCCGTGTCCTATTCCTAAAATACAATATAATTTTTTTTTTAATCTTAATTTTTTGTCTATCTTCAAAAATAACTGAGTTATTGACTTTAATCATATTTAATCGGCCGCCAATTTATAAGTGTTAGGATTATCGTTGGATGCGCTAGTATTTTTGGGCGGAGTTTAATTTTTTTTATTTGCTCGATTACAATGGTTTATTTTTTTAAATAATAAACCAAAACGTATTATTAAACTTTTAAATGAAAATTTGTGACTGAGCCCTGCGTATTCGAAAATGTCGGTTGAATTAGTTACTCGCCGCTTGGTTAGATATTCAAGACTGGAATTTTCCAATAGTGACCTAACATATTTATTATTTTAATGACTAAAGGTTTTAGATGAAACTTGTTAGTAAACTAGATTTTCTACGGCTGGAAACGAAGGAATGGAAAATGTAAATAGGATATGATTAGCATAACAAAGGGCGCAGTTCCGATAAGGCCTTCCCCGTGGAACCTCTTTTAGAAATATGCCAAAATCGAAAGAAATTCATTGCTAATTACCTCACCAAAACCTCCTCCAATGTTAGGCCTACGGTACTAATGAAAAAAAAAAAGAAAAAACAGTTTCCTCATATTATTTTAAAATCAGCCTTGCGATTACAGAAAATATTGATGCCAACTCCAGTTATGTTATTATAATGTTAATATTATTTTGATTACATATAGTCATAAATAACTAAGATGGAAGGGAACTAGCCTCCCCCCATCATTAAACTAATCGATTTAGTTTTAAATAATTCTTGGCGGCGATGAGTCTCTATAAAAAGATGAGGAATGTGGTCAGAACCAGAAACCATATTTCAAAATAATTCGAGACGGCATTGGGAATAAGGCAGGGCTGTAGCCTTAGTCCGTTACTCTTCATCATGGTTCTGGACTTGGCACTAAGGAGAGCCAAGCCTTTAATGAGGAAATTCCAGCTAGGGCACAGAAACCTCCACCCCACCAGATATTCGCTATTAGCCTTCGCTGACGACCTCATCCTGCTAGCTGACAATGATCGAGACCTCCAACAAGGTTTGGGGGGGATGACGATCATACTTCGTAGTGAGGCATACGTCGCAGCTTCCGATGACATCGTGTATCGTCTTCCGCATGCCCCACCAGAAATACCTCCGCTTCAGAGCCTGTAAGGTCTCGGTGACTCCGCGATGATTCGTCTTACCCTGATGGTATGCCACCGTCATTTCCCGTTGGCGCTCTGTGTCTCTGATCGATTCCACCATCAGCGCGCATCGAACGAACGACCTATCTACCCCAATCTTCTCTTCCCGCCAGAGGCGCTTGATCTTGTCCCACACGGTATTATTCCCGACATACAAGTAATGCGTTTGGCCGGGCTTAGAAGCGTCCTTAAGAGCACGGCAAATCCCCTCCTCGCTAACACCCGGCTGCGACTAAATCGTCGTAATTTTGGTTTTCCCGAACTGGCTATATTCAAGCTTGAGCAACCCCGCCGTCCTCGTCTTCCAAATGATCTGCCTGGGTTTATCGTTGATAATTTCTTCCAGCTCTTCCATATGCGTGGCTCTCTCATCCGCCGAACTTTCGATTTCTGTAGCCTCTTCCTCTGCAGGGGCTCGCTCGCCCTCCCCGTCTGGTGTCCAATCCCTGATAAAGCGCTGGATTTCCCCAGACGGTTCACCCACTTCCTGTTCTACAGCGTTAACTACAATGGCCCGGGACAGCCTGTCCGCCACCACGTTTTCTTTACCCGGCTTATACACAATATCAAAATTGTACTGGCTAAGAAATTCCTTCCCCGGGTGACCCGCGCCGAAGATTCTTTCAAAGTGCCCACCCATTGTAAGGGACGATGGTCCGTGTGGACCTTGAATTTTCTGCCGAAAATGTAAGGCCGAAAATGTTCGATGGCCCAGACGATTCCCAACAATTCGCGTTCCAGGGCGCTATACCGCGTTTCCGCATCCGTGAGACGTCGGCTGGCGTACGCGATAGGGCGGTCCCCCTCGACTTGTTCCTGAGATAATACTGCACCCAACGCATATTCACTGGCATCTGTCGTGATGTTGAAGCACCGCGAGAAGTCTGGGAAGGCAAGCACGGGCTCTTCCTGCAGCCTTGCCATACAACGTCTGATGTTGTTCTCCATCTCGGGCGTCACCACCACCTTCTTCCCTTTTTTGAGCAGGTTATTAAGGGGCACCAAGTACGCGGCCATTTCCGGAATAAACCGCCGATAATAGTTCAAAGTCCCAAGCAACCGCCGTATGCCCTTGACATCACGCGGCACCGCCATCCTTTGTATTGCTTCTACCTTTGTCTTATCGGGGCTCACCCCATGCCTGGAAATAGTGTGTCCTAAAAAATTAATTTCCTCCTGGCCCAACAAAGACTTGTCCGGGGACAGCTTGAGGCCAAAGTGCTTTACCCTATCAAATACACTCCGCAGGTGTACGATATGCTGGGCTTCTGTTTGACTAAAAACGACTAAATCGTCCATGTACACTTGACAGACCGATTCGTCTATCCCCTCAAAAACTCGTCCATTAATCGTTGGAACGTTATCGGCGCGTTTTTCAAGCCAAACGGCATCCTACGGAATTCTTAATGTCCGCGTTCAAACGTAAAAGCCGTCTTGTGGCAATCCTAGTGTGCATCTTAATTTGGTGGTACCCCGCTTTAAGGTCGAGCGTACTAAATATAGTAGCCCCGCTTAACCTGTCGAGGATGTCGTCGAATCTGGGAATGGGATACTTTTCATCCACCGTATTTTCGTTTAATTTCCGGAAATCGACCACCAATCGATATTTTTCTTTGTTTTCTCCCGGTGCACTTTTCTTTTTCACTATCCACAGGGGACTATTAAACGGGGACGTGCTATCGACAATGATACCCTGATTCTTCAGATCCCGAATTTCTTCCCTGATGTGCTCCCTGAGTGCTTGAGGGTATCGCCTTTCCTTCACGTATGTTACCCGATCTTGTTTCAGGGGAATCTCATGCACGGTTTTTCCGGTTGCTCCCAGGATTTCGTTTTCGTTGAAGAAAATGTCGCGATACTCCTCCCTCAATTCTGTCCTCCAGTCCCTTACTCTACTCACCGCTCCTATCCTCCCGTCTCTAACGAGATCCCTGCACCGGTAGGTTCTCTTCCCAATCTTTATTACCCAACGCCCCCCTTTGTTCCTAATTTTTGCTCCTACCTTCCCCAACAAATCACATCCTATGATCGCTCCATATTCGCGGGGCATGCTTCCGACCATATGAACTATAATGTCACCTCCCCCAGTCGCCCACCGTTCTAAGCCTAGACGTACTTCCCCGTCTACATCGCACGGCCCACCCAGAGTAATCAATTTACATCTACATACCTGTGGCTGGATTGCCCCGCCGTCACGACACATCAACTCCGCTGCTCGCCTACTCATGATGGTGCTGGAGCTCCCTGTATCCACTAGACATCTCACACCTTTCTCGACTCTAATGATAGGCAGACCGCCGCACTCGCTTCTGATGTTGTGCGGTCGTCTATCGTGCGGTCGCCGCTCCTCTGACACGCTCCTCAGGCATCTGCTCGTACCCTCCTCTCCGTTGCCGCCGCCCGTCTTTCGCCACGCCGACCTCCGTTGCGTCCTTCTCTGCTGCTGCATCCTGGTTAGTCATCGTCCGTCTCGGATGTCCCAGTACTGTCAGTGGTATCTGCTGTCTCTCTGCTCCTCTTCCACATCCTTTGGGCATTTACCTCCATTGGTTCTCCTCTGGCCACGTCCCGTTGGCGGAAGATGTACGGACACTGCCTAGCGATGTGTCCTTCCGTACCAGATTCAAAGCATTTCGTCCTCGGACATTGTGCCACTAAATGCCCCGTCTTCCCACATCCGTGGAACCGTCTTTCCTCGCGCCTTCCAGTGGGTCTGGTCTTCCGCTGAGATTGCCTTCTGCCGTCATTAGGGACCCTCTCCCGTCTTTCATACTCTGGCTCCTTCTTCTTCCATGGCCCAGGGTTGGGCCTGGCTCTCCTGTAGGTTACACGGCTCCACCCGTTTTCTTCCACTTCCATCCGTGTCTCCTCATCTCGTGCGCTAGCATGCATTAGCTCTTGGGCGCACTCTACGAAGGAACGACCTTTGGGGAAACCGTCCTTTCTTCCCGTTTCCCTGGCCAACTGCACTAAAAGAATTGGCGATAGGAAGTCCATTCTAGCTGACACCTCTACTGCGCTCATGATCTCTCGTAGCTTCTCTGTTATCTTGTGGAACCGCACGAGCAACTCTCCTGCGTACTGTCCGCTGGACTGACAGGGGTGTTTTACTTCCCTGAACATCTGGAAGATGTCTTCCTCGGGACTCCATCTGCCGCCCCCGTAAGCTTTCTTGAGCCGTTCTTTTACCACAGCCCATGGGGTCTCCTCGTCCGCTTGTATAAAGTTGAGAACGCTTCGCTTTACTCGACACACCAGATCGGCTTTCAGTGACTCCGCATCTCCTTCTCCTAGTATCCCATCCGCTACTTTAATCTCGATGCGGGACATAATGCGGTCGCAGTTCTTTAGGAAATGGTTCAGTTCTCCCGTTTGCCCAGTAAATTTTTCCACATCCGAAATCGCCATCCTCAGGTCCTGTGCATTTGCCGCTTTTACTTTTAACCAGGCTAAGGTGTTTGCGTGGGCCTCTGCTATAGTCTCCCGTGGTAACGGAGGCATCTCCACTGGATGGACTGGGACCTCCACTGGCATCTCTACTGGTACTCCAGGTACTTGGAGGGTTGCTGGTCTTAAAACGTTTTCTGCCATGTCATTCGTTGATTTTAAAGAAAAAAAAATGGCACGTAAAAGAAGAAGCTTACAATAAAAAAAACTTTAAGCACTACAAACTGAGATCCCGGGTTTCGGCACCAGTTATGAAGACTCGGATAACTTAAATAAAAAAAATAAAAATAAATGAGAGAAAGGGTGCATAAATGACTCACACGGCAACTGTGTTAAGACTAACTTTATTCTCTATAAATCCTCTATTTATACATTATCGCCTTGTTTACATGATAAGAGTTGGTATTAAGCTGATACCGACTCGCCTTGGTCCATAACTTATATATATATATATATATATATATATATATATATATATATATATATATATATATATATATATATATATATATATATATAGAGAGAGAGAGAGAGAGAGAGAGAGAGAGAGATATAGAGGAAAGAAGGTAGCAATGTTCCATTTATTTTAACAACTTTGTAGAGATTTGCTACGTAATATTATTTCTAAAATCTTGCGTAATGAATAGAAGAATATAACTTGTAAGTACTTCACGACGTGGCAAGAAAAGTATCGTAACCTTCCCCTTCACCAATTACATATGTTCATAAGTTTATTGGCTTACAATAACATTTACAATTTCTTTTATTGCATATTAATTTTTCTAAAATTTTGCGCTTTCCAACGGTATACTGCAACGTATTTGACATATAAACCTTCAGGAAAGGATGCCCTAAACGATAGAAAAACTGTATCAAAATCCGTCCAGTGGTTTAAGAACAGTTCGCGGGAACGAAGAATAACGGTATCATTTTATATACACTGCCGGACAAAATTAAAGGATCACTTCAATATTTTGAAATAACTGAACTGTATAGGGTATTTTTTAAAATATTCTTTATTCTTTGGAAGTCACACTTTATTATAAGGTTAATAAAAAATAAAAAATTCTTTAATAGGAAATCAAATAAAAAAATAAAAATGTCCTACAGTCTCAAAATGAAAAAGTAAATATTTGAAATGAAATGAAATAACAAAACTGAATAAAAAGGAAGAATTCGAGGAAAACGATCAATAATTGGTATTCCGACCTCTAGCTCTGATAATTGCTTCCATTCTCCTACCAATTCCAGCGACCAGAGCTCTTACATGTTGTTCTGGTATGTTGTTCCACTCTTCCACTAACATTTCCCTTAAATCTGCCAAATTTTGTGGGTCTCGGGCGCGGACACGTCTTCCAAGCATGTCCCATACATGCTCTATTGGGTTCATATCTGGATTTCTGGGTGGCCAAACCATAACGTCAATTTCTTCTTGTCTGAGGAAATTTTGCACTGATCGAGCAACGTGAGGTCGGGCATTATCGTGCATAAAAATAAAGTTACCTACGATATTTCCGGCGAAAGGTATTACATGCGGCTCAAGTACCTCCCTAATGTACCTGTCAGCAGTTATAGAGCCACGGTTCACAAGAACCAACACTGTACGGGAGTTTAAATTTATGCCCCCCCCCCCCCACACCATCACTGACTAACCACCAAACGCACCCTTGGAGAAAAAGTGCATGGAGCTCTCTCCCCGCCTTCTCCATATCTTTTCCCGTCCATCTGGAGATCGGAGACAGAATCTTGACTCATCGCTGAATAATACGAGGCTCCAATCTCCTGAGTCCAGTTTAGGTGCTCCCGAGCAAACCTCAAGCGCTCAACCCAGTGTTCCCTGGAGAGAAGAGGTCCAGTAGCTGAAGGATGGGAGGTCAATCCATAATCGTTGAGTCAACTTCCCACGGTTCGCTCTGAAATTTGCACATTCCTGAACCTATGGAGGAGACCACGCAGACTGTTACCAGTTGATCGGCGATTCTGAAGAGCATGCAGTTGCAAAAATCTCTCGTCACGGTGGGAAGTTGACCTCGGACGGCCTTGTCCGACTCTTCTTGTATGCCCTCCAGTTTGACGGTGCCTATTGAGCACCCTGGACACTACGGATTGTGACCGCTGGAGCCGTTGCGCAATATGCCTTTGAGAAAACCCTTCTTCACTCAAAGCAACATCACGAATTGATTCCTCTTCGGTCTCTTCTGTTGGCCATCATAACGTTCTTACTAAACTCAAAAGTAAAAACTAAAGTCTCTTAAATGTTAGAAAATCTTCAATAAGATGAATCTTTGCTAACAATTAAGCATTTACTGATAGGAAGAAAGAAAAGAAGAGGAATAACTGACCCTTTTCTCCATAAACGGGTGGGAATATAAACAGGTAGAGGGTTAACTTGATAAGATACAACACAAAGTCCAGCCTGGGACAAAGGAATTCCTATTTTTATCTCTTATGTAATAATAATATAAATATTTGTAAGTGATCCTTTAATTTTGTCTGGCAGTGTATATAGATGAATCTTACACAAGACCCGGAGAAAAGGAGTCTATTGATTGACTAGTTATGTCACATGTAGGAAAGTTCATGATAAACATATATTTTTATTCGTTCTCCAAAATCCATCTAGACTTAATCTTTATAAAAATAATACATCTGAGTAATTAAGAATAATTGAATAGTTCTGATCAATCTATCCAGATTCGTGTTGTGACGTTAATTGAAATTTAAAATTCGGTGATTAAGAGGATGGCTCTAATTAAATTAAATACACTAGCCTGGTTAAAGGGTTGTAATTATTTTCTGGACTACAGGGCATGTGATGGGACTTAGGGTGGACAATTAGTCACTCCTTGCCCAGCCCGGGGGGAGCCCACCAATTACTTAGCACTATCTCAACTTCTGACTTAACCAATCCTTTTAAGTTGTATATTTAGGGGGGGGGGGGGAGTCCTTAATAGTAGATGGAAATTAGAAAAATCGATACCGGCAAAAATTTTTTTTTTTTAATTCCAGAAATAATTCTTTATTGATTAAGTACAACATCCATACTACATTCACACGACATATACAAAACAATAAATTTATATAATAATAATACAATATACATATATACAAAACAAAATCAATAAAAATATATACAAAAGCCACTCATACCTATATACAATTCTCAAGCATATAGCACGTGAGTGGAGAATCTAGCCAATGTTAGAACTCCAATATACATGTTACAAGAAGTCTCGAGGCCACTGCCGTTTCAACCTTCTAGGGGGATGGTAAGGATGCGTGGACCTGGATAAGGATGGAGCTAGGGGATTAGGGTAATGGATAAGGTTCTGATGGAATTTAGAGACTTTTAATGGTATAAATGGAATATTTAGGTCGCGGTGTAAGGTATGGTTGGATACATAATAAGGAGCATTAACTATTGTCCGGAGGACTTTAGATTGGAAGGATTGAATGCGTTTGATATTAGTAAATATGGCTGTCCCCCACAGTTCAAGTCCGTAGATCCAGATAGACCGGCAAAATTAACGATAATTTTTTTTTTTTTTCTAATTTTACTTACCTGTATATGGAATATATAGTAAGGGAAAGTATTGCGGCCGTGAAAATTTTCTAATTCGTGTATCCTTCAGAGTCCAAACCATTAAGTCTCGCAAAAAGGTCTGTGCGTGTCCGTTTAACTCGGAAACGATAAATTGCAAAAGACTGAAATTTCTTTTTTAAGGATATTATATGCCTGAAATGTTACGGCATTTTTTCACCAAATTCGGCAAACCAGAAGAGCCACTTTATACTATGCATTTTGCACTTTTTGACGATTTTGTCTTTGATTTTTTACGGCTTAAACTCACTATATCGATGAAAAATTTAATAGGCTTTTATATAATGTAGATCTCATTCTGATTTAAATAGTCTGACAGTGTTTGAATGCCGAATTTTTGAATTTTTCTTTCTCTAATGTAGGTTAAATCTGTAATAATTATACAATATTTTTAGTATTGATAAAAACGGCTAAATATACAAGTTAAACGAATTCGATAACCAACTAAAGGAGAAAAGGACGAAAATATTTATTTTATTAATTTTTTTTTTTTATTGAGATATATTACAATTTGTTACAAAATGAACAATAATAATATTGATAAGAGACCACATTCATACTATATATACAGAAAATAATAATAATGGTCAAATTACATAAAATAGAACATAAATAAATTCATATATATACAATAAAATAATAATAATAAATAAAAAACAAAACAAATCGAAACAAAAACCTATTATTGAGATAAATAAAAAGTTGGCAAATAAATAAACATCTTACACACAATCATAACTATATACAATATATACAATTGCTAAGGGACCCCAGCAAGCGCTTTTCCCTCCACTTGTGGAGGAAAAGGCGGAACCCAAGAGATCCCAGCGCCTCTATCTCAGCCGCATCACTGGTCTGAGCCAGTGGAGGCTGAGTTAGGGCGCTGTAGCCACAAACATACCGTACATGAGTGGAGGATCTGACCATTGTCAGAACTCCAGTTTAAATGTTTACAATAGGTCTCGTGGCCACTGCCGTTTCAATCTTCGAGGAGGATTGTAGGGATGGGTGGTGCTGGATAGGGATTGCGCTAGAGGGTTAGGATGATGACTAAGGTTCTGATGAAATTTGGAAAATTTGGATGGTACCAGGTCTAAAACAAACGGAATATTAAGGTCATGGTGTAGGGTACAGTTGGTAACGTAATAAGGAGCATTAACTATTGTTCGGAGGACTTTGGATTGGAAGGGTTGGATGCGTTTGATGTTAGAAAGTTTAGCTGTCCCCCACAGTTCAAGTCCGTAGGTCCATATAGGTTTCAGTACTGTCTTGTATATTAGTAATTTGTTGTCAACTGTAAGATGAGATTTTCTGTTTAGTAGTCTGTATAACTGGCCGAATCTGCGGTTGAGTTCTTTTCTTTTGAGTCTTGTATGTGGGTTCCACGTCAGTCTTTTGTCTAGTAAAAAGCCGAGATACCGGACTGTGTCTGAGGAAGGAAGCGGTATGGAATTGAAATTAACCGTTGGAAAGGATTTGCGTCGAAGGGTGAATGTGACGTGAGTGCATTTGCTTTCGTTCACCTTAATGCGCCAATCATTGCACCAGTCTTCGACAAGGGAAAGGTGCTTTTGGAGATTTAGCGATGCTGCTTCAGGATCGGAATTGGATGACAAAATGGCGGTATCATCAGCAAATGTTGCCAGAAAGGTATCGGTATCGGTAGGGATATCGGCGGTGTAGAGGATGTAGAGGACGGGTCCTAAGACGCTGCCTTGAGGAACACCGGCCTCAACAGTATAATGTTTGGAAAATTCGGAACCACTGCGAACTCGGAAGGAGCGGTTTGATAAATAGGATCGGAGGATTAGGTATAAGGATTGAGGTAAATGGGTTTTGAGCTTAAAGAGCAGTCCTGGGTGCCACACCCGGTCAAAAGCTTGAGCTATGTCCAGAAAGGCACCCGAACAATACTCCTTGCACTCAAGGGCGGAGGAAATGTGGTCTACAACTCGGAGTCCTTGGCGAACCGTGGAATGTTGAGGACGAAATCCAAACTGATGTGAAGGAAAATTGTGAAATTTGGCTAGGATTCGTTTTAATAGGAGTTTTTGGAAGATTTTGGAGAGGATCGGGAGCAGGCTAATAGGTCTGTAAGATGAAGTGCTGTGGGAAGGTTTGCCTGGTTTTAGGAAAAGGATGATAGTTGAATGTTTCCATATGAGAGGGAAATAGGTAGTGCGTAGGATACAGTTATAGAGATATGCAAGAAATGTAATGGCTTTGGGAGGAAGTTGTCTTAAGATCTGAGGAGTAAGGAGGTCGTATCCTGAGGATTTACGGAGAGGAAGCTTTTTAAGAAGATATTTAACCTCAGATGGATTAACTGCTTTAGGTGGTAAGGATAGTGGTATTGGTGACATAAGGAACTCTTCAACTGTTGCAGTATGGGTTGGATTGAGCTCAGGATGAGGAGTGAAAACTTTGGAAAGGTGCTGTGCGAATTCCTCGGCTTTATCCTTGTCGGAAGCAGCCCAGGAACTATCACAGCACCGGAGAGGATGGGAAATGGTGTGGGATTTTAGAATTCTCTTCGTGACATTCCATAGGGAATTGTCACGAGTCGAGAGAGAGGAGAGGTAGGAATTGTAGGATTGGGAACGGAATATCGCCAACTCCCGCTTTAATTTTCTGCAAAGAAAGTTGTAAGAGCGGCGATCTTCTGGGTGGCGGGTGCGTTGCCATAATGATCTGGCTCGGCGTTTGGTGTTGATGAGGTCCTTCAGGTGTTGTGGTAAATGGCTTTTGTTAGGAATTCTTTGGGATTGTTTGGGAGAGGAGGCAGTCCAGGCAGCTTGTTGAATTGTGGTTGTAAAGGAATATACGGCATCATCAAGGTCAGTTTGGGTTTTGAGAGGTACTCTGAGGTCAATATCATTGGTAAGGATTTCGCGGAAGAGGTTCCAATTGACAGGGCCTCTAATGAATGACGGTGGGAAAGGTTTCGGAACAGGAGTTATGGATACATTTAGGATTAATGGACTATGATCAGAGGATAGTTCATCAAGGCGAGTTACGGAATAGTTCAGGGAGCCTAATCCGCAGTGGATGAAGAAGTCGAGGATGTCAGGATTACGGTTAGGATCTGTCGGCCAGTAGGTAGGAGAATCGGGAGGTAGGAGATGAAAGCGTCGGGAGTTGAGTGCAGACTGCAACGTCCGTCCACGAGAATTGGTGGTTCTAGAACCCCACTGTTGATTCTTAGCGTTTAAGTCGGCACCCAAAATGAAGTGATTTCCCAAGGAGTTGAGGAAGGATCCAAATTGGGCAGAGGAAATAGGATGTTTAGGAGGGCAGTATGCTGATGCGATGATAAGCGGAAAGGAAAAGGTTTTGATTACAATGGAAGTTGCTTGTAGGTAATCGTGGGCGGGAAGTGGGTGTAAATGATGGGTGACGGATCGGCGGACAATGACAGCAGTACCGGCATGGGCTTTGCCGTCTGGATGGTCTGTCCGGTATGTTATGTATTCTGGTATTTTGAAGTACTGTTTAGTGGTTAGTCTAGTTTCAGTAATGAGTGCAACATCAATGTTTTTGTCTTGCAGTACGGCTGTAAGTTCGTCAGTGTGAGTTCTAACACCATTTGCGTTCCAAAGGAGAATGGATAAGGAATTAGGTGAGGTCATTTATGGTTTTTGTAAGGCAGGAATGAGATTTGATACAAGGTTCGTAAGGAGTGATATTAGAGGCATAACAAGGGATTTCATTTCGGAGATAAAGGATATCATCAAACTAAGGTATGGAAATCGTCTTTGGTTTCAGTTAGGTATTTCACTATTTTTCTATATGTCTCGGCAGTAGTAGGAGATATTTTGGTATCATTGGTTCTACTCATACAGTAGTAGCTGGTAGAATCGGTAATTTTGTTCAATTGCGCACACAAAAACTGGAAATTTCTAATATTTTTGACAAATATTGGAGGAGGCCGTGGTTCACTGGGTATAGAAGTAGATTCCATGTTTTCTTTTTCATTATGTAAAATCTGAAAAGGATTTGGGGTGAAAAACGGCGATTCGTCAGTCATCCCTTGTGACGATGTGCCAGGTTGTGGTTCAGATTCTGAATTAGTACCTGAAGGGGTTGCTTGTAATCTTTTATTAGTATCACGGCGAGGTCTTTGTTTCGTAGGCGACGGGATTGAACCACTAGATCTAGATCTTTTAGTTGAAGCTTTGGAGGACATTACTTGATGATAATATCGCATTTCATGTAAGGAAAATAATTAAATAATAACCAGATGTGGAGAAAAAAAAATAACTTAAGAAAAGTTAAGCAAGACCAGCCTTGCCTAGCTATTGGCAATCAGCTGATATGAAGAGGTGACTCAGCATTCACTTTACAGTGTAAATTGTAAACCAACTTACCGTTGTTAGCTCCAATATTTACTGTTGTTGTTATCCTAAAGCCTGGTGATGTTTTCAAGACTTTTCCGAAATGATCTCCAACTGAAAAAGCAAGAAATCCAAGAGCCGATTTGAAAGATGACCGCTATACTCATGCGCAGAACCGAAAATATTTATTAAATGAAATTTTTACTTTTCGGAACATGAGCAACATAGATAAATTATATACCGTTGAAAAGCTAAAGATTTTAGAAAAAATATTATCTTCTACAAAAAGTTGTAAAAAGTAGTGTAATGTGACAAATAGGGCATAAATTTCTGTGATTATTTTACGTTACAATTTTATATTATTTAATCTAAAACGTATGTTTCTAGCCTAACTGAATATAACTCTTTAAAATATTTTTTAACTCCACTGCTGAGTTTAAAATTAATTTTATCAACCAAGGTAAGTGAAAGTCGTGTGTTGCGCGCAACAGATTTCTTAAGGTATTTAATTTGAAATTAAAAAAACGTTCTAAACTTATACATAGCATCAATTACATCCATTGTCTTTATCTTACCTATTTGTAAATTCATTTGAAATCGTAGAATTATATGTGACAGAAAGTCACTAAATTTCTGCCTACTGTACTGATGCATTATGACTATAATGCCTTAGACGCAAAGCGTTCGGTCTAAGGCATTACAGTCATACACATTGTAAATTTTCTCAACCGTCTGTGCAGTGCTATTATTATTCCTTTTCGGAAATAAACTATCATTAAATGACGAAAATGAATTTTTTCTTTTTCATTTTGGCAAGACAGCACTTAAAGATAAGGAATCACAGTTTAAACTGACGCATAAAAGCACCTTAACTAATCATTTTTAGAATATGTAATCATTATCGACAATATAAACATGATTTTATAAACAAAGAGAGAATACAATGATATTATTAAAAACGCTACTAACTTATTGGGTTGTTTCTCATGAAATTTCCGTTTTTATAGTTTCTGAGATACATAAAGGATTTTGCAGGTCTCTGTTATTTTCTTCCGAATGTTTGCATATTTAAAGTAAACTGTTACTAATCCTCTACCTTTGTATTATAAACATTAGCTTCCCAATCAGTTACCCACTTTTTAGTATACCTCCAAATATGAACACGGAAACACGCGATTTTCTAGTAATATTTTTGTACGAGTTTAAACTCGGCCATTCAGCAGCTGAAGCCGCTAGAAGTATTTGAAAGGCGTTTGGGGAAGGCAGTGCTAATGAACGGACCATTCGCCGTTGGTTTGCTAATTTTTCAGCTGAGGATACCGACTTGAAAAACTTGCCCCGAGGAAGACCTCCGTCCCTAATAGACAACGATGTCCTCAAACATACAGTAGAAGGAAACCCCTACCAAACAGTTAAAGGACTCTCAGCACAACTAAATGCAAGTGCATCTACCGTTTCCAGTGTATACCGTTACATTTAAAGTGTATTGGGAAAGTAAAAAAGCTCGATACGTGGGTACCTCATCACTGAGCGGCAGCAAGACCCCATGTTTCAAAACATACCGTGCAAAAATTGAGAGAACTGGGCTACGAAGTTATTCCGCACCCACCATATTTTCCTTACTTCTATCTGTCTCTAACAGATTACCACCTGTTCAGGAATTTAGGCAACTTCGTCAAAGGAAAACTTTTTGAAAATGATGATCAAGTGAAAAGTGCGTTTTCAGATTTTGTCTCACTTCAAAGCTCAGAGTTTTTCAGTTCGGGGATAAAAAAGTTAGTGTCACGTTAGGAAAAATGTGTCGAAAAAGAAGGTAAATACTTCGAATAAAATTATCTTGTTTTCATAACGTATTTTTAATAAAATTCCTTTACCTTGAAAACGGACATTTCATGTGACACAACCCAATATTTTACAACCCAATATTAATATAAATGTATAATATACCGTTGAAAAGCCAAAGACTTTATTTTATGTTATTTTATCCACAAAGTTGTATTATTTAATGGAGAGTAATGATAAACGGATAAAACTGAATGATTGTTGCACACAATTATTTCAATTTTCAGAATATTCAATATGAAACACATGCTTCCTCATGAAACACATTGAAGCTCAGTGTAATTCTTTAACTTTTCTTCAACTCTTATTCTATTTAAAAGTTCATAATATGATTTTAACGACGAATGTGATTAAAATTCTTGTGTTGCGCGCTCCAAATGTTTAAGTTATAGCATTGGGCTTTATACGTCGAATTTTTTTAGTCAATCAGGGGCCACTCGGAAACTAAAGATGACTCCTGGAAGAAGAGGAATCAAACGTATTGGCCCCATTGTCTTCAAAATTGAGTAAGACTCCAGGACCGAAATCCATCAAAGAAGTTAAGGACTTTCCAGGAGACACGAGATTCTTGTTGGGTTTTTTTTTCCTATAGGAAAATTAGGTTTGTAGCTTTTCATAGCTCCACTTGACTTCCAAAGCTCAGTTGCGTAACAACTTCTCTCATCTTGCCGAAACTCCCAACTTTGACTGGAACAAAAACAAAAACTAAATTGGATTATTTTACTTTCACTTGCTGTATATGAAATATATAGAAAGTGAATTCATAATGATGGAGTTTTTGTTTTGGTTGGGGGTGCGGTCATAAATTAGAAACACACATTTAAACCAGGTGCTATTTTAATTATGTGCCGACGTTTCGGCCTACAATGTGGGCCTTCATCAGGGCTAAAAGAAACAAGATAACAACCAATGTAATTATAGACTTAATAATGCGTTAGGTATATAATAATAATATGACAGTAATATAATATGGGAACATAAATAAAATTAAATGTAAAATGATAATAAGATGACAGTTATAAAGTATGGAAATAAACAAAATGAAAATGATAGTCACAAAGTATGGAAATAAACAGGATTGAGATGATAATATTGTAATAAGAATATATAAAGACAGACTAAGCAAATGAAAAAAATGACAAAGGAAAAATATGTGAACAATTACAATTTTAAATATGAACAATTTCGAAGTGATATATGACGGTAATATATTAAAAACATAGTTAAGAGTATAGCTAATATATAAAAAGAAGATAGTCATTCAAAAAGAGAAACAGTATGAATAAAAAATAATTTTTAATTTTAAAATAATGTATATTAAACTAACAATTATATGTCAGGATATGAAACGGAGAAAGATATTATATTTTACTGCCATATTATTATTATATACCTAACGCACTATTAAGTCTATAATTACATTGGTTGTAATCTTGTTTCTTTTAGCCCTGATGAAGGCCCACATTGTAGGCCGAAACGTCGGCACATAATTAAAATAGCACCTGTTTTAAATGTGTGTTTCTAATTTATGACCGCACCCCAAACCATCTTTCTCATTTATAGAAAGTGAAAGTATTCCAATCGTGAAAATGTTCGAGCTTTCGCCGTTTCGGATCCCTTTGATGAAATGATGAAGTCCTACGAATAGGTCTATGGGACTGTATATGGTAGGTCTACTAGCTCCAATGCGATGATTTGTACGGAACTGAAATTTCATATTCAAGATATTTTTATGCCTGGGGGGAATGGTATTAATACAGTTGTAAATTTTATTAAATAAATAATCAAAAAAAAAAAATCATGAACATGAATTTCTGGATTAAGTCCGAAAACGTTATCGTTTATTCATAAATTTTTATTTTCCATATACTCACTACCTAAAATTCATGATTTCCAACATTTCAAATTTTGAGATCAGAAGAGGAAAGGAATTGAGGGTTATACTGAACATTTCTGAATTAAAAATAACCAAAAATAAAATAATTATTAATTAATTGGGCATAATATTTCTGTTATCGTACCGAAGTGAAAGAAAAATAGTAATTATTCGGCTGGATTTTAAGAGCGAAAATGCTATTAGGGTCTTTTACAAACAACAAAAAAGCGATTATCAGATTATCCCCGCTTGTTCGCAAATATTCAAAAAGTTTCAGATTAAGGAGGGAAAAGTGTCCCATTCCCTAGCCTCCTCCCTCCAAATTAAGCCCCACGGATTAAAATGCCAATTAATTATTCGAGAAAGTTCTTCTCCTTTTTGATTGAACTTTCGTGAGGACTTTGTGCTTCAAAATTGGGCTTATATTGCCTTTCTCCAAAACCGAGACACGGTTCACGAAAGAGATTTTCTATTCCGGCTCAATGTAGCTCATAAAATTAAAGTTTCTCCGGGTACAATATGTTGACTTGGCGAAATATGAAAAAATTGAAAAAAAAATCTATTAAATTACATAGATTTGGGGCCCGTCCTCTACACCTTCAATATCCATACCGATCCCGATACCTTTCTGGCAACATTTGCTGATGACACAGCCATTTTATCATCCAATTCCGATCCTGAAGCAGCATCACTAAATCTCCAATGGCACCTTTCCCTTGTCGATGACAAGTGTAATGCTTGGCGTATTAAGGTGAACGAAAGCAAATGCACACACTTTACCTTCACCCTTCAACGCAAATCCTGTCCAATGGTTAATTTCAATTCCATACCGCTTCCTTCCTCAGACACTGTCCGGTATCTTGGCTTTTTGCTGGACAAAAGACTGACGCGGAACCCACATACAAGACTTAAAAGAAACAACATAACCGCAGATTCGGCCAGTTATACAGAATTCTAAACATCAAATCTCATCTTAAAGTTGAACTTTGGGGGACACCTAAAATTTCTAAGACCAAACGCATCCAATCCTTCCAATCCAAAGTCCTTCGAACAATAGTTAATGCTCCTTATTACGTTACCAGCTGTACCCTACACAAAGACCTTAATAATCCATTTATTTTAGACCTGGTGCCATCCTAATTTTCCAAATTTTATCAGAACCTTTATCATTATCCTAACTTTCCAGCACAATCCCTACCAGCTCCACCCATCCCTACAATCCTCTTCGAAGATTGAAACGGCAGTGGCCGCGAGACGTTTTGTAAGCATATATACTGGAGTTCTGACACTGGTCAGATGCTCCACTCATATAGTGTTTGTTTGTAGGTATTGCGCCCTAGCTCGGCCTTCACTGGCTCACACCAGTGACGCGGCTGGTAGAGAGGCTCTGGGATGTCAGCAAAACATCTCTCAGAAACCGCTACCGAAGGAAAAGTGTATTGTTTATTTACAAATCACATTTATTATGTTCGTAAACGCTTCTTATACCTGTATCTTCTCTCTATACATAAAATAATAACGCGATTTTGGTTTCCGCAAAATCCTTCTTGACGACTAGGCGGATTTTGATACCGTTTTTACAATAATTTAGGACATTCTTTCCTGAAGGTTTATAAGTAAATACATTGTACAAGTTAATACACAGTTGTAAGATCAAAACCTTATGAGCATTATGACTGGGAAAGAAGAAGGTTATAATAGTTGAAATATTACCAACGTCGTACCGGATCGTTATATTCGAAACTTATATTCTTCCTTTTAGTACGCAATATTTTAGAGACTATATTACGTACTGAATTGTGACTAATTTGCTAACATAAATGGTAAGTTGTTATAAATGTATCAACTAACATTGTTATTAATTATTTAGATTGAAACGGCAGTGGCCGCGAGACGTATTGTAATAATTTAAATTCTGACACTGATAAGATCCTCCACTCATGTACTGTATGTTTGTGGCTACAGCGCCCTGACTCAGCCTCCACTGGCACACCAGTGATGCGGCTGAGATAGAGGCGCTGGGATCTCTTGGATTCCACTTTTTCCTCCTCAAGTGGAGGGAAAGGCCCAGTCTGGGGTCCCTATAGCAGTTGTATATATTGTATATAGTTATGATTGTTTGTATGATGTTTATTTATTTGCCAACTTTTTATTTATATCAATTATAGGTCGATGTCTTGATTTGTTTTGTTTTTATATTTATTATTATTTAATTGTATTTATTTATATATATATATATATATATATAATATATATATATATATGAATTTATTTATTTTCTATTTTATTTCATGTAATTTGACTTTTATTATTATTTTCTGTATATATTGTATGAATGTGGATATGAGACTATTACTATTGTTCATTTTGTAACAAATTGTAATATATCTCAATAAATAAATATACATTAAATATTTCAAATTTAATGAAAACAGATGATTTACTGTTAACTAAATGGAATTCCTATGGAAACTAAATTAAACGATTAAAATGTATTTTAAATATTTTTTTAGAATATTAAATAGTTATAAACCTCAAGGTTCTGAATACGAGTACATACATAGCTATCAAGTTAATTTTTATATTAGGGGTACTCACTACATTTGCTATAGCATGCTATTTGTGTTATTTTGCTAAACCCGTCGAGTTTCTACTGTTATTTCCTGTAGAAAATTGATGGGTTTAGCACAATAGCATGCTATAGCAAACGTAGTGAGTACTCCTATTATACTGTAAAATTCTTCATTATCTGTGCTTCACTTTAAAGTAACTAACAAATAAAATTAAATCTTAAATATGACATCATTAATGCCGATGATTAAATATAATAATGAATAGGATCCCTTTGATGAAATGATGAAGTCCTACGAATAGGTCTATGGGACTGTATATGGTAGGTCTACTAGCTCCAATGCGATGATTTGTACGGAACTGAAATTTCATATTCAAGATATTTTTATGCCTGGGGGGAATGGTATTAATACAGTTGTAAATTTTATTAAATAAATAATCAAAAAAAAAAAATCATGAACATGAATTTCTGGATTAAGTCCGAAAACGTTATCGTTTATTCATAAATTTTTATTTTCCATATACTCACTACCTAAAATTCATGATTTCCAACATTTCAAATTTTGAGATCAGAAGAGGAAAGGAATTGAGGGTTATACTGAACATTTCTGAATTAAAAATAACCAAAAATAAAATAATTATTAATTAATTGGGCATAATATTTCTGTTATCGTACCGAAGTGAAAGAAAAATAGTAATTATTCGGCTGGATTTTAAGAGCGAAAATGCTATTAGGGTCTTTTACAAACAACAAAAAAGCGATTATCAGATTATCCCCGCTTGTTCGCAAATATTCAAAAAGTTTCAGATTAAGGAGGGAAAAGTGTCCCATTCCCTAGCCTCCTCCCTCCAAATTAAGCCCCACGGATTAAAATGCCAATTAATTATTCGAGAAAGTTCTTCTCCTTTTTGATTGAACTTTCGTGAGGACTTTGTGCTTCAAAATTGGGCTTATATTGCCTTTCTCCAAAACCGAGACACGGTTCACGAAAGAGATTTTCTATTCCGGCTCAATGTAGCTCATAAAATTAAAGTTTCTCCGGGTACAATATGTTGACTTGGCGAAATATGAAAAAATTGAAAAAAAAATCTATTAAATTACATAGATTTGGGGCCCGTCCTCTACACCTTCAATATCCATACCGATCCCGATACCTTTCTGGCAACATTTGCTGATGACACAGCCATTTTATCATCCAATTCCGATCCTGAAGCAGCATCACTAAATCTCCAATGGCACCTTTCCCTTGTCGATGACAAGTGTAATGCTTGGCGTATTAAGGTGAACGAAAGCAAATGCACACACTTTACCTTCACCCTTCAACGCAAATCCTGTCCAATGGTTAATTTCAATTCCATACCGCTTCCTTCCTCAGACACTGTCCGGTATCTTGGCTTTTTGCTGGACAAAAGACTGACGCGGAACCCACATACAAGACTTAAAAGAAACAACATAACCGCAGATTCGGCCAGTTATACAGAATTCTAAACATCAAATCTCATCTTAAAGTTGAACTTTGGGGGACACCTAAAATTTCTAAGACCAAACGCATCCAATCCTTCCAATCCAAAGTCCTTCGAACAATAGTTAATGCTCCTTATTACGTTACCAGCTGTACCCTACACAAAGACCTTAATAATCCATTTATTTTAGACCTGGTGCCATCCTAATTTTCCAAATTTTATCAGAACCTTTATCATTATCCTAACTTTCCAGCACAATCCCTACCAGCTCCACCCATCCCTACAATCCTCTTCGAAGATTGAAACGGCAGTGGCCGCGAGACGTTTTGTAAGCATATATACTGGAGTTCTGACACTGGTCAGATGCTCCACTCATATAGTGTTTGTTTGTAGGTATTGCGCCCTAGCTCGGCCTTCACTGGCTCACACCAGTGACGCGGCTGGTAGAGAGGCTCTGGGATGTCAGCAAAACATCTCTCAGAAACCGCTACCGAAGGAAAAGTGTATTGTTTATTTACAAATCACATTTATATTGTTCGTAAACGCTTCTTATACCTGTATCTTCTCTCTATACATAAAATAATAACGCGATTTTGGTTTCCGCAAAATCCTTCTTGACGACTAGGCGGATTTTGATACCGTTTTTACAATAATTTAGGACATTCTTTCCTGAAGGTTTATAAGTAAATACATTGTACAAGTTAATACACAGTTGTAAGATCAAAACCTTATGAGCATTATGACTGGGAAAGAAGAAGGTTATAATAGTTGAAATATTACCAACGTCGTACCGGATCGTTATATTCGAAACTTATATTCTTCCTTTTAGTACGCAATATTTTAGAGACTATATTACGTACTGAATTGTGACTAATTTGCTAACATAAATGGTAAGTTGTTATAAATGTATCAACTAACATTGTTATTAATTATTTAGATTGAAACGGCAGTGGCCGCGAGACGTATTGTAATAATTTAAATTCTGACACTGATAAGATCCTCCACTCATGTACTGTATGTTTGTGGCTACAGCGCCCTGACTCAGCCTCCACTGGCACACCAGTGATGCGGCTGAGATAGAGGCGCTGGGATCTCTTGGATTCCACTTTTTCCTCCTCAAGTGGAGGGAAAGGCCCAGTCTGGGGTCCCTATAGCAGTTGTATATATTGTATATAGTTATGATTGTTTGTATGATGTTTATTTATTTGCCAACTTTTTATTTATATCAATTATAGGTCGATGTCTTGATTTGTTTTGTTTTTATATTTATTATTATTTAATTGTATTTATTTATATATATATATATATATATATATATATATATATATATGAATTTATTTATTTTCTATTTTATTTCATGTAATTTGACTTTTATTATTATTTTCTGTATATATTGTATGAATGTGGATATGAGACTATTACTATTGTTCATTTTGTAACAAATTGTAATATATCTCAATAAATAAATATACATTAAATATTTCAAATTTAATGAAAACAGATGATTTACTGTTAACTAAATGGAATTCCTATGGAAACTAAATTAAACGATTAAAATGTATTTTAAATATTTTTTTAGAATATTAAATAGTTATAAACCTCAAGGTTCTGAATACGAGTACATACATAGCTATCAAGTTATTTTTTATATTAGGGGTACTCACTACATTTGCTATAGCATGCTATTTGTGTTATTTTGCTAAACCCGTCGAGTTTCTACTGTTATTTCCTGTAGAAAATTGATGGGTTTAGCACAATAGCATGCTATAGCAAACGTAGTGAGTACTCCTATTATACTGTAAAATTCTTCATTATCTGTGCTTCACTTTAAAGTAACTAACAAATAAAATTAAATCTTAAATATGACATCATTAATGCCGATGATTAAATATAATAATGAATAGACGTTATAAAATAGACATATTTTCCTGCTAATAATATTTTTCGTTGCGATGAACTTAAACTCTAAATCGGTGAGACAGAAATTTTTGAAACATGGATGACACCTCGTTGGTATTGCAGCCGCGCGGGGCAGAGACGGACGGGCCTACTAGTTGTGTTGTATAATACAATCTCTTTGAAGGCTTATTTCCCCAAATCTTTTGTTTTCTCCTTATCTCGTTCATTTCATTTTCTTATTCTTTCGGAAAGGTGAAGAGGATTCTCCGCTAGAAGGAGAGAAAGAAACGTTAAGATTTGGAAGTGGATAAGAGCTGGGTGGCTATTGGGGTCCGCAACAGATCACGAGTTAAGGCTTAATCCAGACTCCAGCTAACTTTTCCTCTCTTGGGAAACCTCCTTTCGATATTTCTCTATTTTCCTTCAACTTTTATTGGAGTCGTTCCCCCTTCTAACTGTATCTGTCCTAGGACTTTCATATATGAGGGAGAATTATTTCGATGAATTCAATAAAAACCTGTAGCGCCTGTGTTGTTTTAGTCGTTACCTTTGGTTTTTAACAGAGACATATAATTTCTGCACTTTTGATTTAATTCGGGTGTAAAAATGTAGCACTTTCAGGGCAGTAAAACAGTGTCCTTGTCTAAACTTGTTGGTTGTAGAATTGTTTTCGACAAACAATTAATCAAAAAAATCGTATCCATTAATGATATAATATAATACGATATTTAATTAAGTTTTTATTCCTCATTGAAATTTACAACTATATTACACAAAAAACCCAGTAAATATGCTAAAAGAAAAAAAAACAGAAGCAGTGATATGGAGGCACTACCCATTGGCAGCACTCTGGTAGGGGATTTGAATTTGAAGGTCTCGCGGCCTTCTTTTTTTCAGGTGCCTTGGTGGATTGTCGAGAATCTAAGAGGATGCAAGAATTGAAACTACTGGATTAGAGTGGGAATAAAGGTTTTCATGAAATGAATGGTATCTGCTTCGGGCTAAGTCAGAAACATATGGAACATTAAGGTCTTTATGGATAGTTTTATTCGTGACAATATGAATTTCACGAAGGATTTTGGATTGTAAGAATTGGATACGAGACGAATCCAATGGTTTAGTTGAGCCCCATAGCTCAACTCTGTAAGTCCAGATTGGCCTCACGATAGTTATGTAAATAAGTCGTTTGTAGTTTAGTGGAAGATTAGAAAGTTTGTCTAGTAAGTATTGAAGTGCCCGAAAACGTTGAGCAGTCTGGGTATCAGAAAGGGTAGAAACAAACATAAATTAAATGTAAAATGATAATAAGATGACAGTTATAAAGTATGGAAGTAAACAAAATTAAGATGATAATATTTCAATAAGAATATTTAAAGAGAAACTAAGCAAATGATTAAATATTAAAAGAACAATATTTCATGTGAACAATTAAAATTTTTAAATATGAACAATTTTAAAGTTATATTTGACGGTAATATATATAAAAAACATAGATAGTATATAAAATGATCATGATCATTAGAAACGAGAAACAATATGAATGATTTTTTTTTTTTTTTTGTAAAGTAATGTAATATTAATGTAACAATTATATGTGAGAATATATAAAGGAAAAATATATGAAGAGGGAAAGAGGGAGGAAGAAAAGATCATAATCAATAAGAAAGAAAATACATACTGACTCTGAGACGGTGTCTAAAGAAGTGATATTGTTTGCTGTTAAAAAAAACGCTCTTTGCGTGGTACAGAAAATATAGGAACTAGAGACAAAAGTACTTTATACCTTTCCCAGGAAAGCTTTGTTATGTTTAATGATTCGACTGTTAATTAAAAAAAAAAAAACTAAAGGATTAGCTGATATTTTTTTCAAATATATATTAAATAAATAAATAAATTCTTTATTATTCTGGGACATGTCCCTTTAAAATAACATCCACATAACATATAAATTGGACCTTAGAGTCTTAGAGCAATTAATTATTTTTACACAATTTAACTAAAACTAATAGAAAACAGACATACGCAAATATGTTGAAAATAGAATAAAATAGTGTCAATTACAATTTTTTTTCTGACTGGATGGTCATGAGATGAATGAATAAGCGGGATTTGAATGTAGGAAGAGAGTTGGAGTGACGGATAGAAAAAGGAATAGAATTCCACAGGATTGAGTATCGGATAAGAAACAATCTGTCAAAATGTGCAGATTGATGGATGGGTTGTTGTGTATAAATCTGAAGGCCTAGAGTGTGTACAGCGGGAATGGACAGAGGATTTGAACTGTAAAAGGTCAAAAATGTATGATGGACGGTGGGATTGGATAACTTGGTACAGAAATGATGCAAGGAAATACTTGCGACGATTGGAAGGATAAAATTTAACTCGCTATAAAATTCGGAGACGGAGGTGTGCCTCGGGACCCTGAAGATAAATCGAACAAAGCAATTAATTAGGCGTTTTATTTTTACTTCGAGATCCCTAGAAACACAACCATATACGGTACAGCAGTAGTCGAAGTGGGGGAGTATTAGAGAGGTAACGAGGAGCTTCCGGGTTTCATACGAGAATAAGTGACGGAGGGAATTCAGTCGCTTTAAGGTGAAAAAGGTGCGGCGAAAATATTAATGGTATAAAATAGCGGACTGAGATTAAAAAATTGCAGAAGCAATAAAACAGTTTAGGTAACAGAAAGAGAAAAAAAAAAATTTCGAATTTTTCCCGAAAGAGAGGAGATGTATGGTAGGGATCTATAATCTAGGGAGTTAGGTTGGGTAATGAGGGATTATGGAATTGACTAAATCGTTAAGGACAATATTGGCGAGATCAGGGGCAAGAGGATTTCCCATGGTCAGTCCTGAAATATGATTAAAGAACTTTCCATGGAATATAAGGTAGCCGATTTCCTTTCTGATTCCCGTTACCATGTCATCAACATTAACCACATAAAGACCATTCTCCAGGCCTTAACCCTCAACAACCAACTAACCACCAAACATTAACCTTAACCATTCCTTTGATTTTGATAAAACATCCATTCTTGCCACAGTTCCCAATCATGACAAGCGGCTCATCATTTAGATTAACTAGAACCCCTTCTTGTTAACCATAAGACTGACAAACATAACTTATCACTAGCTTATTCCCAAATATAGCTAAAGTTAAATTGTGTATACACATGTATAATTCATTTTTATGCGTATGAAATTCCTGATATGGCATTTCTTGCAAAGTGCCTATGTTGATTCAATGGAATTATTAATGTTCGCCGTCCAGCTAACTGTTCTAAAAGTACCAATTATTATTGAGGCAACGTTGTAAATCTACGTGTTTATAATTAAGATGCGCAATAGAAAATATTTTATTCTGTTATGCTAGGAAATATTTTTTGGTATTGAAATTTTTGGTAAATGAAGCTTTCAAACGTGTTTTTAAAGGTTTTATTTATCTATTTATATTAATGAAATCGTATAACTATTGATTCCACTAAAACTCTTAATTACTAGAATGCAAATTTGTCAAAATATCTTTTTCGTAAAAAAAATTCCTTTACTCTCTAAATCGTAAATATTTTAATTATAGCAATGTTTTTGCTTATTTATTTAACGTCACTTTATGCTGCTATGGCTAATCGGACGATGATACAGTGGGAGTCCTAGCTTTTTGCCTATCCAGGAGTACCTGACATCGCACAGGCTCGGGACCACCTCTTAACGTCCCCTCCGAAGGATGGCATAACTAAGGATTTTTTACTCCCATTAAAAATCCTAGGACCACCTGTGGGTTTGAACACGTTACCTTTGGCATGGGAAGCTGTTATGCTAACCACACAGTTACAAGTGACCCCATAGCAATGTTTTGAATACTGTACAAAACCGTTTCTTTTTTCCATCTTTTCTTTATCTTTGAAATTGAGAATTGAGGTTTTTTGTATTTGTTTTACTGAGTGTCCTTATATTTTCCTTGAAAGCTTATAGACAAGAGGGGGGAGGAGAGGGGAAGGGTGCGATGCCCTTCCCCACGATGTAATAGAAGTCATACTGTTTGGCTTACTAGATCTTCCCATTAATTATCCGACGAACTACCATTATCACGGTTGCTAACACACAAGGCATATTTTGTTACAGGTGTATGCACCTTTCAATCCAGAATAAATAACTATTAATTTCAAACCACCAGTTATACATACAAGTCTTGTGATTAGTTTTTGACAGTTGATAATTATGGATGATTTCATTTGTGATAAGGTAAGGAGCATTGAGTAGGATTGGATAGGAGAAGAATTGAGGATATGGTTTAGTGAAGTCCCAAAGCTCAACTCTATAAGTCCACATGGGTTTTCCAATACTCATTTAGATGAGCCTTATACAGTTATGTGGAAGGTTTGGGGTTTTTTTTCCTATTAAGTATTGAAGTAACCGAAAGTATGGCAATGAAGATTCCATAAAAGAGTTTTGTCAAAATGAAGTCCTAGTTATGACGTTCTGATCTATTAAACTGAGACATGTATTATTAAATGATATTGCAGAGCAGTAAGTCATAGCTTTACGACGAAGGATGAAGTTTAGTTGTTGGGATTAATTGGAATTAATCCTTATCCTCTAATTTTGACAAAATACTTCATGGTTTCTGATGTAGATTGAAGAATTGGAAAGGAAAAATTGGATCGTTATTGAATGATAATACAGAAGTATCATCAGCATACGTAGAAAAGAAGGTGTTAGGATAGATTAGGATATCAGCTGTATAGATTGTGTAAAGAATCGGTCCCAGGGTGACGAATAATAATAATAATAATAATAATAGGCTTACCGAACCCGAAGGTTCGATGCCGATACCACCGAACTTCGCCTGCACAGACTCGTCCAATGTTCACCGGTCAAGCCCAAGCCCCCGAGATCAGCCTTAATGCAATCCTCCCATCGACGCTTCGGCCTACCTTTCGGGCGCCTACCAGTCGGTTCAGCGAATACCAACTTTCTCGGAATCCGTTCCTCACTAAGCCCAACAACTTTACGCGCTCATTTGAGTCTCCGCGAAGGAATAAATGAATGAAAAATAATTAATAATATACAATAATAAAAATAATATACAATGGACAGAGGAAGTCCAATTTGTCCGGCTTCTTTTATAATTATTTAGTCAAGTAAATTATATAAGGCTAATATGAATAAAAATACAAAAACAAACGGATAACATCAAATGGGTTTAGCTCAGTATTACCAGAGTATAGATTTATTACATATGTGCGGAAGATTAATTTTTAAAGAGGTGGTTAATTAATTGGTGTTTAAATGTGGTTAGGGGTGATACTTTTTGGAGGGAGATGGGTAAAGAGTTCCAAAGTATGGTAGCACGGATAGTAAAGGACTTTTCAAAGGATGCTGTTCTATGGGAGGGAAGGTACAGATATATGGCTTGGGATCTTGTATTTAGGGTGAGCACGGAAGAGCGCGGTGTAAGGAGGTTAAAGATATAAGAAGGTTTTCTGGTGCGCCAGGATTGGAATAGGAACTGCCAAGTAGGTATTTTCTTCGGGATTCGGGATAGAGCAACCTTTGACCAGAATACCAGTGAGAGACGTGTGGCCGTCAGGAGAGGCCGTATACAAATCTTATAAATCTATTCAGTAATCTTTTTAGCCTTGTCTCGTTTTTGCCACTGAATCCCCCATATACTGGGCACATTAGTCAATGTGGGGGAGTATGAGGGAAGGCACTAAGAGACGGCGGATACTTCTAGGAATGAGTCACGGAAACGTAAAAACTGTTTGAGGATAGAGATGGATTTTATGGTAATTTCGGAAATATGGTTAAGTTTTGATCAAACATAACTCCTAGATTTTTTATGGAGTTTTATAATTAGATAGGAGTTTTATTTAGAAAGGGTAATTGGTAGTAAGGAAGTGAATGGAGGGAAGGTTTTGAGCCAATAAGCACTGCCTTAGTTTTCGCTGGATTTAGGCTCAGCATATTTTGCGAAGCCCAGCTGTTAATGCTATTAATAACTTCTTGGATTTTACTGGAAGCCTGGAGTATATCAGAAGCATAGAAGGACATGTAAAGTTGTAAGGCATCTGGGTACAGATGATACTGGGAGTGTTGGACAGATTTAGATAGGCCGGAGAGAGGGATGATCCTTGGGGAACACCTCAAGTGAGATAAAGCGGTGATAAGGGAGGTTTGTTAGGAATAATGACTGCTTGGGAACGGAGCGACAGGAAGGAGTGGAACCAGCTCAAGACACTATTTGACAGGGAAATGTCTTGTTGTTTGGAGGAAATAAAAAAATAATAAAGGATGAGGATTGTGATTTTCTGTTGGTCCATGGAGAAATAAAAGTCTTGGATGATTTTTAACAAAGCTTATTGCGTGGAATACTCTTAACGGAAACCTGATTGATAAGGATTAAGGACTGTTTTGTCCTACAAGAAGGAAGAGATCAGAGAATGGACAATTCTTTCAAGAGGCTTTGATAAATTTGAGAGGATGAATATTGATCTGAAATCTGAAGCGACGGAAAGATCACTTATTCAATGGACGTACGATCACCTTTTTCTAAGCGGAAGGGAAAATGGAATTTTGAAGGGAGAAGTTATAGATATGTAAAAGGGCAGGAAGGATGGCTGGAAGACCAAGCTTTATCATTTTTACAGGGATTTGGTCTGGACCATACTTCTTCTGCTGAGATATAATGGAAATAAAATCGTTCGGAATTAAATTGCATTGTAGGAGTAGAAAGAACTGATGATGCCTTGAGGAACACTAACAGACTGTGAAAAAAGGAAAGAATAGAAACTATGAAGGATCTGTGAGTGGGGTCGTTCAGGAGGTTTTCAGTTCATAAGTCAAAAACCGAATATAGCATTTTTCATTCTGAACCGATTTTACAAAGATTATAAAAACAAAATAATGAATGCTGAGACGTATAGTTCATGACTTTTGGTTTATTTGACAGGGAATGACCTTGGTTTAAGCATTCCAAATTAATAACCCTGGTTCTTTTTTCATTTTATTCTTCTAACCTATGATGGTTATTCATAGAAATTGGAGTACCTAAATAATTTTACCTATGTGGTAAATGGCCCTTTGGGATTAAAAGAGCTACGCCATTATTTTAGGATCACTGTCTTAAGGAAGATGTAATTATTTTAAAATAATTATAAGTGTAAAAATCCATTAAAATATTCATATTAACTAACCTGAAAATAACCACACCTTTTCATATAATTTTAAAATGTTTTTGGAAGAGTTTAGAACTAACATACTACAGTTTTTGTAAAATTTAAAGAAAGCGTAAAAATCTCTCTTTAATTTATTATTAAATCTATTTTTTCGATTCTGTTTGCATTGGAACTTGGAATTGTTTTTGTTTGCTATAATAACGAAATTATACTTATATTTTGGAATGAATTTTCGAAATATGATTTAGAACGATATTTAATTTGTACTTAGTTCTTTTTCAAAAGTATTGTTTTTCTAAATCGCACTTCTAAAGGACTTGAGTGTCCTTTAGATGAAATAGTATGACGTATTTCGATTCGACTAAATGGACAAACCTACACCTTTTGTATTAGTAAAATTAATAAGGCTGGGCTTGACAATGAGGCTCCATCTACTATATTTTATATACCTGATATATACGTAATAGCATATCTGTAATTATATACTCTTAACAATAGTTTTTAAAACGATTTATGAAAATATATTAAGGAAAGTTAAGGCATTATATACGGAAGATACTGACTGTAAACTTGTGGAATAAGTAAATTTGTAATATGAAGGAACTAGAGGAGGGAGGGAGGAGGTATGCATAGCTTTCCAAGTTAGCCGGGGACTATGTGCACAATTTGAGCCATCTTTATAGACTCCCCTGCTATTTACATAACTTACACGCTATCACCTCTCCGCCTTTATGGAACAATTAAATTAGTCACCAAATTCCGATAGTTTAATATAAAAAAATAATTTTATTTTTCAACACTCCACTTATGGATCCAATCAATATGAAATCGTCCAGTTCTCAATAATTTCGCCACTCAAAAGTTTTGATTTTCATTATTTTTTTAACCAGTTTGCCTCTACCGTTTTCTGAATATGAAATCGTGAATAAAACTATTGAGATAACTAAGTATCTAAGAAAATGTTTTGAACAATTTCCGAAAATTTACATCAACTGAATATTTTAGCAACTAAATATGGTCATCCCTCCGTAACAAAAACGTTCCCAATGATCTTCTATCAGTTATACAATCGGTGTATCAGGATCCCAAAGGGGTTGTTCGATTGAATGGCATGGAATCTCAATCATTCCCCTTCACGAAAGGAGTATAACAGGGAGATAGCTTGAGCCCACTCCTATTCATAGCGTTCATGGATGATATCATTAAAATATATAAGAGAAGAACCCCCAGAGCGGTGGTTGGGTATCGACATATATTCCCAGTACTGGCTCAATTCTTAGTTTATGCTGACGACATTGTGCTCATTGCGGATTCTCAGGAAAACCTCCAAAAAGCTGTTATAGAATGGAGAGAGGAACTACGCAGAAAGGGCATGGAAATAAATGCCGCCAAAAGCAAGGTGATGCAACTCGGAAGGACGATCGAGGACATGATTATAACCTGTAATGGAGAGTTTCTAGAATGTGTAGAAACCTACCAATACCTAGGAACCTTACTAAGTCGTGATGGCAAGCTAGATATGGAAATCGGAAGTCGAATCAGCAAAGCAAACAGCGTCTACTTTCAAATTAACAATACCATAGTCGGCAAAAAAGAAATATCCCGAGACATAAAGTTAGTCATTTTTAAGACGATATTTCTTCCGGTCCTGTTGTATGGAGCAGAACACTGGACAGTCTTAGATAAATTCATTAAAAGACTCACTACAGCTGAAATGAGATTTCTCAGGCGAGTAGTGGGAAGGAGCTGGTACCTGGAAATAAAGCCAGAAGGGAAAAGACCAGTTGGTAGGCCGCGAACCACCTTCAATGATTATCTGGTAAAGGTAGGAGAAAATCGGGGGATGTCAATGGCTCAGATGAAACGTATAGCTATGGATCGAGAGGAATGGAAACAGTGGGCCGAGGCAAAGCATGCTTTACGCTGAAAGGCACTAATGAGCAAGTGAAAGAAAGAAGAATATTTTAGCGCCCTCTAGCAAGAAAGGTTAGCGAGAAGTCTCAGGCTTAATATTTTTCTTTTTTGTGATGGTCTTATCGTCGCACTACTTGTTGTAGGAATTCGGACCGTGATATTGAAAATTTGGATGATTATTGCCAATTTCAGCAATATTTATAGCGGAATATCTCAAAAGGGACTCATTTCTGCAGGATAAAATTTAGTTGCTAAGAACCACTTAGTTTTAGAATTATAATATATTAAAAATTAATGCCTCGCATGAATTGAGACGTTGGTTTCCAAAAAGTACTATATCCATTCTAGAAAATTTTACTAGAAGCCAAAAAAAAATCTCTCATTACTATATTATTGAACCAACTTATGTGATTCTTTTCTCATTAAAATCTAGAATTGTTATTTTTTGCTATATTAATTACACCATATTGCAGTTAGGAAATGCAATTTTTTAATATGATTTGGAACGAAGATAAGTGCGTAATTGGTACCTTTAGAAACTAACTAAATTTCTAAATCGCGTTTTTAGAAGACTTGAGAATTCATTAGGTAAAATCAAATTGAAGATTTAGACAAAACTAAATGATGAGAATACAAATATGCCATAAAGCGATTTCGTAAAAAATGTCCTTTGATACTATTTGAAAATAAACCTCTCAAATGCCCTCAGCTGGTCTAACTGCATAAAGCCTAACTACTAGAGATATCTTTGTCTTAACTGAACTTTAAATCCTCAATGCTCCTTACTTTGTCACCAACAAACTCATCCATAAAGACCTTAATGTCCCATATGTTGCTGATTTGGCCCGTACGATTGTCCTTCCATGACAAACTCCACTCCCACATTAACCCACTAGTTTCAATCCTTGCTTCCTCTACCATTCCTGACAATCCTCTAAGGTGTCTGAAAAGAAGATGGCCTCGAGACCTTCTAGTGTAGATTACCTTGTGGATTGTTGCCAATGGGCATATTGTCTTCATGTCTTTTCATGTATATCATCTATATTATGAGCCAATTTACTTGATGTATTTACTAATACAGTTGTAAATTTCAATAAAAAAAAAAATGAACTTTGCTATTAAGAAAAATAATCAAACGTGAGTCTATTTTCCTTTATAAACTTTTAACTCGCTAAAAAGATCGTTTTTATTAATTTTTTTTTTTTTTTTTTTTTTTTTTTAATTTCTTTATTTAAATCAAAAAACAGACATATTACACTGTAAGTAGAAGTCACTATCCCACTAAGGCGAGCCCGTGTGTGGGAAAGGAGTTCACCTGCGGCAATTCAATAAAAGTACAATAACAAACAGTAACAGTACACAGCATGATACAATACAATACTTAAATAATATAACACAATTTTATAAAGAAACATTAACACACTATAAAGCAAAAAAAAAAATACATAAGGAATAAAATACAATTATAAAGAAACAGTAACACACTACACAGCAAAAACAATATAGTACATTAGGAATATAAAATACAATTATAAAGAAAAGTAACACAGTACACAGTATGAAGCAGTAATTGACTAAGCTTAAAAGCTATATATATATATATATATATATATATATATGTATATGTATTCCACATATATACAAGATATAAAATTAAGGCATGCAAATATAAAATTGAATTACATAATACCTAATTAATACAAAAAACAATTATAAGAAACTGTTAAACAGTACACAGAAATAAACAGTAATTGACTAAACCAAAAGGAATAAGGAATATATATTCATATATACAAGATATAAAATTAAGGACAGTAAATACAAGATTGAATTACATGATAAGCAATATAAAGTTACATAACATTGGAGTGGCTGATGGAAGGAGGGATAGAATTACATAGGGTTGAGTGTAGAATAAGAAAGGATCTGCCGAAATGTTTGGTGGGCCGTACTTTATACTGGAGCGTTTACAACGGGGATGGACAGAGGATTTGAACTGTAAGAGGTCTAAAATGAATGACGGCGGGATTGGATAACTTGGTAAAGGAATGACGCAAGGAAATACTTGCGACGATTGGAAGGGTTAAGCCACTACAACTCTCCATAAAATAGGGATACAGAGGTGTATCTAGGGACCCCGAAGATGAATAGGACAAAGCAATTAATTAAGCGTTTTATTTTTACCTAGAGATCCCCAGACACTCCACCGTATTCTGTACAGCAATAGTCAAAGAGGGAAATATTAGAGAGGTAACAAGAAGTTTTAGGGTTTCAAACGGGAATAGGTGACGGAGGGAATACAATAGGTTTAAGGTTCAAAAGGTACGACGAGAGATTTCGGAAATATGATTTTTGAAGGATAGAGTTTGGTCTTAGGTTACTCCCAGATTCCTGACAGTCGGGTGGAATTTTATAGGATATAATTATAATAAATAAATAAAAGTAATTATAATAAATCTAAGGAATTTCGTGTAGTTAATATAATTCAGATAAGGCTCGTTTAAATTGTCCGTTTGATTCACCCTTTCTTGGTCCAAATAGTTTTAAAAATTTAATAATATTTTAAATAAATATATATTTAAAACAATTCTTTTTCTGATATTCAAATCAAAGAGATTCTGCCTCTAAAATCATATTAAATTTCCTCTTAGCGGGAGCACTATGTTTGGTGTATGGCAGCTCAAAGCAATTTAAAACCTTAGAATAAAGCTCTTAGTCTTTTCTGTCCCCGCTATAAACGATATAAATTTCCGAGAGAGGAGGGGGTAAGATTTTCAGATTCAATTTCATTTTCTTGAAATATTTAAATACCTTGTCAATAAAGCGATTCAATTTCTGAAAAGAGTTATCCCCTTTTCATTGCTGTTTACAGTTCTTCTCTAGAGTTCTTCTCATCTCAACAGTTCAAACAATCTTGGTCTCAAAGTAACCCCCCCGTCCTCCTCCCCCCCACCCCCTGTAAACATTTCGTTCTTTCTTCAAAGCAATTTTCTTTAATAATCCTAAGGAGTATATTTTATCACATTTTATTTTGTATTTAAATTCCTTACTAAAGGATAATACATTTTTAGCTTTTTTTTTTTTGCTCTTTGTTAATGTATATTTTATTATTTACTCGCTACGTTATTTATTCTTCCTAAAAGCAACATTGGATGTGGATACCTGGACAAGGAATGCGATTCAATGACTGTGGTCCAAGCCCCTTATAGTCCAGGAGCCAGAGATACATAGTTGGCTACTTCATCGAACATACATCTAAAAACATTTAAAAAATTTTCATTCTACCATTCTTATCACAAACACTCCTACTCCTAAATCTTTTATTAAGCCTAAATCTTTCATTAATATTTATTATCCGCAGGTGAACTCCTTTCCCACACACGAGCTTGCCTTAGTGGGATAGTGACTTCTACTTGCACTGTAATATGTCTGTGTTTTGATTTAAATAAAAAAGTTAAAAAAAAAAAAAAAAAAAAAAAAAAAAAAAAAAAAAAAATAAATAAATAAATAAATAAAAAATAAAAAAATAAAAAAAAATAATAATAATAAATAATAATAATAATAATAATAGGCTTAGCGAACCCGAAGGTTCGATGCCGATACCACCAAATTCCGCCTACACAGACTCGTCCAATGCTCACCATTCAAGCCCAAGCTCCCGAGATCAGCCTTAACGCAATCCTCCCATCTCCGCTTCGGCCTACCTTTCGGACGCATACCAGTCGGATCAGCAAATACCAACTTTCTCGGAATCCGTTCGTCATCGAGCCCAACAACTTTACTCGCCCATTTGAGTCTCCGCGATGCAATCAGCTCAATTATATTCACAGGATGCAAGTTCCGCAATTCCGCGTTATGCAACCTTCTAAACTCCCCAGTGGCCTCATCTTTCTTTGGACCAAATATTCTACGCAATACTTTATTTTCGAAAACCTTAAGCCGCTGTTCATCCTTTAAAGTAAGCGGCCACGTTTCACATCCGTAAAGAACCGTTGGAAGAATAATAGTTTTATAAATTCTAATCTTTAAGTTTTTAGATAGAAGCCGTGAACTAAGTAACTTAGCAATGAATAATAACACGCATTTCCCACCTTTAACCGGGACTTTATTTCTTCCTGGATTTCATTTTTTCTAGTTATAATTGAACCTAAATACTTGAATTTCTCTACGTGTTCAAAAGTATGACCTGATACATCAATATCTCCAAGATCGACACCGTTTCTGCTACTAAAAAAAAAAAAAGCTAATTAATTTGATGAAGTGACAAATTACATTCCATTTCCTAGCCCATCGAACATACGATTAGTTTTTTTTTAACTAATCGGTTTAGAGTGCTGCCAATGGGCAGTTTCTCTTCATGTTTTTTTCATGTGTATTATCATTGTAGCCGATTTACTTGATGTATGAACATACAGTTGTAAATTTCAATAAATGAATTAAAAAAAAACAAAAAAAAACTAATCGGTTATTCTAACTCAAAAAAGACCAAAGTACATTTCTTACGGTTTAGAAACTTACTAATGACCGCCAGAAGAGGAAACGTCAAGCAAAACAACGTGAAGGCTGGCGGCCAACTCGTTTTTTTTTTTATACATTGTTAATATTATTAGTTTATGTCTTTGTTTACCGAAGTGTGCTTTTAAACTTTTATATTTTTTAACAAACTTTTTATTCAGATATATTACAATTTGTCTTAACTTGGCAATTATAATAGTGCCATAAGATCACATCCATACTATATTCAGAGAATGAACAATAGTAAAGTCAAATTACTTTGAAACGAAATAAACAAATGTACTCGTATGATAAGAAAACATATTAATGAAATAAATACTATTTTAACAAATAAATTAACACACTACCATACCTATATTTACAATCCGCTGGGGAACCCGGACGGGGCTTGTTCCCCCTCCCCCTTGTGGTGGGAAAAGCTGAATCCCAGGGATCTCAGCTCCTTTCACTCAACCGCGTTACTGGTGAGTGGTCAGCGGGGATTCCAAGTGAGGTTCATTTAAGCATTAAAGAAACAAATCGTACTTGCAGCCATTAAAAATGACACTTTCTTCCCGGAATATGATGCTTGAAGAAATCATTTACATAAAAGTTACCTGCTCTCATAGATAATCATAGAAATAAAATATAAACTAAAATTGGATTCTATAAGGACTTAAAAAAAAAAAAAAAAAAAAAAAAAAAAAATGTTTACCTTAAATATTGCTATCTATTCTATCATTAATCTAGTGTGTCATGCGATCAATAACGACGGTTCGTTACTTCTTTTTTTTTCATCCCTTCAAGTTTATTACTGGTATTTATTTTTACCTCTGCCCCCTCCCCTTTTATTCATTTATTATTTTTAACTTTTATTTTTTGCTGCTATCCTTCGGATCATTAAAAAATGTATATTTCTTTCCAAGTTTCCAAGTATTATTCCCCGGTGTGTCCAACCGTGGATGATTTCCTGTGAATTTTACAATTCCCGATGATCTAAACCGCTCATGCGGATTTTTCAATAATTATTCCTTCTTCGAAATTATATAGCAAACGTATTTTTTTATCAATTTCCAAAGGTAAAGGAAAATCTCAAATTTTCCTCGAGGAAAATCCGAAGTCAGTGTAACTATTCCGAAAGGTCAAATTCAAATATATTAAATTTGCGAAATTGAAACTATCTCTTAATCATCTACTTATTTCCCCGCGCTTTTTCAGACCAAAACTTTTCCACATCCCAGAAACCAGTTTTTCTGGCATCTCTGGGTCTTTGCTTCTTTTTATTTTATTTTTTCTTGTTCCGTTTCCTAATAACTGTTTGTTTAACAAGGGAGATGGAGTAGGTATTTGAGGTAGGTAGAATAATAATGGACGCAGAATAGGAATCGAAAAACGCATAGTTCCCTTTATTTCTAAAAACAAAACAAAATTATAATACATTGGTACTTCTGTAGTATATCTTTTGTGATATATCTCTGTTAGTTTTAAGTTTTAAAAATAAATATCACACAATTTTTATTTGAATTCCCATTCAAAATAAAGTTTACATGTAAATTTTCAATTACAATAAAGTTTCAGGTGTATGCTTAGTTCATTACTATCAATTAACGACGTCTTCAAATGCTAGATTTTTTTTTCTCTAAAATGTTTAGCTTTTTAACGATATGTCTATATTCATACATTTACCTTTAAAGAAGAATAAACTACCTCTTTTGTTTGCTCTTATTCAATCTTATGTTTTGGTTATTAAATAATTGTTAATAGTTTAAATTTTTGTATACATATGTGTGTTATATGTATAAATATATTTAGCCATGGAGCGACTAAAAATGGCTGCCAAACTAAAAGTAGAAGTCAGAAAATTTTCATTATCCACAGTTTAATATTTAAGAAAAGATACAGAATAGCTGGAAAATAGTATGAAAATCAAAATTTTCGAGCGGCAAAATTAATTAAAATTGGATAAATTAAATGGAGAAATTAAAAAAAGCCCAAATATAACTATATAGGTTAGTGGTCATAGAAATTGCATCGCTCAGTAAAAAAATGATTCTAAAATTAAACATAACGGCATATTTTAAAAAAATTCTGATTACACAAAAAAATAATACTATATATTGAAAATTAAATAGCAGCATATTAAAATCATTAAAAAAATAGAAGTTTAATTTCTCTGGCAAATTAATAATAATATAAATTTAAATAATCTATGACCACTTTGTGAATTGATTTGTGTAATTGTTGTTTTCTGTGAAAATTGTTCCACTTCATGTGATCTCAAAATGTTAAATATTTCTAATAGCAAAATCCTTAAAATTCGTCATAATTAAAAATTTTTATTTATTTATTTTTTTTTAATTGCTTTATTGAGAAGTAATACAATCTGCCACTATCTTGGGCAATAAGTATTAGAGATAAAAGAAGTCATTCATTCCATATGTACAAAGTAAAACAATTAAAAAGTAAAATGCCTCAATAACAAAAGAAGAAAAAATAAATAAATAAATAAAATAAAATAAATGAAAAAAAAGAAAATAATTACAATCTTGGCCACATTCATACCTATATACAATATTTACATACTGCCCCTGGGAACTCCGAATCGAACTTCTGCATCCAGAAATGGATGCCGAGGCACAATGTCAGGAGATCCCAGCGCCTCTCAGTCAGCCGCTTCACCAATCTAGTCAGTGGAGACTGAGTGAGGGCGCTAGAGCCACACACTCTCAGGCATGAGTGGAGAAGTTGGCCATTGCCAGCACTCCAGTTGCATATTTATAAGAGATCTCTCGGCCATAGCCGCCTCAACCTACGAGGAGGGTTGTAAGGATGGTTGGTGCTAGATAGGGATTGTGCCAGGGGATTAGGAAGGTGAGCAAGTTTCTGGTGGAAAGTTGAGAATTTGGATGGGATGAAATCAAGGACATAAGGGATCTTGAGGTCATGATGTAAGGTCTTGTTTGTAACATAATAGGGAGCATTGACTATTGTTCTAAGGACTTTGGACTGAAAGGATTGGATACGTTTGATGTTCGAAAATTTAGTAGTACCCCATAGTTCAATTCCGTAGGTCCACATAGGTTTGAGAATTGTCTTGTAAATTAATAGTTTGTTTCCAACGGAATGTTGTGATGTTCTGTTCAATAATCTATATAACTGTCCGTATCTTCTGTTGAGCTCTTGTCTTTTAAGTCGAGTATGTGGGTTCCAGGTCAGTCTTTTGTCTAGTAGGAAACCCAAATACCGGACTGTGTCGAAACAGGGAAGTGGTATAGAGTTGAAATGAACTTGTGGACAGGATTTACGTCGGAGGGTGAAGGTGACATGCTTACTTTTGGATTGATTGACTTTGATGCGCCAATAGTCGCACCAATGTTCAATCAAGGAGAGGTGTCTTTGGAGATGGAAAGATGCCAGTTCTGGGTCTGAATGGGTTGATAGAATGACAGTATCATCGGCAAAAGATGCTAGGAAGGTATCAGGATCTAAAGGTATATCAGCTGTAAACAAGATGTAGAGGATAGGACCTAGGACGCTTCCTAGTAGTAGTTATAATACTAACTAGAGAGAAATTCCGATTTGGATTTGCTGCTCAACTTCCCTGAGTTGCTATGCGTACACAGCATACCGCATCAATCCTGAAGACATCTTCAAAGAAACAAATAGAGGGAGATTCTGCCAAAAAGAAACACTTGGACATATCGATGGGCCTCTTGGACAAATCGAGCCTAACCTCAATATATGTGGTGATGCAGGATTCTCAGTGAGTCCAGGATTATGGTCTCCGCCACTTTTTGTAACTGTTTTCTTTCGAGTCCGTACCTCTCCAAAAATGATCCAGTATCTACTGGGATGGTCCCCCTGCTTCCGAACCGAGGTCCCGTGACTGAATATTTTCTTTCGCCAAACTCCTCGCGAAATGTTTCTGGTAGATAAGGGATACATTTCGAGTAAATGCTTTCCTTCTCCTCCTCAATCCTTTTGCCTCGTTCCCTGTCATTTGTCTCGTATCTGATAGTGGGATCCACTATCAGTGCTTCCTTTTCTCTGGTACTAATAAGACACGGTATTTTTTTTACTTCATTAAGCGTATGATATAAATAGACAATATAGATATATTAGACAAAGGGAAAATTATTTGATTGGATCTAATTCTTTACCATAAAAATTAAAGCGTGGTACAGTGGAAAGAACACTAGAATTCATTTTCAAGCTGTAGTTACCCCATCTTGGAAAGAGGGGAAAAGCTCATTTCTTCGCAGCCTCAAGCCGGTCGTTAATACGAGTCGCTGAATTTTCCGTCGATTTGTATGATTGCGTAAAGATTTAATAAAATAAAAAATATGTGTGCAAACATAAATGGACCTTATATTATTAGACGCTTTCTACCGGACAAAAGATTGACGTGCGGAACCCACGTATAACACTTAAAAGAAAAGAACTCAACCACAGATTCGGCCAGTTATACAGACTACATAACAGAAAATCTCAGCTTACAGTTGACAAATAATCACTAATAAACGAAACCTATACGGACCTACGGACTTGAACTCTGGGGGGGAGCTAAATATTCTAACATCAAACGCATCCAATCCTTTCAATCAAATGTCACACGAAAAATAATTAATGCTCCTTATTATGTTACCAACCGCACTATATACTACAGCCTTAATATATCTGACCTAGTACCATCCAAACTTTCCCAATTCCATCAGAACCTTATTCATCATCCTAACGCTCTAGCACAATCCCTATCCAGCTCCAACCATCCCGACAACTCTCCTCGATGATTGAAACTGAAGTGGCCTCGAGACGTTTTTTTAAATATTTATACTGTAACAGTTCTAATACTGCTTAGATGCTCCTCACATGTGCTGTATGTTGGTGGCTATTGCGCCTTGACTTGGCCTCCATTGGCTTATACTATTAACGCGGTTGAGAGAGAGGCGCTGGGATCTCTTGGATTCTGATTTTCTCTTCATAAGTAGAGGGAAAGGCTGGTCCGGGATTATCTCAGCAGATTGTAATTACATTTGTATATAGCTATAACTGTGTGTATGATGTTCATTTATTTGTTAATCTCGTATTTAATATGTTTTTTTTTACGATTAAAATAATTTATTATTGAAAATAATAAACCAAAATTTGTTTTTATTTTTTTTTTAACGTCCTTTTCTGTTATGACGCTACATTGAATCCTGTCATCGGCTGATCTTATTGACTGGAGTTGGTGAATTCCCTAGGGTGGGGAAAATTCCACCCAGACTTCCCCTAAACAAGAGATCCTTGAACACATTTTTATTTCAACTGAGCTACTAGGTCGGTCTGTTGCCTAAGGCACTAACTTTTTTACTTTTGAAAAAGATGTAAGGTAGATGTCGATCCTATCTAGCGCCATGTTGTTAAAGATCCGCGCCCTTCTTTATGGCGGCCGACATGAATCTCCTTCAGATCAGGTTTTCTCTTTCGCCAGTTCGCCTTCGAAAATAAACTTTGGCCCGACACTTTTTATGGATCTTTCTGTCCCTTTCCCACTTTGTAGACCAGTTAGACTGCTGCCAGCATATCCCAGTGATAAGCATTCTACATTTGAATCATTTTACAATATTGAATAATTTTAAAAACTAATAATTAATTTTAATAATAATAATAATAATAATTTTAATGTCTAGGGTGGCTAGGGTTATTTCTATTGATGTGGTCCAGGCTAATAGCTCTCATCAGGGGTCTAGTTTTATTCCAAGTTATGTTGGAGTCTCATTTTTTCATATTGGCTCTTCCCCTATTTTGAGATTAATTTCTTGCTTAATATTAGAGTGAGGCTAAACATTGTGTACATTGTTTTTTGTTTGTTAATCTTCATGCCCCATTCCTCAATCCATTTGTGGAGATTACTTTCTGCTTCAAGGTACAAGGTACCTCATAGAAACAATGGAATTGGATCTACTCCACATGCTATGTCCTCTGCATACAATGAAGCTTTTCCAACAACAGGTAGATACTGGAATATAAACATAATAAATAGCCTGGGTGATAGAACACCTCCCTTTGAAACTCAATTCGTTAGTTCCTTGCAACGACTTCTTTGGCCATTTATATGCACTTGGAGATACTGTATTTTTGTAAAGCAGACCTTTCCAAACCTTATCAAATGCTTTTTCAAGATTTACCCATATTGCGACTGTGTGCTCCCCCTTTTGGAATCCATCCTCAATATCTTGAATGATGTGGGCTACTTGGTCCTCTGTGGATCTGTATTTTCTGAAACCTGCTTGTTCTTGAATGAGCATTCAAATTGATTTCAGAAAACGAATTAGTCTGCTGTTTACCCGTTTTTCCAAGAGCTTTCCAAAACAACTGATCTGACTGAGTTTATTTAATAGATTTTAAATTGATTTCAACAGCCGGGTTAAGTGAAATTCGTGAGTTGCCAGATTTTGCATGTTTAGTGAAGGATTATCTGCTACTTGAATTTTGTGATTATATGTTTAAACTATACAGCTATTTTTATGTTTTGGTTGCATTTGTATCTACTAATTCTTGAAATAGTGTATTCCAAATTATTCAAGCACCTTTTTCGTTCACTATTTAGCATTGATTAATCATTTAACATCACTTTTATGCTGATCTGGCTTCAGTGAAAGTCCTTAATTTTACCTATCTAGGTTTAATTTAGATAGGGGCCTTTAAGAAGCTTCGAACATCTCACAGGCTCGGTACCACAATTTTGCGGCCACTCCGAAGTACTTAACACCAACAGGCCTTCTGCCAGGGATGACCACAGGTGACCCTATTTTTTTCAGATCATTCTTCTCAGTTGAGTGACTGGCTATTTTTCATACGTTACGAATCGAGACGTTGATTTGCTAATGGTAATACATTCACTTTAGTAAAGTTTACAGGAAACGCAAAAATCATTTATTCATTATTGTACCAATTTATTTCATTATTTTTTTTTTTTTAATCTAAATGCGATTTTTTACCGAGTTGATAAATTATTCTATCCAATTATCGAACTTATCCTATGACTATCTAACAATATTATATGGACATGGTGCTGTTAGCAATGAAACGTGGATACGTTACTTTTAGTACCATCTGGAATAAAATGCAAATTCTAAAAACGTTTTTAAAGCATTTGTATGTTATTCCGCTGTATTTAGGAAATGTAGTATCTTTTAGAAGATATTAAAAGGGTACAGTACGTTTTGGAAGACAATTTTGTAGTACGTTTTGGAATGAAACGATATGTGGATTTAGTACCTTTTTATAAGAACTGAAATTTTGAAATAATTTTTTTAAGGTTTATGTGTTTTTTAGATGAACGGATAACGGATTTCGATAAAAATAAATTATTACAATACAGATTTGTAAAAATATCAATTTCTTTAAAACGCTCATTAGTACATTTTGAAAATCTACGTCTTCTTCGTTCACTTCTTGTATTTTCTATCCATTGTGGATTATAAATTATGTTTTTTTTAATAATTTGGTATATAATAAATACTGAAAACACTTATTAATTAGTTTAAATCATGTCGAATAACTCTATTTTTTAATAAAATGGTGGAGTTAAAAAATGCCTTTTTACTCACTAATTACATTCAGAGTTCTGCGCAAGCGCTAGTTTCATTAACCACATGATATCTCGACTCTCTTAAACTTCATTATTTCTTAGTGATATAGTTATCTTTCAAGTAATGAACTTAGTGTAATCAAATTACTTCATCTGTATTTTCATTTGAACCTACAATCTGTGAGTAATCACTTGATTATTAAGTTGTATTAAACAGCATAATAATAGTGTGTGAGAGTATTAGGCGGACGGGTACCTGGACATATTGGATTGCTCTCCCCACTCCCACGGGCAGTGTGCCTCCAGTGGCCCATGAGGGAGGATACTCCACGTCTGTCATTTTTCTCCGCGCCTACGTAATTAGTTACGTCTTCTGGACAGTTTTATTTTTTATTTTATTATATATATATTTTTTTTCTTTCTCTATTCTCCGTCTTTTCATACACTACATTATTTCATCCCTCGTAGCCAATATGAAATGAGATATTTTCATATGGTGATGTCTAGCAAAACGACAAACAATAAACGAAGTAGGAGCTTAGGGACTACTCCTACTAATTCTCCCCCAAAACATAAATCTCGAAGATCACAACGCAAGGGTAATAATACTGTGACACCTGGCAGCTCAGTAGAAAACATGGAGCCCCGACCTGGCACCTCTTCTCAGGTTACGACAGAAGAATCTCCCTTCTTCACCCCCAACCCGTATCAGGCGCTATCTAACACCCCTGAAGACAATATGGAGGCAGCACCAGCTCCCAGGGAGGCTAAACCGCCTCCAATATTCATAAAAAACATAAAAAATTTTCAATTGCTGTGTCAACAATTAAATAAAGTTGCGGGTTCTGGAACATACATTTGTATCAGCCGTACAAATGACACAAAATTACTGCCAGACACTCCAGAGGCATACAGAAAAATTGTAAAATATTTGTGTGACACGAAAGCTGACTTCCACACATATCAGCTCCAACAAGATAGAGCACTTAGGGTAGTGATAAGACACCTGCACCCTTCGACGCCTACAGATGCAATCAAAGACGAGCTCACCTCCATGGGATTCGAAATTCGACAAATCGTAAATGTCACAAAAGAAAATAGAGAGCAGACCGGTCAAAGAAACAAAATACCACTACCTCTCTTTTTTGTTGATCTTGAAAGATCCCCCGGGGTTGAAAACATTTATTCTGTCAACCGCCTCTACTACACAAGAGTTGTAGTAGAAAAACCATATGTCAAGAAAGACATAGTTCAGTGTCATAACTGCCAAGCTTACGGACATACGAAGCGGTACTGCCACCATTTATCACGCTGCGTCAGATGTGGAGGACAGCATAAGACGGAGGAATGCACTAAAACCAGACAAACTCCTGCAGTTTGCGCACTCTGTCACCAAGGACATCCAGCCAACTACAAGGGGTGTCAGACCTACAAGATCTTAAAGTCAAGACTGCAGGTAGCACCTCGTCAAGACGTAGTCCCTAGACCGCTAAGGAAACCCTCTAGAACCGTCAACTCAGGGGTCTCATATGCCCAAATGCTGGAAGAAGCTGAGACACAACAATCTCTCGCCCAACCGCCGCTCAACCTCAATTCCAACCCCAAGATTCCTACCCTCAATACCAACATCTACATACCCCTTCCACACAACCTAGGACCGATACCCAAAAGTCCAGCCCACACCGAATTTCCTATATTCCTCCTCCTTCCACCTCTACTGATTTAACTGCCACCATGAATACATTCCTGACTGAGCTCAAATCTCTTATTACCCCTCTCATCTCCTTGTTAACAAACTTAGTATCCAACCTAATCCGTAACAACTTAATAATGAGTAATCACTTGATTATTAAGTTGTATTAAACAGCATAATAATAGTGTGTGAGAGTATTAGGCGGACGGGTACCTGGACATATTGGATTGCTCTCCCCACTCCCACGGGCAGTGTGCCTCCAGTGGCCCATGAGGGAGGATACTCCACGTCTGTCATTTTTCTCCGCGCCTACGTAATTAGTTACGTCTTCTGGACAGTTTTATTTTTTATTTTATTATATATATATTTTTTTTCTTTCTCTATTCTCCGTCTTTTCATACACTACATTATTTCATCCCTCGTAGCCAATATGAAATGAGATATTTTCATATGGTGATGTCTAGCAAAACGACAAACAATAAACGAAGTAGGAGCTTAGGGACTACTCCTACTAATTCTCCCCCAAAACATAAATCTCGAAGATCACAACGCAAGGGTAATAATACTGTGACACCTGGCAGCTCAGTAGAAAACATGGAGCCCCGACCTGGCACCTCTTCTCAGGTTACGACAGAAGAATCTCCCTTCTTCACCCCCAACCCGTATCAGGCGCTATCTAACACCCCTGAAGACAATATGGAGGCAGCACCAGCTCCCAGGGAGGCTAAACCGCCTCCAATATTCATAAAAAACATAAAAAATTTTCAATTGCTGTGTCAACAATTAAATAAAGTTGCGGGTTCTGGAACATACATTTGTATCAGCCGTACAAATGACACAAAATTACTGCCAGACACTCCAGAGGCATACAGAAAAATTGTAAAATATTTGTGTGACACGAAAGCTGACTTCCACACATATCAGCTCCAACAAGATAGAGCACTTAGGGTAGTGATAAGACACCTGCACCCTTCGACGCCTACAGATGCAATCAAAGACGAGCTCACCTCCATGGGATTCGAAATTCGACAAATCGTAAATGTCACAAAAGAAAATAGAGAGCAGACCGGTCAAAGAAACAAAATACCACTACCTCTCTTTTTTGTTGATCTTGAAAGATCCCCCGGGGTTGAAAACATTTATTCTGTCAACCGCCTCTACTACACAAGAGTTGTAGTAGAAAAACCATATGTCAAGAAAGACATAGTTCAGTGTCATAACTGCCAAGCTTACGGACATACGAAGCGGTACTGCCACCATTTATCACGCTGCGTCAGATGTGGAGGACAGCATAAGACGGAGGAATGCACTAAAACCAGACAAACTCCTGCAGTTTGCGCACTCTGTCACCAAGGACATCCAGCCAACTACAAGGGGTGTCAGACCTACAAGATCTTAAAGTCAAGACTGCAGGTAGCACCTCGTCAAGACGTAGTCCCTAGACCGCTAAGGAAACCCTCTAGAACCGTCAACTCAGGGGTCTCATATGCCCAAATGCTGGAAGAAGCTGAGACACAACAATCTCTCGCCCAACCGCCGGCTCAACCTCAATTCCAACCCCAAGATTCCTACCCTCAATACCAACATCTACATACCCCTTCCACACAACCTAGGACCGATACCCAAAAGTCCAGCCCACACCGAATTTCCTATATTCCTCCTCCTTCCACCTCTACTGATTTAACTGCCACCATGAATACATTCCTGACTGAGCTCAAATCTCTTATTACCCCTCTCATCTCCTTGTTAACAAACTTAGTATCCAACCTAATCCAAGTCCCCAGAAATCCATAAATGACACCAAAAAAGTCCTTTTCCATTCTCCTTTGGAATGCGAATGGAGTTCGAAATCACGTTAACGAACTAACTACATTACTACATGACAAACATATTGACATAGCCCTTATAACTGAAACACGACTGACCAACAAACGATTATTCAACATCCCTGACTACCAAATATACAGAACAGACCATCCCGATGGAACAGCTCATGCTGGCACTGCGGTCATCATCCATAGCTCCCTCTCCCACCACTCATTTCCCCTACCAGCTCATGATTTTCTTCAAACCACTGCTATAAAAATACAAACCAGTCATTTTCCTTTAACAATTGTAGCAGCATACTCCCCGCCTAAAATACCGATTTCCGCAATCCAATTCAATTCCTTCCTAAATTCTCTAGACCATCATTTCCTTATAGGTGCAGACTTAAATGCAAAACACCAGCAGTGGGGGGCTAGAACTACGAATTCTCGCGGGCGAACCCTGCAGTCTGCACTCTGTTCCACCCATAGTAACATCCTCTCTCCCGACTCTCCTACCTATTGGCCCACCGATCCTAGCCGTAATCCCGACCTACTAGATATCTTTATCCACAAAGGCCTAGGACCGCTAAATCAATCTGTCTCCCGGCTCGATGACCTATCCTCAGATCACAACCCTCTTATCCTAACTCTTTCATTATCACCTATACTAAAACTCCCTCCTCCGTCATTCCTAAGAGGCCCAGTTAACTGGACCCTCTTCCGTGAAATCATAACCGATGCAATAGACCTCAGAGTATCCCTCAAAACTCCTCAAGAACTAGACGATGCTGTTAATTCCTTCACCACCCTGATCCAACAAGCAGCCTGGAATGCATCTTCACCTACCCCTTCCCCTCTTCACTACAAGAAGAATCCTATACCCCAAGACCTCCTAGATCTAATCCACACTAAGCGATGCTCCAGAATCCTCTGGCAAAGAACCAGGCACCCAGACGATCGGAAATCCTACAACTATTATACCAAATTAGTTAAACAGAAATTAGACTCCTTTAGATCCAACTCCTACAATTCCTACCTCTCCTCATTATCCGTAACCGACAATTCTCTCTGGAGAATAACCAAAAAGGTACTTAACCATCATACCATCACACATCCTCTCCGACGAGCTGATGGCTCCTGGGCTTCGTCAGAGGAGACTAGAGCAGAAGAATTTGCCCAGTACCTATCTAACATATTCACCCCCCATCCCAACCACAATTCCACTCATATTGATGGCGTAGAAGAATTCCTCTCTTCACCAATACCTCTCTCTCTACCTCCTAAAGCTGTTAACCCCTCTGAGGTCAAATTCCTTATAAATAAACTAAAACCTCGTAAATCTCCTGGCCATGACCTCCTCTGCTCCAAGATCATTCGACAACTGCCTAAAAAAGCAATTATATTCCTTACTTACCTGTATAATTGTATCCTCCGCACAGCCCACTTTCCTCTGTTGTGGAAACACTCCATTATTATCCTCTTTCTTAAACCTGGTAAACCTCCCAACAACGCCTCATCCTACAGACCAATCAGCCTCCTCCCTATCCTTTCAAAAATTTTTGAAAAAATCCTACTTAAGCGTATCCTACAGTTAATTGAAATTCCTTCCCACCAGTTCGGATTCCGCTCTGGGCACTCCACTGTACAGCAAGGTCTAAGAGTGGTTGACCATTTATCCTCTGCACTCGAAAACAAGCAGTACTGCACTGGTGCCTTTCTGGACATTGCTCAGGCATTCGACCGGGTCTGGCACGATGGCTTGCTTTTCAAACTAAAATCCGTATTACCCCAATCCCTATATCTAATCCTAAGATCCTATCTCTCTAACCGTTCCTTCAGAGTCCGCTGTGGTTCAGAGTTCTCCACTTGTTACCCAATCGAGGCCGGCGTACCTCAAGGAAGCGTCCTAGGTCCTGTCCTCTATATCTTGTTTACAGCTGATATACCTTTAGATCCTGATACCTTCCTAGCATCTTTTGCCGATGATACTGCCATTCTATCAACCCATTCAGACCCAGAACTAGCATCTTTCCATCTCCAAAGACACCTCTCCTTGATTGAACATTGGTGCGATAATTGGCGCATCAAAGTCAATCAAACCAAAAGTAAGCACGTCACCTTCACCCTCCGACGCAAATCCTGTCCACAAGTTCATTTCAACTCTATGCCACTTCCCTGTTCCGACACAGTCCGGTATTTGGGTTTCCTACTAGACAAAAGACTGACCTGGAACCCACATACTCGACTTAAAAGACAAGAGCTCAACAGAAGATACGGACAGTTATATAGACTACTGAACAGAACATCACAACTTTCCGTTGGAAACAAACTATTAATTTACAAGACAATTCTCAAACCTATGTGGACCTACGGAATTGAACTATGGGGTACTACTAAATTTTCGAACATCAAACGTATCCAATCCTTTCAGTCCAAAGTCCTTAGAACAATAGTCAATGCTCCCTATTATGTTACAAACAAGACCTTACATCATGACCTCAAGATCCCTTATGTCCTTGATCTCATCCCATCCAAATTCTCAACCTTCCATCAGAAACTTACTCTTCTTCCTAATCCTCTGGCACAATCTCTATCTAGTACCAACCATCCTTACAACCCTCCTCGTCGGTTGAGGCGGCAGTGGCCGAGAGATCTCTTATAAATAAGCAATTGGAGTGCTGGCAATGGCCAACTTCTCCACTCATGCCTGAGAGTGTGTGGCTCTAGCGCCCTCACTCAGTCTCCACTGACTAGATTGGTGACGCGGCTGACTGAGAGGCGCTGGGATCTCCTGACATTGTGCTTCGGCATCCATTTCTGGATGCAGAGGTTCGATTCGGAGTTCCCAGGGGCAGTATGTAAATATTGTATATAGGTATGAATGTGGCCAAGATTATAATTATTTTCTTTTATTTCATTTATTTTATTTTATTTTTATTTATTTATTTTTTTCATTTGTTATTGAGGTATTTTATTTTTTGTTGGTTCACTTTGTACATATGGAATGAATGACTTCTTATATCTCTAAAACTTATTGCCCAAGATAGTGGCAGATTGTATTACTTCTCAATAAAGCAATTTAAAAAAAAAAAATTACATTCATTCTCCGCCGAAATATATTAACCAATTATTCTATTGGGTTATGTCACATGAAATGTCCATTTTCAAGGTAAAGGATTTTTATTAAAAATACGATATGAAAACAAGATAATTTAATTCGAAGTATTTACCTTCTTTTTCTACACATTATCGGAGATTACCAATGTGGTTTTAGGCGGAATCGCTCGACTATTGACCAAATATTTTCCCTACGTCAAATATTAGAGAAAAGATTGGAATACAACGGTGTAGTCCATCAACTTTATATCGATTTTAAAAAGGCTTATGATTCAATAGACCGTCAGAAGCTATATAACATCATGATTGAACAGGGAATACCTAGAAAGTTAGTAAACCTAGTAGAGATGTGTTTGTCGGAAACATTCCATAAAGTTAGAATCGGTCATAATTACTCCGAGAGATTTGAGGTGCGATCGGGTTTAAAACAGGGTGACTCCCTTTCACCTGTGTTATTTAATATAGCTTTAGAATATGTCATAGAAAAGGTGATGTGTACCGAGAAAGGCTTAAATATGGGTGACAAGATTCCGGTTTTGGGGTATGCCGATGATCTGGTACTGCTAGGTGAAGACACGGAAACCATACAACTAAATACAATTGTGTTAATAAAAACCGGTAAAGAAATAGGACTCGAATTAAATACCGATAAAACGAAGTATATGATTAGTAGCAGAAACGGTGTCGATCTTGGAGATATTGATGTATCAGGTCATACTTTTGAACACGTAGAGAAATTCAAGTATTTAGGTTCAATTATAACTAGAAAAAATGAAATCCAGGAAGAAATAAAGTCCCGGTTAAAGGTGGGAAATGCGTGTTATTATTCAGTTGCTAAGTTACTTAGTTCACGGCTTCTATCTAAAAACTTAAAGATTAGAATTTATAAAACTATTATTCTTCCAACGGTTCTTTACGGATGTGAAACGTGGCCGCTTACTTTAAAGGATGAACAGCGGCTTAAGGTTTTCGAAAATAAAGTATTGCGTAGAATATTTGGTCCAAAGAAAGATGAGGCCACTGGGGAGTTTAGAAGGTTGCATAACGCGGAATTGCGGAACTTGCATCCTGTGAATATAATTGAGCTGATTGCATCGCGGAGACTCAAATGGGCGAGTAAAGTTGTTGGGCTCGATGACGAACGGATTCCGAGAAAGTTGGTATTTGCTGATCCGACTGGTAGGCGTCCGAAAGGTAGGCCGAAGCGGAGATGGGAGGATTGCGTTAAGGCTGATCTCGGGAGCTTGGGCTTGAATGGTGAGCATTGGACGAGTCTGTGTAGGCGGAATTTGGTGGTATCGGCATCGAACCTTCGGGTTCGCTAAGCCTATTATTATTATTATTCTACACATGTTTCCCAACGTGACACCACCTTTTTTATCCCCGAACTGAAAAACACTGAGCTTTGAAATCAAACAAAATCTAAAAACGCACTTTACACTTAATCATCATTTTCAAAAAGTTTTCCTTTGAGAAAGTTGTCAAACTTTCTGAACAGGTGGTAATCTGTTAGAGACAAGTCGGGAGAATATGGTGGGTATGGAAGAACTTCGTAGCCCAGTTCTTTCAATTTTTGCACGGTATGTTTTGAAACATGTGTTCTTGCTTTCGCTTAGTGAGATCATGAGGTACCCATGTATCGAGCCTTTTTACTTTCCCAATACACTTTAAATGTCTGGAAACGGTAGATGCACTTGCATTTAGTTGTGCTGAGAGTCCTTCAACTGTTTGGTAGGGGTTTCCTTCTACTGTATGTTTGAGAAGTTCGTTATCTATTACGGACGAAGGTCTTCCTCGGGACAAGTTTTCCAAGTCGGTATCCCCAGCTGAAAACTTAGCAAACCAACGGCGAATGGTCCGTTCATTAACACTCCCTTCCCCAAACGCCTTGCAAATATTTCTAGCGGCCTTAGCTGCTGAATGGCCGAGTTTAAACTCGTACAAAAATATTACTCGAAAATCGCGTGTTTCCATGTTCATATTTGGAGGTAAACTAAAAAGTGGGTAATTGATTGGGAAGCTAATGTTTATAATACAAAGTTTGAAGATTAGTAACTGTTTACTTTTGTATGTAAACATTCGGAAGAAAACAACTGAGACCTGCAAAATCCTTTATGTATTTCAGAAACTATAAAAACGGACATATCATGTGAAACAACCCAATATTTTTTATGTTTTTTCTTTTATAATCGGGTTCTAACATAATAACTACGATAGTTGAAACTAAGAATAATGAATTTTGTTTTCAATAGGTCAAAAACTCTTAATTAGTTGTTTTTTTATTCAATTATCCCGCTGAACTAGTTAAATTTTCAAACAACAGATACAGAAGAAAGAAGGATTCATCAAGAGTTTTTGAATGCAGCTCTGTACTTGCAATTTGTGCTTGATGAAGATGTGGCTTTGAACTTATTTTGTAAGTACGTGATGGCACTGCCATATCCAGTTTAATAACACATCTGCCTCCCACTCTATTCCCGTCTCGTCGAAAATCGGGCTTGTTTTGGGGTGGATTTTTATAATTGAGGAATAAAGAATGGTTAGGAACCTGTTGCGATCATTTCCTTTTGAAATTTTTATTTTGCCCAAACTCATCTCGCTATATGAACGCTACATGAATATTATATTTTATTATGAATTAAAAAAAAAAAAAAAAAAAAAAAAAAAAAAAAAAAAAAACCTTTCGGAATACTTTCTCTGACAACATGTTTCATATGATGATATGAGAGTGTAACAAAATCTGGTGTGAGCAGCACACGACTTACACTTACTGCCGTCATTAAAAAAGAGAGATGAAAAAGCGATAAAGAGTTTATTAAATTGATTTCCGATAAAAAAACATGTGGTTTATTGAATAATCCATTACAATAGTATCTACAACAATCGGTTGGTTTTATTGGCTTTTCGTCACTCTCCATTTTAACTATTTATTGAGATATACTACAATTTGTTACAGATTTTTTTTTTTATTTAAAAGAAATGTACAACTGTATTATACAATAAAATACATTAAGTAAATGTGCTAATAGATCATGTGGGCGTGATACAGGCAAGTGAAGAAACTACCCAGTGGTAGCACTTCAAAGTTTATTCAGCTAAGTAGGTCTCGAGGCCATCGTCTTTTCAGCCGCCTAGGAAGATGATCAAGAATAGGAGATGAGAGTTTGCGGACGAGTGGGTTGGAGTGGACGGGTAATTTGGAATAAAAAAAGGAATATCTAGTTCGGGCTAGATCTGCGACTAATGGAATATTTTGTGGGAGAAGAAGACATTGTGACTTCTTCAGACACCGTCTCAGAGTCAACCCTGATGAAGGTCCACATTGTAGGCCGAAACTTCGGCACATAATTAAAATAGCACTTGTTTTAAATGTGTGTTTCTAATTTATGACCGCACCCCCAACCATCTTCCTCATCTAATTTCTCAACGGTCAACAAAAACTCCATCATTATGATTCCTTAAATATATATTTCATATATAGATAAGTGCCGAAGACAGTGATGATGAAGTAAAATGCGAATTTTATGATAAACTAGAGTCGGTTTACGATAAGTTACCACGAAATTACATTAAGATAATACTAGGCGACGCGAACGCAAAGGTTGGAAGGGAAGAAGTATATCGTCCTACAATCGGTAAAGAAAGTTTGCACGAATATAGTAATGATAATGGGACCCGACTAATAAACTTTGCCATTTCGAAAAACCTAGTAATCAAAAGTACTACATTTAAACATAAGGATATTCATAAGTATACGTGGACATCGCCGGATGGACAAACACGGAATCAAATCGATCATGTTTTAATACAAAACAGATGGCAAAGTAGCATAATTAACGTGAGATCGTATCGGGGTGCAGAATGCGGTTCTGATCATGAATTAGTAATCGCGAAACTTCGACAAAAACTAAATACAAAAAAGAGAACACCGAACTATATTCGTCCCGAGAATTTTGATTTAGTTAAATTGAACAACCTCGAAATTAGAAAACAATTCGCGATAGAAGTAAAAAATCGGTTCGAAGCTTTGGAATCATCAGACGAGGAACACAAAGATGTAAACAAACTATGGGAAGGGATCAGGGATAATATTAAAGAGGTCGGTAATTTATGTCTTGGAAAAATCGAAAATAAAAAGAACAAACCTTGGTTCGACAGGGATTGTCAAAATATGTGCGAAAAACCGCTAAACTGAATTCCTTAAATAATCCAAGCGATAATAATGTGGCTTATTTTCGGTTAGTAAAGAATGAAACTTCAAAACTCTTAAAAAATAAGAAAAGAGAGTATCTTAAAGGCAAAATAATAGAAATAGAAAAACACAGAAACGAAAATGACGTAAGAGAGATGTACAAAGGTATAAACAAATCGCGTAAAAGATTTGAACCTCTATTGAATGCGATTAAAGATGCAAATAACAATATAACTGCGGATCCTTCTGAGATATTAAATAAATTTAAACAACACTTTGACGGCATCTTAAATACGGAAAATAATAATCAATCTCCTCTCTCTGAATATCAGAGCGCTGAACCATGGATAGACGCACCGAGTAAAGAGGAAGTCGAAATGGCGATAGGTAAATTAAAACGTTATAAGGCCGCAGGAAATGATAATATCACGAGTGAATTAATCAAGGCGTGTGGAGAAGCGGGCGTTTCCAAAATACATTTTTTAGTTAAAAAGATCTGGGAAACTGAAAAAATGCCCGAGGAATGGAAAGAATCAATACTTATTCCGATTCACAAAAAAGGACCGAGGTCGGATTGTAACAACTATCGTGGGATCTCTCTTCTCCCAGTATGCTATAAAATATTCTCGTCAATTCTAACTAGTCGAATCACGGAATACGCTGAGGAAATTATCGGAGATTACCAATGTGGTTTTAGGCGGAATCGCTCGACTATTGACCAAATATTTTCCCTACGTCAAATATTAGAGAAAAGATTGGAATACAACGGTGTAGTCCATCAACTTTATATCGATTTTAAAAAGGCTTATGATTCAATAGACCGTCAGAAGCTATATAACATCATGATTGAACAGGGAATACCTAGAAAGTTAGTAAACCTAGTAGAGATGTGTTTGTCGGAAACATTCCATAAAGTTAGAATCGGTCATAATTACTCCGAGAGATTTGAGGTGCGATCGGGTTTAAAACAGGGTGACTCCCTTTCACCTGTGTTATTTAATATAGCTTTAGAATATGTCATAGAAAAGGTGATGTGTACCGAGAAAGGCTTAAATATGGGTGACAAGATTCCGGTTTTGGGGTATGCCGATGATCTGGTACTGCTAGGTGAAGACACGGAAACCATACAACTAAATACAATTGTGTTAATAAAAACCGGTAAAGAAATAGGACTCGAATTAAATACCGATAAAACGAAGTATATGATTAGTAGCAGAAACGGTGTCGATCTTGGAGATATTGATGTATCAGGTCATACTTTTGAACACGTAGAGAAATTCAAGTATTTAGGTTCAATTATAACTAGAAAAAATGAAATCCAGGAAGAAATAAAGTCCCGGTTAAAGGTGGGAAATGCGTGTTATTATTCAGTTGCTAAGTTACTTAGTTCACGGCTTCTATCTAAAAACTTAAAGATTAGAATTTATAAAACTATTATTCTTCCAACGGTTCTTTACGGATGTGAAACGTGGCCGCTTACTTTAAAGGATGAACAGCGGCTTAAGGTTTTCGAAAATAAAGTATTGCGTAGAATATTTGGTCCAAAGAAAGATGAGGCCACTGGGGAGTTTAGAAGGTTGCATAACGCGGAATTGCGGAACTTGCATCCTGTGAATATAATTGAGCTGATTGCATCGCGGAGACTCAAATGGGCGAGTAAAGTTGTTGGGCTCGATGACGAACGGATTCCGAGAAAGTTGGTATTTGCTGATCCGACTGGTAGGCGTCCGAAAGGTAGGCCGAAGCGGAGATGGGAGGATTGCGTTAAGGCTGATCTCGGGAGCTTGGGCTTGAATGGTGAGCATTGGACGAGTCTGTGTAGGCGGAATTTGGTGGTATCGGCATCGAACCTTCGGGTTCGCTAAGCCTATTATTATTATTATAGATAAGTGAAATTTTAAAGAATATATAGGGTTTTTTTTTTTTTTTTTTTTCTTATCGATTTTTAATAATATGTTTTTTAATATTTAAATATCCAAGCATTTCTTTGTCTCCTGAAATATGTATAACACTAAAGTATAAAAAACAAAGCTAGCTCCGAATGTCTTAAAACATAGTTACCCAAGACACCCTCCCCGCAAAAGAGCCATTTAGATTTAGGGCACAGCGCACAGTACCCTACTAACATTAAGACACGTTGAGACAACATGTTGCTAAAATATCGTGAGATTTGGCGTGAGTGAATTGTCATTCACTCTCACATATTTTTAATTTATTATAATAAATACTCAATCATAGAATTTTCGGTAAACCTTAATTATTTATTATTTTATCATAAATAATGTTTCAGTTCTTAAAATGGAGTTTCTACATTAAAAAACTATAACATGTTTTCATGATGTATACATTACACTTGTATGTTTTTATATATATTTTTAAAATAATATTTAATTATGTTATGGGATTACTTTCGTGAACTCTCACAAGACCTCGCTCTCACACTCAGCGTGTAGCGCAGCCTTTAGCCATCATAACATCCTCTTTTGACATTGCTTGTGTCACACTCAAAAAAGGAGACATAGTCACCCATAACACCTCTTAGTGCATAAATATCCAGTAGATGTATTTCTTACAATAAAAAAATATCTAAATATCTCTACTATGTGTGGTTCATTAACTTACGAAAGTCTTAATTTTTTTCAATTAGCGAAATGCTACAGAGGTAAAAAAAAAATTTCGAAAGAGTAATAAAAGTGTTAATATTCATAATAATAATAGGCTTACCAAACCCGAAGGTTCGATGCCGATACCACCAAACTTCCCCTGCACAGACTCGTCCAATGTTCGCCGGTCAAGCCTTGTTCGTACGCCCGAAAAGGACTAATTTGCTATTTCAAAGGATATGCCCGATTTTCATATTTTAAGGACTGTTTTAATTTTTGTTTTTTTCATTCTAAGTTAAAGTCGCCATTCTCGTTGAAAGGATTCTTAACAATTGACATTTATTGTAACCAGGATACGGTTCAAAATGGAAGAGAACCTCTATTTTTGACTCGATTCTCCTTTTAAAAGGATACGAATCGAAATAATTCACTGGTAACTAGGATTACCACACTAAAAAGGACACTTTTTAATATAGAAACTCTCTTCCCGATGCAAGAAGCTGTCCGAAATAACTTAAGTCTAACTGTCTATATTAGGGTGGGTGAGGTGGGTTACGCCCGAAAAGGACTAATTTGCTATTTCAAAGGATATGCCCGATTTTCATATTTTAAGGACTGTTTTAATTTTTGTTTTTTTCATTCTAAGTTAAAGTCGCCATTCTCGTTGAAAGGATTCTTAACAATTGACATTTATTGTAACCAGGATACGGTTCAAAATGGAAGAGAACCTCTATTTTTGACTCGATTCTCCTTTTAAAAGGATACGAATCGAAATAATTCACTGGTAACTAGGATTACCACACTAAAAAGGACACTTTTTAATATAGAAACTCTCTTCCCGATGCAAGAAGCTGTCCGAAATAACTTAAGTCTAACTGTCTATATTAGGGTGGGTGAGGTGGGTTACGCCCGAAAAGGACTAATTTGCTATTTCAAAGGATATGCCCGATTTTCATATTTTAAGGACTGTTTTAATTTTTGTTTTTTTCATTCTAAGTTAAAGTCGCCATTCTCGTTGAAAGGATTCTTAACAATTGACATTTATTGTAACCAGGATACGGTTCAAAATGGAAGAGAACCTCTATTTTTGACTCGATTCTCCTTTTAAAAGGATACGAATCGAAATAATTCACTGGTAACTAGGATTACCACACTAAAAAGGACACTTTTTAATATAGAAACTCTCTTCCCGATGCAAGAAGCTGTCCGAAATAACTTAAGTCTAACTGTCTATATTAGGGTGGGTGAGGTGGGTTACGCCCGAAAAGGACTAATTTGCTATTTCAAAGGATATGCCCGATTTTCATATTTTAAGGACTGTTTTAAATTTTTTTTTTTTTTTTTCATTCTAAGTTAAAGTCGCCATTCTCGTTGAAAGGATTCTTAACAATTGACATTCATTGTAACCAGGATACGGTTCAAAATGGAAGAGAACCTCTATTTTTGACTCGATTCTCCTTTTAAAAGGATACGAATCGAAATAAATCACTGGTAACTAGGATTACCACAATAAAAAGGACACTTTTTAATATAGAAACTCTCTTCCCGATGCAAGAAGCTGTCCGAAATAACTTAAGTCTAACTGTCTATATTAGGGTGGGTGAGGTGGGTTACGCCCGAAAAGGACTAATTTACTATTTCAAAGGATATGCCCGATTTTCATATTTTAAGGACTGTTTTAAATTTTTTTTTTTTTTTTTCATTCTAAGTTAAAGTCGCCATTCTCGTTGAAAGGATTCTTAACAATTGACATTTATTGTAACCAGGATACGGTTCAAAATGGAAGAGAACCTCTATTTTTGACTCGATTCTCCTTTTAGAAGGATACGAATCGAAATGTTCGCCCTCGAAATCAGCCTTAATGCAATCCTCCCATCGACGCTTCGGCCTACCTTTCGGACGCCTACCAGTCGGATCAGCGAATACCAACTTTCTCGGAATCCGTTCCTCACCGAGCCCAACAACTGTACGCGATGCTATCAACTCAATTCTATTCGCAGTGGCCTCATACTGTTTGTGGTGTTTGGTGAGCTAAAATATGTGAGTAGGGCGTTCGGACCTACGTCACACCCTTCAGCCAGCCTGGAGGGCCGCTCTCATTGTTGGTCAGCGAGTCCATTGGACTTAGCCGGGAGGAGGTTCCGAGGAAATTCCACCGACCATCCCCACACCCGCCACCCGTGGGACGCTCCTCATAAGCGGTAATGAGATCCGCGCGAGGTTAATATTCATACAAATGAAAAATCCAGCAAACTTAAATTGTTTATTATACAGTATCTCGGCATTTAATTACCATCCTAATCCCTCCCTACCTTGCTCCAACCATCCCTATAATCTTCCTCGTAGTTTGAAGCGGCAGTGACCTAGGAACCCCTAAATGGTCTGTGAGCCGGCAACGAAAAATGCATACAATTTTACCAAAATCATAAGTATGTTTTATGCAAAGCATCTATCATGGTAAAGCAAAGAATACATTTCTGCCAACTCAAAAAAGAGGATTAAAAAATGGCGGCCATTCAAAAAGGGGAATAAAAAGACGATATTCTGACTCATTTGACCACGATTTTCCTTTTTACCTTACTATAATACTTGGTGTTAATACGAATCAAACGACGCTAGTCTGCCATTAGGTGGGTGGGGAGGCGCGATATACGAGTTTTTAGGGACACAAATTCTGACCCATGTAACCATTGCACTGACATTAGTCAATATCCAGCTAATGTCTGAGAGTTTGTAGCTAAAACACTTGAAGAGTCTTGGGCTCAGTACATCAAGAGATTCGTACTGTTTCAAGGCCAACGGCCGTTTCATCGCGCTCAGCCGCCAGGTTTTTTCCCCATTTTTGAGTACCCACTTTATAGAGGCTGGGTCTTCCCCAGGAGGGTCTCCATACCCAAGGATCATCCCTCGGCCGAAATAACAGAATAAATAATATTCTGCCACAGCCGGGATTCGAACCCAGGACCTGGAGCACAGTATACTAGCGCTCTATCCACTAGACCACGCCGCTCCAACGAGAGTTTGTGGCTCTAGTATCTCTCCTATCTCAGTCTCCACTGGCTAACAAGTACAATGACGCGATTGACTAAGAGGCGCTGGGATCTCCCGACATTATTCTGCGACATACACTAGTGGGTGTCGGGAACTGATTCGGAGTTCTCAGGGGCAGTATTAAAATATTGTATATAGGTATGAATTTGTCCAAGATTATTATTATTTTTTTTTTTTGTTTATTTATTCTTCTTAGTAATTTTTTATTTTATTTTTGTTTACTCCGTATACACGGAGTAAATGATTTCTTATAGCTGTAATACTCATTGGTTAAGACTTTGTAAGGTTTTATTTTTTCTAAATAAAACATTTTTTTTTTAAATTTTAATACAAATATCTTGGCTTCCTACATAGGGAATAGCTGAATTTTCTAACATTTAACCCATCCTATCCTTTCAATCCAAAGTCCCCCGAAGAATAGTTAATGCTCCTTATTACGTCACTAGCAATATCTTATATCATGACTTTGATATTCCATTTATTTTTCATCTAGTAGAGTGGTTCCCAACCAACATTCATCGTGGACCTCTTTGTCCAACCACTAAAATGTCAAGGACCCCTTAAATACTTAAAAGTGTGAGTATATATATATATATATATATATATATATATATATATATATATATACGCTACGCAAGTGGTTTCCAACAAGTGGTAAATAAACCCAGAGTGGTCTACGCCAAGCGTTGCAACTTGGTGAAGGTTGAATCCCAAAGTTAGAAATCCCTAATCAGCTCCACCTATCCCGTCGCTCCTCACCGAAGGTTGAAACGTCATTAGCCCCAAGAATTTTTGTAAATATTTATATTGGAGTTCTAACACTGGGCAGATTCTCCGCTCAAGTGCGGTAGGATTCTAGCTATAGCGCCTTAAATCGGCATCCGCTGGGCATCAACTTTGACGCGGCTTAGAGAGATGCCGGGTTGCGCTTTTCTTTCCCCACATAGAGAGACAAGCTTGGGTTTTCACCGGCGAACTCAACAAATCGTAGATAGGTATGCACGTGTTTAATAAGTTCGTCATATTTTTATTTTTTTTTTATTGGTATTTACAACTGTATAATAAAATACATTTAGTATATGTGATACAAGATATGTTGACATGATTCATATGTAGGGATACTACCCATTGGCAGCTCCCCAAAGGCTATGTTAAACTTGAAGGTCTCGGGACCATCTTCTTTTTAGACGCCTCGGAGGATTATCAGGGATTGTAGAGGAAGCAAGGATTGAAACTAGTGGGTAAGAGTGGGAATGGAGTTTGTCATGAAAGGAGTGGTACCTGGTTCGGGCCAAGTCAGCAACAAAGGGAATATTAAGGTCTTTATGGATGACAAAATAAGGAGATAGAATACTGGAATGAAGGAATAAAGGAATGAAGGAGGAGAATAAGCATTGAGGATTTTTCGAAGGATTTTGGATTGTAAGGATTGGAGACGAGATGAATTCGATGGTTCAGTAGAGCCCCAAATCACTACTCCGTAAGTCTATATTGGTCTTATGATAGTCATATAAATGAGTCTTTTGTACTTAAGTGGAAGGTTTGAGCGTTCGTCCAGTATTTGTTGAAGAAGTCGAAAACGTCGAGCAGTTTCTTGTCTTTTCAGTCTTGTATGAGGGTTCCAAGTGAGACGTTTGTCCAGGTGCAGTCCTAGGTATCGAATCTGTTCAACCGGGACAAGAGGAGTGTTATCGAAGGATACTGTTGGGCAGGTTGTCATAGGTTTACGACGAAGGGTAAAGGTTATTTGGTGGGATTTATTGGAATTTATTTTTATTCTCCAATTCTGACACCATACTTCAAGGTCTCTGATATGGGATTCAAGAGTTTGGGAGGCAATAGTTGGATCGTTGTTGACTGATATCGTCATATTTAACTATATATATATATATATATATTGTATTATTTATTCTTTTAATTTTTTTTTTTTTGTATAAATGAAATCTTTCTTCGCTGTTACCATTGCCACTTATGTGACAGAATGTAATATTACTGAATAAAAAAAATATATAAAAAATCATCTTCCGGACAAACCAATATATTGAGTGTGTCGTGGTCCAGAAACTATTTCTAATATCGAACTGATGGGAATGGAACAAGAACCGACGGACAAGGTAATAAAGCTTGGGAATGGAGAGATGGCTCCTGAGATGACATCAATATTACTCGACAGCGGACTGGAATGAAATCCCCTAGGGCAGCGGGGGCTATAAGGGACGTGGAAAACTTACACTAGAAAAGGAAGTGCAAAAAGCAGGTCAGGCCTCATCCGGAGTCATGGATGTTATACGAGGGTACGACTTCCTGGATGGCTCGTGTCCCCGAGGGATTTCATCAACTGATTCCAGTAACTTCTATTATAAAATCAAACCCATGCAAAATCATAACTATATGATCTGGCTTTGAAATCTATTCCCCAAGCTATTAAAAAAAAATCTGGTACTGGCAACACACGACTTTCACTTACCTCCATTTTTAAAATCAACGAAAGAATTTTCAAATACAGTTAAAGATAAAAATACGTGAAACTAATAAAGAATTAATTAAATTAAATTTCTATAGAAACATGTTTAATTAAAAAATCTATTATATTACTATATAAAACAATCACTTAGTTTTATCGGTTTTTTTATCACTCTCTATTATCTTTTAAAAGCTTGTGTATGAGATGATATTTTTTCTAAAATCTTTAGCTTTCCAACGGTATATCATACATGTATATTTCTGTTCTTATGTTCTAAAACAAAAAATTGCATTAAAAATATATTTTTTCTGTTTTCTCCTTTAGTTGGGTATCTAATTCATTCAATTTATATATTTATCTGTTTTTTATCAGTGGTAACAAGATAATATAGTTATTTTTATAAAATCAACAAAATTAAAGGTACTTTAGAGGAAGAAAATTTAAAATTTCGGCATTTAGGCCCTGTCAAACCATTTTAATCAGAATAAAACCTACGTGGTATTAAAGCTCAATAAATTTTACATTGATATAGCGATTTTAATCAAAATTCGCGGAACTGTTTCGGAGAAAATAAAAAAAAGGTGCAAAATGCATGGTATAAAGTGCCTCTTCTGGTAAGCTCATTTTGATGAAAACGGTTTTATAACGTCTTTGGCCTTTATTGGTCTTAAATATGAAATTTCAGTGTCTTAGGACTTTTCGTTTCCACCCGGAAGTTACCACACACACACACACACACACACACACACACACACACACACACACAGACCTTTTTGCGGGACTTGGTTATTTGGACTCAGGGGACCCTAAAACGTGTATTTCCGTTGAAAACTGTAATTCGAAAATTTTCACGATCGCAATATAGTATATATATATAGTAAGTGAAAGTAATATATATTTCGCAAGACACAGGAATTATAATTACCTCTTTGTTAATATAAAACATGTACTGAAAGATAAAATTTATTGGCTGAGGCATAACCGGCTCTAGTGTTATTAATTTTGTGTGCCTTAAAATACAGTCGTGGTCTTAGCAATTGCATCACTCAATATAACAAATGTTTCCAAAATTAAACATAACCAAATGTTTTTACAAAATGCTGATCAAACAAAAATATAATTGAAAGTAATAATATTATGATGGAGCTTAGTTGACCGTTTAGAATATTAGATGAGGAAGATGGTGAGGGGTGCGGTCATCAGAAAAAAAAATAAACACATTAAACAGTAGAACTTATTTTAACGTCGCACAGTGGGCAATATGACCGATTTAGGTGGACAAAATTCTGAAACTTGTCTATATTAAACCTTTAGGGTCCCAGATTACGGGAAAAAACATTTAAAAAAATTATAAGAAAAAAATATGAAAACTAATTAATTTTTCGACACGATTGTCGAGCGTCAGGTGGTCAAAAATCAAATTTATTTACTAAAATCTAAAACTTCCCTATATTTCACGTTTGAAGTCCCAGAATACAGGAAAAATAATACAAAAATCGAATTATGGCTCGGAGTTGCTAAAACCTCCTAATAGATGTATTTTATATCATTTAGGAAATTATAGATTGTAAAACTTTTGATTTGGAGTGCTGTGTCTGAAAAATATTATGTATCACCCAAAACGCAAAAGTTCTTAGTAATATCTACAGACTAGAAGGATTGATGAAACAAATCATACAAACAAATCCTTGGGGGTAACTTGGGGTTTATATAGTTTTTCGTTATTGAATAAGGGCGTACATTTACAAATCGATAAATTAACTCTACAGGTGAGATTGCAATTTATATTCAATAATGAGTTTAGAAATATAATGTCTTACCTGTCTCAGCGATGTCCATTGTTAAATAAAAGCTAAAAGACTTTGCTCTAAATACACCTTGAACATAATAAATGACGATTGAATAAAAATAATCCCACTGTCGGTTATTTGGCACTTGTGCGAACAGGAATGATTCATTCATTTACTATTAATTTGTAAACTCGGTATGGCGGGAAATATTAGTATTAATAGTCTTGCTAACTAATTATAAAAAGGTGCAGCACTGGAAAATTACAAACTTTTGACTCGACTTTTGTCCATCTAAATTGGTAATTTGGCCCACTGTCGGCACACAATTAAAATAAGTATTACTTTTTAATGTGTGTTTTTTTTCTGATGACCGCAACCCCGACCATCTTCCTCATATAATAATATTATATAGTGAAAATCTATGAAAAAAGATAGAAGTTTAAACTCTAGAGAGATACACTTTATTCATAAATAAATAAACAAAATGATGCTGCCCAACTTAATTGGGTTGCTATAACACAGCATACCGATTTTTTTTCCTACACAGGAATATTCTTAACATTTTATTTAACTATAAATACAATATTTTTTTTTTTTTTTACTCTTTTAAAATTTTTTTTTTCCTACTTATTTTTCCTATTTTTTTTTTTTTTTGCTTTTTTTTCTCTTTTCCTTCTCTACTGTTTCACATTTTCTTACAAATACTTAGATATATCTATACATATAAACCAAAGATTAAATTTAAAAAAACAACAAAAAAAAAAAAAAAAAAAAAAAAACAACAACAAATTATATATACATTAAACAACTACATACTAAAAAATCACACTATCATCAATAAAAACACTCAGCACCCAAAATCAATATCTTTATATTAAAATAATCTGTTAAAATTAAAATATAACTGAACACAGATGCACATGCATGCCCCTCCAATTATACCTGTTAGGAGTAGATGTGATAGTGTATAATTCCCAGGGAGTCGAGAACCACACTTTCTGCTATCCTTGCTACGTCTTTTATATCGACACCAATGTCCTCCATGAAGCTCCTTGTTGAACCTGGCACAGCTCCGCGGGCTCCGAACCAAAGGCCTTTTACGTAGAAGTCTCTCTCGCCTTGGCTCTCGCGGAACTTTTCCTTGAGGAAAGGGATAAATTTTTCGTAGATTCCTCTCTTTTCCCTTTCCCCTTTACTTGCCTGATTAAGGTCGTTAGATTCATATCTCACGGTGGGATCCAGAATGACAGCCGAATTTCCGGTCTTAGGAAATGCCACGATATCAGCATATCTCGTGGATCCATCCGTATCCACACAGTAAACTTCCTCGAAGCAGGCAAAATCTCGTTCTTTAAGGAGCCTCATCAACTCATGCTTTACTCTATGGTGACGGCGTGTTATCAGGAGGGAGTTGTTGGAACATTTTCCCAGCACGTGAGCTGGTGTTTCTGGCTCTCTGTTGCATTTGCGACAGAGGGACCCAACATCTCTGACCTGTCCGCTGACACCTGGGACTCCACGCAGGGGTGCATAATTGATGTTAAGTTTCAGGGCATTGGACCATTCAGACCCCGAAAGTATCTTTTCGTACATAAATTTGTTAGCTTTCGGGGTTTAGCAGCTGGCCCATTCCTCGAACGAGTTTTCTCGTAGCGACTGCCGTAGAGCTCTCATACTCCGGTGCCCCTGCTCAACCCCCAGTCTCTCAGCACATGTAGCAACTTCGGTCGAATAATCGAATATGGACTGGAACAGGGCCCCCGGCACATTGGACAGTCGCTGAGCGATGGACCAGTGTTGTAGAGGAGCCTCCCATTGGCAGCGGATCAATCCTAGTCCTCGGTACCACCTGGGAGCGTACAGCATCGCCGTGGAAGTGTTCGCAGGGAGTCCGATGATGGCTTTGACACTCCTGCGAATCATGGTGTCGATACCTTCTAATATTTCTGAGCGTAGCTTTGTGAGGGGCGCAGTTTGGAGAGGGTATATGAGACCCGGGAACAAATATTGATTCACAATGTTGAGCTTTTGCTCAGGCTTAAGCAAGCAAGAGGTGACTAACTTGTCTAGATTCTTATTCAGCTTTTTCACCGCTTCCTCATTGAATCGTAGCTTCCCCGAGAATGAACATCCTAAGTACTTTATGGTTTTACCATGCCTCAAAGTTTGGATGCTATCTCCATTCTCAAGGGGGAGCGTCGTTGCTTCCAGCTCTCCTTTGTTGAGCACTATACCCACACTTTTTCCCGAATTTATCCCTAAACCAATCTCCGCGAGGATCTTTTGGACTCCATCTATTATACTTTCCGCTGCACCCTTGTCATGCGCCGTGACCGCCTGATCATCAGCGAAACCTGTAAGAACCACGCAATCTTGGTCACTTTTTAACCTGTATCCAAACTTTGTTGTGAATTAAATTATAATATTAATTTTTAAAACTATGACTACTGTTGATTTGCGTTACCGTTTTGTTCCGTGAAACTTCTTCAACTACATTTAATCTTACAATGTTGATTGTTTCTGATAGCGAAATGCCTAAAATTTGACATCATTAAAAAATTTGTTATGGTAGTCATTTAAAAAAAAAAAAGTTGACCAAAACAAAAATATTGGATTGGATCGAATTCATAAATATAAAAAATTAAAGTATAAGTGATGCGATTTCTTTGACCAGTAAGGGATGTAGCAATCGTTAGTTCCCAGAAGTAGCTTCTCGTTTATGTCATGTGTAAGACCTTTGTCAAGATGGAGTCCTTCGTATCGGATTTGTTCTAGAAACATGAGTGAGGTTTGGTTAAAGGATAATGTGGACAGGAATCCATCGGTTTACAGAAAAATATTTAAATAAACTTGTTACACGATTTCACAATCCTAAAAAATTGTTTCTTAAGGTTTGCTTTGAAAAAGGTAGCAATAAAAATAACTCAATAATTTTTTTTTTTAATCTCAATAAGAAGGAGTTAAGCCCTCCTCAGAATAAGAGGAAATATTGATTTTCTAAAGTAAAAAAAAATAAAAATTTTAGGAAAAGCCGGATAAGATCTTCAAAGTAGTTTAGATAATACAAATTGTAGGCTAATAATATCTTTAGAAATATTATACTATTGTCGATAAAATATTTCAAACAATATTCATTCGTTTCCTGAAATATAGATTAACCCAAATAGGCAGAATACGTCCTTAAAAACTGGAATCGGTTTTCGAGGAAGGGATGTTTGAATCCAATTAAGATAGGGTTGTATTAAATTGAACAAAGTATTCATCAATGGAGACGTTGATTTCCAAAAGGTACTATATCCAGTCTAGAAAATTTTACAGGAAATCTGTTATTTATTTTTTATTGGACCAATTTACGTGACTCTTTTTTTATTAAAATCAAAAGTTGATTTTTAAGTGTGTTGCCAACTCATTTTTCCAAATTGTTGCACTTTTCCAATGATTTTAAACAATATAATATGGATATAGTACTTTTTGGAACGAAACATGGATATAGTACTTTTTGGAAAGAATTAAAAGGGATATAGTACTTTTTGGAAAGAATTAAAAGGGATATAGTATTTTATGGAAAGAATTAAAAGGGATATAGTACTTTTTGGAAAGAATTAAAAGGGATATAGTACATTTTGGAAAGAATTAAAAGGGATATAGTACTTTTTAGAAAGAATTAAAAGGGATATAGTACTTTTTGGAAGAATATAACGCGAGATAAGTTGATAAGTCACTATAACCTTCCTGATACAACATTTGTGATAACTAACGTCTTTATATCGTTAATTACTCAGTTATGTATATTTCCTTATTGTTCCTCTGAAAAATATCTTTGTTTGTTGGTTAATTACATTGATTATCTATTCTTCATAAAGAAAGTGAATATTCAAAGGACAAGTTATCTATTTATGGCACTATAATAAGAAAGTGTGTAATTATGAAGTTTGTTTTGAACTTGTTTTTACTATTTGGGTGAATTTAGCAAATTTAACTATATTATTGAAGACGTGTAAACAATATTTAACCATAGATACTGATAAATAATAACTTTTGAGCTTTTATTTAACATAAAAAAAATCGACCACTACGTTAGATCAGGCACATATTTTCTTCACATATTTAGCAAGTTCGTGGAATGCTAATTCCAACTATTTGCTGTATCAAATACCATTATTCTATTAAAATGTGAGTTTCTGAAAAAATTTAAACCAAATTTATGTTGCTGCATGAAGAAATATGAAAAAACTTAATTTAATTGACAACCTAAAAGAACAAGCAACTAAGTTATTTCAAATAGCCTAAAAACTGGTTATTAGGGTAAAATCAGTGATCAAAATAATAGCGGTGATTAAGACGTGCTAAATGAACCAATAAAAATGCATAAAATGATGAAAACAATATATTAATGGTGATATATTACAGGATTAGGTGCTTCTATAGTAGGAAATATAGTACCTTTTGGGAGGAAATGAAAGGAAAAGTTATATCTGTTTTCAGAGGATATAGTACGTTTTGGAACGAAACATGGATATAGTACCTTTTGGAATGAAATAAAATGTGGATTTAGTACCTTAAGGAATGAAATGCAATTTTTAAATACTTTTATAAAAGATTTTTATGTATTTTAGATAGCATTTTATGACGGATTTAGATAAAACTAAACCATTAGAATACAAATATGTGAAAATATCAACTTTGAAAAAAATGTCCTTTAGTACCTTTTAGAAATCAACGTCTCCATTCTTCTATTATTAGCCTCTTCCAATCTCTATCAAACGGTCATCGATGTCGATAGATTTTAGCAACTCTTATTGAATTAAAAATAAATGAATCAGGGTCATCTCAATTCTCAATCTTCAATTAATTACATATTTATACAGGAGTTCCGAAACTAATCAGATATTTTCGCTCATGTGCGGTACTTTCGTGGCTAATGCCCTTAAATAGATTCCATTATATCACACCAGTGACGCGGCTCACAGGCGCTAGGATCTCTTGGACTCTGCTTTTCTCTCCACAAGTGGTTACAAGCTCAATTATTTGTTAACTTTGTATTTTTTTATTTTACACATTTTTGTTATTATATATTTTTATTTATCTTTATGTTACTTTACTTCTTCTTTGCCTATTCTGTAAATATTGTATGAAAGCATCACCATTATTGCTTATTTTGACAAAAATTATGATATATCTAAATAAGGGATTTTAATTTTTTTAAATTATAGTAGTAATTAAAAATTGAAAATAACAATCAAATGTGCAATGGTCGCGATACAGTTATCACAAGAACTAAATTATTAAAATCAAGCAAATATCACATTTCTAGACCGCTCATTTATATAATTATCTCGCTAAATTTTCTAGGTCTTAGCAATGGGACTTTATCAAATCATTTTAAAACCCCTAAAAAATCCCAATTCACAAAGATGGAAAAAAATAGTTTGGTAATTACACTCTCATATCAATTAAAATTTGTTGTATAAATTATGAGAAAAGTTATTCATTAATTGTTTGTGTACATACATCTTAATTGGTCCTAAACAGTATGGCTTTAGCCGAGGCAAGGGAACGGAGGATGCTATATTGGACTAAACTTGTTATGTTTGCAGTGCTCTGGGGACCATGTATTATGTCTTTATGTCCATGAAATATTTTTATGTATTCCATAAGTTGAGAGGTATTTTGTCGATTAATCAGTTAAGATTAATTTACTTTGCATATATTCAGTCACTGATTCAATATTGTACGAGGCATGTTTTTTAAGTAAGTACCGTTTTGGAATAAAAAAAAAAAGACGTGCAAAGATATCGCAATAATTTTATTTTTACATGAAAGCCTGTACCTTAATCTTCTTTTCTACATAATTTCCATGAATTTTGAGGCACTTGTCATAACGCGGCATCAGTTTTTGAATACCCTCCTCAAAAAATTCTGCCGCCTGACTTGTTAACCACTGCATCACAAATGTTTTGACTGCGTTATCGTCTTGAAGATGCCGACCGCCCAGGTGTTTCTTCAAGGGCAGGAACGAATGGTGGCATTGATTGTCTCATTACGAGGCAGAAACTCCACTAGCAATACTCCTTTTCTCTCCCAAAAAACTGTGCACATGATTTTCCGGGCAGAAATTGTTGTCATAACGCGGCACCAGTTTTTGAATACTCTCCTCGAAAAAATTCTGCCGCCTGACTTGTTAAACGACGTTGACGAAACATGAGTGGCCTACGTCACACCGGAATCAAAACAACAATCCATGGAATGGCGACATTCACCATCACCCAAAAGGGTGAAGTTTAAGCAAACAATTTCTGCCCGGAAAAACACCTGGGCGGTCGGCATCTTCAAGACGATAACGAAGTCAAAACATTTGTGATGCAGTGGTTAACAAGTCAGGCGGCAGAATTTTTTGAGGAAGGTATTCAAAAACTGATGCCGCGTTATGACAAGTGCCTCAAAATTCATGGAAATTAAGTAGAAAAGTAGATTAAGGTACAGGATTTCATGTAAAAATAAAATTATCGCGATATCTTTGCACGTCTTTTTTTAATTCCAAAACGGTACTTACTTAAAAATCATGCCTCGTATATTGATCTGGGGAAACTCCTTTGCTACACATGTCATTGAACTTGAGATTGTGCAGAGAAAAAATATTAAGGTAATTTTGGGTATGAATCCCAGATCCACAACGATAAACATATTCTGAAACTTTAATAAACTGTCAGTTTTTTGAAATTATGCATAATTTCAAATATGAAGGAGTATTTTAGAAAGGATAAGGTTGTCGGGAAGATTGGCCACCGTTTTTCCACAAGAGTAGAAACTTACTACAGCTTAGTGGTACCAAGAGCAAACCAACCTGGGCGACACACCAGACTTATTATCCATCGCTACAGTTTACTATAATATTCCTTCAAATTTTCAAATCCTCCAAAGTGGGCAAAACCCCTCATTCATAAAAACATTGGAGAAATGTTGAATTCAAATTACTTATCGCTATAGGCATGTCCTCCATGGCATTCTATATATCTCATTTTGATGTTATTGCTTATCTTGAATGGTGTATTTTTTTAATAATTGTTTTTTGTATCATTTAAGTATTATATAATTCAATTTTGTAGTTATTTGCCTTTATATAATATACTGTATATGCATATGTATTCCATATCGTTTTTTGGTTTAGTCAGTTACTGTGTACTGTGTTTACTGTTATTGTACTTCTTATCACCTGCCGCAGGCGAACTTTCACACGGGCTTGCTTTAGTGGAATTGTCACTTCTACTTGCACTGTAAAAATGTCTGTTACTAGATTATAATAAAGAAGTTATTAAAAAAAAAATAAAAATAGCTATAACCGATATGCTGCTTGAAATTATATTCAGATAAATAGTGTATGATATATAAATAAACCTACCTTTCCTATAAGTGATCTAAAAATCAAACTTTTTAACGGTTTTCTAGATTAAAAATCAACGATTATCTTTCAATTTATAATCATTTTTATGTTTATCGATAGCCCTCTGAAAAAATATTCAATATAATAATATTAATCACACGACATTGCAAAAAAATGACAGAACAACCAAGTAATGAGTGGACACCGCTTTTTTTTTCCATCCCAAAAAGCTCTGGGACAGCCAATACTCTTTGCGGTACTCATTAAAAAAAGGGGCAAGATTAAAGGCGTGGTGTGATGCTGAAAGTCCTTTCCGCTGAAATCTCTAGTTTACAGATAAGTGAAATGTATACCATAATTTATAATAAGACTGCGGGTAGTGAAGCTTTTTCCAGGATTTTAATGGGGAATACTGACCGAAGAGGTTCATCATTAATCTTTGAAAGATTTAGGAGCTGCTCGGCTCGTCTTCATAATTTTCTAAAAGGGTGTAATTAGGGGAAAACTCCATCAAGACAAGATTCATAAGCAGGGTTAGAATAAAATTAAATAAAATACATGGGAATAAAATAAACTAGGTTTGAAGTAAGGAAGCACCAAAGCGATCGTTTTATCTTTCGACATCGACGGATCTTTTGATAGAATTTGGAGGAGGCTAATAACCAAAATATTCATCAATACTTTGTTCAATTCAATACGACCCCATCTTACTAATTTCAAGGGTGGATAGAAAAATTGCTCCCTCGAAAACAGTTCCGATTATTTCAAGGATGAGGTTTGTCCATCTGGATTGATGTTAATTTAGGGAAACAAATGAACATTTTTAGTATTATATTTAAATTAGAACTATTCTCTTCTGAAATCATATATTTATTATCACATTATTTATATATTATCATTTGACGTTTCGATGTCTTTTGCTTTATTTTCAAAATATTGCATCCAAACTTCCATATCTGAAAAACAAATATGTTTTTCAAAATCATTTATTAACATTTTTTATTTTTTTCCATAATCTTCCTTTTTTCAATAAGTATTTAAAAAATATAGTGATATATTTTATTCATATGACTCTTTTTTTAAAAGTTGATAAGAACCATTGTTTGATACTCGATGGTTAGAAGGGAAGTTAGATGAGGAAGATAGTTGGGGGTGCGGTCATAAAATAGAAACACACATTTAAAACAAGTGCTATTTTAATTATGTGCCCATAATTAATCTTAATTATGACACATAATTAAAATAGCACTTGTTTTAAATGTGTGTTTCTATTTCATGACCGCACCCCCAACCATCTTCCTCATCTAATAACTCAACGGTCAACAAAAACTCCACCATTAAGAAGGAAAGTTAAATTTTAGTGTTTTGCTGTCATCCATGGTTTTTTATCAGAGAAGCTCAAATATATCGACTTAATGCGCAAGCTAAGAAAAACAAGTGGTATTAAATGAAAGAAAATGAAATTTACTGAAGGTTAAGAAGTCAAACTCTCAAAATAGGAAAGTCTTATAGTAAATTTAAATTTAAAAATTCGAAGAATATTCGGATATTTCAAGCAGTTATTACTCTACTATCGCTGGGTTTTAAATTTTCCGGATCTCAGAAACATTTCTTCATTTAATTATCTTTAAAATGGTGCAAAAAAAGCCTACCTTCCGTTGCGAGTTAGCAAAAGAAAAAAAAAATAGGGCGAAAAGGAAAATTTGAGCTTAATATGTGTCCCCTAAATGTCTAGTCATGTTATCGGAACCGACGCATGGCTTTAAGGGAAACAAAAATGTTCATATCACTGATAGCCTCATTCTTAACGGTTTGGGGGATTTTGAGATTTTTGCTCTTCTATGAAAACCATGCTCAATAGAAATATTTTTTAAACATATATATCAAGAAGAAGTCCTAGGTATCAGATCTGTTCAACAGGAGCTAGTCGAGTGTTATTAAAGGATACTATAGGGCAGGAAGTCAAAGGTTTACGGCGAAGGGTAAAGGTTATTTGATGGGATTTGTTGGAATTTATTTTTATTTTCCAGTTCTGACACCATACTTCTAGGTCTTTGATGTGGGCTTGAAGGGTATTTGAGGCAACAAATGGATCTTTATGAACTGATAACATGCTGGTGTCATCAGCATACGTAGAAAGGAAAGTGTTAGGATTGGTTGGGATATTAGCTTAATATACTGTGTATAGAATGGGTCCCAGGATACTGTCTTGAGGAACACCAGCAGTCTGTGAAAAAAGGGATGAATAGGAACTATTGTGATTAATTTTGAAGGATCTATCAGAGAGGTAGGATTGAAGAATCAGGAAATATGTGGGAGGAAGGAATTTACAGAGTTTGTACATCAGTCCTGGGTGCCAGACTCCAATAGAAATATTAATATTGAATTCTCTGCACGTGGTTGCGCAATACTTACTTTCTTATTTTGGTTTGGCTTCTTAACCTTCTGGGAAATAATCTCTTCTTTAATTTGGTACCATTAAAAATAATAATTAATAAATATTTAAAACGAAAGGTATTTATTAGATGGTACTGAAATTCACTTAATGTTTTTAATTAAAAACTACTAACGAAAACTAATTTATGTATTCCTTAGTTTTCTAAAAAGTTTAATTATAGAAACCTTCTAAGGAGATATTCTTCTTTTTTTAAGTGTTTATTTAATAAACTCGTAGAATAATTAGCTTTTGAACGTCTTCATGGTAAACCTCTTTGATGATATTAATTCAATCAACAACAACAATTTTATTGAGTAAAATTACAATCTGTCCCAATTTGGACATCAATAGTAGTTGTGAAAGATATCATACATTCTACATTCATACAATATTTACACGGCATAAAATTAAAACAAAATATATATACAATAATGAATCAATACAATGATATTAATTGTGTCTTTAATTAAAAAGAGATTAATTCATAATATAATTTTGAAACCTTAATTTCCATTGCCTTCAAAGGCTACCATGGGGTCGTCTCTTCACAGGACTGAATCAAGCCCATGATTCTAATTCTTCACATTTAATTATCATATTATTGTTTATATAGTTGTAAATAAAAAAAAAAGGAAAATAAATTGATTATTTCTCAGAAAAAAAAATCTTTAAGACAAATAATCTCACAATGTTTAGCACCTACATTTCCCAAGATAGTTTATACCATCTCATGAATAGTTAAAATATTCAACTAAAATAATTTATAACTTCCTACTTTTACATTCACTTAAGTTCATAACATTATAATAAAAGGATTTAAAAGGAAGATAGATTTATCATTTTGCATTTAAATAAAGGAAGTGAACAGAAGGGACTTGGAGATTTATTAATCTGCATAATGGAAGTTATTATTCACCCTACGAATCTTCTTTTGTTAAGTGCCTCTTGTTTAAAACAATAATTAACGTTTATAATGATTAATTGATACTTCCTTTATAAATATTAATATAAGGTTACTTTATGAGCTTCTTTCTATTCATAGATATAATACTTCGAATCAAATGTATACATTTATAATTCGTAATTTATATTTTAATTTCGTTGTCTTATTTTATTCTTTTTTTTTTGTTAAATAATGTTATACAAATACGATTTATAATAATTAACATTTCAATAAATTAAAATTTTTAATGGAGTAAAGACAAATTGTTCAAGGTCATTATGATTTTTAATTAGAATGTTTGTAATAAAAAAACCGCTACTACATCCCACCCTCAAAATTTAAAGTATCAATTAACTTTTAATCCAAATATCGAGCATTTAAAGCGCTTGTCCGTCCTACGAATTAAGAAATACCATTCCTAGATCCCAGCGCCTCTCTCTCTGCCGGGTCACTGGTATGAGTCAGTGGAGGCCGAGTTAGGGCGCAATAGCCACAAACATACAGTACCTGTGTGGAGGATCTGACCATTGTAAGAACTCAAGTATAAATGTTTACAAAATGTCGCGGGACCACTGCCGTTTCAATTTTTGAAGAGGTTTGTTAGGATGATTCGAACTGAATTGGGATGGTGATAGAGGATTGGAATAATGAATAAGGTTTTGATGGAGTTTGGAAAATATGGATTGAACCCTGTTTAAAATAAATAGAATATTAAGGTCGTGGTGTAAGGTATAGTTGGTAACATAATAAGGAGCATTTACTATTGCTAGCATTAAACCAGTCTTCGACAAGGGAAAGGTGCCTTTGGAGGTTTAGCGATGGTGCTTAAGGATCAGAATTGAATGAAATTTTCTGTAACCAAGTCATCAAAAATGTATTCCTGAGAGATAAGTAGTAATATAGAAGTATAATATACCGTTGGTAAAAGCAATATTTAAGAAAAGAAAAGTTGTTAATAGTTGTCAATTGTAATAAAGTTGTTGTTAGCTCATCAACTCAAGAACAAAGGTTATCGGGAAAGAGGGAGGTTATAATAGTTAAATTTTACTAACGTCGTACAGAACCGTGCAATTAATATTCTTCAATTTAGTAGGCAAGATTTTAGAAACAGTGTTTCGTACCGAACAGGAACTACACTGTTCAACAACATTAACAAATTAGTTAACATGAACGGTAAATTTGTTATAAATCTATAAACTAACATTGTTATAATTGTTTTTTTGATTTAATGATATTTCATGAAAACAGATGTTTCACTGTAAACTAAATGGGATTTCTATGGAAACTTAATTGAACTTTTTTTTATTTATTAGGATTTACAACTGTATAATGGAATACAACAAGTAAATTGGAATGAAATATAAAAAGGCATCAAACACATGTAGAGAAGCTTCCCACTGGAAGCACTCTAAAAACTGTATTCTAAACTAGAAGGTCTCGGGGCCATCTCCTTTTCAGACACTTCGGAGGATTGTCAGGAAGTCGAGAGGAAGAAAGGTTTGAAACGAGAGGATTAGGGTAGGAATGGAGTTTGTCATGAAAGGAATGGTATCTGGATCGGGCCAAATCAGCAACATACGGACCATTAAGGTCTTTATAGATTAGTGTATTCGTGACAAAGTAAGGAGCGTTGAGGATTTTACGAAGGATTTTGGATTGTTGGGATTGGATACGGGAAGAATTCGATGGTTTAGTAGAGCCCCAAAGCTCTACTCCGAATTTAACTGTTAAAATATAATTTAAATATTTCATTTTCGAAGTTCTACCGTTGGGTAGTTTCTTTACAAGTCTTTCACGCCGTTTATTATAATTCAACCATTTTACTTATTGTGTTTATGTTAATATACAGTTGTAAAATTCAATAAAATAAAAATAAAAATAGTTCATTTGAAATATAAAAAAGTAATAAACCGAATGAATCAGGAACCATTGTTATTTCTGCAGTTTTTGAATATATATACAGCAATCAAGTTTTCTATAATTTAAATTTTAATTTGCCTTTATCTGTGTTTTGCTTTAAAATAACAAACATTAAACTTAACTTATTAAATTCCATCAGAACCTTATCCATCACCCTAATCCCCTAGCTCAATCCTTATCCAGCACCACACATCCTTACCATCTCCTAGAAGGTTGAAATGGCAGTGGCCTCGAGACCTCTTGTAACATGTATATTGGAGTTCTAGCACTGGCTAGATTCTCCACTCACGTGCTGTATGCTTGAGTATTGTATATAGGTATGTGTGACTTTTTTTATATATTTTTATTGATTTTGTTTTGTATAATATTCTTATCGATTTTTTTTGTATAATATTTTTATTGATTTTGTTTTGTATAATATTTTTATTTATTTTCTTTGTGTATATGTATATTGTATTATTATATAAATTTATTGTTTTGGATATATCGTGTGAATGTAGTATGAATGTTGCACTTTATCACTATTAATAATGTCCTGAGATCAGCTGATGCGCCAGATGGTAACTTAACTTAACTTAACTTCGGCTCTTAGATTTTTGATTTTTCAAAAGGATTTTCATTGATTCCAGTCTCGAAAAAGCTGCCAGCTTTTTGGAAATCAACAGCAGTAAGGTTTGGAGTATTATTTCGGTAAGCAGAGTTATTTTTTTTTACCGCAAACAGTGAATGCAGAGTCAATAGGCTTGACACAAAGGGTAGCCATATTTCCTCATATCAGCTGATTGCTGGTATTGGGAATATATACTTATTACTTGTTTCCCTTTAACATTCTTATATTACTATCTTTTTTTTTTTTTTATATATGAAATGCGATATTTTCATCAAGTGATGTCTTCTAAAACGTCAAGTAAAAGATCAAGATCAGCAGGTTCAAATTCGTCTCCCACCAAACAAAGACCCCGTCGTGATAACAATAAGAAATTACCAACACAAGCGAACCCTTCAAGTAACACTTTGAAATCTGAACCCCAGCCTAGCCCATCATCACAGGAGATGACAGATGAATCTTCTTTTTTCACACCGAATCCATTTCAAATCCTTCATAGTGAAAAAGAAGACATGGAATCTGCCCCTACACCCAGGGAACCACCACCTCCCCCAATATTGTCAAAAATATTAAAACTTCTTTGTGCACAACTTAATAAATTAACCAACCCTGGTAGCTACTCATGTCTGAATAGAACAAATGACACTAAAATATCTCCGGATAGTGCTGAAACCTACAGGAAAGTAGTAAAATATCAGACAGACACCAAAGCCGAGTTCCATACTTATCAACTACGCCAGGAGAGAGCACTGAGGGTTGTAATAAGAAACTTACATCCCTCGACACCAAGTGATGTTATTAAAGAAGAACTGATGGAGATGGGATATAAGGTGCGCCAAGTCACCAACGTTTTGAAAGATAAAGTTCAACTTCCAATGTTTTTTTGTTGATTTAGAACCATCGACAGGAGTCGAAAAAATCTACGATCTTAAACGACTGTACTACAGCTGTGTAAGAGTTGAGAAACCCTATATGAAGAAGGATATAGTCCAATGCCATAATTGTCAGGCATATGGACATACTAAATCTTATTGCCACCATATACCACGCTGTGTGAAATGCGGAGAAGAGCATAGGACAGGAGAATGCACTAAACCGAAGTCATCACCAGCAGTATGTGCTCATTGCCTCAAGGACCATCCAGCCAACTACAAGGGATGCCAAATATATAAAAATCTAAGGACCAGAATTCAAAAACCTCAAGAACCAGAAACAGCAAGAATAACAAGATCTAGAAGAGAACCATCTAAATTTGTAGATTCCAATGTCTCATTTGCCCACTTACTTGGAGGTGGGGACCAGAGTAATGAAGCCGAGGCCCTGCCGAAACAATTTTTACCTCAGCATAACCCACCTATTCCACAACAAACTATTCCGCAAAATTTACCTATTCTTCAAAAAACTCCCCAACATCAAATTTCTCATATCCCTTCTCCATCAAATGTCACAGACCTTACCAGTCTCATGACATCCTTTATCTCCGAAATCAAATCTCTCATAATGCCTCTAATATCACTCCTTACAAATCTAGTGTCAAATCTAATCCCTACCTTAAAAAATCCTTAAATGACTTCTCCTAACTCCTTATCCATTTTCGTTTGGAATGCGAATGGTGTTAGAAATTACACTGACGAACTGACAGCGTTGTTGCAAGACAAAACAATTGACGTTGCATTTATTACTGAAACGAGACTAACCACTAAACAGTTTTTCAAAATACTGCAATACATCACATACCGTACAGACCACCCAGACGGCAAAGCTCATGCCGGTTCTGCTATCATTGTCCACCAATCCCTCTCTCATCATTTACTCCCACTTCCTACCTATGATTTCCTGCAAGCCACATCAATAGTAATCAAGACTTTTTCCTATCCGGTAACTATTATATCAGCATATTGCCCTCCCAAACACTCCATTTCCATCACCGAATTTGCATCATTCCTGAATTCCCTAGGAAATCATTTCATTCTGGGTGGAGATCTGAACGCCAAGCACCAGCAGTGGGGTTCTAGAACCACGAATCCTCGTGGAAGAAATTTGCTGACTGCTCTGAATTCCCGCCATTTTAACCTCCTACCTCCTGACTCCCCTACCTACTGGCCAACAGATCCTAACCGTCATCCAGATATCCTCGAATTCTTCATCCACAGCGGATTAGGCTCCCTGAACTATTCCGTAACTCGCCTTGATGAACTATCCTCTGACCATAGTCCACTGATCCTTAAAGTATCCCTAACTCCTATTCCGAAACCCATTCCACCATCATTTATCCGAGGCCCTGTCAACTGGAACCTCTCCCGCCAAATCCTCACCAAAAATATAGACCTCAGTGTGACCCTCAAAACCCCGGATGACCTTGATGATTCCGTCTACTCCTTTACTACCGCCATTCAGAAAGCTGTCTGGATTGCCTCCTCTCCTAAGCACTCCAATATAACTACTCAGCAAAACCATTTACCTCAACACCTCGCAGACCTCATCCATGCCAAACGCCGAGCCAGATCATTATGGCAACGAACCCGACACCCAACAGATCGCCGCTCCTATAACTTTTGTTGTAGGCAATTAAAGCGGGAGTTGGCGACCTTCCGTTCCCAGTCCTTTAATTCCTACCTCTCCTCTCTATCAGCTCGTGATAATTCCCTGTGGAATGTGACCAAAAAGATCCTAAAATACCATAAACTTTCCCATCCTCTCCGGCGTGGTGATGACTCCTGGGCTGCGTCTGATGAAGATAAAGCCGAGGAATTCGCCACACATCTCTCCAAAGTATTCACTCCTCACCCAGAATCCAACAGAAATCATACCACAACAGTTCAAGAATTCCTTTTCTTACCAATACCTCTTTCCCTACCTCCTAAAGCTATTAATCCATCTGAGGTGAAATATCTTCTTCAAAAACTGACCCTTCGTAAATTTCCTGGACACGATCTCCTTACCCCCCAGATCCTGCGACAACTTCCCCAGAAAGCCATTATTTTTCTTACATACATCTACAACTGCATCCTTCGCACCACCATTTTCCTCTCTTATGGAAACATTCCACAATCATTCTATTCCTAAAACCAGGTAAACCTTCCAGTAACAATTCATCCTACAGACCTATTAGTCTACTCCCCATCCTCTCAAAAATCTTCGAAAAGCTCCTTCTAAAACGAATCCTGCCTATATTAGAATCTCAAAACCTTCCTTCCCACCAGTTTGGTTTCCGTTCTCATCATTCCACTGTTCAACAAGGACTTCGAGTTGTAGACCATATTTCCTCAGCCCTCGAATGCAAAGAGTATTGTTCTGGTGCGTTTCTGGACATAGCGCAAGCTTTTGACCGGGTATGGCACGCTGGATTACTCTTCAAGCTTAAAACGCATTTACCCCAGTCTCTCTACCTCATTCTAAGATCCTATCTCTCAAACCGCTCCTTTCAAGTTCGCTGCGGTGTAGAATTTTCCAACATTTGTCCCGTTGAGGCCGGTGTTCCTCAGGGCAGCGTCCTGGGACCCGTTCTCTACATCCTTTACACCGCTGATATTCCTAATCATCCTGACACCTTTCTGGCAACATTTGCAGACGAAACCGCCATCCTATCATCCAGTTCCGATCCCGAAACAGCATCCTTAATCCTGCAAGGACACCTTTGTCTTATCGAAGACTGGTGTAATGCTTGGCGGATAAAGGTGAACGAAGCCAAATGCAAACACGTTACCTTCACTCTTCGAAGAAACTCCTGTCCGCCAGTTTACTTCAATTCCATTCCAATTCCTCCTTCTGATACAGTCCGCTATCTTGGCTTACTACTTGACAAAAGACTGACGTGGAACCCACATATAAGACTTAAAAGAAAAGAACTCAATCGACGAATCGGACAGTTATACAGACTATTAAACAGAAAATCTGAACTTACAGTTGACAACAAATTATTAATTTATAAGACGATACTGAAGCCCATCTGGACCTACGGACTTGAACTGTGGGGGACAGCTAAACGTTCTAACATCAAAGGCATTCAATCCTTTCAATCCAAAGTCCTGCGAATAATAGTAAATGCTCCTTATTATGTATCCACCTATACCTTGCACCACGACCTTAATGTTACATTTATTTCAGACGTAATTCCATCCAAATTTTCCAAATTCCACCAGAACCTCATTCATCATCCTAATCCTCTAGCACGATCCCTATCCAGCTCCACTCATCCATACAACCCACCTAGAAGGTTGAAACGGCAGTGGCCCCGAGACATATTGTAAATATGTATGCTGGAGTTCTGGCACTGGTCAGATTCTCCTCTCAAGTGCGGTGTGATTGTGGCTATGGCGCCCTCACTTAGCTTCCGCTGGCTCTTACCAGTGATGCGGCTGAGAGGGAGGCGCTGGGATCCTTGGACTCTGCTTGTCCTTCCACAAGTGGGGGGACAAGCCCCGTCCGGGGTTCCCTAGCTGATTGAAAATATTGTACATACGTATGAATGTGAAATGTTTTGTTTCTTTATTTGTTAACTTCATTTATTTGTATTTATTTTATCTACAATTTTCGTTATTGTATACGTTTATTTAGTTTGGTTTCTTTTTATGTAATTTGACATTTCTCTTGTTTATATTGTAAATATTGTATGAATGGGATCCTTTAGCAATATTATTATTGTCCATTGTGACAAACTGTAATACATACGAATAAAAAAAAATAAAAATAACAATGTCCTAATTGGACTGATTGTAATATTACTTAATAAAGAACTGTTTCTCTCTCAACTTATTTGGTCTTATGTTATTCCTTTCTGCCGATGCCTAAATATTGTACGATAATGAATTAATGATAAGAAATAAAAACATTTTCTTGATAATTGATATTTTCTGTACGAGAATCTAGATCTCTAAAAGCGATAAACTCTAAATCGGTCAGACAGCGATTTTTCAAACATAAAAAAGACCCCATTATAATTTCAGCCTTGCAAAGGAGGGGCGGATTCACTAGTAGACATTACAGTGGAAACGCAAGAGTGCGATTTTCCTATATAGAAAAATAAAAAGCGATACTCTATCGGACAGAGTAGAATATTGTTACTCCACTGGCGCATTGCTGATTCAGGCGTAGCGGCCGTGTGAACATATGATAGCCTCTACATTGATTTCCCATAATACCTTCTCAAGTAGTTGGGGCTAAGGGTGTCAGCTTGGAAAAGCCTTTTTGACTTCTTGAATACTTTAAGCAAGTCAATTTTTGTAATTAAAGGTGCTGAGAAGATATTAACTGAATCTGATTAATAAGTTCTTCAGCTAAATACGGGGCAACGAACTTTGAAGTATACTTTGAAATAGTAACTGTATGCTCCTAGTTATTAATTAGGCATAGTTTCAAAATGGTAGTCCCGAGAATGTGCGATGTCAGATACTCCTTAAAGATCCCTGAGATATAAAAAAATTAGGACTTCTCACTGTAGCATCTTCCAATCAGTCAGAGTAGCATAAGGTGAGCTTAAATGAATAAAAAAACTATATAGTTGACCATAAGCATATATCTTAGTTAATTAAAAGATAGTTAATAATAATAATAATATAATAATAATAATAAAAGGCTTACCGAACCCGAAGGTTCAATGCCGATACCACCAAACTTTGCCTGCACAGACTCGTCCAATGTTCGCCGGTCAAGCCAAAGCCCCCAAGATCAGCCTTAATGTAATCTTCCCATGACGCAATTAAAAGATAGTTAGGATAAAAAACTCAATTGCTAATACTTTAATTTGAAGGAACATACTAAAGTTCCTTCGTAAAAAAAAAAAAAAAAAAAATCTTTTACACGCAACATACGACTTTCACTTACCTTGTTGTTAATATCAAGTTAAAAATATAAGCAAGTGTATGTTTAGATTTGAACATTTATAATCATTATGCAGAATCAAGACATCGCCGATTAGTTACAATAACATTGAGTCTTGATAAAGTAACATATGGTAGTGCATACTTCTTTCATCAAAGCAAGTTCTAAGCAACGAAAAAAAAATCTGATTTAATGTTATTTTACGCCGCATTAGGCTGCCTCAACACTTACTAGACAAACGGTCAAACTTTCCTCTGAACTACAAAAGGCTCATCTACATGACTATTATAAGACCAATCTGGACTTACGTAGTAGAACTTTGGGGCTATACTAAACCATCAAATTCTTCCTGCATCCAATCCTTACAATCCAAAATCCTTCTTAAAATCCTCAACGCTCCTTACTTTGTCACGAATAAACTTATCCATAAAAACCTTAATGTTTCCTATGTTACTGATTTGGCCCGGACCAGGTATCAATCCTTTCATGACAAACTCCATTCGCACTCTAACCCACTAGTTTCAATCCTTTCTTCCACTTCAATTCCGGATAATCCTCCAAGGCGCCTGAAAAGGAAATTGCCCCAGGACCTTCTAGTGTAGAATATTTTTAGAGTGCTGCCACTGGGTAGTGTCTCTACACGTATTTCATGACAGTTTTATATATTACCATCACATTTACTAGATGTACTTTTATTTAATACAGTAATAAATATGTTTAAAAAAAAATGTTATTTTAAGCTTAGTGATCGTAGATACGTAGATCTTCAGAAAAAATCCAGGAAAATATAATAAACTTAAAATTCATAATTACCAGTCTTAAAAAAAAAGGGTACTCTGGTTTTTAGACTTTCTTCAAAACATTCCCAATAATAAACGTAGGGCGGAACTATATTTCATATATATATTTATGTAAGTAAGAATATGGCAAAAGTTTGGACTACCATTGAAGCATCGTAAAATTATTAACAGTAGCATAAAGTGGCGTTGAATGAATAAACTATTTACGTAGGGTGAGAGCGTGATAACTTGGGAAAAAACGGAAAAGCTAATAAAATTACTAACTTAAATATCATTATATAAAATAGAAGTATCTTGGTTTTCAGAATTTTTTCAAATCATGCAGGCTATGTTTGTATTCGAGTACTCTTTGAGCTGAACTGTTTGTTTTTGGAATGGTAAAGCGCACACGCACACACACATAGATATGTATATATATATATATATATATATATACACACACACACACACACACACACACACATACATACATAAAGTCTGAGATATTCCAGGAAATAAATTTTTCTAAAGGATTAAGTATAATTAATTATTAATTATTGTCATTCTAACATTTCTGTATTCACTTGAGATTATTCATTGTTTTATATATTTTCTAGATATGTTTTACTCAAATAATATATAAAAATGAGCCTAAGTTCAAGGGCATTTAGATGATTGACTTGTTAGCATGGAACATTAGGTGGCCAAGGTAGGGCTAGCCCTTTGTAATAAGTATCTGCCTTTGCTAAAGAGCTTAAGTTGGGCAATAGGACAATGGTAGGGCCTATCAGTGGCTCCCAGCCGCTCCAGCTTCTCAATAATTCAAACTATACGCCCTTTGTCGATTCCTTCCAAATCTGTTGATTGGAAACTCAAGGCCCCTTCCAATTCTTGGGCCAATTATCAAATTCATAAAGGCTTACTTTGCTTAGGATTTGGTGCTTGATTATTTTTAAAATATATGTGATGTAATACTGTTCTAGTGCATGATGTTTGTCACTTACGGACCCAAATTACTATGTATGGATTTCAATTTTATGAATGTATAAAATTTCGACAACCCTTATCCCTAGGACACTATACATGTTAAGCAACTTCTGTCTGGCTTCAATTAATTATATGGTTAACTAAAGTAAAAATAAGTATATTATGGATAAGTTGTTTGGGGATGCAAACAGTGAGATATCACACTAATAAGACAAACTTATTTTTTGGGGGGGCCACTATATGTTTGTAGCCATTGAGGCTCCACTGGCTCACACCAGTGACGTGGCTGAGAGGCGCTGAGATCACTTGGGTTCAGCTTTATCCTCTACAAGTGGAGGGAAAAGTCCAGTCCGGGGTTCGTTTAGCAAATTGTATTATTGTATATAGTTATGATTGTGTGTATGATGTTCATTTATTTGTTTGTTATTTGTTTTTTTTAGTAAATATGAATTTATTTATTTTCTATTTTTATGTAATTTATCTAATGTCCTCTTTGTGAAGCTTCTCCCATTCGCAGAGTGAGAAAATGGTAAATATCAGGCTGGATCAGCAATAAGTGGCCAAAGCTCTACGAAGCGTTTTGTGATCTCGGAATCCCATCAAAGTTGATTCGTCTTATTAAAATTTGGATGAACGATGTAAGGTGTGCAGTCCGAATCCTGCTTGATTTATCTCCTGAATTCGGAACCATTAAATGGCTATGGCAAGGCCTCTGGCCTGTTTACTATTTAATCTTGCCTTAGAATCGGTTATTAGAAGATCTGGTATAGAAACCACTTATACCTCATGAAGACCCACAAGGTCAGGAAATAATGATTCTAACCATTTTCCCGATCAAATAGCATTACTCTATTAAAATATGAGTTTTTGAAAAATTTTAAACTAAATTTATCTGGCTGCAAGAAGAAATACTATGAAAAAACTTGATTTGGTTGAAAACCTACAAGAACCAAAGCGACATAACTAAGTTGTTAAATACAATATAAAAACTGATTATTAGATTAAAACGATAGATCCAAATAATTGCGGAGATTCAAGACGTGTTAAATGCACCAATAAAATGCACAAAATGAAGAAAACAATAATGTAATGGTAATATATCACGAGGTTAGGTACTTCTATAGGAATATAGAAACCTCTTTGCAGAGGATATAATAGATTTTGGAAGTAAATGTTTTTAGCACCGTTTAGAATGAATTGAAATTAGGATTTAGTTCCTTTTGGAATGACCTGCAATGTCCGAATAAATTTTTATGTTTTTTAGATAAAATCTGATAACGGATTTAGATAGAACTAAATCATTAGAATACGATTATGTCAAAATATCAATTTCGAAAAAAAATTTCCATAAGTATCTTTAGGAAATGAACATCTCAGTGATTTCTTTCCAGAAAGTACAACATTTATCAGTAAATTGGAAAAAAGGAAACACCTTTGGAAAAATTCCAATATTAAATTCCTCACTAAATTAAATCATTTTAAATACAGTCAGTTTTATCTCCATATACATCTTCCATCACTGTTCTTACTATTATATAGGTGATATTTAAAGACTTCAAATAGAATTATAAAAAAAAAAAAAAAAAAAAAAATTATCCTGTATCATTATTATTATCATATGTTAAATTTCATTGATTCTTTGTATGGTAGAATTTTAGTCATTGTTGTGAGACCCTGTCCATAAATACGGTATGTACTTTCCATTCTACTTTTTTTTCCTACGTATTTATCATCCTACCTACCCCCCATCTACCAAACAGTACCTAGTTTCCATTCTCCCACCATGCGGTACGTATCTCCACTCTACTTCATATTTTTGTTTCCTATTTCATGTAAATTATTGATACCTGTGTACATTTTGTTTAGTAAACATTTCTTTTCTGTATAACACTTTCATTATTATACTATAGTCATTGTATTTTATTTAAGTTTTTTTTTTTACATATATAGTTCTTCTGTTATATTTTAATACCGACGTTCTCTAGCTCAATAGGTTATATAATATTGTATGTAATGTCATTGAAATTGTATTTCTTTTGTATATTTTTAGCCCTGATGATGACCCACAAAGAGGGGTCGAAACGTTGACAAACAATAAATAGTTGAAACTATTTAGTTGTTTCATTTAATGAGCGCTACCCGGACTAATTCCTTCCAGTAAATCATTTTAAGTTACTATCTCCAATAATTACCATTGGAATCCCAGAGCCCAAGCTTACCTTTCAAATGGGTAAACTGTAGCATTATCTATGATAGCTACAGGTCTTGTTCGAACGATTAAAACCCCTCATCATTAATTCCGGGAAGGAGGCACTTTATTCATGAAAGTTAATAGTTGCTCAAGTGAACTCTATTGTCGTGAGCGCTCATAATATTTTCTTGATAAATCTTCCAGCCCTTATTGTGCCCGCTTGACAATTGGGGCTACCCTAAATCCCGTGGGAGTAATTTTCAAGGGGGGTGACACCTGTATGTTTAGCGTTATATCCAGGGACCCTATTTAATCTTGCCGGCTTCTTTAATCGGAGAACCTGCCATCCTTTCTCAAAGAAATTTCTGGGTCACCCTAGCCTTTATTAACCTTACTTCACCTGATTTATAGTTCCCTTCTATTACACTGTACCTCTTCCCTGGATTAGTCTTGTTTAAATTTAAGTGAATTTCGTAGAGAGAAAAAAGGACTTGGGAAGGAGGGGTACAAAATGAAAAAAGTCTGTAAATTACTACTCAATGCTTTTTTTTTGTGAAATATTTATATATCCAAAATAAATAGTAATTAAAAAAAAAAAAAACTAACTCTGCAACCCATATAGGATGTTGAGTTCAGTTAGCATATATATCCTTACTGTTTTTAGGCCAACGTCTGTGCAATGATGTGATTAGGTTAAGCAGAGATCACGCTCAGCCTCTAGATTTCCTACTCCACCTATTTTCGGGTACCCACTATATCTTGCTTAAAGTTTAAATGTAGGCATGAACCTAAATATCCAAAAAGAACAATATGGCTCATAACAGTGATCTATGATCAAATAAGAAACAATAAGTAACAAGAAAAAGTTGTCTAGAAAGAAATGGGTCTTTCTCTATAATATGCATGACCGGGACTGTGTGGCTAGCGCGCTAGTGTACCTCTTGAAATTTGTATTGAAGAGAAAAATTAACCTTGTTAATTGTTCGGTAGAAGCATTGAATTTCCTACATAAAGAAAAATTAATGATGGAAATCGGTTTAGAAATAACAGAGATACAGCGTTTTGAATTTAGTACTTTTGATAGGCCATTTTTCTTTGAATTATTTATTGCTTTTCTTATTAGTAAGCTGTCTATAAATAGCTTTATAAACAGTTATACTCTATTATAGGTATTTGGAAATATTAAACCATTGTGTAATAATTTGCAGTGTTTTTTTACTTTCACTTACTATAAATAGTAAGGGGAAGTATTGCGATCGTGGAAATTTTCGAATTCTAGTTTTCAACGGAAATACACGTTTTAGGGTCCCCTGGGTCCAAATAACCAAGCCCGCACAACGGTCCGTGTGTGTGTGGTAACTCCCGGGCGGCTCATCAAAATCAGCTTACAAGAAGAGGCACTTTATACCATGCATTTTGCACCTTTTTTCGATTTTCTGGGCTTTAATATCATGTAGGTTTTATTCTGATTAAAATGGCCTGACACGGCTTAAATGCCGATATTTTAAATTTTCTTCCCCTAAAGTAATTTTTATTTTGTAGATTCAATAAAAATAACTATATTATCTTGTTAATGCTGATAAAAAACAGGTAAATATATAAATTGAATAAATTCGATACCCAACTAAAGGAGAAAACAGAAAACATATTTTTTTAATGCAATTTTTCGTTTTTGAACATAAGAGCAGTAATATACATGTATGATATACCGTTGGGAAGCTAAAGATTTTAGAAAAAATATTATCTCATACACAAGCTTTTAAAAGTGAATGGAGAGTGATAAAAAGCCGATAAAACTAACTCATTATTTTAGATAATAATATCATAGATTTTTTAATAAAACACGTTTCAATAGAAATTCCATTTAATTAATTCTTTAATGTTTTCACTCATTTTTATCTCTTACTGTACTTGAAAATTCTTTAATCGAGTTTAAAAACAGAGGTAAGTGAAAGTCGTGTGTTGCCGCACCAGATTTTTTCTGTTAATATTGTTTGAATGTGGTAAAAGCATTATATTTCCTTGGGCCATTCGTTTACCAAACCATCAACTCCCAGCTACCGCCCTATATCCACAAACTTCTGCAATTTAAATCGTCAGTCCGCTCCCTCCAAACAAGATTGCGCCATTCTGACCTTTATATTCCTGCTCACAGAGCAACAAGTTTTGAACATTCCTTTCTTGTCCGCTCTACTACTCTCTGGAATTCCCTATCTACTCATATCCGCCATGCTTCTTCTCTACTATCATTCAAGTCCCAGCTGTTCGAGTACCTGTTGTCATCTCAAACAGACGCTCCACAAGCCTGATATTTCAAATCAAATATCTATTCAAAAAGAAAATTTATTATTTATTGTTCATGTTTCTATATCGATCAATTATTATGAATCAGTTTCAATGTTAAGTTTTGTTCAACATATCAGAAGTTATTTATTTATTTTACTCTTTTAGTTATTTTACTCTTTTGTTTTATTGTATCCTACTTTCCTTCTTAAAGCTTTGTAAATAAGAATTAATTATAATCCTTTGGTCTTGTAGCCAGACACATTGTATATATTAATTGTACATATCATATTGTTCTTAAGGGACCCAGTACCAGAATTAAAATTATTTTTCTATTCTATTCTATTCTATTATTGTCCTTATTGAGGCAGCTTGTTATATTTATGAATAAGTTTATCCATTATTGTTCCATTCCGTTCTGCAGTGTTATTCCTTTTTATTAACGGTTTTAGCAAAACAAAATTAACAAAAATATATATCCATATTTGCGAAAATAGTACATAAGTTTGTTTCTACCCCCCCCCCCTCTACTAATTTGTGAATATCATTCCAGACCTATGATTGTGTATTAGAAACCATTTTAATAGCTCGGGCGCCCTGCGGTCAAACAAACATGGTTTAATAGCATTAGATCAAAGACGAGGTTTGCTATTATTGATACAGAAGGTAATTACAGGCTATCTTTATGCTCTGCTAGTTTGGACAGGACCATAATATCAGGGAACATTGTTTTAGCCTATAATCCTGTAGTGATAAGGTTCCATAATATGGTCGGCGGACATCACATCATAAAATTAATTGATTAATTAATGATTATTTATATTTTGCTAAATGGTGTAATACCAGTGACTGAATGTATTATTAATCATACGGGATTTTTCTAAAGTTTAGACGATATAAAAATAGATTATTGTGAATCATAAAATTGTTTTATAAGATGCAGTATAAACATTTTTAACGTAGCAGAACTTCAAAACATTGAAATGCTGAAAAAATAAATATCAAAGAAAATGTCAATTTTTTTCTCAATTTCATCCAATCATAAAATTATAATTGTAAGACAAAATATGTTTATTAGACCGAGATCATGCTCAATAAATCAAATAAAGATAACCTATTTAGCAGAAGATTTAAACCATTATACTCACCATTTTTCAATGAAACAAAAAAAAACACAAAATTTTAATGTTTCGATGTTTTGATTTTGTTAAAGCTTTTGCTTGCGTCGATCATGAGATTCTACCATAAGTTGTTCTAATTTAGTAGTGCTATTAAATTGTTTTATTTCTTCTTACCTCATCCTTTGCAGACAGTGGTCGTCCTCCATCTTTCTCTGACCTGGTGTTCCTTAAGCTTCCTTCATTCACAAATTCTATCTTCGATTAACATTACTGATCTAGCGGATTTCAACCATCAATCTCGATACCATATTTATGCAGATTATTGAAAAATTTACCTCAGTTTAAAATTTACTCATTTCATAGAGTGCTAAATGATATAAATAAAATTTGTCAATAGACTGAGAAAATAAAGTTATAGGTCGATGCAATTGAAACTAGAGCTATCCTCATTGGCCCAAAATAATTTCTTGGTCTCTCTCTTTTTTTCATTCTACGTATAAATATTTTTATAAAAAACTGTATTGGATTTATATATGATAGTATACTTACTATAATTTCAGGGAATTGATATAATTTTTTCATTTAATTTTTAATATTTCAATCCGAGTCAGTGAACCATCCTAACACCTTCCTTTCTACTTATTCTGATGACACTTGTGTGTTATCAGTCAATAACGATCCTACTATTTCACCCCAAACTCTTCAATCCCATTTCAGAGACCTTGAGGTATGGTGTCAAAATTGGAGAATTAAAGAAATTGCAACAAATCCTACCAAATAACCTTTAATCTTCGCCCTAAATCTATGACATTCTGCCCTACTGGACTTAAAAAAGTGCAAACCACACTTTTTTTAATAATTGAATTTTATAATATTAATTCATATCATAAACATGTTTGTTTACTTAAACCTATTATTCAGATCGATTTTGTTTTTGTTTACTAAATTTTTGGAGTAATACTCACAAATCCTTTAATATATATTTACTAGACCTATTTAATTCCAAAATGAGTCTTTAGGTTTCGAGATTTTGTGCCGAAAACATGTAGCACTCCGAAAATCTTAAGAGTGAAACGTGATGTGGGCCGGAGAATAAGTTATCAGGTAGTTGGAAAAAATGTGGTATACTTTTTCATCGGTGCACAAAATTTGTGAAACTTATTATGGTCGGACAAAAAAAGAAGAGAGGTAGGAAAAATATTATTTCGAAACGTGTTGAGGCCATGTTAAAACCCGAAGTGCGAAGAGGTAGCGAGTGAGGAGGACTAACAACCACAACAGATGTGCAAAGAAGTCTGGGAATCGAGGCTTCAACCGGTGCTGTCAGAAGGAAACTTAACGAGAGGGGATGAAAATTCAAAAAAAAAAAAAAGAAAAAAATAAGGTAAAATATTCCTTTATCAAAAATACACCAAGAAAACTGGATTTCAAAACAAGTTTAACATTCTATATTGTTAGGCATTTTGATAGTAACTATCGAATATAATTATATTGCCCAAAACGTAAAATCTGGTCCGGGCAACACACCAATTTCACTTAACTCGTATTTTAAAATAAATTTAAGAACTATTAAATAATTGATATTAATTTTTTTTAAATTTATTTATAGTATTTATTTATAGTAATCAGTAATCAGTCTTAGAGTATCTCTCGTGTTGTCTAGACGTGTTCTTCTCGCTATCTAACTTATTTATTCAATTATTTCTTTCAATTATTTCTTATTAATTAATAACAATTCTTATCCTTCTCGATTTCTCAAAGGCGTTTGACACCGTTAACCATAGCATCCTTCTTACCAAACTCCAAAATCTTCCAGTATCCAACAGTGCTTTGCGCTGGTTTCAATCCTTTCTCTCCGATCGTTCTCAGTACGTAGTAGTGCCAGACCAGCCCCCATCCTCAACCTTGCCCCTTTCCTGCGGTGTCCCACAGGGGTCGTCTCTATCTCCTACCCTATTTGCTATTTATATTAATGACCTGCCTCTCCATATTAATCACGCTAAATACCACCTCTATGCAGACGATTTTCAAATATACCTTTCCTTCCCACCTCCCGACCTATTACCAGCAACAAAAAGACTACAAGAGGACTTAGATCGAATAAGTCACTGGGCTGTAGTCAACAAACTAAAACTAAATATTGAAAAAACAAAGGCCATTGTAATAGGATCCCATCACTTCTTGAAAACTGTTCCACATATCCCAACCCTCTTCCTAAATGGTAACCCTATAAAGTTTAATCCGACCGTCAGGAATCTGGGAGTAACCTTTGATCAAACCCTCTCTTTCAAGAACCATATTTCCGAAATTTCCCGCCGCACCTTTTACACCTTAAAGCGACTGAATTCCCTTCGTCACCTATTCCCGTATGAAACCCGGAAGCTCCTCGTTACCTCTCTAATATTCCCCCACTTCGACTACTGCTGTACCGTATACGGTTGTGTTTCTGGGGATCTCGAAGTAAAAATAAAACGCCTAATTAATTGCTTTGTTCGATTTATCTTCGGGGTCCCGAGATACACCTCCGTCTCCGAATTTTATAGCGAGTTGAAGTGGCTTTATCCTTCCAATCGTCGCAAGTATTTCCTTGCATCATTCCTATACCAAGTTTTTCAATCCCGGCGTCCATCATACATTTTCAACCTTTTACAATTCAAATCCTCTGTCCATTCCCGCTGTACACGCTCTAGGCCTTCAGATTTATACACAACGGCCCACCAATCTGCACATTTTGACAGATCGTTCCTTATTCGATCCTCAATCCTATGGAATTCTATTCCTCTTTCTATCCGTCACTCCAACTCTCTTCCTGTATTCAAATCCCGCTTATTCATTCATCTCATGACCATCCAGTCAGAACAAAATTGTAATTGACTCTATTTTATTCTATTTTCAACATATTTGCATATGTCTGTTTTCTGTTAGTTCTAGTCAAATTGTTTATAAATAATTAATTTCTCTAAGACTCTTAAGTCTAATTTACATGTTATGTAGATGTTATTCTAAAGGGACTTGTCCCAGAATAATAAAGAATTTATTATTATTATTATTATTATTTCCGTTATTTTTACTTTAAAACATTGCAATATTAAATTTCCCGTATTATGTAACATAATAATAAATTAAAATAGTCTCATTCAGTTAATTAACTAGTTAAATAGTATTATTTTAATAAATTTAACGAATAGTTATAGTATCAGTGAGTGAAGTAGTGGGGAGCAGTTGTTTGTCCAGCCTAATCCTCTCTGCTGCCGTGTAAACACCAGGTTAAATCTTATTGTTTTTATTTATACTTTTATCATAACATATACAAAATGGTCAGCTGTAAAGTCTGTAACAAATCAGCTAGCCAAGAGAAGGTGAGAGTAGCTTGTAACTCATGCCAAAATTATTTTCACATTAAATGCGTGAAAATCGATAACATCGACAATGAAATAAGCAAGAAATGGACATGTCCAGAATGCGAATCAGTACCGAGGGCATTACCATCTACTGAGCCTGATACAGCGCTTGATATCATGAAGATGTTATCGGCAGAGTTTAAAGAAATGAAGACCCGGCTGGAGGGGATAGAAGAGATTAAAGAGACCCTTCAGAAGCAATCGGAGCTCTCTTTTGAAAATATGGAAAAGTTAATAAAAATAGAAACACTATTAGAGGAACAAAATAGAAAAATAGAAATGTTATCTCTTGAAAATAATACTTTGAAAGCGAGAGTTTCTGAGTTAGAGGGACATTTAAATCATTCTGAGCAGAGTAATTTAAGAAACTCAGTCGAAATAAGAGGTATTCCAGAAAAACAGGGTGAGACTGTGGTGGCCACAATATTAAACGTCGGAGCGGGACTCGGAGTCAAGGTGTGCCCGGAAGATCTAGATCACGCGGTGCGGCTTAGATCTAGACAGGAAGGTGTACCTGGTCCTATTATTGCACGATTTGTGCGGCAAAATTTAAAAGAGGAAATTGTGAAACAAAGAAAAATTAAAAGAGATTTTTCTACACGTCACCTTGGCTGGAAGGATAATGATTCGCATCGAGTCTATGTCAGCGACGCCATGACACCCGCAAACAAACACTTGTATTGGCTAGCCAGACAGAAAAAATTAACAGGAAAAATTAAATATGTTTGGTTCGGTGGTGGTAGAGTGAGGTGTCGCCAGGCTGATGGCTACCCAGCTGTTATTATTTCAAAACCCACCGATCTCGACGTTTACTCCTGAAGTAAGAATTTTCGTCGCATCAAACTTATTTTTAGTAATTATTTTATCATTGTTGACATCTTACTTTTATTCTTTGAATCTATTTTATTTTTTCATAACCATTATATCATACTCTCTTGTCGTAGTGACATCTTATTTTTTCAAACAGAGAAAAATTTATTCATTTATACAGTAGAGAATTTATTTATTTTTGTATTTCATTTTGCATATGATGGATATAATTTTTTTTTTATATAATAGACTTATTACTTTTCCTATAATGGTGATTTTTTTTTATATTGTAAATATTTTACTTTTTTGTTTTATAGTTTTAACATATTTTTATTTTCTAATTATGTTAGTTAATTCTAATAGGTATCATATTTTTCTTTTTTTTTATATAGAAGAATGTATTTTTATTTTTATTTTTTCACTTATATTTTATTTTTTGAGAAACCTCATATTTGTTTATATTTTTAAAATGGAAAAAATATTATTTTCATGTGTCGAAGATATTTTATTTACTCACTATTTATTAAAGATGTATATTTTTTTTATTTTGACCAAATCTCATTGTACCTACTATTATATTTTATCAGTTGCCATTATCCTTAAGTTGCCTTATAAAAGTAAAACTAAGATATCTTCTCTGTACCACATTCAGTCTTGTTTTTTTCATTTACTAGTTCTTTAAATTGTTTTTTAATTGATTTATTCTTCTATCTACTAACATTGATTTTTTTCTTCTTATTTTGGTATTTATTTAAACATGTTTATGTTATTTTCATAGGTATTTTGTTTCGATCAATGATGAAGTTTTTTTGTATTTTTTATTTATATTGTATATATTTTACTTTTTTGTTTTATAGTTTCCAATATTTTTTATTTTCTAATTATGCTAGTAAATTCTAATAGGTATCATATTTTTCTTTTTTTTTATATAGAAGAATGTCTTTTTATTTTTTCACTTATATTTTATTTTTTGAGAAACCTCATTTTTATTTATATTTTCAAAATAGAAAAAATATTATTTTCATATATTCGAAGATATTTTATTTACTCAATTTTTATTAAAGATATATATTTTTATTTATTTACTTTATTTTTTTATCGAATCTCATTGTACCTATTATTATATTTTATCAGTTGCCATTATCATAAAAGTAAAACTAAGACATCTTCTCTGTACCACATTCAGTATTGTTTTTGTTTTTTTCATTCACTAGTTCTTTAAATTGTTTTTATTTCATTTATTTTTTCTTTCTACTATCATTAAATTTATTATTTTTTTTTTTTGTTATTTATTTAAACATATTTATGTTGTTTTTTTTTCAAATGTATTTTGTTTTAATCTAAAATAGAGTGCTGGACGAAAAATAGTTACATCCTATCCCTCAGTCCTAATCCTTTTTTAAGTTTACCCACCTCTCTAACCCCCCACTATGACTAATATCCTAACTTCCTGTCACATCAACGCACAATCCCTCCTAGCCCACTATGAAGAATTCCAAAAATATTTCCTCGACAATTTTTATCATATAGTAGCCGTTTCCGAAACATGGTTAAAACCATTTATCCCTTCCTCTCAGGTTTCCCTCCTAAATTACTCTTTCCTACGACATGACAGACTTGATCGCACGGGAGGTGGAGTCGGGCTGTATATTCATGATAGTCTGAAAGCAAAAATCCTATTGCAGTCTCCTCCTAATCCCTTTCCTCACATAGAATATATGTTTGTTGAAATTTCAACCATCTCCTCACCCTTGTTATACGCCGTCGTCTACCAAACTCCTCGTGTTCCATTTGATGACATCTTCCAATCCTCCCTTGTCCAACTGGTCTCAGCATATAATAATATAATTATTTCTGGTGATTTCAATACAAATATGTTATCTGAGTCCAGCGACAAATCCTTCCTTACCGATTTAATATACTCCCTCAATCACCCTACTCATCCCTCTTAGCATACTGATACCTGGTTGGACCTTCATATTTCTGACTCTCCTATAAAAATTATTTCCTCATCGCAGCATCCCGTTCCTCTCCTATCATCCCACGACCTTATCCATATTACTTATGATCTGCCTGTCAAATCCTTCAATCCAAGAGTCATATCATATCGTAATTTGGACCTTCTTTCCTATGAATCTCTTCAACCTGATCTGGACTCTATCCACTGGGACACGATATACTCCGACAACTCCATTGATCCTATGGTCTCCACTCTTACCTCAAACGTACGATCCATACTAGACATCCACGCTCCCCTGAAAACCAGAATCTTAGGCCGTCCTACTGCGCCTTGGCTCACCCCCGAGATAAAGGATATGATGAAGAGAAGGGAAGCGGCAAGACGCAAATTTCGACGCACCCGTTTGCAAGAAGACTATGTGTCTTTCAAGAAGCTCCGCAATGAAACCCAATGCGCAGTGCGACGTGCTAAATCCCTCCATATCCATTCTGTCCTTTCCGATGCTCCTGATGCTAAGTCTAAATGGAAAATCCTTCAAAAATTGTCCTTTCCTGAACCCAATAACCTTAGTTCCTTCCAAGTCACGCCTGACGAACTCAATAACCATTTTATATCCTCAGCTCCTAATTCTTCGACAACTCCAGGTATTAATTACCAAAACTTCAATCCAGACAGTTTCTTCTTTTCTCACGTGTCCTACGATGAACTACTTACTGCAATTCTGAAATCACGTACTAACGATTATGGACCAGACAAAATTCCTGTGAAACTAATAAAATCCAGCCTCCCATCCCTCATACCGGTACTATATCATACATATAATTTCTCTTTGCAAAATTCCACTTTTCCTTCTTCCTGGAAAACCGCTCTCGTCCGACCACTAAATAAAGTTCCCAATCCTACATCACCGCAAGATTTCCGTCCTATTTCTATTCTCTCCAATCTATCATAGCCGCTCGAACGCCTTGTTTAAACCCAGCTATCAAATTTCCTTGAAAAAAACTCTCTCCTTAGTCCTCTCCAATCCGGTTTTCGACCCCGTTATTCTACCCAATCCGCTCTCCTTAAAATAACACAAGACCTCCAAAATGCCATTGATAACCAAAAATTAACTATACTTATCCTCCTAGATTTCTCAAAGGCGTTTGACACGGTTGACCATAGTATCCTTCTAACCAAGCTCCAAAATCTTCCAGTATCCAACAGTGCTTTGCGCTGGTTTCAATCCTTCCTCTCCGATCGTTCTCAGTATGTAGTAGTGCCAGATCAACCTCCTTCCATTACCCTGCCACTATCCTGTGGTGTCCCTCAGGGATCGTCTCTATCCCCCACTCTATTCGCTATCTATATTAATGACCTCCCTCACCTTATCCATCACTCTAAATATCACCTCTATGCTGACGATTTCCAAATATACCTTTCCTTCCCACCCTCCGACCTATTACCAGCTACAAAAAGACTACAAGAGGACTTAGATCGAATAAGTCACTGGGCTGTAGTCAATAAGTTAAAACTTAATGCTGAAAAAACAAAAGCAATTGTAATAGGATCCCATCACCTCCTGAAAACAGTTCCACATATCCCAACCCTATTCCTAAATAGTAATCCTATAAAGTTCCACCCATCTGTTAGAAACCTGGGAGTAACCTTCGACCAAACTCTATCCTTCAAAAATCATATTTCCGAAATCTCCCGTCGAACCTTTTCAAGCATAAATCGACTATATTCCCTCCGTCACCTATTTCCGTATGAAACCCGAAAACTCCTCGTTACCTCTCTAATATTTCCCCACTTCGACTATTGCTGTACGGTATACGATGGTGTTTCTGGGGATCTCGAAGTAAAAATAAAACGCTTATTTAATTGCTTTGTCCGATTCATCTTCGGGGTCTCCGGGTACGCCTCCGTGTCTCAATTTTATGGCGAGTTGAAGTGGCTTTACCCTTCCAATCGTCGCAAGTATTTCCTTGCGACATTCCTTTACCAAGCTATCCAATCCCGCCGTCCATCATACATTTTTGACCTCCTTCAATTCAAATCCTCTGTTCATCCTCGTTGTACACGCTCCAGGCCTTCGGATTTATACAGTACGGCCCACCGAACTGCACATTTCGACAGATCCTTTCTCATTCGATCCTCAATCCTATGGAATTCTATCCCTCCTTCCATCCGTCACTCCAACTCTCTTTCAACCTTAAAATCCCGCATATTTAATCATTTAATGAATACCCAGGCTCAATAAAATTGTAAATAATTTATTATTATCATTATTTATTTTTGTCACTGTTTTTGTTTTTTTCTTATTTGAATATGTCTAATTTTATGTAAGTCATTATTAACTTGTTAATATGTATTTAACTTACTCTAAGACTGCAAAGCACATTTTGTAAATTCTGTATTTTTTTATTCTAAAGGGACTTGTCCCAGGATAATAAAAAAAAATATTTATTATTTATTATTATTAATTTACAACTGTATTAAAGATTACAATAAGTAAATGTGAGGAATGAAAAAAAAAATCATGAAAATGTCTTGAGAAAGAACTACCCAGTGGTAGCACTTCACTAACTATTTTAACTCAGTAGGTCCCGAGGCAACCTTCTTTTTAGTCGCCTGGGGAAATTAATTAAGATAAAAAGTTCAGATTAAATAATATAGCAATATCAGATTGTAATTATCAGTAATAATTTTATACCCTATTTCTAACTTTACATTGCCTTTAAAAACTTTGTATATAAGATATTAATTTTACTAAAAATTTTAGCTGTCAACGGTATGTTATACATCTATTTAAAAAAAAAAAAAAAAAAAAAAAAAAACATAAAAAAATTATTTTCGTTCTTTTCTCCTTTAGTTGGTGATAGAATTTGTCCAACTTTTATATAAAGCCGCTTTTAAAGAATCCTAAGAAGTTGATATTAGTAATTCTTAATCTACAAAATTGATTGTACCTTAGATTAAGACAAATTTTAAATATCGGCATTTAAGCCCCGTCGATTTGTTTCAATCAGAATGGCACCTACATTATTTAAGAGAAAATTAAATTTTGCATCATTATAGCGAGTTTAATAAAAATCGTTGAAGCCATTTTTGAGAAAATCGCAAAATGCATAGTATAAAGTAGCACTTCTAGCCAATTTTGATGAAAACGTTGCCTCACCATCTTGCGCGTATAGCTGTCTTAAATATGAAATTTCAGTTTTATACGACTTTTTGTTTTCGTGCTAGTCTTACATACACATTTTTCGGGACATGGTTATTTGGACTCAAGGGACCCTAAAACGTGTATTCCAGTTGAAGACTGGAATTCGAAAATATTCACTATCGCAATACTTTCCCTTACTATATATTTCATATATAGGTAAGTGAAAGTAAAAAACACGACATACCATCACTTTAGAACTTGTGTAAAACTTCGCTTAGGATTTCCAACTGAAAATTTGGATGCGTCTTGTACTAAAAAAAATCGCTCAGCTTTTCCTTGATTCGAAAGCATTTTAACAATCACGGACTGTATAATGAATGAATTATAAGTTGTGTTGTTGAAGTGGACTTAATAAAGTGGGGACTTAGTTGATAAAGCCTCATGCGGATGTAAAGTTCTGATCGATTCCTGTAATCGAAGCGCGGCAACTCCCAACTGATGCTTGATTATTTACGCCGTTTTGACTCCCCTTCAAAAGCCGATTCATAAACACTCCGCTACAAACTTGGAACAGGTAGCTTAGAATCAAACTGGAAATAAAGTGATCCCAAAATGTTAATTATTAGCCTAGCTTTAGCGGAATGCAATGCAAACATCCCTAAAAGTTGGGAAGGTGGGTGGGGTCCTGATTGACTTGTCAAGGTTAATTAGGAGCGGCAAGAACAACACTCAGCAGACAGTAGATAATTAATGGAAGTTTAAGAAGCCGGCAACTGTTTGTTGGGTTATAAGGGTTCGCTTGTCGCTTCTCAAACAGTTCTAGTCGAGGAGGCGATGAAAAGGAAAAAAAAAAACAGGGATTTAGTCGGATCTCTGAAGTCGTTGATATAAGTGAAAAGAATAAATGTACAACTAAGTAAATAAATTAATAAGAGAGAAGGAAGTAAGAGTGAGAAGTAAGGACCACGCATTTTAAAATGCTAAAGTGCATCTGTGAAGGCATTAAATGGACTGCTGTAGGTATTCCGGTATGTTATAGATCAAACTACTATGTTCTGCTTGGTAATAACGTAAAGGCGGATCTAGTAGTTTTTGGTTTTATTTTAAAGAGATTTAGAGAGGTGCCTAACGACTTGAACAATACTATTCAAGCCAAAGAGAAAGGTGTGTCCTATACATTCTGCTAGTTGGGCTAGAAAGGTCAAGATTTAATTTGTTGTTTCGCTTAATACTCAGTTCAAACGCAGCAAAATGTATCGAAATTTTAAGTTTTCCAATTCAAACTAAATATTCTACCTTTTAAGTTATGTAACTTAGAGATACCATTATATAATATAATAGTAAATCGCCTCATATCCAAATTATATCACCTATTTTCGTAATATTTTTACTAACTCTGAAAACTTTCATCATAAATACATATCTAATTACATATCGGGTTGTTTCACATGAAATGTCCGTTTTTATTGTTTCTGAAATACATAAAGGATTTTGCAGGTCTCTGTTTTTTTCTTCCGAATGTTTACATATTTAAAGTAAACAGCTACTAATCCTCTACCTTTGTATTATAAACATTAGCTTCCCAATCAATTACCCACTTTTTAGTATACCTCCAAATATGAACATGGAAACACGCGATTTTCCAGTAATATTTTTGTACGAGTTCAAACTCGGCCATTCAGCAGCTGAGGCCGCTAGAAATATTTGCAAGGCGTTTAGGGAAGGGAGTGTTAATGAACGGACCATTCGCCGTTGGTTTGCTAAGTTTTCAGCTGGGGATACCGGCTTGGAAAACTTGTCCCGAGGAAGACCTCCGTCCGTAATAGACAACGATGTACTCAAAGACGACTACGAAGTTCTTCCACACCCACCATATTCTCCCAACTTGTCTCCAACAGATTACCACCTGTTCAGGAATTTAGACAATTTCGTCAAAGAAAAATGTGTCACGTTGGGAAAAATGTGTAGGAAAAGATGGTAAATACTTCGAATAAAATTATCTTGTTTTCATATCGTATTTTTAATAAAAATCCGTTACCTTGAAAACGGACATTTCATGTGACACAACCCAATAGAATATTTTTCCATTATTATTTTCTATATATAGTGACAATTTTCATTTTTATCACTATTACTTATTGATTCATTTTTCTTTATGCACTTAATCTATATATTTTTTAAACCAAACCTCAATGGGTAGATACTATTGCCGATCAACTCACCATGGCAATACAATAAGTATTTAAACATTTCAATAGGTGGAAAATTGAGCCCAATGAGAGTAATACAAAACCTATTGCATAACGAAATCCTGACATGAGCATCAGGCTTAAAGTTGAGAAAAGTACAGATTAAGAGTCAAGTAATACATTACTAGGAGAGGGGCCCAAATGTGTCCCACCGATTTTGATGAATTTTTTTACTTTCACTTACTATATATAGTAAGGGAAAGTATTGCAATCGCGAAAATTTTCGAATTCCAGTTATCAACGGAAATACACATTTTAGGGTCCCCTGAGTCCAAATAACCAAGACCCGCAAAAAGGTCTGTGTGTGTGTGTGTGTGTGGTAACTCCCGGGCGGAAACGGTAAGTCCTATGAAACTGAAATTTCAAATTTAAAAGAAATATACTCCCGAGACGTTACGAAACCTTTTTCATCAAAATGAGCTTACCAGAAGATCCACTTTATACCATGCATTTTGCACCTTTTTTCGATTTTCTCGAAAACGGTTCAGACGATTTTGATTAAACTCGCTATATCGATGTAAAATTCAATGGGCTTTAATATCATGTAGGCTTCATTCTGATTAAACTGGTCTGATAGAGCTTAAATGCCGATATTTTATTTCTTTCTCTAAAGTACCTTTATTTTTGTTGATTCTATAAAAATAACTATATTATCTTGTTAACACTAATGAAAAACAGCTAAATATGCAAGTTGAGCTAATTTGAAATGCAACTAACGGAGAAAATTGAAAACATGTTTTTTAAATGCAATTTTTTGTTTTTGAACATATGAACAGTTATCTACATATATACATGTATGATATACCGTTGGAAAGCTAAAGATTTTAGAAAAAATATTATATTATACTGAAGCTTTTAAAAGTTATTAGAGAGTGGTGAAAAGAAGATAAAACTAACTGATTATTTTTGATAATAATATAATCGATTTTTTAACATGAACACATGTTTCTATATAAATTCAAGTTAATTAATTCTTTAATAGTTTCTTGTATTTATGTCTCTAACTGTATTTGAAAATTTTTTCATTGATTTTAAAAATGGAGGTAAGTGAAAGTCGTGTGTTGCCAGATATTTTTTTTTTTTTATAAATGTTGGGAACGGAATAGAAGTAAAAGTCCTGCTTAAATAAACGGAAATTTTATTAATAATTAATAAACCGATCGGGCTTAAGGTTAACAATGAAGTCTGCTTTTCACAATTATATCTTCAATTAAAGCTCCAGGGGAACAATTAACTCTGGATGGTATAATAGCCATGATTGGATATGATAATGCTTTCTCTAAATGGAGATTTAAAACCGATTAAACTTGTAGTTGCGAGAACAATATAGCTTCCGGATCTCTCTCCCCGTTATCCTTTATTATTTTCAATAACGAACCTTTGTGATCGAAGGGCTTACTTTTCAAGATAAGTAGAATCTGAATAATGAATAAAAAAAAAAAATCCGTTCGTCCGCCACCCGCGACTTTTTTTTATTAAGAAGCACTTAAGCGATGGTTTTTGAAACTCGGCATAAAAATATAAGCGCATCCAACGATAATCTTAACACCTAGACATTAATCCATATTCTCTTAGTTTTAAAATGGCGGCCTATCAAAAGTGATTTAATTCGATAACTCAGTTAGAGTTTATAACCAAGAAACCGGGATCAATAATAGAAAAGAAAAGAAAAAAAAAACGAAATTTAACCTATAAATATGCCTATAACTCCGTTACTTTTTAATATACAGAAATAATGTATTGAGTTTTAGGATCACGACACCGTGACGAATAAAAATAAAACATTAAATTAAATCTTGCATAATATAATAATAATAGGCTTACCGAACCCGAAGGTTCGATGCCAATACGACCAAATTCTTTCTACACAGACTCGTCCAATTCAAGCCCAAGCCCCTGAGATCAGCCTTAACGCAATCCTCCCATCGACACTTCGGCCTACCTTTCGGACGTCTACCAGTCGGATCAGCAAATACCAACTTTCTCGGAATCCGTTTCTCACCGAGCCCAACAACTTTACTCGCCCATTGGAGTCTCTGCGATGCTATCAACTCAATTATATTCACAGGATACAAGTTCCGCAATTCCGCGTTGTGCAACCTTTTAAACTCCCCAGTGGCCTCATCTTTCTTCGGACCAAATATTTTACGCAGTACCTTATTTTCGAAAACCTTAAACCCGTTGTTCATCCTTCAAGGTAAGCGGCCACGTTTCACATCCGTAAAGAACCGTCGGAAGAATAATAGTTTTATGAATTCTAACCTTTAAGTTTTTAGACAGAAGTAATTTAGCAACTGAATAATAACACGCATTTCCCATCTCTAACCGGGACTTTATTTCTTCCTGGATTTCATTTTTTCTTGTTACCATTGAACCTAAATACTTGAATTTCTCTACGTGTTCAAAAGTATGACCTGATAAATAAATATCATCAAGATCGCCACCATTTCTGCTACTAATCATATATTTCGTCTTATCGGTATTTAATTCGAGACCTATTTGTTTACCGGTTTTTATTAACACACTTGTATTTAGTTGTATGGTTTCCGTGTCTTCACCTAGCAGTACCAAATTATCGGCATACCCTAATACCGGAATCCTGTCACCCATATTTACTTTCTCGGTACACATCACCTTTTCTATGACATATTCTAAAGCTATATTAAATAACACAGGTGAAAGGGAGTCATCCTGTTTCAAACCCGATCGCACCTCAAATCTCTCGTAGTAATTATGACCGATTCTAACTTTATGGAATGTTTACGACAAACACATCTCTAGGTTTACTATCTTTCTAGGTATTCCCTGTTCAATCATGATGATTTGCCTATATATACACTTGTTTATTTAGGTTCACAAAATTAAAAAAGAATCATTGAAATGGGTTCAGAAATAGCAGAGATAAAGCGTTGAAATAAGCAATGGTGATTGATCATTTTCCTTTGAATTATTAATGCTCTTCATATTAGTTAATTGTTTTTAAACAGCTATAAAAACAGTTATACCCTAATACAGTTATTTGGAAATAATAAACGATTGTGTAATAATTTGCAGCGTTTTTATTATTTTTTCTAAATTCAAATTTAAATGGAAATATTTATCTAAGTATTTTTTAAGTGTTCATATATCTACTACAATAAAAATTGAATTTTTTTATTTTTATTTAATCCTTGTCACATTTCGATTTTTATACATCAGATATGGTAACTTTACATAGAACTTTACTTCCTCTGGTATCCTTTGATTTTAATGAACTTGCCAATGACAATTTATAGATTAATGATTTTTTTTTCTTCCTGCTTCATTTACTTCTGTAAAAAGTAACTTGATTTTTGAAAATATTTTTTCCAAAATTTTACGCTTTTCAAGGGAGTATTATTAGAGTTTTGGAGAATTATCCAATATAGTTTATGAAGCCGCCTGGTTATTGATTTTATTTGAATTGAATAGTGTTTTATTGCTTTTATGATTTACGCCTTTTGTGTTGGAGTTATTAAGGATATCTGATATTTCACTCTTAGGTGCCCTTTTATTTCCAAAAGGCATATTTTAACTTTATCGTTTTTTTATATTTTGTTATTCGTTATTCGGATTCCACGTACAGTGAGTGTCAAAAGTATTCGGAATTCACTACCATTCCGTAATTTACTTGCTTTTAACTTATTTTTTATGTTTTTGATGAGTTGTTAACCACTTTAAAATGTTAGAAGGAAGGTATACAATAGCTAAAACCAAAAATTACGAAAACAATCATTTAATTTTGAACGTTTTGAACGTTTATTTACGAAAAAACTAAAAAAAAGTGTATGTCAATGGTGTTAAAAGTATTCGGAATTACGTGATTTCCTAATTATATTAATGCAGTTATCATGAACAAACATCCAGTAGGTATAACCTTTTGGTATAATTATACCATTTAGCCTATTAGGAATTGATCTTACTAATTAATTGGTTGTTGATTGATTGACATCAATCTTTTCTTTGAAAACTGTTCTAAACATTACGTCTATTCCCTTTTGCCTTGCCTCCTGAGAGACGTTGTCCGTACTTCTTTTACCACGTTTTTCTTTTTGTCAATTTTTTTTAGAAAGCTGCGAACAGTTGAGTTCTAAAAAATACATAAATAAGCTAAGGTTTACTCATTTAGCCATTGTTTTCTTATTTGATGAATAATCAGTCTTACTGTTTTAACATTTAATAATTTTTGGGGGCTCACTTTTTTTATTTCATATTTTATTATTATATCCTCTACACTTTACTCAGCCATCCAGATGTTCTCACATTTTTTTTTTTACATTTCAATCATTTCTCTGTAAAAAAATGTTCGAAGCCGTTGTTCGATCGTTGCGTTTTTATTTTATGGCCTTATTTTTTAAAAAAATTCTTTCCAAGGTTGAGTATATGTTACATGAGGGATAAGAATTGTTTAGGACATAAAATTATGCCGAAGATTAGTGAAAATATGAACATTTGAAGCCATTAAACAGTAGGATATTACGATTTCCGAATACTTTTGACACTGAATGAACTTGTAATTTTAGTTTATTAATCAGATGTTTTTAATAACAATAAACTTTCCGCTTATCTGGTCAGTGATTTTCCTTTATGTGGGTCTATTTTAAAGATTTATGAGTGAAAAAGAATTATATGAAATATACTTATTAAATGAAAAGAAATACGAATTCCGAATACATTTGACACTCACTGTATCTTGAAACGTAAGCCTTCTAATTTTGAGGGGGAGGGATTCATTTTTTTTTTTTTTGGTCGATTACAAAGGCTTATTATTGAAAACAATAAACCAAAACCGTTAGCTTATCTACGAATCAAGAAAGTTCACGGGAATCCTTCAATTAGATAATGACGTGCAAGGATTTACAAGGTGCAACTGCTTTCATTACAAGTGCTTTATTTTTCTGAGGCTGGTAATGAGGAAAGTTACTTAATCTCGGTTCGCGGGGTTTTATTTGACAGCTTTTTTTTTTCTTTTCTTTTTCTTTTACCCCATTGAATGAAGAATCCATTCTAGCTCATTAGGGCTCCCTTTTTACGTGTCGGTCTCCTTCCAGCCTCAGCCCCCTAGCCTCCCTCCCCCATCATCCCCCCACTCAAACAGCACCTTGGGGTACTCGAGTGCTGCTTCTTCGAGCCCCGATTAATGAAACAAAAAAACTGTGTAATGAGTTCCCCTAGTCTAAGGCAGTGGATCCCCACAAAAATGTTTCGCGGGCCCTCCATCCAATCAATGAAATATCAGGGACCCGAATCGGGTTCTTTTCGAAAGTTACCTATTTTTTATTTCAATCTACAACAATTTTGTTGAGTAAAATTACAATCTTTCCCAATTTGGACATCAATAGTAGTGGTGAAAGATATAATACATACTAAATACATACAATATTTACACGGCATAAAATTACAATAAAAAATATATACAATAATGAATCAATACAACAAAGTCAAGAAATCACTCATACCTATATACACATACACACACTCATACATACATCACATTGAGTGGAGAATCTAGCCAGTGCTAGAACTCCAATATATTTACAAAAGATCGCGGGGCCACTGCCGTTTCAACCTTCTAGGTGGGTTGTATGGTTGAGTGGAGCTGGATAGGGATTGAGCTAGGGCATTAGGATGATGAATGAGGTTCTGGTGGAATTTGGAAACTTTGGATGGAATTAGGTCTGAAATAAATGGAACATTAAGGCCGTGGTGCAAGGTATAGTTGAAGACGTAATAAGGAGCATTTACTATTGTACGGAGGACTTTGGATTGAAATGATTGAATGCATTTGATGTTAGAACGTCTAGCTGTCCCCCACAGTTCAAGTCCGTAGGTCCAGATGGGCTTCAGTATTGCCTTGTAGATTAATAATTTGTTGTCAACTGTAAGTTCAGATTCTCTGTTGAGTAGTCGGTATAACTATCCGAATCGTCGGTTGAGTTCTTGTCTTTTAAGTCTTGTATGTGGGTTCCATGTCAATCTTTTGTCTAACAGTAAGCCAAGATACCGGACTGTATCTGAGAGAGGAATTGGTAATGAGTTGAAATAAACTGGCGGACAGGATTTTCGTCTAAGAGTAAAAGTTATGTGTTTACATTTGGCTTCGTTTACCTTTACACGACAGTTATTACACCAGTGTTCGATAACGAAAATGTGTCTCTGAAGGTTTATGGGTGTTATTTCAGGATTGGGACTGGATGATAGGATGGCGGTGTCGCCTGCAGAAGTTGCCAGAAAGGTGTCTACCTAGATAATATTTAATTTCAATCCAAAGCATACTAAAACATATCCTTCCAAAACATTAAATAACAATTCTAGGCAGAAGTAAATTGGTTAGAAAAACTAAATATTTTCTGTAATTATATAGAATAGTACGTAGTTTAAATCATTATATTAATTCTAAGCCGTATCCGACTAACGGAAACCTTTTGTTGTTGAAATAACGGATAAAGGATTAAATAATCTCAGTTAAAATTATTTATTTCAGTTTACAACTGTATAAAATAATGCAACAAGTAAATGTGAGTACGCGTGTGTCTCACACGTCACTAAATTATAAATACTTGTTTCAAAATACACGCTTATGTCCAATTCCATATTCATCTATAATATTAATTACATTCCAACGTATAGCCTTTTTTTTTTTTTTTTTTTGTCGGTTAATGGATTTTTGATGGCTATTAAATCTTCATAACCGTGTTTTATTTATTTATTTTTTTAACGTTTTAACAATTTGCCAAATAAACCGTGAAAATATTCATTTATGAATAATAAAGATTCTCTGATATTCAGTATATCCCCCATATTGAATGAGTTATTTAAGAAAACAAAGAAAAGAATTCATTATTTGGTAAAGCAAATGCAAAACCCTCTTAAGCAAATATTTCCTTATATTCTCTAGTTTCGATGAGATACATTTCATGAATTTTTTATTTAAATCATCTGTGTAAGTAGGGAATAATTCCGAATAGATCTTTTATGAGTTGAAAATACCCGGAACAGGTCTTTTACAGAATGATAATTAAAAAAAACAATAACGAAATAATGTTTTAATGAATTTGATAGATGTAATAAATAAATAAAAACAACAGAAACGTAACCGATTGATAATATGTACTCGTATATTATAGGTACTATTGCCATAAATGCATATAATTAACGAAAAATGAAATAGTTACGAGCAAAGCTGCGGGTAACAGCTTATTATAAATAAGATGTCTTCTAAATATTCATTTTCTTAACGAAGATTAGAAATTCGAATATGAAATGTAATTAAATGCTATAAAATATATATTACTCTAATGCATAAAACATTCAGTAATTTAAATAATATAGACGATATTTCTTAGTATGGTAATGAGAACTATTAAAGAGAGTCAGTGTTGTCACCACTGAGTATATCACAGGTTATATTCTTTGATACTGTACTCTATCCCTTTTGGTTATTTCCGAAGAATAGTGTTTCCACATTTCGTTCCACGTATTACTATATTTATATTACAAAAATAATTAAGTAAATATGTTTAATATTAAATTAATGAGAAATTTTCAACAATCCGGAAACAAACATCTCAATTATCCAATGTTGTTTTGATGCGACGGTCAATTACGTTTTGGCCCTCTGACCCCCGGAACCTTTCATTAGCTGGAATCCATTTAGGTCAGTGAAATCCGCCGCGGGTGAAAAGCCCTTGACGTGACACAAACTGGGATTTGATCCGACTCAATTGGAATCAGCTCTTCAATAAAGGAGCATAAATACTTGGGGTCTGATGGCCATTGATGAGGGCTTAGGGTACCTTGTCTCTAGCACCAATTTCAATCTCTTGATGAGCTGATCCCATTTGTAACTGTCTTTTTGATGATGTCAGGTCCCTAAGCGAGGTATGAAAAAAATGTCGATCTTTTTTTATAGACGAATGGACTGCGTGAACTTACCTGACAAAATAATAACGTTAATCCAACATATAACGTTCCTGAAACTCTAGGGAGTTCATTCGAACTTTACTTTTTATAATATTTTACTTCTTCTAATGTGGTATGCTTGGTATTTTACGGATTTAAGACGAATGTGATGGACAACCCCCAAGGGCATTCTATCCTTATTTTACACTTAAGAAGGGCTTGGACGTAGATTTAACGGCTTCTAGGTCAATATAGTATTCCTTGACAACCTCTTTAGACGTTGTTTCTTTATTTTACATTATCAAAGGTCGTCGGACCGTGATTTAACCGTCTTAAAGCCCAACATAGCATTCTTAGAATTCTGATGGTCATTCGATTCTTATATAACTTTTTGGATCTCACGGCTTCAAGATCAATGTAGTCCTGGTGGACAACCCCGATGTACAATCATTCTTTATTTTACATTTTTCGAAGAGGTCTGATGTTACTCTCCTATAAGTGACTTGAAATGGTTCCTTTTCTTCACTCGCAGAAATATTTCCTAAGATCATACCTTTACCAAACAGTTCACTCTCAGCATCCTCCCCATATCCATAGTCTTCTTCAATTTAAATCCTCAGTCCACTTTCTTGAAATAAGATAGCGCCATTCTGAGCTGTACGTTCCTGCTCCCAAAACTAAAACTTTTGATCGTTCCTTTTATATCCGCTCTACTACCCTCTGTAATTCTTTACCTACCTATATCCGCCATGCTGCTTCTCCCAACTTTTTCAACACCTTCAGTCATCCCAAACTGACATTCAGCAATTATATTTCAATAATAGAAATTGAAATTTGAATGAAGAAAATAATTGTCTTCTGCCTAAATATAGTACATATATGTATGGATTGTTTATCAATTCATTTTTTTTTTCAAGATAATTGTCTCCTGAGGATTTATTTATTATTTGTACAATATTTCTCCTTATTCCTTATCTCATTAGACATATTATATAGTAGTGTACATATTATATAGTAGACATATTATAGTATTTAATATTTTAATGTACATAGCTGTTATTCTTAAGGGGCCCAGAATATAATATTTTCGATTCTGTTATAGAATACCGTCGGGTTGTAATAGTTCAGTCAAATCTTGTCTGTCTACCTTTAAAATTAACAAGTAAGTACCAAAGTACCGACAGAACAAAAAAAATTATTGAAATTGCCTAAGAATTAGCTAAGATATTGCGTTTGGAAATTAGTGTTTGTGATTTATCATTTTTTATTAATACCAATTGACAGTGCGTCTCCTTCCCTTTTCTTTATCTATTTAACCTGATCTTAATTCAAATGATAAGTTAGTTGTTTTACAACAATATATTTTGAGTGAATAGCATCTGTATAAATTTTATATAGATATAATTATTTAGAAATTATTGACCATTGTGTAGTAATGTGCAACTGTGTTACTATTAAAACATATAGACATTCCCTTGGATAAAATAACTTTAGATATGAGGTGAAGAGATAGGCATATGTAACAGGTTTGAAATTATTATATTAGTAGATTTTTTTTTTCAGAAGCCTCAGAGGGCTTGAAAATAGCGCAAAGTTCAAAATCGGTGGGTATTGGTGAGTATGGTGATTGTTATAGAAGGATAGGTCCGGGCCCACTTCAGAAATGCAGTTATGCATAGTTTAGTTTCTAACAAACTAAGGGACAAAACATCGGATTTTAGATTTACACATAGGATACCAAAGGAATTCACAGGGTTTGTCGAGTGATTTGGATGTTGATTTCCAAAAATAAGCCTAAAACGTCTTTTTTACTTGAAATTTCCAAGATACAGAATGTTTTTGTTATTCAGGAACATTCAATTTTACATGAGATTCACTTTTATATCAAATCAATAATTACACACGATAATGTATTTGATCATGTTCAATTCAGAGTCCTATAGAATGCGGTAACATTTTATAATAATAATAAAAAAAAAGTCTACTCCATTTGTCAGAGAGGGAAATCCAGTTAAATTATTACAAAGAAAACTGTATTGGAAATACTCGCTGTTCCAAAGGCGGAACTCCTCTGGACTTCAGAAGGTTTCTTAATGTATAACTTCCAGGCTTAAAGTAACTTCTTTCCCAACATTTTTTTTTCCCTTTCCGAATCTGCTTTGAGCCCAAAACCAACTTCCGTGCCAGGGCAAAGAATTATGTGTATCTGGCGGATGTTTATATCCAGTATTGAGAGGGAAAAAAAAATTATAACAATAATTTCAAACATCCATGCCTAACTGTCATTAGTTGGTATCTTTAAAGGTATTTGGAAAAAGAATAACAGATCATACTCAAAACAGATTTTTTACTTTAAAAATATCATGTAAACCTTAAAAAACCGTATGCAATATCAGACTTTTAAAAGGGATATCTATGATTGTATAGGCAGATCCTCGTTAATATCAATATTGAAATAATTGGTCCAGGATAACAAACACACAAATTTCACTTACCTCCATTTTGAAATCAATGAAAGAATTTTCAAATACAGTTAAGGATAAAAATACGTAAAACTATTAAATAATTAATTAAATTGAATATATATAGAAACATGTGTTTTATTAAAAAATCTATTATATTATTATAGAAAATAATCAGTAAGTTTTTCTTCTTTTCATCACTCCCTATTAACTTTTATAAGCTTGAGTATAAGATAACATTTTTTTCTAAAATCTTTGACTTTCCAACGGTATATCATACATGTATATTACTGCTCTTATGTTTATAAACAAAAAATTGAATTAAAAAAATATTTTTTCTGTTTTCTCCTTTAGTTGGGTATCGAATCCATTGAATTTGTTTATTTACCTGTTTTTCATCAGTGGTAACAAGATAATATAGTTATGTTTATAGAATCAACAAAATTAAAGGTACTTCAGAGAAAGAAAATTTAAAATATCGGCATTTATGCCCTGTCAGACCATTTTTATCTGAATGAAACCTAAATGATATTAAATCCCATTAAATTTTACATCGATATAGCGAGTTTAATCAAATTCGTCGGAACCGTTTTTAATAAAATCGAAAAAAGGTACAAAATGCATGGTATAAGAGGCTCTTCTGGTAAGCTCATTTTGATGAAAAAAATTTTGTAACGTCTCGGGCGTATATTTGTCTTAAATATGAAATTTCAGATTCATAGGACTTATCGTATCCGCCCGGGAGTTACCACACACACACACAGACAACCAAATGTGTATTTCTGTTGAAAACACGATCGCAATACTTTCCCTTACTATATATAGTAAGTGAAAGTAATAACAATCACATGATGTTAAATATTACAACCTTGCACCCTAACGTCAAAAATATTGATTTTGGTATTTAAAAAAGAAAAGATGAAAACCGTTGCTTTTCACGGTATTCACGATTGGAAATTCGTTTATACTTATTTTTTCAACTTACTTAAATTATTTTAAAAAATTCAAAATATTTACCTAACATTTTGGAATTTCACCTCCGGCAGAATGAAATAAGTGGGACAAGAAATTTTAATTACAAAATTAATCTTGAAGAATGCTTTTTAATATTTATCGACCTGACACTGAGGGATTATACTTTTAAATAAAAGGGAATATTATAAATATTTTTCCCAGAAGCTTCCATGTTTCTTGTAGGCATAAGGAGATAAATTTGCTCTATCCCTCTTTCCGTCGGCATTTTTCCCATTTTTCAAAACAATTAAACCTTAAAATCTTGACATGATTACCACTTCCATTCATTAAACACAAGATCCCAACCCATAAACATGTATAAACCTCTTTACAGATCCGCTTCCTTTAAAAAGTCCTTTTTCATTCGTGCTACCCCATTTTGTAATTCCTTACCTATATCCATTCGTAAAGCTTTATCCTCAACCACATTTAAACATCAAACACGTCACCATCTCCTTAACCATCAATCTTTCCAACATATGTAATATCTTAAGCTATGTTTGATAACTATTTACTGTTTCAAAATCCGTCTGTTATATATTTATACTTAAGTCTTAGAGACGAGACAAATAAGATTTGTAATGTAGATTTTATTATTCCTAGGGGGTTACTCGTCTTAGAATAAACTTTATTTTCGTTTCATTTCATCTTCATAAATATTATTATATTGCCCAATTATATCTAGTTTCTTCTCACTGTAGGTCGTTAGCATAGAACAGTTCGAAGCCCAAACAATGGTCCTTCATTGGTTGTATAGGTACAGGATTTTTACTATTTTATTTTATTATTTTGATGAAAGTGTATTTGTTTGTGGAAGGAGTGCATTAGGTTAGCTATTGTGATATTGGCTGCGTTACTCGCGGTGAGGTTTCCCAGTAAGGGAGCCAAGATGTACTTTGTTCTAATCAGGCCTGGCTAATTAGTGCACATTACAGTCCATTACCGCTCTGCCTCTCTCACTCAGTCCCATCCGATCCCTCTCAACCTCCCACATTTTGTTTCAATTCAGTTTAATTATTTATTCTGTCATTTTAAACTTGTCCTACTAACTTTTCGAACTATGGCATAATTTGGTGTGAGAACTACCTTCACTACTTATTCATATTCGGTCTGTCAGAGTATCCTTTATTCCAACTCTAAAACCTCCATATATCAAGTAGTGTCATAAATGGTGTGCTTATGGTCCTTTCGATCTTAAACAGTAATCATCCTTAAGACTCTCCCTCCTTAATATCAATGACATGTGGGGTTCCTCAGGGATCTTCGCTCTCACCATTTATATCAACGCTTTCCCTAATTCTATCAAACATTCATCATACCAACTATATGCGGTATCTACCTTTCCTTTCATATTTCCGAAATGCTCGAGGCGATCCAAAACCATCAACAGGACATCGATAATATCTATGATTATGCTACGACCAATGTCCGAATGCTGGACCGTGCACCTTCTAATGTCTCTTCCACGTTATGCCTTACTCATGGTAACATATTCACTTCCAGTCTTCAGTAAAAAACTCCAGAGTCATTTCCGATCAATATCTATCGTGGAGTAACCATATTTCTCAGATTACCTGAAAATCCATCGCTATCCTTAAACCAGGATTAATATTCCATGATCCATCCAAACCCCGTCAATTCATAGTATTCTTTCTCGTCCCGACCTACATTTTCACTATGGTTGGTCGTGCATAGCGGTCTGTCTGATATGTTTGACATGAGACTTAGTAGACTAATTGGCTTTTTCATTAGAATCATGTGCGAAATTCGAAGACGATCCCAAGTAGGTCGGCAATAACCCCTCGGTGCCTATTTTTAAACCGAAAAGCCTCCTTATATACGTAATATGCTTGCCACACATTCTTTTGGCCACTCAAAAAACACGAGATCCTAACCCATAAACTTGTATATACCTTCTCATAAATCCCTTTCCTTCAAAAAATCTTTTGCTATTCCTGCCTGTTTTGGAACTTAAAACCGTTCGTTAATCATTATCATTAACTTCTTTCAACCATCAATCTTTCGAACATATGTAAAATGTTACATATAAAACCTAGTCTTAGCTACCAAATGTTCCGATTAAAAACTAGAGTATTTTATTTCAAAATAAAATTTCTTTTGATTTGTGTATTATTTTCTATTCCTAAGGGGATATTAGTCCCAGAATAAAATTTATTTTTATTTCATAACTGACAGCGCATCTGCCTAATATGGTGTATTATTCTTTAATTATATTCATAATTTATTTTGGAAGTTAGGCTGTGTTTGCTCTATGTATTAATCTATTGTTTTCATTTATTACTTTGACTTACCTATATTTGTAATATATAGCAACGGAAAGTATTGTGATCGTAAAAAGTTTTGAATTCCAGTTTCAATACACGTTTTAGGGTTCCCTCAGTCCAAATTACCAAATCCTGCAAAATGGTCTTTGCATCTGTGTGTGTGATAAGTCCAACACGAAAATAAAAAAGTTCTAAAAAACTGACATTTCATATTTGAGACAATTATACGCCCGAGTGCTTTTTACAGTAAAATCGGCTGACCGAAAGTGCTACTTTATACCGTGCATTATGCACGTTTTTACGATTTTCTCAAAAACGGCTCTAACGCTTTTGATTAAACTTGCTATATCAATGTAAAATTTAATGAGCTTTAATATGATGTAGGTTTCATTCTCATTGAAATAGTCTGTCAGGGCTTAAATGCCAATTTTTTAAAGTTTATTTAAACTAAACAATCAAGTCTAACGAAATATTTTCTATGTTAAATAAATTACATATTTAATATAGGTTTAGGTCAGCGGTGATTTCAGTGATAGCATTGAGTTTAGAATGTTTTTTTTATTTTCTCAAAAATTGTTCTTTATATTGTGTGTATTTAACCTCTTACAACATATGTTCTGGATGTGTATTATCTTAAGGAATTTTTAAACTTATTGTTCTTGACTTCATATTTTACCTGCCAATAATAAAAGCGTGTTATGATAGTAATATTTAAATATCATTAACACATAATAGAAAAATATCAGTACTCATTTGATTTCAGCACATCATTAGTACTTATTATTTATGCCATTTACTTTAACTCATTTTCTATTTCAGGTGGAGGTAAGATCTGATACGAAATAACTCAGTATTGTAAGTATAATATAATAGTGTTTAATATAATGTTTTTAGTGTGTGTTTTTAGCTCACCAATAACATTACCTCATATTGGTATATTTAGTTATTGCGTACAATGTTTGGCCCTATAAGGAATGACCAAATGAATGCGAAGTATTTTTTGGCGCTACCCAGCAGTTAAAATGGGCTTTTAAGTATTTAAATTTCTTAAAGAACGATTCTTTAAAATGATGATCTGGCAATCAGAAATCCGAGGCGTAAGTGGAAAGTTTGTATCTAGTCTAATCTCGCGTCTCGGGCAGAGGTCTTGGGCAGAGGTCTTGGGTAGTGGTCTTGGGCAGGGGTCTTGGGCAGTGGTCTTGGGCAGAGGTCTTGGGTAGTGTTCTTGGGCAGAGGTCTTGGGCAGAGGTCTTGGATGGTGGTCTTGGGCAGAGGTCTTGAGCAGATGTCTTGGGTAGTGGTCTTGGGCAGAGGTCTTGAGCAGATGTCTTGGGTAGTGGTCTTGGGCAGGGGTCTTGGGTAGTGGTCTTGGGCAGAGGTCTTGAGCAGATGTCTTGGGTAGTGGTCTTGGGCAGGGGTCATGGGTAGTGGTCTTGGGCAGAGGTCTTGAGCAGATGTCTTGGGAGGAGGTCTTGGGCAGAGGTCTTGGGTAGTGGTCTTGGGCAGAGGTCTTGAGCAGATGTCTTGGGAGGAGGTCTTGGGTGGAAATCGTTTTTGCGAAGAGTATAGTTGTATCACCATCGAATCTTTGGTTTTGCTCAGTCTATTATAATTTATGAAATCTGATTTATCCATCATTGGTTCATATTTTTGGAGGAAGTTTTAAAAATAATATTTTTGTCAAATGAGACTACGCTAGGGTTGTTTGCCCTTGTGTGCTCTATTCTGTATTTTTAAATAAAAAATTCAATTGATTAACTTTTTTTTAATGATCTAAAAAGAATATAAGTTGATATTGGTTAAGAATACAGTCTAAGAAACGCTTCAATTAAGTGAACCTTATTCATTATGCCCTCGTTTTTGCCAACATTGTGGGTATTCATCAGATCTACAAATACAACAACCAATGCAATCAAAAGGAAACTAAAAATAATAATATATCATTCACTATTATAGAAGAGTATATTATACTATGATCATATCAATTGGAAACGATCTCTTCCTTATTTTGTTCATATGTATCCATTTATTCACACATGTCAAATTTACAACGTTTCGAGGCTTCACTTGCCTCATCTTCAGATATTATCTAAAATATAATTGTACAAATATTTCAACTAATTATATATATATTAAGTATATATTTTGGTTCAGTGGCCCAAAACATTATTATCAGCTATTTGTGTTTTATTTCACCCGAAAAACACATAGTATTAATAAAATTGTGATAAAATTTACTTTAAGTTAAATGAAACAATTAATAAAATCCCGTTTACGCCCGCTCGAGGCTGGTCCCTCTCGCCCTGCACATGAACCAGGGAGCGGGCCAGGGATAGACTAAGCCAGCGGGCGTATACGCCCGCTCTGGTCGTCATAGTGTTAAAGAACGATTCTTTAAAATGATGATCTGGCAATCAGAAATCCGAGGCGTAAGTGGAAAGTTTGTATCTAGTCTAATCTCGCGTCTCGGGCAGAGGTCTTGGGCAGAGGTCTTGGGTAGTGGTCTTGGGCAGGGGTCTTGGGCAGTGGTCTTGGGCAGAGGTCTTGGGTAGTGTTCTTGGGCAGAGGTCTTGGGCAGAGGTCTTGGATGGTGGTCTTGGCAGAGGTCTTGAGCAGATGTCTTGGGTAGTGGTCTTGGGCAGAGGTCTTGAGCAGATGTCTTGGGTAGTGGTCTTGGGCAGGGGTCTTGGTAGTGGTCTTGGGCAGAGGTCTTGAGCAGATGTCTTGGGTAGTGGTCTTGGGCAGGGGTCATGGGTAGTGGTCTTGGGCAGAGGTCTTGAGCAGATGTCTTGGGAGGAGGTCTTGGGCAGAGGTCTTGGGTAGTGGTCTTGGGCAGAGGTCTTGAGCAGATGTCTTGGGAGGAGGTCTTGGGTGGAAATCGTTTTTTGCGAAGAGTATAGTTGTATCACCATCGAATCTTTGGTTTTGCTCAGTCTATTATAATTTATGAAATCTGATTTATCCATCATTGGTTCATATTTTTGGAGGAAGTTTTAAAAATAATATTTTTGTCAAATGAGACTACGCTAGGGTTGTTTGCCCTTGTGTGCTCTATTCTGTATTTTTAAATAAAAAATTCAATTGATTAACTTTTTTTTAATGATCTAAAAAGAATATAAGTTGATATTGGTTAAGAATACAGTCTAAGAAACGCTTCAATTAAGTGAACCTTATTCATTATGCCCTCGTTTTTGCCAACATTGTGGGTATTCATCAGATCTACAAATACAACAACCAATGCAATCAAAAGGAAACTAAAAATAATAATATATCATTCACTATTATAGAAGAGTATATTATACTATGATCATATCAATTGGAAACGATCTCTTCCTTATTTTGTTCATATGTATCCATTTATTCACACATGTCAAATTTACAACGTTTCGAGGCTTCACTTGCCTCATCTTCAGATATTATCTAAAATATAATTGTACAAATATTTCAACTAATTATATATATATTAAGTATATATTTTGGTTCAGTGGCCCAAAACATTATTATCAGCTATTTGTGTTTTATTTCACCCGAAAAACACATAGTATTAATAAAATTGTGATAAAATTTACTTTAAGTTAAATGAAACAATTAATAAAATCCCGTTTACGCCCGCTCGAGGCTGGTCCCTCTCGCCCTGCACATGAACCAGGGAGCGGGCCAGGGATAGACTAAGCCAGCGGGCGTATACGCCCGCTCTGGTCGTCAAAGTGTTAAAGAACGATTCTTTAAAATGATGATCTGGCAATCAGAAATCCGAGGCGTAAGTGGAAAGTTTGTATCTAGTCTAATCTCGCGTCTCGGGCAGAGGTCTTGGGCAGAGGTCTTGGGTAGTGGTCTTGGGCAGGGGTCTTGGGCAGTGGTCTTGGGCAGAGGTCTTGGGTAGTGTTCTTGGGCAGAGGTCTTGGGCAGAGGTCTTGGATGGTGGTCTTGGGCAGAGGTCTTGAGCAGATGTCTTGGGTAGTGGTCTTGGGCAGAAGGTCTTGAGCAGATGTCTTGGGTAGTGGTCTTGGGCAGGGGTCTTGGGTAGTGGTCTTGGGCAGAGGTCTTGAGCAGATGTCTTGGGTAGTGGTCTTGGGCAGGGGTCATGGGTAGTGGTCTTGGGCAGAGGTCTTGAGCAGATGTCTTGGGAGGAGGTCTTGGGCAGAGGTCTTGGGTAGTGGTCTTGGGCAGAGGTCTTGAGCAGATGTCTTGGGAGGAGGTCTTGGGTGGAAATCGTTTTTGCGAAGAGTATAGTTGTATCACCATCGAATCTTTGGTTTTGCTCAGTCTATTATAATTTATGAAATCTGATTTATCCATCATTGGTTCATATTTTTGGAGGAAGTTTTAAAAATAATATTTTTGTCAAATGAGACTACGCTAGGGTTGTTTGCCCTTGTGTGCTCTATTCTGTATTTTTAAATAAAAAATTCAATTGATTAACTTTTTTTTAATGATCTAAAAAGAATATAAGTTGATATTGGTTAAGAATACAGTCTAAGAAACGCTTCAATTAAGTGAACCTTATTCATTATGCCCTCGTTTTTGCCAACATTGTGGGTATTCATCAGATCTACAAATACAACAACCAATGCAATCAAAAGGAAACTAAAAATAATAATATATCATTCACTATTATAGAAGAGTATATTATACTATGATCATATCAATTGGAAACGATCTCTTCCTTATTTTGTTCATATGTATCCATTTATTCACACATGTCAAATTTACAACGTTTCGAGGCTTCACTTGCCTCATCTTCAGATATTATCTAAAATATAATTGTACAAATATTTCAACTAATTATATATATATTAAGTATATATTTTGGTTCAGTGGCCCAAAACATTATTATCAGCTATTTGTGTTTTATATTCACCCGAAAAACACATAGTATTAATAAAATTGTGATAAAATTTACTTTAAGTTAAATGAAACAATTAATAAAATCCCGTTTACGCCCGCTCGAGGCTGGTCCCTCTCGCCCTGCACATGAACCAGGGAGCGGGCCAGGGATAGACTAAGCCAGCGGGCGTATACGCCCGCTCTGGTCGTCAAAGTGTTAAAGAACGATTCTTTAAAATGATGATCTGGCAATCAGAAATCCGAGGCGTAAGTGGAAAGTTTGTATCTAGTCTAATCTCGCGTCTCGGGCAGAGGTCTTGGGCAGAGGTCTTGGGTAGTGGTCTTGGGCAGGGGTCTTGGGCAGTGGTCTTGGGCAGAGGTCTTGGGTAGTGTTCTTGGGCAGAGGTCTTGGGCAGAGGTCTTGGATGGTGGTCTTGGGCAGAGGTCTTGAGCAGATGTCTTGGGTAGTGGTCTTGGGCAGAGGTCTTGAGCAGATGTCTTGGGTAGTGGTCTTGGGCAGGGTCTTGGGTAGTGGTCTTGGGCAGAGGTCTTGAGCAGATGTCTTGGGTAGTGGTCTTGGGCAGGGGTCATGGTAGTGGTCTTGGGCAGAGGTCTTGAGCAGATGTCTTGGGAGGAGGTCTTGGGCAGAGGTCTTGGTAGTGGTCTTGGGCAGAGGTCTTGAGCAGATGTCTTGGGAGGAGGTCTTGGGTGGAAATCGTTTTTTGCGAAGAGTATAGTTGTATCACCATCGAATCTTTGGTTTTGCTCATCATTATAATTTATGAAATCTGATTTATCCATCATTGGTTCATATTTTGGAGGAAGTTTTAAAAATAATATTTTTGTCAAATGAGACTACGCTAGGGTTGTTTGCCCTTGTGTGCTCTATTCTGTATTTTTAAATAAAAAATTCAATTGATTAACTTTTTTTTAATGATCTAAAAAGAATATAAGTTGATATTGGTTAAGAATACAGTCTAAGAAACGCTTCAATTAAGTGAACCTTATTCATTATGCCCTCGTTTTTGCCAACATTGTGGGTATTCATCAGATCTACAAATACAACAACCAATGCAATCAAAAGGAAACTAAAAATAATAATATATCATTCACTATTATAGAAGAGTATATTATACTATGATCATATCAATTGGAAACGATCTCTTCCTTATTTTGTTCATATGTATCCATTTATTCACACATGTCAAATTTACAACGTTTCGAGGCTTCACTTGCCTCATCTTCAGATATTATCTAAAATATAATTGTACAAATATTTCAACTAATTATATATATATTAAGTATATATTTTGGTTCAGTGGCCCAAAACATTATTATCAGCTATTTGTGTTTTATTTCACCCGAAAAACACATAGTATTAATAAAATTGTGATAAAATTTACTTTAAGTTAAATGAAACAATTAATAAAATCCCGTTTACGCCCGCTCGAGGCTGGTCCCTCTCGCCCTGCACATGAACCAGGGAGCGGGCCAGGGATAGACTAAGCCAGCGGGCGTATACGCCCGCTCTGGTCGTCAAAGTGTTTAAAGAACGATTCTTTAAAATGATGATCTGGCAATCAGAAATCCGAGGCGTAAGTGGAAAGTTTGTATCTAGTCTAATCTCGCGTCTCGGGCAGAGGTCTTGGGCAGAGGTCTTGGGTAGTGGTCTTGGGCAGGGTCTTGGCAGTGGTCTTGGCAGAGGTCTTGGGTAGTGTTCTTGGGCAGAGAGTCTTGGATGGTGGTCTTGGGCAGAGGTCTCTGAGCAGATGTCTTGGGTAGTGGTCTTGGCAGAGGTCTTGAGCAGATGTCTTGGGTAGTGGTCTTGGGCAGGGTCTTGGGTGTGGTCTTGGGCAGAGGTCTTGAGCAGATGTCTTGGGTAGTGGTCTTGGCAGGGGTCATGGGTAGTGGTCTTGGCAGAGGTCTTGAGCAGATGTCTTGGGAGGAGGTCTTGGGCAGAGGTCTTGGGTAGTGGTCTTGGGCAGAGGTCTTGAGCAGATGTCTTGGGAGGAGGTCTTGGTGGAAATCGTTTTTGCGAAGAGTATAGTTGTATCACCATCGAATCTTTGGTTTTGCTCAGTCTATTATAATTTATGAAATCTGATTTATCCATCATTGGTTCATATTTTTGGAGGAAGTTTAAAAATAATATTTTTGTCAAATGAGACTACGCTAGGGTTGTTTGCCCTTGTGTGCTCTATTCTGTATTTTTAAATAAAAAATTCAATTGATTAACTTTTTTTTAATGATCTAAAAAGAATATAAGTTGATATTGGTTAAGATACAGTCTAAGAAACGCTTCAATTAAGTGAACCTTATTCATTATGCCCTCGTTTTTGCCAACATTGTGGGTATTCATCAGATCTACAAATACAACAACCAATGCAATCAAAAGGAAACTAAAAATAATAATATATCATTCACTATTATAGAAGAGTATATTATACTATGATCATATCAATTGGAAACGATCTCTTCCTTATTTTGTTCATATGTATCCATTTATTCACACATGTCAAATTTACAACGTTTCGAGGCTTCACTTGCCTCATCTTCAGATATTATCTAAAATATAATTGTACAAATATTCAACTAATTATATATATATTAAGTATATATTTTGGTTCAGTGGCCCAAAACATTATTATCAGCTATTTGTGTTTTATTTCACCCGAAAAACACATAGTATTAATAAAATTGTGATAAAATTTACTTTAAGTTAAATGAAACAATTAATAAAATCCCGTTTACGCCCGCTCGAGGCTGGTCCCTCTCGCCCTGCACATGAACCAGGGAGCGGGCCAGGGATAGACTAAGCCAGCGGGCGTATACGCCCGCTCTGGTCGTCAAAGTGTTAAAGAACGATTCTTTAAAATGATGATCTGGCAATCAGAAATCGCGGCGTAAGTGGAAAGTTTGTATCTAGTCTAATCTCGCGTCTCGGGCAGAGGTCTTGGGCAGAGGTCTTGGGTAGTGGTCTTGGGTAGTGGTCTTGGGCAGGGGTCTTGGGCAGTGGTCTTGGGCAGAGGTCTTGGGTAGTGTTCTTGGGCAGAGGTCTTGGGCAGAGGTCTTGGATGGTGGTCTTGGGCAGAGGTCTTGAGCAGATGTCTTGGGTAGTGGTCTTGGGCAGAGGTCTTGAGCAGATGTCTTGGGTAGTGGTCTTGGGCAGGGGTCTTGGGTAGTGGTCTTGGGCAGAGGTCTTGAGCAGATGTCTTGGGTAGTGGTCTTGGGCAGGGTCATGGGTAGTGGTCTTGGGCAGAGGTCTTGAGCAGATGTCTTGGGAGGAGGTCTTGGGCAGAGGTCTTGGGCAGAGGTCTTGAGCAGATGTCTTGGGAGGAGGTCTTGGGTGGAAATCGTTTTTGCGAAGAGTATAGTTGTATCACCATCGAATCTTTGGTTTTGCTCAGTCTATTATAATTTATGAAATCTGATTTATCCATCATTGGTTCATATTTTTGGAGGAAGTTTTAAAAATAATATTTTTGTCAAATGAGACTACGCTAGGGTTGTTTGCCCTTGTGTGCTCTATTCTGTATTTTTAAATAAAAAATTCAATTGATTAACTTTTTTTTAATGATCTAAAAAGAATATAAGTTGATATTGGTTAAGAATACAGTCTAAGAAACGCTTCAATTAAGTGAACCTTATTCATTATGCCCTCGTTTTTGCCGACATTGTGGGTATTCATCAGATCTACAAATACAACAACCAATGCAATCAAAAGGAAACTAAAAATAATAATATATCATTCACTATTATAGAAGAGTATATTATACTATGATCATATCAATTGGAAACGATCTCTTCCTTATTTTGTTCATATGTATCCATTTATTCACACATGTCAAATTTACAACGTTTCGAGGCTTCACTTGCCTCATCTTCAGATATTATCTAAAATATAATTGTACAAATATTTCAACTAATTATATATATATTAAGTATATATTATTTATAAATTAGAAATAATTTATATTTTAACTATTTACACTATGTATAAAATTTTATATATACTTACATCTATTCCCATATTTTTATACAATATAGGTCATTAAAAAATAAATTTAAATCACAACATCAAATCTTGATATTTCATTATCACATATATCAATATGTTCTGTGTATTTGAATGTGTTCTCAACTGGTCTCTATCTAATGATAATATCTGAAGATGAGGCAAGTGAAGCCTCGAAACGTTGTAAAGTTTGACATGTGTGAATAAATGGATACATATGAACAAAATAAGGAAGAGATCGTTTCCAATTGATATGATCATAAAATAATAATAATTTATCTATTTATAGAAAAAAAGATAATAAAATAAATACAAAGTTAACAAATAAATGACGATCTTAAACACACTCATACCTACATTGAAGGTTTACTATTACGCTTTATGAAATCCGGACTGGGCTTGTAACCCCAGATATAGCGGCAAAAGCAGAATCTGTAGTATGGCAAACGTTTAAAAGGGACAAGCGGAATGTTATTAAAGGATACACTATTGCAGGATTTCACAGGTTTAAGAAGAGTAAAGTTTATTTTGTGGGATTTAAAGGTTGTTTTTTTTTTTAATTCATCAATTCTGACACCATACTTTAAGGTCTCTTATGTGTTGGCTAATTGGTAGAAAGGGAAGTATTGAGGTATCAGCTATTTAGACTGAGTGAAGAATGGCTGCCTAGCGATGATATACTGTATACTGCCACGAGCAAAACCAACAACCTCAGTAAGAAGTGACGAATAAGAACTTTTGTGATTTATTTAAAGTACCTGCATGTGTGGTAGGACTGGATGATGATCAAGTATTTAATAAGTGGAGGGCTAGCGGAGTTTTTAAAGCAATCCCGGGTGCCAGTCAGGGCTCGGTCAAAGGCGTTTTATATTATATATATATATATATATATATATATATATATATATATATATATATATATATATATATATATATATATATAATTCATTTTTTTATGTATTGAATTTGATTCTTAACTTTTATGTACTTTATTATTTAAATTAATCATAAAAATACTGAGAAAAAATTCTGCAATAATCAGATCTCCTATTATATGCGACAATGAGCTAGTATTTATTTTTAGTAATGTGGAGTTTGTGGAGTTTCTTTCACAGCCTAAATACGAGTCTCTACTCTCAAGTGAAACGAGCAATAAAAATATGCTATAAAAACAGGAGAAACTAACACTTCAAGACTTGGGAATTACACCATTAAGTTTTACTACTGTAACTTACGTCATACTCGTGAGATTGTGAAATTCTTTGATGGGATTGCCTTAATGGATATAGCTTTAAGGGGAGGGGGATCCTGGGTATAGGTATTAAAAAATCTGGTGCGCGCAACACACGAAATCCACTTAAATCGGTTTTCAAATTAATTTAAGAACTATGAAATGGAACTGAAAAAATTTAAAGAATTATGTTAAGTTTTCTTGGAATATGTTTTAGATTAGAATAAAAGATAAAACAATATAAAATTTTTCAGTAAAATAATCGCGAAAGTTTATAATAGGGCATAAACCTTACTGTCACTTTACATTATATTTTACTTCTTTGTTAATAAAGCCACATTTCTTCTAAAATCTTTAGCTTTCCAGTGGTAATAATTCCAGTGGTATATTGTATATAAATATATTAATATTATTAGGTTTGGAAAAGAATATAATTACCTAAAAATACACTTCTCCTCATTTCCTCTTCTAGTTCAACTTGTTTATTTATCTGGGTTTTTTTTTAATCAATAATTATAAAATTATATGGTTATTTTATTAAAAAAAGAAAGTTCAAATATTCGGTATTTAAGCCCTGCCAAACTATTTCAATGAGGACGCAACCTACATGATATTAAAGGGCAGTAAACATTACTTTGGTATAACGATTAAACTCGCAAGTTGTAGCCGTTTTATGAAAATCGTAAAAAAACACAAAATGCAAGGTATAAAGTTACTCTCCTGTTTGGCCGATTTCGATGAAAAAGTTGCTGTAACATCTCAGGCATATACGCCTCTTAAATATATATATATATATATATATATATATAATATATATATATATATATATATATTTTTTTTTTTTTTTTTTTTTTTTTAATTGAAATTTACAACTGTATGTTCATACATAAAGTAAATATGCTACAATGATAAAACACATGAAAAAAACAAAACAAAAAAAAAACATGAAGAGAAACTGCCCGTTGGCAGCACTCTAGTAGTGAATCTACACAAAAAGGTCTCGAGGCCATCTTCTTTTCAGACGCCTCGGCGAATTGTCAGGAATTGGAAGCAAGGATTGAAACTAGTGGATTAGAGTGGTTGTGGAGTTTTTCATGGAAGGAGTGATACCTGGTACAGGCCAAATCAATGGAACATTAAGGTCTTTATGGATGATTTTATTGGTGAGAAAGTAAGGAGCGTTAAGGATTTTGGATTGTAAGGATTGGATAAGAGAAGAGTTTGGTTTCCTCTTAAATATGAAATTTTAGTTTTATACAACTTATCGTTTTGGAGCTAGACTTACCACACACATACACACATACACACACACACACACACACACACACACACACACACACACACACACACACACACACACACACATACACACACACACACACACACACACTCACACACACACACACACACACACACACACAATCTCTAAAACGTTTATTTCCGGTGAAAACTCGAATTCGGAAATTTTCACGATAGCAATACTTTTCCTTACTATATATTTCATATATAGGTATGTTAGAGTAAAAAAAAAGGATCACAAAATGAATCATATGACATAATATAACCTTTTTTTCCCAACTTACTGAAAAAGTTAAATAGATATATATATATATATATATATAAGTAAGTATATATATATATATATATATATATATATATATATATATATATATATATATATATATATTTTTTTTTTTTTTTTTAATCTACTTTATTTATGTAAATAATTAAGTTTGTAAATAAGTCAATCTATTTAATGTATTCTGGTCAGAAGAGCTATATTTATTTGTAACATCAATGTTATTCTTAAGGGACTATATCCCAGAATAAAGTTCATTTTTCTATTCTATTCTATTATTTATTAATAAATCAATAGAACTATTTCTTATTTATATAGAAGAAACATATAACAACAAAAAATACTATAAAAAAAAACAACATTACTACAAAAAACAAAAAAACAAAGGCAAATTATTACAAATATAAATACCACAGCATTATCTGATAAGAGTGTATTTAACGTAAAAACCTATACCACTACCACCCATGGAAGGTCTTGGGCACAGTACATATAGAGATTCGTACTGTTTCTAGGCCAACGGCCGCGCAATGAGGTGATTAAGGCCTTGATCACGCTTAGCCGCCAGGTTTTTTCCCATTTTTTTTGGTACCCACTTTGTAGAGTTTGGGTCTGCCTCCACATCCTAGGCCCCCTGACTGAATTGACAGAATAAATAATATTCTGCCACAGCTGGGATTCGAACCCAGGACCCGAAGAATGTAAACTAGTGCTCTATCCACTACACTGCGGATCTAATCAGAGTGTATTTAATGAACATAAATTTGATTTCAATAGCATCAAAAACAGGACCCTATGCGATGTCAGGTACTCGTTAAAGATTCCTGGATAGGCCAAATTTAGGAATCCCCCTGTAGCATCGTCCGATTAGCCACGGTAGCATAAAGTGACGTTAAATAAATAAACAAACAATAAAAAACCTAACAAAAAACTAAAAATTACTATAGATTAAATTGATGTAAATTATTCAAATAGTATAATTATTATTTATTGATAAGGAAGATGGATCATTGACACATGTGCAAGATACCATATTATAATGCCGAGAAGCATAGCTTTAAGAATCGTGAGCACCCGGGATTGCTTTACAAGCTCCGTCTATTTCTCCCTCCAACCTATTTTCTAATTATCCAATCCTACCTTGCTGATAGATCTTTTAAAATAAATCACAATAGTTCCTATTCCTCCCTGTTTTCTCAATCTGCTGGTGTTCCTCAAGGCAGCATCCTAGGACCCGTTCTTTATACAGTCTATACAGCTGATATCCCAACCCATCCAAACACTTTCCTTTCTACCTATGCTGATGACACGTGTGTGCTATCAGTAGACAATGATCCTGTTACAGCCTCCCACGCTCTTCAATCCCACATCCGAGACCTTGAAGTATGGTGCCAGAATTGGAGGATTAAAATTAATTCTAACAAATCCCACGAGATCACATTTACCCTTCGTCGTAAACCAATGACTTCCTGCCCTACAGTATCCTTTAATGACACTCCACTAGCCCCTGTTGAACAGATTCGATACCTAGGACTCCACCTTGACAAACGTCTTACTTGGAATTCCCATACAAGACTGAAACGACAAGAAACTGCCCGACGTTTTCGACTACTTCAACACTTACTGTACAAACGTTCCAACCTACCACTTAATTACAAAAGACTTATTTATATGTCCATCATAAGACCTATATGGACTTACGGAATAAAACTATGGGGCTCTACTAAACTATCGGATTCTTCTCGTATCCAATCCTTACAATCCAAAATCCTTCGTAAAATCCTTAACACTCCTTACTTTGTCACGAATAAGCTGTTTCTGAATTAGCCCGAACGAGTTATCAACCATTCCATGAAAAACTCTATTTCCACTCTAATCCACTAGTTTCTATTCTGTCATTCTCTTCCATTCCTGACAATCCCCCTAGGCGTCTGAAAAGAAGCTGGCCTTGAGACCTTCTAGCTTAAAATACTTTTAAAGTGCTGCCAATAGGGTAGCGTCTCTACATGTATTTCATGCCAGTTTACTATGTCCATTACATTTACTTGTTGTATATAATAATACAGTTGTAAATATCAATAAATATGTTTCAAAAAAAAAAAAAAAAAGAATCGTGAGAAAAGATTAGGATAGTAACTTGACGAGCACCTATCATACTGGAAAAAAATTAATCTATATTTCTTTATTTTATGTTTTTGTTTATTATATTTTTTATTAGGCTATTCACAGACCTTTACTAATGTAATTCATAGTTTAATAGTTAGATCATGACATGTTAAAGTTGTTAATGTTTGGCGTTAAAGAGGGAAAAAAAATTACTTGAGCAAAGGAAAAAATCATAAATCATCTAGAAAAGGGGAGGAGGGAAGATAGTGGGTGGAGGGTGACACTTTCTCACTCAAATTTATGACCTAATAACTTCATATCGGTCAACCTTTCATACTACCTAAGACCGCACCTTTTTAATTTATTATTTTGAGCCTTTAACATGTGCCTCCACGTTTATTTGAATATATATGTATATATAAATATATATATATATATATATATATATATATATATATATATATATATATATATATATATAAATTATTATTTCATATTTATGAACATATGTTCAATTGTTTAAAGATTTTGTGTTGTACAGTTGTAGGTTATTACCATGTAATTTAATTTATTCTTAGATGTAATAAAATATGTTTAAAACCAACTTACAAATTCAATTACAACATATAACTTAAAACATTTTATTGTACTTCCATATAGTTAAAAGGATTTGCGATGAAAGTTGGCCGGACGTTCCGAAGATTAATTGATATGGTATATTTTACCAGAAGTATATCAAGATTTGAAGGAACGTGCAGTATTATTAGCCCAAGCATTCATCTAAAATGCTGTTCCGGCAAATAGGCCAATTGATGGATACCGAAAAGTAGGTGTTAGGTTAGATCCTGGTATAAAAAATGAATATTTGATGATGAGCGGAATCTGTCTTTCAAAAATACTCCTACTTTAGATATGAAAATGAAAATTGTTGATTAAAAGAACTGGAAAATAAATTAAATAAACCAGATGTAATGTTGCACGAAGTGAGAAAAAGTTTATTTTAGATCCATTTGACAACATGTTCTGCGCATGTGCATGAGTATAGCAGTCATCTTTCAAATCGGCTCTTGGATTTCTTGCTTTTTCAGTTGGAACTAACTTCAGTAATATATCTTGAAAAGATCACCAGACTTCAAGATAACAGCAGCAGTAAATATTGGAGCAAACAACAGTAAGTTTTGTTACAATTTATAGTGTAAAGTGAATGCTGGGTAACCTCTTCACATCAGCTGATTGCCAATAGCTCGGCAAGGCCGGGATTGTTTTTATTTTCTTTAGTTATTGTTTTATTTCCCACATCTAGTTATTATCTCATTATCTTCTTCACATGAAATGCGATATTTTCACCAAGTGATGTCCTCCAAAGCATCAACTAAAAGATCTAGATCTAGTGGTTCAATCACGTTCCCCATAAAACAAAGACCCCGCCGTGATACTAATAAAAGATTGAATCAACAAGCAACCCCTTCAGGTACTAATACAGAATCTGAACCACAGCCTGGCACATCATCACAGGGAATGAGTGACGAATCTCCGTTTTTCGCTCCAAATCCTTTTCAAATTCTACATAATGAACAAGAAAACATCTGCTCCTACACCCAGTGAACCACGGCCTCCACCGATATTTGTCAAAAATATTAAAAATTTCCTGTTGTTGTGTATTGAACAAGACTACCGACTCTACCAGCTACTGCTATATGAATAGAATGACATCCAAATATCACCGACCACCGCCGAGTCATATAGAAAAATAGTAAAATATCTAACTGAAACTAAAGCGGATTTCCACACTTATCAGCTACGGCAAGAGAGCTCTTAGAGTTGTGATCAGAAATCTACACCCTTCAACACCAGTTGACGCTATCAAAGAAGAACTCATGGAGACGGGTTACAAAGTGCGTCAAGTCACTAATGTCATAAAAGAGAGTTAAACTTCCTCTATATTTCGTTAACTTGGAACCATTGTCAGGGGTAGAAAAAATTTATGATCTAAAAAGACTGTACTATACCAGTGTGAAAGTCGAAAAACCTTACACAAAGAGAGAAATTGTTCAGTGTCACAATTGTCAGGCGTATGGTCATACCAAAAGTTACTGTCATCACACACGCTGCGTGAAATGCGGTGAACAGCACAAGTCTGTGGAATGTACAAAACCGAAGTCAACATCCGCTATATGTGCTCATTGCCTCAAGGATCACCCGGCCAACTACAAGGGATGCCAAATCTATAAGGAACTAAGGACCAGCAAGGATGAAACTGCAAGACAGGCAAGAACTGGAAGAGAACCCTCAAAACTAATAGATGCCAATGTATCATTTGCCTACTTACTTGGAGGTGGGAACCAATGTAGTAAAGCCGAGGCCCTGCCGGAACTACAAAATGTACCTCAATATCCTCAATAAATTCAATCCATTCAATAAATAAATATTTAAAAAAAGATCAATTTGACAAGACAAAGAACCCTACTAAATGGTTGAAACGGTACGAGTCTGAGTGTTATAGGCATAATGTAACAATTAATTCAAAAATAATAGAAATATAACGGTTTGAAAGATTGGTCTCTGTGGAGACAAAACGTTTTAAGAATATTTATCGATAAAGGGTGGTCTGGAGTTAAGAAAGGTCACAGTTATAAGTATTTGCGGTTTCTTAGTTGATTACGCTTTGGCCAAAGAGCGGTTATGCTTAGAAGTTGAAAGTAATAGTTCAGTTAATACTAGAATCAATATGATTGTGGTTGGGCTACCGTTTGAAGTGCAGGACAGGTTAGTTCGGGAGACGATTACCAAAAGAAATATATATATTTATATGTTTGTGTGTGTGTAACTTTTCTACGCACCTCCAACTTCAGTCAATGGATAAACAATTGTGTTTAGGGTAAATTTCAAGAATTTGTTGTTGACATATTCATGCCCTAACAGTGAACAAAAGTGAACATTCGATTTTTTATTCACCATTCCGCTTCCCTTTTCTGACACAGTTCTTGGTCAATTTCTTAAAAATGTATTTAGATATGTTATTATTTCCTTTTTAAACTTTTATTTTTTCGTAATTTTTTTACTGACGAAAAATGAATAAAAATAGATTAAAAACAAATCGTCTTTTTTTTTGGCAAGCAAGCCTACTTCGAAAATATACCTCTATTAAGCAGTGCGCAGTCCTTTAGAAGGCAGAATATTCGGGATAAAGCTAACATCAAGACTGTTTTTTTAAGAACTTTCATTTTTCCATCCATCGCCAGTTATTGTATTTATCATTAAAGGCTATATAAACAATCCAAGAAACGTAATTAATTTAAAAAAAAAATCTAAATCTTTACAAAAATTGAGTAATAAATTTCTGCTAGTAATATTGTTTCTAAAACACACCTCAATAGGAACATTTCAATGCAGCGGATGGGAAAAACTATTCCATGAACGCTTAAGAGTTCTTAAGGCGGTGGATGGAAGGGGAGCAATTCCTTCCACAACAATTAACAGTTTAATTAATTGGATGGAGGAGTTAGTTGGATAAACAGGGTGAGAAGGAGGAGCTCAAAGTTTCGGAAGAAAGTTGCCAATTCAGCCTAACAGTCATAGGAGACATTTGTATGACTCAAATAAAGTCGAATATTGCTATATTTATCAAAGTTCGTTACGGTTCACTTAAATTATATCTTTTAATTTTTATAAGTTTTTTTTTCTGGTTGGAGTTTATAATATATAAGATCTTTGATCACGCGAAATGGTATTCTTACAGACATGTTCTGTTAGCACAGGCAGCCTGGAGGGGACTCCCTTCACGCGTTGCTACAGACCAAGATGTCAATAGCGTAACAGCTGGCTAGATAAGCAGCTCCTTTGGGATCAATCAATGAGGGTCGTCCTTCGGGCTCAAGGACAATGGTGGATGGGTCAAGTTTTATGGATCACGGCCGTTCAGGGCCAACAGGCGCATTCTTCGCCGGAAATAAACCATCCTTCAACAGAATCTTGGAGCGGCAGTGTGATATCCTAGAAGGCCAAAATTGTCTGTTGCCTCCAGTAGCCTGACAAGCCACCCAGAGGTGAGGGGGGATCGGCATGAGAGTCTCGTAGTTTTCCTCGGTAGTTGGTCATAGGATTCTGGCGATGACCCATCCAATTATTTATCACGCTTGACTTTGCTTTACTTTTAATCCTATACGCTTATTGTAAAGCTCTTAATCCGTCAGCCACATTGTGTAAGGTCTTGTTTGTAACATACTAGGGAGCATTGACTATTGTTCTAAGGACTTTGGACTGAAAGGATTGGATACGTTGCATGTTCGAATATTCAGTAGTACCCCATAGTTCAATTCCGTAGGTCCACATAGGTTTGAGAATTGTCTTAATTTGAGAATGTAAATTAATAGTTTGTTTCCAACGGAAAGTTGTGATGTTCTTTTCAGTAGTCTATATAACTGTCCGTATCTTCTGTTGAGCTCTTGTCTTTTAAGTCGAGTATGTGGGTTCCAGGTCAGTCTTTTGTCTAGTAGGAAACCCAAATACCGGACTGTGTCGGAACAGGGTAGTGGTATAGAGTTGAAATGAACTTGTGGGCCGGATTTACGTCGGAGGGTGAAGGGGACGTGCTTACTTTTGGATTGATTGACTTTGATACGCCATTTGTCGCACCAATGTTCAATCAAGGAGAGGTGGCATGTTAAATATTAGAGTTGGGATATAAAGGTATCGTACATGAACTTTGTGTGTGAGTGAGATGTTAGTTTAGGGTGCAGTCATAAGAACACACAATTAGGATATAAACTTAATAAACCAGTACCGACGTTTCGGTCCAAATTATAGGACTTCAAACTCTCTGAAGAAGGCCTAAAATTTAGGCCGAAATGTCGGCACCAATTCATTAAGTTTCTATCTTAATGGTGTGTTCTTTTGACTGTACCCTGAACTAACTTCTCTCACAAAAAATCTTATGATTTATTTGATAGATCGTCAGAAGCTGTATAACATCATGATTGAACAGAGAATACCTAAAAAGTTATTAAACCTTATGGCCTTGTGCTTGTTAGAAACATTCCATAAAGTTAGAATCTGTCACAATTACTCTGAGAGGTTTGAATACAATAGGATTGTGTTAAGTCTGATCTCGGGGGCTTAGGCCTTGCTCTGTCATCATTGGACGAATCTGTGTAAGCTGTATTTGCTGGTATCCGGATCGAACCTTGGGGTTCGAGAGGCCTATAATTATTTTTATTATAGAGAATAACTAGTAAAAAGAACATATGAAAATGTAATATGTTGAGTGGCATGGTCTGAACCATTTCGAATGGATTGACCCTTAGAGGGTAATTTCTTTGGGTTTTATTTTTTTTTTTTTTGTGCATTAGACATTGACGCAATAAGGCAGATATACAATATACAGAGTGCATTAATTTAGGAAGCTTGAATTAATTTATTAGAGTTGGGATGAATGTGGGAGTGGAGAGGGTGTTAGGGACAAGGAGGTGAAGTGGCTATTGCTAGCATGATCCTGGCAGGCCATGCCCCTCTCTACGTCACCCCATGCTCCATTTGTCCTCATGTTTATTCATATAGACCACCAGAGAACACTCATAATCATTAAAATAAATATTAGACCGACATATTTATTTTTATATTGAAAAATATAATAATAATAATAATAATAATTGGAATATCTTTACAGTATCTTTACAGCTTAATTTAAGACTGGATCCCGATCTATAAGACGGGATAATGATCGTTTTACTTCACAACCAATTGTTTCCAAGATAATTTGCTTGGAGGTTCAACCAGTAAGGAAACACTACATAAGGTATAATAATAATAAATAGAGACAACAATGCAGCAAAAATTGTTCATGAAGCCATTGCATTAAAGATGAATCTCTTAAGTAGCGAATCCCCCTATTTCAAATATAACCCATTACCAATAACTACCGGCCACAAAACTAAAATTTACTGGGATGATCCTATCATTACGGACCACACAGTTTTAAATAATCGGCCAGAAATTCTAGTCATGCATAAAAATAGAAAATTGGCACACATTGTTGAAATAGGCGTCCCATCGGATGACAATCTTCAAAAACGGTTTCTGAAAAGAAAAGGAAATACCAGGAGCTGGCTGAGGAGCTACAGCAACTCTATAGATTGGAAAGCTGTAGGATTTACCTTATTATACTATCTTGCAATGGAACGATTCCAGATAGTACGCTAGAATCAATCCAACAACTAGAGCTACCTATAAAGATTCTAGCGGAGGTTCAGCGAGCAGTCGTCCTACGGACAGCAGTTACTGTTTAAAATTTTTTAAATATAGCATAATTAGAGCCTAATCCTTGACTCATTGAGTCCGGGTAGGTGAAAATTCCCAGCGAAACCTGAGGAAGTTCGAAAAAATAGTAACAATAATAATAATAATAATAGGTTTAGCGAACACGAAGGTTCGATGCCGATACCGCCAAATTCCGCCTTCACAGACTCGTCCAATGTTCACCGTTCAAGCACAAGCCCCCAAGCCACCGTTAACGCAATCCTCTGATCGACGCTTCGGCCTACCTGTCGGATCAGCGAATACCAACTTTCTCGGAATCCGCTCCTCATCGAGCCCAAATATTGAAAAATATAACAACAGAAATATTGACTTATTTACTTAAATATACAGAAAAGAAAATGCTGCAAATTATTTCATAATGGTTTCTTTCTTCTTTTAATAGCTCTACAAGCCATAAAGGGTCTTGGCTTCCTCTAACAGCAACCGCCATGCATCTCTGTTCTGTGCCGCTGCCATCCAGTTTCGGGAATTCTAATATTTTCTAGCGTCTTGGGCCACACAATCCGCCCATCGCAGCTTCGGTCTACCAACTCATAATGGTTTATTAACTCAAAATAACTATATTAGGATAAACTGTTCATATAGGTATTTATATATAGTTAACTGTTATGAAAAGCAATAATTAAATCGAAGGAGAATGGCCCTAAATGGTCAATCACTATTGCTAATATCAAAACGATATATCTCTGCAATTTCTTAAGCGATTCCAATAATTATTTTTTCGTTTTATAGGAAATTAAATTTTATTTAATAATTAAATTATACGATCCTGGGGTATGGAGACCCTCCTGGGGCAGACCCAGCCTCTATAAAGTGTGTTTCCCAAAAATGGGGAAAAAAACTGGCGGCTGAGCGTGATCTCGGCCGAATCACCTCATTGCACGGGCGTTGGCCTTGAAACAGTACGAATCTCTTTGTGTACTGAGCCCTATACAGGTTTTTTTTTTTTTTTATTAATAATTTTGTAGAGAAAATAAACAATAATAATAAAGATAAAAAATAAGAACTCAATTCTTCAATCACAAATTATAAAAGATTTAAAATATTTTAAAACCTTTATGGAAAAAAATAAAGATATCATAGTGATTAAATTAGATAAAACCAAAATATTAGTATTTATTCACAAAAATGAGTATAATGATAAAATGTTAACGGAACTAAATGATAAAAATACTTTTAGGAACGATCTATTCAAAGAATTGGTAAATAAAATAAACATAAATGTCACAAAACTATTGGAAAATGGTAATATAGACAAAAAGGTCAAATGTAAACTACAAGTAACTGATTTTAGCATCCCTATAATACATTGCTTAATTTAAAGCCATAAATATAAATAAAATCTCAGAACTATCATTAACAATACTGATGGTCCTACTGATGCCTTATCTAAATGTTTAAAATCTTCTTCAATTTTTTTAAATAATGATAATAACTATGATATTAAAAACTCATTAATACTGAAAAAGATGTCGAACAGCACCCAAATACACGATGATAATACTGAAATCATTAGTTTAGACCTGAGATCACTGTTCACCAATATTCCAGTACTCAATATATAATTGAAGATAATTGGCACAAAATAAAAGATCATACACCAATTAAAGATAAAAAAAATTTTATAGAAGGCTTAATTAAATATATACACGCGTTAATTTTTTTTCAAATATAACGGGAAAATTTAAAAACAATTGAGATGTTGATTTCCAAAAGGTACTATATCCATTCTAGGAAATTTTACAGGAAGCGCGAAAATCTCTCATTACTATATTATTAAACTACCTAATTTGGGTCTTTTTGCATTAGAATTTAGAATAATTTTTTTACTATTATAATAATATCATATTAAAGTTATGAAATGAAATATTTTAGAATGATTTGGGACGAAAATAAATGCGTAATTAGTACTTTTAGAAAATGACCGCATTTCTAAATCGCGTTTTTTAAGGACTTGAGAAATCATTAGATGACATCAAATAGAATATTTAGATAAAACCAAATGACGGGAATACAAATATGTAAACAAATCAATTTCGTAAAAAATGTCCTTTAGTACCTTTTGGAAATCAACGTCTCAATTATTTAGACTACCTATGGGTTGAGCTATGTCAGTTAATTTAAGTGGGATTTATCTAAATGACCTAATTGACAAATTAGGAGGAGGGCCAATGTTTGTGAATAAATACATAGATGACATTATCCTCATAATAGATAAAAATGAATAAAATAACCTCCTTGAAATGTTCAACTATTACCACGGAAGAATAAAATTTACTTTTGAGAAGCCTAGTAACAATAAACTTAGATTTTTAGATATGGATATAATTCTTAAAAATAAACAAATTAAAGCAAGATGGACTAAAAAAGAGATGATTCTTTTTTTCTTTTTTTTTTTGACACAATTCTTTATTGAGTAATATTACAATCAGTCCAATTTAGGACATTTTTAATAGTGATAATAAAGTACAACATCCATACTACATTCACACGATATATACAAAACAATAAATTTATATGATAATAATACAATATACATATATAAAAAACAATAAATTTATATAATAATACAATATACATATATACAAAACAATAAATTTATATAATAATAATACAATATACATATATACAAAACAATAAATTTATATAATAATAATACAATATACATATATACAAAACCAAGTCTATAAAAATAAATACAAAAGTCAATTCTCAAGCATACAGCACGTGAGTGGAGAATCTAGCCAATGCCAGAACTCCAATATACATTTACGTTACGAGAGGTCTCGAGGCCACAGCCTTTTCAACCTTCGAGGGCGATGGTAAGGATGTGTGGAGCTCTGGATAAGGATTATAAAAGGTCATTAAAAATAACAGTAAAAATATAGACCAATATTTCAAAATGAAATTTTTACCCCAACTTACAAATAAAATTAAAAAAGCACTATTAACACATGACTTGCCAAATATCAAATTAGGACTTTATAATCATGATAAACTACAAACATTTTTCACTAACACTAAAGACTCTATAATGAATAAAAATAAATTAACTGTTATTTATAAAATCAATTGTTTATACTGTAATAAATGCTATATAGGTGAAACATCCAAAAAAGCCTAGAACAAAAAAACTCAATAGTAACTGTGGCAATAGCAAAAATATTAATACAACAGCACTATCACAACATAGAATAAAATTAAATCACAATTTCAACCTCAAAATACCACAAATTTTAGAAATAGTTAAGAATAACAAAAATAGAAAAACTATGGATGCAATATACATAAATATAAAATATAGATATTACTGTTAATTTCAAAACTAACTCAAGACACATAAGTTTCCATTAGACAGATTTAATTAAAAATATAGTTTGAAAAATAAATAATAAAATATATTTCAGAATTTCACACTGTTAAATAACGATAGAACCATACATATTTTTAAATCGGTCTAATCCTTAATCCAGTTGAGGACGAAGATGTAAGCGATGCCCTACTTAAATATGAATTCATAAATTTTATAAATCATAAATATATATAAATTATAAATGAGATAATCAAGTATAAAACTTAAATATTTTAATGGCTTATTTTTTTCATTATTTCGCTTTGAAATAGGTTAATTTTCAGACCAAAATTATTTTTTTACCATCACTAGAACCAGAGATGTTACCTAAATAAAATGTTTTTTTCGCACTAAAGATTTCCGATTGCGCGACCCCTGGGAAGGGTTGGTTCCTAATATTTTCCAGATGCTATATGCTAATACATTAAACGATATGTCACCTAAAAAAAAAATCATATAAATTGATGAGACACATTGGGGATTCTCTCTTTGTTAGTAAAAAATGTTACAGTAACATTTCAGGCATATAAATGAAATAAATATGAAATTACAGGTTCCTACAACATTTAGTTTTTGAGCTAAACTTAAAACAAAGACATAGACCTTTTAGGGGACTTGGTCATTTAAACTCGGGGGAGGCTAAAACTTGTATTTTCGGTGAAAGATCGAATTGGGACCTATATTTCATATATAGCTAAGTAAAAGCAATAACTAAGACTTGTTATATACTCAATTATTAAACATTAGTTCAAATACAATTATGATATACGATTTAAAAAATTGGTTGGTGATAATATGCCGGGGCTCCAAAAAATTTGACCTATCGCGGTAGGATCTAATCCCTTCAAGTAACCCTTGACCTAATAAAGGTGGGGCCCTTATCTTATACCCAGCCCTTCATTCTTTAAGGCCCTCCGCTAGAATAACATTCTCCGCTTTGGGATTAACGAATCTTGGGCAAAAACTTAGCCCAATCCATCCAGCCCTCCCCTAACGACTCTAGCAAACTAAATAGAATTTCCTTTTTATTTCTTTTAATCTTTTGCTCTTCCGTGGGATTTCTTATACGTTTTGCTACGATTGGACTATTTCGATTTTGTCATAAAGAAAAGTTCATCTGAAATCCACTAGATTATTATTAAAAATCAAAATGTAATAAGATATATCTGATGTTATTTTATAATTCAACAAAACATTGTATCTATTGCTGAAATAAAACATTTTATAGTGTGGTCACCTGTGGAGTAGTGGTTAGCACATTGGCCTTTTATGACCAAGGTCGTGGGTTCAGAATCGGGAAATGGCCCCTGGTTGGTGCAATACAAGTAGTTTTTTTTTTTTATAAACTAATTCAAATAAGAGTTATATCGTTTTGATAGAATCATTTCTCATAATGAAATAATAATAGGCTTACAGAACCCAAAGGTTCGTTACCGATATCACCAGACTCCGCTTGCACAGACTCGTCCAATGTTCGCCGGTCAAGCCCAAGCCCCCGAGATCAGCCTTAACGCAATCCTCCCATCGACGCTTCGCCTACCTTTCGGACGCCTACCAGTCGGATCAGCGAATACCAACTTTCTCGGAATCCGTTCCTCACCGAGCCCAACAACTTTACGAGCCCATTTGAGTCTCCGCGATGCTATCATCTCAATTATATTCACAGGGTACAAGCTCCGCAATTCCGCTTTGTACAACCTTCAAAACTCCCCAGTAGCCTCATCTCTCTTCGGACCAAATATTTTACGCAGAACCTTTTTTTCGAAAACCTTAAGGCGTTGTTCATCCGTCAAAGTAAGCGGCCACGTTTTACATCCGTAAAGAACCGTCGGAAGAATAATAGTTACATAAATATTCAAAAAATTTATAAATAGAAATATGTGATATGAATCACATGTTTCATTGACTCTCAATGTAATTCTTTAACTTTTTCACAACACAAACTTTAAAAGTTCTTTACTTAATTTTAACTGCTGAAGTAAGTGAAGTCGTGTGTTGTGCGCACTAGAATTGTATTTTAGATATAATCACTCTGAAGTTTCTTTTCATTATTCGTTGTACTTTCGTAAACCTATTTTCTGTAAAACCTCTTATTATTTAATATTATTTCGATCGTTTTGAAATTAAATTAAATAACCGTATTGAAATTTATCAATCTTCTCCCTTTCCGCAAAAAAACAAGATTAAATTAGTTGTATTTACTTGCATGATGGATTAATTAATGCCCTTACTAAAGGTTGTAGGAAGTGGTCGAAAACTGAGCACACAATATATTACTTTAAGCCCGTTAACTACCCCTAGCTTCTTGTGGTGTAAACTTTCCTCCAGTTCCCAGGATTCTTAGCTTTAAACATTTTAGGCTAAGTTTAAACAATTTAGGTTGAGGCGATTACTGAGGTAAAAACGTTACAGTTTAAACCTTTTTTTTTTTATATGAACCTGTTTTACCAGAATAAGAATTAGAAAGAAAAAAGTGGACCCGGTCTTTTGAAAAAGGAGGTTGATATTAATATTTTATACACGGGACTCATCTTCGATTACTGACTGTGCTGGAATAATTATTAAATTTGTTATTTAAATAACTGAAACGTTGATTTCAAGAAGATATAAAATGTCATTGTTTTCATAATTGATAATTTGAAATATTTTTATTCTAATGGTCTAGTTTTATCTAAATCCTTTGAAAATTTCGTTTCCTTCCAAAAAGAACTATATTTCCTATTATATAGCAGAAGCACATAATCCCGTAATGTATAACCATTAATTCATTGTTGTTTTTTTTCATCAACTTAAATGACTCAGAGCTTGTTTTGTCTTTCTTTTTTAACATTATTTATTGAAATTACAACTGTACTTCATACTACAACAAGTAAATATAATAAAAGAAAAATGACATGAAACAGACTTGTAAAAGACCCAATGTAACACTCTAATATTTTTTTCTTTATTTTTTTTCCCTTCACATACTTAAATTTATCAGGTATTAGGTCTTTAAAAATTATTTATCCTTCTTAATTTTGTTTTTTGACGTTTTGATCCCGCGGTATACACATAAGCACCTTTTTGACGTTTTGATCCCCCGGTATATACATAAGCCCCTTTTTGACGTTTTGATCCCCCGGTATATACATAAGCCCCTTTTTGACGTTTTAATCCCGCGGTATATACATAAGCCCCTTTTTGACGTTTTGATTCCGCGGTATATACATAAGCCTCTTTTTGACGTTTTGATCCCCCGATATACACATAAGCACCTTTTTGACGTTTTGATCCCCCGGTATATACATAAGCCCCTTTTTGACGTTTTGATCCCCCGGTATATACATAAGCCCCTTTTTGACGTTTTAATCCCGCGGTATATACATAAGCCCCTTTTTGACGTTTTGATCCCCCGATATATACATAAGTCCCTTTTTGACGTTTTGATCCCCGGATATATACATAAGCCCCATTTTGATGTTTTGATCCCGCGGTATATACATAAGCCTCTTTTTGACGTTTTGATCCCGCGGTATATACATAAGCCCCATTTTGACGTTTTGATCCTGCGGTATATGCATAACCCCCTTTTTCAAAAAAACAGTTATTGAGTACCGGCTCACTAATCAGGCTAACTGATTAAAAGCTTGAACTGTTTATTTTGAAAAGGATCCCATGTATCTACCGGAGTATCGATACGTCAATAAACAAAATTAAGAAGGAGAAATAATTTTTAAAGAACTAACACCCGATAAATTTTAGTAAATAATTATAATATAAAAAGGTCGATGAATTTTATTGTTGTAATAAATATATATATATATATATATATATATATATATATATATATATATATATATATATATATATATATATATATATATGTATGTGTGTGTGTGTGTGTAGATATTATTTTTATGGTTTATTTTTCAATGTTTCATTTTTTTTGATATTGTTGGTTTTGTTTTTTGTTTGTTATTATATCTGTGGCGGTCGTGAAAAACTGGATAACTCGAGAATAAAGAAATTTTTTGGTGGAAGGAATTTCAGGTAGAAAAAAAGCTGTACATTTATTACCGATTTTGGGTATTTGTAAAACTTTACGTTGCTCACCTGTAAAATGAAAGATTTTGACAACCAGTTATTCACGACCGTCACAGATATATTAAGTTGGATAGTAAAACATTACTAGTAATAATTTCATTCATTATCATTTCAATGAGTATTGTGATTATTTATAATTTACCACCAGTAATTGGGTGTCGGTCAGATGGTTGATCCTGTAATGCAAAATTATCGAAATATTTTTTGTATGATTTTTCCTTGAATATAATTACTTTGCCAGTTCTTAGAGACTGATGGTGTTACCCCGAGCCCTTGGCTCTACCTTGCTTCCCGATCCAATAAAGTGAAGTTAATATTAAGATAACTGGGATCTCAACTGCCTGAGAACAATCTGTTTGTGGAGGGCCAATGTTGCAGGGGCTGGGTAAACTGTCCCGGAGCGATGGATAGTTATGTCAATCTCTCTAGCCTTCCACGTCTCTAGCCATCTCCTAATAGCCTATTATAGTTCTCCCTTTGTGCAACACAAATATACTAAGGTTAATTAAAGCCTTACTTTTATGTGAAATATTAAGTGCAGGGAAAGGGTCAATGTCAAAAAAACAATTACAGCCTTTCTCCCCTAGACAGGAGCTGATTCAAACAATAAATTTTAATTTAGGTTTGTTATTATCAATAATGAACCTTTGTAATCGACCAAAAAAAAAAAAAAAATGTAATCCACTCAAAATATTAAGATACATAGAATCCAAATAACGATGTGAAATGTTTTTTTTAAACATATCTCGACACGTTTTTGAAAAACAACATCCCAAACTATAATTCTACTAAAAGCTTTAATCTAAAATATTCTTAGAAGTTAGCAATATTGATTTCCAAAGGTAAGTGATTTCTATACCTCTAATAAACCAAGCATTTTACCTATAATTATTAGCACTCCATTGCCTACTTAGGTAATAGTTTTCAACGCAAATTTTATATTTTATTTTTCACATACCTTTGCAGTATCAGACAAGAGTAGAAGACCTACAAACATTTATAAAGAAGGTTGTAGCTTTGTGGATCTAAATTCAATGTTCATTTCTGATGTGGTTGTAGCTATCGATGGAAATATAAAAGGTAGCTACTCCTACCTACGCGATGGTACTTATACCTCTCGTTAGCACATATCATAGTGTAACTATCACGACAAAGTCATTTGCTCATACCTGCTTTTCGTGGAGTAAAAGCTATTATAGTTTATAAGAATATGAAGAAGGTTGTGTGTAATCTTGGAGGTACTGAACAGTGACTGCGGCATTCATCCTGAGAAATTTGACTTATACACCAGACAAGCAGTGGAATTAGCTATACACATGTACGCTTAATACTACTTATCCACAACTCTGAACAGAATCCTCTTTCATGGAAAGCAATTGAGCCAAAGAAAGCCGGAATACATATACATATAAAAGAAATATATAATATATAAAAGAAATACAAGAAATATATATATGTGTGTGTGTGTTGTTTTTTAAATAAAAATGTTTTAAGAATAAAATGAGAATGATTTTTGTAAAAATGTTTTTATATATATGGTTTATATATATATATATATATATATGTTGTTTTTTAAATAAAAATGTTTTAAGAATAAAATGAGTATGATTTTTGTATTGGGGAGCCCGTGGCTGAGTGGCTAGCGCGCTAGTTTCTCATGCTACAGGTTGCGAGTTCGAATCCCAGTCCCGGCGGGGCTATTATAATGATGTAATTCAATAGGGATTCACTCGCAGCCTCTCCCCCGTGTATGTGAGACCCGTCAGCCAAATGGTGGCCACTCACAAAATTAGGCGTAGGGAGTGATGACCCTACACTACGAATTTAATCGTGAAACGCGAGTGTAATCCCTCAGATAACACTGCGAGGCCTAGAGCCTGCACGGCCTGTCGCGCCACTGAAAAAAAAAGAAGATTTTTCTAAATGGTTTTAAAAATAATTTTTTGGAATACAGCTCAGTTAGATTAACCATAAAATAAATGAGAAAAAAAAACTTTAAGATGGATTACTTCCCAATCATAATACCCAATTAAATGATTCGGTGACCCAGAAATATAATTTGATCAAAAGAATACGTTTAATTTTTTAAGCCAAATTTGCACAATCTACGTAGGGTTTTTTTCCGAATTACTGAGCTTTTGATCCACTGTGCGCCGTCCGCTGCATTTCTCCGAGACTGTTTTTTTCCCTTTAAATTCGGCTAATTTAGTAATTATTTATAAAAAAATAATAGCTCATCCAACGATGATCCTAACTCCTAGATGTTGATATCTGCCGATTAGTTTTAAAATGGCAGCCGATTACAAATGCTCTAATTCAATAGCTCAGTTACTTTTAAGGATAGACAAACAATTTATCAGTGTTTTTCAACCAAGAAGCCCCAAATAATTATAATAAAATAAATTGAAATTATACCCATAATTACGTCCATAACTCAGTTTTCTGATCTGAATAAAATAAAAAACACAATAAGGAAAAATAAAATTAAATCAGTGTAAGTGTAAATACGTGCTTTTTAGCAAGCTGTTCTCAATCATGACGGATGCTAGCGAATACGCCCTGAGTGCGGTACTTTCTCAGGACGGTCAACGGAGGGAGCGGCCCGTCGCGTACACCAGTCGGCGCCTCACGGAGGCGGAGGCCCGTTATAGCGCCTTAGAGCGGGAATTTCTGGGCTGTCGAGCACTTCAGGCCTTATGTATTCGGGAGACGATTTCGGGTTCAAACCGACCATCGCCCTCTCCATTGGGTCGGGAAGTTCAAGGAATCGTCTGCGAGGGTTACGCGGTGGAAAGAGCTCCTCGGACAATACAATATGGATGTCGTCTACAAGCCAGGTAAGGAAAATGTAGTCGCTGGCTGGCTTTCTCGGGCGCTTATGGTGAATGCCGGGGAGGAGGATCGGGGCGGGCCTTCGCGGAATGTCCGTCAGTTTTTGAGGGAATGGACCCCAGGGGAGGAGCACCCACCTCGGGCGGAGGAGGGTTCGACTGCAGACGCGCCGTCGGGTGACGAGGGGTCGAATGATGGGCGTCCGGTGGCCATAGAGGAGCTCTACGAGATCGTGAACGATAAGCGTAGGCAGATTGTCTGGAAGACGAGGACTTCGGGGCTGCTGATGTTAGACTTTCAGCGGGTTGACGGTTGTTCCGTCGTGACTCAACCATCCGTCGGGGAGGACCAGATCTGTAGGGCGCTCGCGGATGCGTCGAAACCGGGTCAGACCCATCACTTTTACATAGGTAACGCCGTGGTCTGGGAGCGTATTCAACGTTTGTGGGAGACAGAACGCATCGGGCTTGACCGGACGTTTATCCGCTGTTCATTGCTGGTGGAAACCATACGTGGTGAGGAACGCAAACGAGAGGTAACACTCGCTTATCACCAAGGCAAGACGAACTACAGGGGGCTGACCGAAACGTTGCACGGAGATGACGGTCTTGGGGGTCGTATGGTATCTTAACATCCCGGGACATCCGAAAAGCCGCGGAGGTATCGAGAGGCTTCACAGCACCCTTAGCGACCACCTTAAAGCATTCCAGTTAGACAAAGGGTTGGAGGCGGACGTGGCGATGGAACGCGCGTTCTTCGCTTCGTGAATCACTCCGTTCGCTCAGTGACCGAATTCACCCCTTTCGAGATCCTTACTGGGCTACAGGGTCGTCGGCGAGATTGACGCGGTGCGGCAGCGGGCGAGGGTGAAATCGTGAGCAACAGCCTTGCGCTGCGTAAACTCTGGCTTACGGTTCGCGATCGCATTGAGCGGGAAAAGCAGCGACGGGTGACGCGTCATAATCTCGGGGTCCGGGATCTGATGGGACTCATCAAAATCGGTACGGTAGTGTACCGTCGGATGGGACTAATCCTTGGAAGAAACTTCGGCGTTATGAGGGTCCCTTTCGCGTGGTTGTGATTAGGGAGCATGATTTGGTCACTGTTGAAAGCGTACGCGACCCCAAAAAGAGGCGTAAGGTCCACCTTGAACAATTGAAACTCCCGCCGACAGACGCATCCTAACCCTTTGGAGTGTCCTCAGTTTGGGCAGTTTTAACGTTTTGGTGCTGTTTTTTTTTAAATAGTGTTACTGTTCAGTTTGTTCACAGTTTTTCTTTTCTTTTTTTGTTGTGTTTCAGGAGGTTCGTGTTCTTTTGTTTTTCAGCCGATGTGGCTTTTTGTAACTGTATATCTATGAACTTATTTTCTTTTGCATTTTGTATTCATTTGTTTTGTTTTTTAAAGTTTACGAGGATTGTTCGTAAACTGGTGGGGGGGGGGGGGGGAGTTAAGGTCTGATAAGGTTGAGTATCAGCCTTAATTCCAACACCGGATGTAAGTAAACACCTTGAATGTATATATAAAGGATTATATGTATCAGTAAATCAGTTTTTAACTAGACATTAAGTGAGTTGTTATTGTGCCCTTTTTCCTTATTTTTTTAAAGTTTTATGTTGGCCAGTTCATAAGTTATATACACACACACACACACACACATATATATATATATATATATATATATATATATATATATATATATATATATATATATATATATATATATATATATACAAATTACGTCAAATATTAGAGAAAAAGTTGGAATACAACGGTGTGGTCCATCAACTTTATATCGATTTTAATAAGGCTTATGATTCGATAGACCGTCAGAAGCTGTATAACATCATGATTGAACAGGGAATACCTAGAAAGTTGGTAAACATAGTAGAGACGTATTTTTTGGAAACATTCCATATAGTTAAAATCGGTCATAATTACTCCGAGAGATTTGAGGTGCGATCGGGTTTGAAACAGGGTCACTCCCTGTCACCTGTTTTATTTAATATAGCTTTAGAATATGTCATAGAAAAGGTGATGTGCATCGAGAAAGGTTTAAATATGGGTGACAAGATTCCGGTTTTGAGGTATCGCGATGATCTCGGGGCTTGAGCGGCGAGCTTTGGACGAGTCTGTGTTAGCGGAATTTGGTGGTATCGGCATCGAACCTTCGGGTTCGGTAAGCCTATTATTATTATTATTATATATACATATATCACGCCAACAACTTCCACAATCCTCCTGTAAAAACATCTCCTCCTTTTTTTTCACCCACTGTACCTATTATCTTTACCAACGTTATTTGACTCTGGAAAGTGCCTGGAAACAAGACCCCGTCTGCCCGAATCTCTGTATTTTTGCATAGATCCAAAAAATATGAGTGCTCTTTTTTAGCCAGGTCAACTTCCTCATGGAATGCTCAAATGCGTCAAACATTCGACATCATCATTCCCTGTAATTGTTTAAATCCCTCTTCTTTCAATACTTTTATTCTCTCCAACCAGTTATAAGCTTATATTTTTTATTTATTTTTATTATGCCAACATAAAGTTAAGTTTTTGTTTATTCTTAATTTATGTTTATTCTTATTTCTTTCGTTCTAGAATATGTACATAGAGATGTCACTATGACCTTTTCATTCTTTTTTTTCCCTTGCAATTTAAATGTAGTCGTATATACTCAGTGTCATTATTGTTTTTGCCCAGTTATAATTTTTAATTGTTTAATCTTGTTCAGTTTTATAGTATATAAGTATATATATATATATATATATATATATATATATATATATATATATATATTTTTTTTTTTTTTTTTTTTTTAATTTTATATTTTACTTTACCTTTTCTTCTTTTGTAAGTATTGTTTGAATTGGTGTGAAAGCATCATTAATACTGTCCATATTGAGACAAATTATAATACTTGTGAATAACAATTTTTGTTTTCGTAGAGTAATATAATTCATCATTACTTCTATCTTTCCCCTCTTATTATTGTTTCAATTAATATCTAATAATTAAGATTAGGCAACAGAAAGCTGTGTATTGAATCAAATTTCCAGACACGATCTTTTAACTTAATGCTTTCCCTGAAAATGAGAGACCGCTGTGGGGGAGGGGAAGTTCTTTCAACAAGTTTTCTTCTCTACGTTTCGCCCTCACAGCAATTTAACTTCAGCTTCTTTGAAATATTTCTAATTTAACATATCGATTCGGGCAGAGCCCTGTTTATAAAAATGTGAAACTTTTTTCCATGTTACAATATTTTCCTAGCCGTTGAAACTATCGGCTTGTAAAAATCAGTATTGCAAACAAAATTTGGCAGAAATAATCAGGAGTATTTCTGGTATTGTTTTTTTTTTAATTTTGACGAAACTTGAGCAAAATTAAAAAAAATGTAAATAATAAACCATAATAATTTGCTGCGTTTTTTTTTCTTTTTTTTTGTAACTATATTATGGTATAGCTGTTTATAGGCAATTAACTAATATGGAAAATGGTCTATCATCAATGCTTATTTTAAAACGCTCAGACTTTGCTATTTCCTAACCGATTTTGATGATTCATTTTTGTTTTCAGAAAATTATTACTTATTTATTTATTAATTAATTTGAACAGCGTCTCTTAAAAATAACTGAGTTGTTGGCGTATTAATGGGTAAAAATTCAACTATTTTTTTTGTTACTCTATTTTCAAAAGCAACTGAGTTATTAAATTAATTCATTTTTAATCAGTGGAAATTCAACGTCTAAGGGTTAGGATCATCGTTGGATGAGCTAGTTTTTTTGGGCGGAATTTCAAAAAAATGGAGTAGTTTTAGAGAAACGCTGTCGACGGTGGAAAACTGATTTTTTTTTTTTTTTTTTTTTTTTTTTTTTTTTATTCGTTATTCGGATTCTTACGGATCTTGAAACGTAAGTCCTCAAATGTTGAGGAAAATTTTTATTGTTGGTCGATTACAAAGGTTCATTATTGAAAATAATAAACCAAAATAATGAAATTGGATAAAATTAAGTATACAACAATTACTTAATTTTATCCGATTTCATTATTTAGAAAATTTAATATGAATCACATGTTTCATTGAATCTCAACGTAATTCTTTAACCTTCAATATATATAATAAATTAAATTTATTTTATCATGATATGGCTTCGATTTTTTTCCTTTTTCATTACTATGTGCTCTTGATTTATTCCCAGCATTACTGATATATGGCTCCCAAATTCGAATCCGGCTGGGGCAGTATAATTATTTATTCTTTAATTTTAGCAGTGGTTTACCCTCGTATTCGTTACCGCCCAATAATTCTTAATCTCAAACTCCATTCCCACTCCAGTTCACTATTTCCAATCTTTGTTTTCTCTTCCGTTCCTGATGGCCCTCCATGGCGTCTTAAAAGAAGATGGCCTCGAGCAATTCTGGTTTGGATTACCACTTGGAGTGCTATCGATGAGCAGTTTCTCTGCATGTTTTCTTAAATGTATTTTATGATAAAGCTTTTTTACACATTGTATTTCCCATGTTTTAAATATTAATACATAAAAAAAAATAAAAAATGTCCTTGCCCGTAATTTTCAAATAAAAACTAAAAAGATGACTAGAAACAATAGGGACAGTTATAGAATAGGTCTGAGAGCCCAGTGAAAATAGGATTTTGCCTTTGGTAGGCTAATTTTTATATTTAGGTATGATCGTATGATAAACCCAATCTTAGACTTGTTAAAAGATGATAATAGGTAGAAATAATCATTAGTAACATATAGTTTTTTTTTTTTTTTGTTTTTTTTTTCAATAATGGACCTTTGTAATCGACCAAAAAACAGAAAAATAATAATAAAAAATAACTCCTCTCGAAATTTGAGGGCTTACGATCCAAGATATGTAGAATCCAAATAACTAAAACGTAAAAAATACTGTGTGCGGCTTTCCTTCCAAACTTTTTTTCTTTTTTTTTTTTTTTTTATACGTTTTCAGAAATATTAAAATTTGTCTCAATAGAAAATAACAATAGGACTGTAAGATAACATTCATGCAATATTTACTGTATAATCGAAGGAAAGGTCACATTACATAATAAAAAAAAATAAATAAATAAAGGTATATAATAAGAAAATTTGTAAATAATATAAATACAAGTTAACAAATAAATGAACAAAACATGAACACATTTATACCTGAGTACAATATTGACAATCTGCTGGGGAACCCTGAACGGGGCTTGTCCCCCCCAATAGTGGTAGGACAAGTAGAGTCCGGAGGATCCCAGCGCCTCCCTCTCAGCTACGTCACAGGTGAGAGCAAGAGGAAGCTGAGTGAGGGCGGCATAGCCACAAACACACCGCACATGAGTGGAGAATCTGACCAGTGTCATTGAAATTCAATGTAATTGAAAAGTCCTGTTGTTTTGTGGTGCAATGTATCGACCATTTAAATTTTTGAAGAGCATATAGAAAAAATAATAGTTTCGGGGCTATGGCCAGGGGGGGTCCTAGAAGAAAAAAAAAATGGATAGTAAGTCTCCACAAGCTGGATGCCATTATAATGCTATGATAATACTCATTTAAAAACATGGTTTAAACTAAAGGATTCCCATTGGTAATTAATTTAGATAATTATCCAAAATTATTTAATGTTTTAAGGAGTTGAAATTAGAATCCTTTCTAAAGGGCTATGCTTTATCCATTTTGCTGAGACATTTAATAATAAAATAAATTGTTTATATTAGAACAAGATTATAACTAATTAGAACAAGAGACTATATATAATTTTACTTGCTAAATGGTGGTTGAACTAACAAAGGCTTGGGAGGTAGTAGGTATGTGTCTTCTCCAAGTTAGCCCGCTGGTAGGGCTATCTTGTTCTAGGGGTATATTGTAAACTGGGTATATTTTTGCATACCGCATTTCGTTTTTTAAGGACCCTCCTCTCAGTATCCCCAAACAATTATATTTTATATTAATCAAAATTGAAAAGGTTGGTACATAGCAGTGGGTTGTTGGTGTCGCTTGAGTTACATTATCATTTTATGACATTTTCTTGTAGGGAGCTCTTCTGAATATCGTTGAGGATATTGTTGTGGAAGGCTATAATTTTTAGGAGAGGATCACGACGTCCTCAAAAATGCGTGTTCAAATTAGGAGAGAGAAAGGAGTGGGTCGGAGCACGCTGAGGTAGAAGCTCGATCGTTAAACAAGAGACGAGGGTATAAGGGGGGAACCCGCACCTTAAAACTAACAGAGGAGACTGGAGCTAGGACGCAATCCTCTGAGAGGTAGAAGCTCTCAGTAGCGGAAACGACACCTCATGGTGTGCGAGGGTAGAAGCCAAGCACGGTCCTTGGATGGAGATAGAGAAGGTTTAAGGAGAGAAGGTAGATGAAGGTTTAGAAATAAAGTTAGACCTTATTAGGAAATAGAAGGGCAAAGAAACTAAGGCCTAAGGAGACCCTATCTGGCAGAATCATGGTAATCTGAATGGCTGATCTAATTCTTGGAACACTAATACCGGAATGTTTATTATTGATAGTGAGAGCTTCTCTAACAGATTTGTGTCTTTGCCCTAGGTCAATATACCTCATATGGTTTATTTATCATCGTTACAAAGTAGAATGAACAAAGATATTTACAATGGTAATTATTAAGTAACTATGAAACAATATTGTTAAATGGTATATCTTCTAAAATTAGGACGGTGACTTAAGTGTAGGCGCCTCTAGCGCCACCTGTGAGTGAACCCTCTTTGCAGCGCCCTTTACAATATGTTCAACGATGTCATAGAAAATAGCTAAGTCATTTTGGAGGATGTCTTGCTTTGGCTTAAGGAATAGGAGTTTGAGCGCTGGAGGTTTTCAACCAATTTCTCAACTTGAAATATTACTTTAGTTGCTCCTTCAACATTCAAGACCCCGCTGCGGCCTGCATTTCCTATCCCCTGAGAGACTATACTTAATCCAGAATAGGGAAGAGACTCAGGATCGCCTGAAGATAGACAAGAGACTTGGAAATGAGTAGGTGTTGGATAGAGCGATTCATCAATCAGGGGGGCACAGACGTCATCCATCTCTTTTCCCCATTTATCTGCGCACCCCTTCAGATCCCACCCCCTTTTACTTGATTTAGTCACATCTATAAATATACCATTTCCTTCTTTCCTTCTTTCTTATCTTGTCTTTTACCGATGGCGGCGCTGAGAGGGTTCTCAAAGCTATTCAATTTGTGGTAAATAGGGGACCAATTTAAATTTTTTTTTTTTACGTCTTAAAGGAGAGGCTGCCTTTTTTCAAATGTTCTCTTGTGTTATTCTTAATCTGACAGCTTTGTAAAAATAAATGTTTTTTTATTTTTTACCTGCACTTACAATATGTGAGTGTGATCATGAAAGATTCCGAATCGGAGCTCAACACAAATACACGACCATTGATTCCGAAATCAAGTCTCGCTTAATATTCTCTTTAGCAAGTGGACTTCAATGATGACAAGATGTACAGCATTCAAATCCCATGTATAGCCTCACATGTTACAATTCACTGATTTTCGTGGAACTTGGTATTACTTTAATGCTGACCTCAGTTTTTGATGAAAATTATTCTATCCAAATTTTCTCAGATCCTCATTAATTGTCCCAAACCTGTAATACAATCTATATTTGATAGAGCTTCATACTAGGGGTGGGCCGATAATGATCGTCATAATCGGATGATTTAAACAATCGAATGATCGAATGATTAATATACATTCTGAGAGACAATATAGCACAATTCCCTCTCTATGATGGCTGAGCGTAAGTGCGCATATACATATAATTTATGCGATGAGCAAAAAGAATGAAAAAAAAAAAAAATTGTTCGATTGTCCGATCCCCTTGCCCATTATAATCCTTCGATTATCATTAGACAATTCAGTTCGAATGGTCATTCGTTTCTCCAAACCTCCGATAATCGATTAATTCGATTGATTGAAATAATCGATTGATCCCCACCCCTAGTCCCTACGACTCTCCCCGAAGTATGAGTGGCAATGGTCCCTAAATATTTACCTATATATGAAATATACTGTAAGGGTAACTACTATGACTACGAAAATTTTTGAATTCGAGGTTTATACGGAAATTGACGTATTAGAGTCCCCTAAGCCCATATTACTAGGTCTCTGACTCAGAAACGAAAAATTGTATATAAATGAAATTTTATTTTAGAAAGGTATATGTTACGGCGAATTCTTCACCAAACCTCCCCTCCCCGACCGGAAGTGCTACCTTACTTTATTTTGCACCTTTTTACGATTTTCTCAAAAACGGCTCAAGAATAGGTTGGGATATCAGCTGTATAAACTGTGTAAAGGATGGGTCCTAGGATACTACCTTGAATTTTGTAAATTAAAAAAAAAACATTAACCATATCATCTTATTAGAATTGATAAATAACGGGTAAATGTACAAGTTGAACCTATCCGATATCCAGCTAAAGGAAGATCGAAAAAAACAACAGCGAATAAGAACAAGCAATATAATATAATTTTGAAATATAGACCGTTTTAAAAAAGTTATTTAAAAAAAAAGGTCTTAAAAGTCAGATTTGGCGATTTAAGTTTCTTTACGCTCGTCTCTTTGGACTACTTCAATACATACTATTACATACATACAATACATACTATTACATACATACTATTGCATACATACAATACATACTATTACATACATACAACACATACTATTGCATACATACAATACATAATATTGCATACATACAATACATACTATTACATACATACAACACATACTATTGCATACATACAATACATACTATTGCATACATACAATACATACTATTACATACATACAATACATACTATTGCATACATACAATACATACTATTGCATACATACAATACATACTATTACATACATACAATACATACTATTGCATACATACAATACATACTATTACATACATACAATACATACTATTACATACATACAATACATACTATTACATACATACAATACATACTATTACATACATACAATACATACTAGACCAACTCAAACCTTCCTCTAAAATAAAAAAGAATCATTTACATGAATATGATAAGGCTAATCTAGACTGGGGGGTTGAGCTGTAAGGCTCGTCCTAACCATCGGATTCTTCCTGTATCCAATCCTTACAGTACTAAATCTTTTTTAGAAACCTCAAGGCTCCTTAATTCGTCCGGAAGAAAGTCATTCAAAACGATCTTGGACTCATTCCAGATACATCGAAAGTTCTGGGAGATAATGAGGATTTAATTAAATTAATCTTTAAATTTCTTCGGAAAATCTACTTACTACCTAAATTATAAACTTTACTATCTTCATCATTAAAACTTTATTCCAAAAACAGATTTTTGTTGTTGTTACAACTGTATTTATTTATTCTTAATTAGCTTTTCGCAACTTTACACTTATCCTTATAAATTAATGTTGTCATTCATACTTAATTGATTCCTCTGTTTTTACGGTTTATTTATAGTTACTATTATTTATTAATTTCCTCCTTCTTCTGAAAGCCTAACAATTATGTGTGCGTTCGTATAGGCGTTGATGACCTTTGATCTTTTACGCCTTAAAGCACTAATTACCAAATTAACAAAAACGATCTTGATGTTGCTGATACAGTCCGAACCAGATACCAATCCTTTCATGAAAAACACCATTCCAACTGTCACTATCCTTGCTTCCTTTTCAAAATCGTAAAAAGGTGCGAAATGCATAGTATAAAGTAGCACTTCCGGTCGGCCCTTTCCTTCAATATCTCAGGCATAAACGCTTTAAAATATGAAATTTCAGTTTTATGCGACCTTTTTTTTTTGCACTAGACATACCACACTCACAGACATTTTTCCGCGACTTGGTTATTTGGACTCAAGTATCCTAAAACTTATATTTCCATTGAAAATTCAAATTAAAAAATCTGGTGCGGGCAGCACACGACTTTCACTTACCTCGATTTTTCAAATCAATGAAAGAATTTTCAAATACAATTAGAGATAAAAATACGTGGAACTATTAAAGAATTAATTAAATTGAATTTATATAGAAACATGTGTTTTATTAAAAATCTATTACATAATTATCTAAAATAATCAGTTAGTTTTATATTCTCTATTAACTTTTGATAGCTTGAGTATAAGATAATATTTTTTCTAAAATCTTTAGCTTTCCAACGGTATATTACACATGTATATTTTATATAACTGTTCATATGTTAAAAAACAAAAAATTGCATTTAAAAAATATGTTTTCAATTTTCTTCTTTAGTTGCTTTTCAAATTCGTTCAACTTGCATATTTAGCTGTTTTATTTAGTGGTAACAAGATAATATAGTTATTTTTATAGAATCAACAAAATTAAACGTACTTTAGGGGAAGAAAATTTAAAATGTAAGCCCTGTCAGACCATTTTAATCAGAATAAAACCTACATGACGTTTAAGCCTATTAAATTTTATATCGATATAGCGAGTATAATCAAAATCGTCGGAACCGTTTTCGAGGAAAACGAAAAAGGTGCAAAATGCATGGTATAAAGTGGCTCTTCTGGTAAAATCATTTTGATGAAAAAGGTTTTGTAACGTCTCGGGCGTATATTTGTCTTAAATATGAAATTTCAGTATCATAGGACTTTCCTCCTGGGAGCTACTACACACGGACACACACAGACCTTTTTGCGGGACTTGGTTATTTGGACTCAGGGGACAGATAAAGAACTTAACCGCTCGATGAACTTAAAAAAAACTTTATTGGTAAAAACAAACTGTTACAAGCACTACACTACTATTTACAAAGAACTAAACTACTATCTAGATCTACTTGAATGGCTAGAGTGGCTAGACTGAATGGTTACATCTCTAGAAGGGATATTTATACAATACTAGAAGGAGGGGGAAAGTGCTGATTCAGGGATGTAGGGTTTTGTACCTTAACTCCTCCCTTCTCAAGATGCGAAACTCCGGAGAGCATTAATTTTTAGGTAAAGTCCAAGGATTATATATTTGAGGTAGCTGGACATGTTCTATGTTGTTGTCCAATGGTTGAGCCCTTGAGGTACATTTACAATGAGTAAGGATAAGAATATAGATATTATACATGAAAAGATATAAAATAATAAAGCTAAGAATATACAAGTAATGATCAGTTTCTATAAAGGATATATAATCTAATTCTTCTAGGGTAATAGATTGATTAGGTGGTAGTTCAAGTACATCAAATGACATGTTTAAGAGTACAGGGTTACTAATAGTATTTTCTAATTTAATAATCTTTGAATCTATAACTACAGTATTAGGTCTAGGGCATTGTAACAAAGTTTCATTTTGTTTTAGTTTAATTAAGGCAGTTAGAGGTAAAAAAATGGGATGGGAAGCCTTATCTTCTAAAGTTACATAGCTTATATTAAAACTAAGGTAATAATCTATATCATCAATATATCTAATAAAAGAATTGACCTTAATACTAGATGTAATACAATTTATAAAACTATTTGTTAGTAGATTTTTTGTACAATTATTGTTGGTTTCTTTAACATTTATACAATAATAATAAGAGTTAATATATGTACAGTTACCTGTAAAGCTTTTATTCTTATTTAATAATACAAGTTTATTAGGTGTTAAAGTTGTTACAAATGTGCTGTTGTGTAATACAGGAATTGGAAGAAGATACATAGTACTATACGTTTTAGTTTTCAAAGGTATTGATATAAAGTAGTGAATTATATTATTTTTAATTGAACATCTAGTTTTGCTGATTTGCCTCAATGTTTCCAAATCAGTTGAAATTTAAAGATATGTTACGTTTTAGTAAATATGATATATCAGCTTGAGTTAACATGCTGGAGTGTAATATTCCTAATTCACAAAATTCCAGAGAGTTTTCAATATCTAGTGTTCTCAAAGTGATATAGTTAATAATGGAATACAGTTCGTTTAAGTGAGCAGTTATTGTTGCCATATCCAAAGAATTGATTAATTTTGCGGCACGCTCATTATTTTTATTTAATATTAAGATATCGTTTCTAAAGGTTTCAATTAATTTTTTGTTGTATAAAATTTCTTGTTCGACATTATGTTCTATGTGATAAGAATTTTTTTCTAATTTTGAAATAATTTGATCATAATGTTCCTTATCGGAGGCATCTAGATTGCCAGTGATCCATTTAATGGCGGTTCCTATACCGTTTATAAGTCCTCGTTTATGTCTGTTAGTTTGTGGCATACTAATTAAGGATTCAATTTTAGATTTAACGAATTGTAATTGTCTATTTACGGTGTCAAAAGTAGAACTACTCTTGAAAGATTCCAAATTTTGTTCTGCTAATGTCAATTCATCTTTCAAGTGGGTGAAATTTATATAGTGAATTAAAGTGTGATATTTGTCTAATGTAAATGCTGAAGGCATTTTTATTGCAGTTATACCTGGTGCATGAGTTAAGTCCGTTATTTCGTATGCTGAAATATTAGGAGATATCCATAGAAGAAGTATCACTACCATCACCTTCATTATCTGAAACATATGATGTGTGAGGTTGTGTTTTATTCCTATAAGTTTTACGCTGTCTTTGAATATTGTCAGAATGAACTACTATTTCTTTATTTTTGTCTTTCATTTTATATACTGGTTTAAAGGGGTTATTTTTTTATTTTAGTGTTTATTTTTAGTTCGCGCTCTAGCATAAGTATTACCAGGAATGTTTGGATCTTCCCTGTTTTGATTAAGTGCTTCTGTTCGGGTTTGTTTTTCTTTATTTATGTTTGTTTTGATTTGTTCATGAAGTAGTTTAAGATTATTATGGTATTGTTCCACAAGTTTTTCTGTTATAGGAGCAGTATTGATTTTTTCTTTGATAGTTCCAAAAGTGATTTCATTAGGGGTTAATTTTATTCGTTGATTTAGACTATTATTAAATGCAATTACACTTGTTTGTACAATTCTATCAAATTTATATTGTTTATGTGAATTAGCGTTAAGCCTTGAGATTTCTGTAAAAGTGGCATGACATTTATTAAGTGTTCCGAGTGAATTAGAATGGTTAGTACTTGTATAATGAATTTCTATTTTTAGAGATTTACAAAATTGTTTAATTAGCATATTGTCAAATTCTTTTCCTTGATCACAAATTATTCGTTTAGGTGGAGGATATAACATGCAATATTTTTCTAAAGATTGACAAACTGTCATAGCATTTTTAGAGTTGATAATTTGTACATATAGGCGCTTAGAAAAGGTATCTATACTTGTGAATATAATATTTTTATCATAAATGTTATTTACTCAGTATAATACTGAACATTTTTTAATATTTCCTATACTAGTAAACATTTTTAATATTCTTACATGAAATCAAAAATTGATATATTATGTTTTATTTATTTATTTTTATTTATATTTTTTTTTTTTTTTTTTACTAATATAGTACTAAATATAGAACAAATTATAAAGAAACACAAAACATAAATTATTACACACGAAATATAATAACAAGAGTATAACAGACTCTTAATAATAGTTAAATTTTTAAATTATTCTGAGGTAACAATATGTTACAATGCCAACAATATTTTTTTTTTTTATTATTTTTTTTTTTTTTTATGATCCAGTGGCTATTTTTCAAAATAAATGTTATGACTAATTATTAATTTTTTGACTTATAAGAATTGACATATAACAACAATTTTAAAAATTGACTGTTTGAAAATATCAAAATAAAATAAAGTATTTCTGAATTGGTTCTACCAAATTTTATCTGTAATAAAATATAAATTCAATTAAATGTTTTCTCATTAAATCGATTTAAATAATCATAACCTATTAAATATTGGTAATTTATTTTAATTTCACAATAAGGTTTCAATAATGTTGTATTAGCAATAAACACTAATCCGATCAAAAGCCTTTGTAGTAAATCAATTATAAACAATCCATAATCCCTTTCTAATTTTTTCTCCTATATTTGAAATTTAAATATCTACGCTTTAATTCTAGAATCAAATATTCTTTGTAATCTTTACAACAAAAATTATCACTGAAATTATTTTCTAAATCATTCAAATTTTTAAATTCTAAGTTATTTTTCTTTCTTATTAATTGATCTATTATCACATTAGTTTCACATGAGTTACTTGACACAATAGTACTCATATTATCTTCAATTTTATTTTTTAAACATTCCGCTTCTTTTTCTATTTTATACTCTTTTATATCACTTTTTTGAATATCTATTTCTGTTTTTAAATCTTTTTTTATTTGTTCACCGTTTTCGGCTACTATTCGAGCTAACTTATTCCTACTATCGTTATTAAGATGCTCATTATCTATATGCTCATGGCGAATGAGATCTTTAATTTCATTAAATTTATAAGAATTAGTATCAATATTATTTTTATTCTTATCATTAAAGTTATCTTTAGGAGTGCTATATTTTACTTTATTATTAGTTTGAACATTTTTTGTTCCGTCATTTTCATATTTATTATTAATAGTATTAATTTCATCATTATCATTATTATTAATATTATAAGTAATTTCATTATAAGTATCAACATACTCAAGAGAACCATTATTATTAATTGTCAGTTTTCCATCTAACAAAAAAACTTTTTCTTTTCTACTAAATATATTAATATCTAAAGCTTTCATTGTTTCATAACCTAATAGTATATAAAAATTATTACTAACAGGAAGTATATAAAACTTAACTAAAAATTGATTGTCTAGTCCCAGATTTGGAGCAAGGTCAATTAATGCTGTATTATTGCCCTTTTCGCGTCCGGTAGGAGATTTGACAAAAAATTCTTCCGAGTTTATTTCAGTTCCCTCGGGTACGGAACTTGGATTAATGTAATTTTTTAGAGCGCCGGTATCAATAAGCCAAGTTTGTCCTAAGAAATCTTTAAATTGTGGTAATTGCTCAGTAAAATTTAAGGGATATTCGGGGATGTGTCCGGTGGACTGACCCCTAAAAAATTATCGAACCGTTGAGCTAATGCTCCAAGCTGTTGTCTTATGTCGCTTATCTCACCGTCGTCTTGAGTTACGTGGTGGACTGGCGCGTTATCTGACCTTACAGTTCTCATAGACACTGTATTTGCTGAGTCGGGTTTAAAAGGGCCCGTGGGAAAAGGCGTCTTCTGCCTCTGTTGATCCCAGTTAAAACCTGTGAAATTATTCGTGCTTTGTTGATTGAAACGCCTATTTTGACCCGAGTCTCTACTAGTTTGATTTTGACTATAATTGGGAGTTGGCTCAGGGTTAGGGTTTGAATTAAAATTAGAGTTTGAATAAAAATTAGAATTAAAATTAGGGTTTGAATTAAAATTAAAATTAGGATTATGATTTGGATTAAAGTTATAATTAGGATTAAGATTAGAATTAAAATAAGGAGTTTGGTTATAATTATTATGAGGATTTTGATTATGATAATTGTGATAAGGATTTCGGTTATAATTATGATTATAATTGTGATTATAGTTAAAATTATTGTTTGGTTTAAAATGTTTATTATTTTTATATCTAAAGTTATTTTTTGGTGTGAAATTATTTTGATGTCCGTATAGTCTTTCTAAAATAAAAGAACAGTCATTTTGAATAGCATTTCTAATATCGTCTATATCTGAAAGTCTCAAGTGATTTAGGAAATCACAAAGCTGTGGGTGTAAATTTGCTTTAATATGATAGTTGATTTCCCGATCTTGTAATTTCATAACTGTGTCCTTATTTATAATTTCATCGTCTAGGGAGATTCTAGAGAATATTAAGGCTCTAATGTGTGCTATCCTATCGATAAATGAAATAGGGTGTTCTTTGGTCCTGGTTTAATATTTAATAATTCTAATTTCAGTTGTTCAACTGTTCTAGAGTCTTTAAAATTCTTTTGTAAATGGTCTAAAAGTTCTGAAACATTTATGAATGTATTTGTTAATAAACAATGCCTAGCATTACCTACTAACCTTGATGTTACTTTACTAAGAAGCCGGGCATGATTTTGTAACCTTAAAGAGTTATTTTCACTACAGACTGTATTGTATACTGCTTTAACAGATTTTACAAAAAAGTTTAAATCTTCAGGATTGCCATCATAAGTTGGGATATAATCGTAATCCTCTTTTGTCATAGAATATGAAATGGTAGCCATATTGTCTGTTAAATCAGTATTTTTATTCTTAATTAATAAGTTACTTAACTGGTCTGTAATTTCACTTATATCTAACCTAACTATATTTTTCTTATCCTTAGGCATACATACAAAAAATAAATCTTAAACTAATATGTACCTCAAGTTTTTTTCTCAGTTCTGCGGAGTTCTATCAAATTTTTCTTAACCCTATTGAAGTGTAAAAACACAAACTTCAGGTGGTTTACTCCAAGACCTGTTATCAAAAGACTATTTCGTCGGTCTTTCTTGAGTTTCCGTTCAAGGCTGTCTTCACTGAGTAGATCCAAAATCTGTTGGGATATTTCGTCGATTTTTCTTGATCTTCAGGAAAATTTCGTCACCTTTACTGACCTGAGGCTGATAGGGTACCTGTTCGGGCGCCAGATAAAGAACTTAACCGCTCGATGAACTAAAAAAAAAACTTTATTGGTAAAAACAAACTGTTACAAGCACTACACTACTATTTACAAAGAACTAAACTACTATCTAGATCTACTTGAATGGCTAGAGTGGCTAGACTGAATGGTTACATCTCTAGAAGGGATATTTATACAATACTAGAAGGAGGGGGAAAGTGCTGATTCAGGGATGTAGGGTTTTGTACCTTAACTGACCCTAAAATGTTTATTTCCGTTGAAAACTGGAATTCGAAAATTTTCACGATCGCAATACTTTCCCTTACTATATATAGTAAGTGAAAGTCAAAAACGTACATAACATCTAAAGTATATTATATTGAGCTTAAAAATGTAATTTTATTTTCTTACGACTAATGTTTTTTTTTAGTCAGACTTTGCACAGAGACAATTTTGCGTTGGTGGCAATTCTAAAAAAGTGTCATGTCGTAAATAGATTTCTTTCAAGTAATATTTCCGATATTATAGGGGATTTATTCTTAAGGCTAAAATTGAAAAGTCACTTTTGAATAGATTCATGTAATTTTCCCGCCGGAAGTGTTTACATTCTGTGATCTCCCCCTACGGCGGTTTTCATTGAAATCACTTCTCCTCTTCTCATAATGTTTTATTAAAATTTAGGATGTTTTGGTTACGTTACTTTACCACAAATCGTAAGGAACAGCAGCGCTTAAATTACTTGCAAAAAGAGAAAATATAAATATATCAATAAGCTTTCTTGAGAAAAGAAAGGCATTATGAAAAATATAATATTACATTTACGTTTTATTAACAAACACGTTTTTTAATACATTTGTTCTATTTTTTAAAGAATTTTGTTTATATATCTAAGTCCTAAAAATATTAATATATAAATTAAACACAAATAGTGATTAATAATCCTTAATAAATTAATATTTTTGTGGTAACTCCCGGGCGGAAACGGTAAGTCCTATGAAACTGAAATTTCATATTTAAGACAAAAAGCCCGAGACATTATAAAACCTTTTTCATCAAAATGAGCTTACCAGAAGAGCCACTTTACACCATGCATTTTGAACCTTTTTTCGATTTTCTCAAAAACGGTTCCGACGATTTTGATTAAACTCGCTATATCGATGTAAAATTTAATTGGCTTTAATATCGTTTAGGCTTCATTCGGATTAAAATGGTCTGACAGGGCTTAAATGCCGATGTTTTAAATTTTCTTTCTCTAAAGTACCTTTAATTTTGTTTATTCTATAAAAATAACTATATTATATTGTTACCATTGACAAAAAAACTAGTAAATATATAAATTGAATGAATTCGGTACCCGACTAAAGGAGAAAACAGACAAAAATATTTGTTTAATGCACTTTTTTGTTTTTGAACATAAGAGCAGTGATATACATGTGTAATATACCGTTGGAAAGCTAAAGATTTTAGAAAAAATATTATCTTATACTCAAGCTATTAAAAGTTAATAGAGATTGATGAAAAGAAGATAAAACTAACTGATTATTTTAGATAATTATGAAATAGATTTTTTAATAAAACACATGTTTCTATATAAATTCAATTTAATTAATTCTTTAATAGATTCACGTATTTTCATTTCTAACTGTATTTGAAAATTCTTTCATTGATTTTAAAAATGGAGGTAAGTGAATGTCGTGTGTTGCCCGCACCAGATTTTTATACATGGTAATAACAGCAGTTTTTAAAAAAATTAGTAAAAATTATAGGTGGTATAGTCAGGAATCAGTTATTTTTTTAAAACAATTTTAAAATTAAAAATTGTTTCTAAAAATGTTTTCAAAAAATGACTGATTCCTGACTATACCACCTATAATAGTTTCGTCAGTCAACCTATAATAGTCACAGTCGACTATACATCTTTAATATAAATTAGTAAAAATGTGCAGTGGTCTGGAAAATGCTGGAATTCAAAAAAATTCAGGAACGCAATACTTCCCCTTACTATATATTTCATGTATAGGCAAATGGAAGTAAAAATTTCGCTTAATAATAAATATATAATATTTTAACTTTAACGAAATTCATAAAATATGCCATTTGGATTGATAAGTGAAAGCCACCCACTACAATTGGACAACACTGTTTTATTTGTTTGTCATTAATAAAATAAATAATTTCTCGCTTTATTCAGCTATAGATATTGAAGGTTTACAGAGGAAAATGTTTATAAAAAATGTTGAATAGAGTAAAGGAGTGCTTGGACAAGAGAAGGAAGGAGAGGGATTAATTAGGATAGCGTGTACTAATTCAGAAGAAGACAGGGAGTGAGTATTTAGGTCCCGCCGCTCTCTTAGTTAGAATTTCATCTTATTAAGAGTTGGTCCTCAAGTTACCTCTCCTGTAAGTTATCTTGGTACCTGCTACTCTATAAGGAACCGCTATTTTAAACCGTTATATAATTCCCGATACATTCCGTTTTGGCTACGATCTTATAAAAAAGTAATTGAGAAGTAGATTTCCAAAACTTACTATATCTACTTAAGACAATTTACTGGATACGCGAAAATCTGTCATTTATTTATTATCGAACCGATTTACTTGATTATTTTTAGAAATAATATTGCTTTATTGAGAAAATATACAATCTGCCACTATCCTGGGCAATAAGTATTAGAGATAAAAAAAGTCATTCATTCCATATGTACAAAGAAAAACAAACAAAAAATATAATACCTCAATAACAAATAAAAAAATAAATAAAATAAAATAAATGAAATAAAAGAAAATAATTATAATCTTGGCCACATTCATACCTATATACAATATTTACATGCTGCCCCTGGGAACTCCGAATAGAACCTCTGCATACCGAAATGGATGCCGAGGCACAAGGTCAGGAGATCCCAGCGCCTCTCAGTCAGCTGCGTCACCAATCTAATCAGTGTAGACTGGGTGAGGGCGCTAGCGCCATACACTCTCAGGCATGAGTGGAGAAGTTGGCCATTGCCAGCACTCCAGTTGCGTATTTATAAGAGATCTCTCGGCCACTGCCGCCTCAACCTACGAGGAGGGTTGTAAGGATGGTTGGTACTAGATAGGGATTGTGCCAGGGGATTAGGAAGAAGGGTAAGTTTCTAGTGGAAAGTTAAGAATTTGGATGGGATGAGATCAGAGACATAAGGGATCTTGAGGTCATGATGTAAGGTCTTGTTTGTAACATAATAGGGAGCATTGACTATTGTTCTAAGGACTTTGGACTGAAAGGATTGGTTACGTTTGATGTTCAAAAATATAGTAGTACCCCATAGTTCGATTCCGTAGGTCCACATAGGTTTGAGAATTGTCTTGTAAATTAATATTTGGTTTCCAACGGGAAGTTGTGATGTTCTGGTCAGTAGTCTTTATAACTGTCCGTATCTTCTGTTGAGCTCTTGTCTTTTAAGTCGAGTATGTGGGTTCCAGGTCAGTCTTTTGTCTAGTAGGAAACCCAAATACCGGACTGTGTCGGAACAGGGAAGTGGTATAGAGTTGAAATGAACTTGTGGACAGGATTTACGGCGGAGGGTGATGGTGACGTGCTTACTTTTGGACTGGTTGACTTTGATGCGCCAATTGTCGCACCAATGTTAAATCAAGGAGAGGTATCTTTGAAGATGGAAAGATGCTAGTTCTTAGTCTGAATGGGTTGGTAGAATGGCAGTATCATCGGCAAAAGATGCTAGGATATTTTTTATTAAACTCTAAAGTTAATTTTTTCTTGTTTTAATAACTTATTTTTCTGAATGATTGCACTTTATCCATAACATGTTTACAATATAATATGGATACGGAGGGATATAGATATGGATAGTACTTTTTTGGATAAAAACGTGGATATAGTACTTTTTGGAAACAAATATAGGGATATAGCACTTTTTGGAAGAATATAATGTGCGATCAGTTGGTGACAGTCACCATAATTTTCCTCATACATCATCGATTACCAACGCCTTTTTATGTTGATTACTGAGTTATGTATATTTCCTTATTCTCCCTCTGAGAAATATCTTTCCTCGTAAGTTAACTACATTTGAATATCTATTCTTCACAAAGACAACGAATATTCAAAGGACCTTTTAAAAGAGAATTGAGAAAAGAGTAAACTTTTTTTTTTAAACCTAAGAATAGTAATATATATACATGTATGTGTGTATGTATAATACGAGTATACCATTACAAAGCGTAATGAATGAAAGGAATGAACGTTAGTGGTAATTTGTGAATGAAATTATTTCAGTTTGAATTTCATCTTTTTAAGAGTTGGCCCTGGCTTCTTCCCCAAGTTACCTCCCTGTAGGTTATTCAGGTAACAGCTAATCTGTGAGGAACCAGGTAACAGGTACTCAAAATTCATAGAAATTATGTAGAAAAGTAGATTAAGGTACAGGTTTTCATGTAAAAATAAAATTATTGGGATATCTTTGCACGTCTTTTTTTAATACCAAAACGGTACTTACATAAAAAAACATGCCTCGTATATATATATATATATATATATATATATATATATATATATATATATATATATATATATATATATATATATGTGTGTGTGTGTGTGTGTGTGTGTGTATTTTTTTTTAACCTAACAATAGTAATACAGATGTATAATATACCCCCTGAAAAGCGTAAGAATGAACGTAAGTGGTAATTTATGAATGAAATTAATTCATTCACTTCAGGGATACTGGGCATTTTTTTTCATATTTTTTATAAATTAAGGAGTTACATAATTTGTATCGTGATATCTTGGATTTTTTTTTTGTTTTTTTTTGGTGTAATGACCGGGTCAATGTGTGTAATAAAACTAATATAATATGGGGAATATCATGATTTTATATAAAAATGAGGCAAGAAGTCCAAACGTTGCTAAGCATGATGATATTTTATTATTATTATTGATAGTAAAGTTTATAAAATAAAACTTCCATAAATTTAAATTACATTTTTTTTTTTTTTTTTTTTTGTAGATAATATTAACTTATCTTTATTGTATTCCTGGGCTAGAATAAATAAATAATAAAAACGGCTGTTGATACAAATTCATCAAGATTTTCTTGAAAAGTCGTGGTATATACTTTTAACTTTAACTTCGTCTAAATGACAGATATTCTTTTCTTTCTTCCCCCTAGTTTAACTTCCCAGTTAGGAAGTTGCAACTTCTCTTGGAGTTTATTAAAAGCAAATCTGTCTTGTTCAATATAAGTCCTGTCACCTCCTTAATGGAAAAGTGAGGAACAAATATAAAGAAAAAAGAATTGTTGTTTTTATGTTGTATCTTGAATAAAAAAAAAAAAAAAAAAAAAAAAGTACCATTTCAGCCCATGAAGAGTCTTAGGTTCAGTACATTTTGAAATTTCTACTGTTTCTATACCAACGACCGTGCAAGGAGGTGATCAGACCGAAATCACGCTTAGCCGTCAGATTTTGGTTTATTATTTTCAATAATGAACCTCTGTAAATAACAAAAAATAACATAAAATAAAAATTTGAGGACTTACGTTTCAAGATAAGTAGAATAAAACTACTAGACTGATTTTTTTTTTATATCGCCACAAAAATACTAGCCTAGCCAGCGATGATCCTAACCCTTAGAAGTTGATATCAATCAATTAGTTTTAAAATGGCGTTCGGTTAAATATGATTTAATTCCATAACTAAGTTATTTCTGAAGATAGGGATCAAAGCAAGAAACCGCGAATAATTATAAAAAAGAAAAAAAAATGGAATCTTTCCTATATATGTTTGTTAGTCCGTTTTTTTTTTTTGCCGAAGATAGAGAAAAAAAATCTGTAGAGTATTAGAATCAGTACACCGCTTAATTATAAAACAGTAAACAAATTTGGAATTTTACCTATATATAAGCTCTCAACTTGTTTTTTTTTTTGTAAAATAAATAAATAGTAATTAATAAATATAAACTAAAAATATTATTGTATTATTTGATAAACAATTATTTTTCTATAATTTGAAAAATAAAATCATAAAAATCCATTTAGAAATAGTAGGGATATTCTGTTTTGAAATTAGCAGTGGTGATTGATAATTTTCTTTGGCTTATGTATTGCTATTCGTGCTAGTTAATTGCCTTTAAACAACTATATAAACAGTTATAGCATAGTATATTTATTTAAAAATAATAAACAATAATGTATGAATTCGAAGCGTTTTTTATTTTTGGGTACCCGCTTTTATGAGTGTTGTTCCCTTGGAGTACCTCCATGCTCCAGGGTGAATCACGACTAAATAACATTAGCTTTACATTGGGTGAACGATTCATAAAAAAAATCTTTTAACAATTTTAAAATGCATTTATAGCTGGATTGTACACTTCAAAAATTTTTTTGGGGTCAAGAATGACTTTTGAAGTAGAGGTAGGAATTTAAAATTTGTATATCCGAATACTACTGAAATTATTAATAGATTATATTTGCAGTCCTTTAAAAAGAAATCGATATGTCTGAATTCGTACGGCGCGGTTTTTGCTCACATTAAAAATTCGTATGGTCACTTAGCAGGAGTCCTAAATAGCGGATCTGTTCAACCGGGACAAGCGGAATATCATTAAAGGAAACTGTAGGGCAGGATATGTTTTCGACGAAGGGTAAAGGTAATTTGATGGGATTTATTGGAATTGATTTTAATTCTCCAATTCTGACACCATACCTCATTGTCTCTGATGTGGGATTGGAGAGTTTGAGAGGCAATACTAGGATCATTATGAACTGACAGCACGCAAGTGTCATCGGCATAGGTAGAAACGAATGTGTTAGGATGATTTGGGATATTAGCTGTATAAACTGTGTAAAGGGTGGGTCCCAAAATGCTGCCCTGAGGAACACCAGCAGACTGGGTAAAAAGAGATGAATAGGAGTGATTTATTTTGAAGGATCTGTCGGAGAGGTAGGACTGGATGAATAGGAAGTATGTTGAAGGAAGAATTGACGTAGTTTATACAGCAGTCCTGGGTGCCAGACTCGATCGAAGGCCTGTTCTACGTCGAGATAGTTAACCTTTGTAATAAACAGAAAAAAAAAAAAAAGAAAAAAAAAATACCCCGTCATAAAATTTGAGGGCTTACGTTCCAAGATAATTAGAACCCGAAAAACGAATTAAAAAAGAAATATGTTTGTCCACCGTCCCTTGTACACCGTAAGCCGTACGCCAAACTATTAAACTATTTTTTTTAATTTGGCCCAAAAATAGTAAGACATCCAACGATGATCCTGACACCTACTTATACGTTGATATTAGCCGAATAGTTTTATAATGACGGTGATTAGTCTTAATAAGTGTTTATTTAAAAATGGGTTATTTGATAGACAATTAAAGTTAATACAAAACGATAAAAGAATGATTAAAATCGGTTCAGAAATAGCAGAGATAAAGCGTTTTGAAAGTACCAGAGGTGATAAGACCATTTAAGGCCGTTTTCCTATAAATTATTTATTACTTTTATATCGGTTAACTGCCTATAAATAGCTTTATTAACAGTTATGCCCCAATAAAGTTATCTTGAAATAATAAACCACTTTGTTATTATATTTATTAATTATACTCACTTTTTAAAATTTTAAATATGGATTACAAAATCACGCTAAAATCAGTTTTAAATTAATTTAAATTGAAAGTGATATAAAATTATATTATTATGCAACAATTTAAACCTTTGAATTAATTGATGGATCATAAACAAAGGTTTTTAAGAATGACGCGTAATATCTTTTCAGAATGATGTAATTAAAATAACATATTAAGGCGTGCTTCTCATTTCCTGAAATAAGTTGCGCTGTTCTCAAGTATTTTCTTAGTAATTGCCAGCCATGATATATTATTAAATTTCATTATTAGTTTCTTCATTTGAATATGATAACATTTAACTTTAAGGGACCTTATTAAAACTTGAATATTGCCTTTCTAACTTGATGCTCCCTAATATGGGGCGACAAACTGGATCAGTTATTTCCATAACGCATGCCATTAAGGCGGAATTGTATAAATTCTAGCTTCCTAAACTTTCGGTTATTGCTTCAATTTCAATTGGAATTTAAGTTTCTAGAGATGGCAAAGAGATTCATTGATTTTTTGAAAACCAACTGAAATGAACGATATTGTCTCATTATAATTCGAAAACTTAACTCCTTAAAAATTAATTCTATTAGCTATTGTATCCTGATAAAATTATAATTTATAAATTTCACTATTTATCACACACGTAGTCACCCTGCTCAACTAAGTTTCATTTTTAAACATTTATTTTTTTCGTTCACTAAAGACTTCGGTTAAAAAAGAAGCTTTTAAATGAATTAATTGCAATTAAGTAAACTGCATTTCATCCCACAGCCGCCTTTAAAGGTGATGCGGTCAGCATCCATCCCCAATCACCAGCTTTTTCCCAGAATCCATTAAAGGTTGAGCTATTAAGAGACAGTCTTTCGCTTAAGGTCATTCGAATCCAATGGCCCGAAAAAAAAAAAAAATCCGTCAAAAAGAACATGGACCAAAGAATAGGAAATATAACGCCTGAGGTTTTAATAATGTATAATATTGGGTATCAATAAAAAAATTGCTGCAGAAGTATGGAAAGCAATATATATTTCTAAGGGAAATGGTTCATCAGCACAAAAAAAAATAAATAATAATAATAATAAAAAAAACTAAAAAAAAAAAAATGAGTTATAAGCGTATTTATGGGTGAAATTTCTCTTTTCTTTATATTAAATCTTCTTTATTTTCATTTTTTTTCAAATTTTCAATTTCAAATTTCAATTTTTTGTTACACAAATTGTCACATGTGGTAGTCAATGTTTCGGGGCCTTTTCCCCATTATCAAGACTAAACAAATTTTTTTTTAGTTACAATTCACCAAATAATCGTTTTCATAATATACAACTAAATTCAAATTACCTTTTTTTATCTTTACATTCTAATTGTCTATAGCTCAGAGCTGCGTCAGCATGTAAGGTAAGGTTGACTTTTGGCTCACTGTTTTTCCTTTCCGAACTTTGTACTTTAATATGATTGCATTGATCTAATTCCTGAGGTCTGTTTTTAATTATATTCCGATGTTATTATTTATTTTGTTTTTCACTATTTTATTGTTCTATTTTTCTTAAATTTTTATATTATGTATCATGTCCGGGTAATGAATACATAGATTTTTGGTGTTTGTTTTAAAATGAACTGTTTTATTGTTATTTTTGGTTATGTATATTAGGTTTATTATTTCCAACTATATTAGATTATAACTGTTTATCTAGCTTTTAAAAGGCAATTAACTATAATGGAAAGCAATATATATTTCTCAGGAAAATAATTCATCAGCAACAAAAAAATATCGTATTTAGGGCTGAAATTTCTCTTTTCTTTTTATAATTATTCACAGTTTTTGGTCGAAAAACTACAGTAAACGTAACAAAGTTAGTAAATTAAATAATTCTTTATCAGCCACCATTTAAAAACTATCAACGTCTTGGTGATAAGGTCATCGTTGTATGAACTGGTATTTTTGTGCCGAATTTCAAAAACATTGGTCCAGTAGTTTCAGAGAAAAGCCGCTGACGGCTGAAAAACGGATTTTTTGATTCGTTATTCGGATTCTACGTGTCTTGAAACGTAAGCCCTTGAATTTTGAGGAAGTCTTTTTTTTTTTTTTTTTTTTTTTTTTTTGTGTATGATTACAAAGTTTAATCATTGAAAATAATAAACCAAAATAATGCAGGATTTTAGGTCCTTCTTTAAAAAGCCCTCTACGTATATATCACTTGTATAAATGTCAATACTTATAACTCTTCTTCCAAAAATAAAATGTTTCTTTAACTGATTTCTGGTATTTCACGGCTTGTTATTAATTCAGTCTTTACTAAGGTTCGAAATCCTGATTTACGAGTTTATACCCGGCCGGAACGAGTTCCGAAAAGCGAGAATATTAAACGAAGTGTGGTGTGAGGGCTGTATAATGAATGAACTCTTCAACAGTGGTTCAAATGATGCCGGAAGGGAGAATTGAGCCTTGAAGGCAATGGAAATCGTGGAAAGACTTCTGCTTTTGATTAAGATGTTCTGCGCGCTTTGGTGAAAGAAAATCTAAGAACAACTGTTGAATAACTTGAAAGAAGCAAATCAACAGTCGATAACCTCGGACAATGAGGTCAAAAGACCTCAATTAATGAACTTTGAACCTCACTTTACGGGAACAAAACATTTCGTTTCAAGCCACTTAGCGAACCTCTAACCAACTGATTACCATTGTTTAAAAAAACTTTTTACAAAATATTGATGAAGGAACATTATAAAAAGGTTTTTTTTTTAATTTATAAATTCTAAGGATTCGTAATTTTTTTCAGAATGTTTGGAAAACGTGCCAAAATCTTAGGAGAAATGTTTTGTAAGTAATGGTAATTATTTTAATTAATAAAACAGGTTTACTTTTTTTTCTTTTGAAACTTTAATCTCATTTATTACAAATTAAATTTTTTTCCGGAGAACCCAATACTAAGAAAAAAAAGATTCTGTCACTTCTCTTCTTAAAATAGAGTTTTAATTAAACTTAATGTTATACAAATAATTAAATTATGTTCAACGTGGAAAAATATTTTTCTCCTTTCATTATTATCCAAGTTCTTCCTTATTTCATTTTTTTCTATGTCCATTTTTCTCAATGCTAATAACTATAATTTGTTTATTATTTAAAATCAACTGAACTTTAGTTTAGAGTAAAAAACAACAACAACGAAACATTTAGCTTTTAAGTCCTATAAGATTATTCAAATGAAGATAAAACCTTCATACAATTGAAACTCATACAATTTTATTCAGTGTATTGAGTTTAATAAAAATCATAATAACCGACTCTGAGAAAATCGTAAAATGGTGCAAAATGCATAGCATATATGAGATTTCAGTTTCGGATAACTCCCGATTTCCGAACTACACTTACTACGGTTTTATTTTGGAAAACATCATAGAATAAAAAATGTATTTTTTCAAAAAGAAACTTCAATCGTTTTTCCGATGTTTTTCATTGATTAAGCCTGTTTTACTTTGATCCCCTGCTTCTTGCAAACTATTGCTCTCAGTTCACAATACTTCTACAACATGATTCGATGTCTTCTACAATCTCGCGAGCCGCCAGTTTTGAATTTTTTTCTGAACTACTTTTCGAGAGATTTTACGGGATTCACGCCGTCAGGGAAGGTTTTATAACCTTTGACGCTATTATTGTCAACAGAGCCACTTTAATTTTCTTAATCATTTATTGCAGTGTCACGTGGGACATTTTTCCAATACCCTGATAACTTAAACCTTGTTAAAATAAAGAAATCATTTTTCCATATTACAAGGAACTCGGTTCTTGCAATTTCTACCCATTTTGGCGGAATTATCATGTAATACTGAATTAAATTCGCCCAGCTGTTTTCTTAAAAATTATTTTTAAAAAATGGATCCAAAAATAGGAGAATATATTACCCTCACAACGAGTTTTGGAGTTATCTTTATGAACATCGGTACTGTATAAATACATTTTTGCCACTAAATTTGTTAAAATATATTGTTACTTTTACAGTACAGGTGCCAATATTATTTACTACAATTACCATTGTTTTTTTTCATGAGCCATACGTTAAATAAAGCTTTTTTATGGAATAAACTATGTGTATGATTTTTTTTTTTTCACACAATATATATTGGGTGGTTTCACATGAAATGTTTGTTTTTATAGTTTCTGAAATACATAAAGCATTTTGCAGGTCTATGTTGTTTTCTTCCGAATGTTTACATATTTAAAGTAAACAGTTACTACTAATCCCCTACCTTTGTATAATAAACATTAGCTTCCCAATTAATTACCCACTTTTTAGTATACCTCCAAATATGAACATGGAAACACGTGATTTTCGAGTAATATTTTTGTACGAGTTTAAACTCGGCCATTCACCAGCTGCGGCCGCTAGAAATATGTAATAGACAACGATATCCTCAAACATACAATAGAAGGAAACCCCTACCAAACAGTTAAAGGGCTCTCAGCACAATTAAATGCAAGTGCATCCACCGTTTCCAGACATTTAAAGTGTATTTGGAAAGTCAAAAAGCTCGATACATGGGTACCTCATGATCTCACTGAGCGGCAGTCACTTCTCCCGACTTGTCACCAACAGTTTTTCAGTTCGGTGATAAAAAAAGTTGGTGTCACGTTGGGAAAAATATGTAGAAAATGAAGGTAAATAGTTCGAATAAAATATCTTGTTTTCATATCGTATTTTTACTAAAAATCCTTTACCTTTAAAACGGACATTTTATGTGACACAACCCAATATATATACTGTAAAGGTTATTTAATCAAAACCGGACTGTTTTAATAAAAAAATATAATTAATTTTTGATATTCTAATAAATTTTCTTTCAGGTAATTATTCATTTTATTTGTTTTTTAAAAATTAATTTATTATTATTCTTTTTTTTTTTTGTGGACATAGACTCGGTTAACTATGTTGTTTTTCGTGACTTTTTTTGAGTTATTTTCTTTTACAATTTCGTAATTATGTACTTATTTCTATAATTTTAGAGAGAAAAGATGGACCTTATCTATTGAATTTAACATTACCTTCTACATTTAATACAAAAGCCGTTAAAATTTCTTCCCGCTACAACACTTAAGTTTTTCCATCTCTGTCTATAAAACCCTGCTGTTGACAAATCATTAACTTAACACAACACAGACATTCTTATGAAACTCCATTGTACTCCTAGTTCACGGTAGCATTTTTCTATATTTAAAGCCTATCTCTTTGTCCATCTACGATTACACCTGGGAAAATAATAACTATTTTTTATTTTAAAATCTCTTTATCAATAATAATATAAAGCTGTAACATTAACAATTATGAAGCGACTCGGATTCATTACTTTGGATTCTTACTGTTTTGGGGAAAACGGCTGTACAAAGGCGAAGGAGGACTTGCAGTAGCTACACCTATCATCCAATTTTCGGTCACCTACTTTAAAGTGGATGGGTGATCCCTCTCCCTCTCGCAAGGTCGTCCTACGGCGTATATAACCAAGTCTCACAGAAAGGTACGTCTACTCAAAAACTAAATGTGTTAAGTTACGGTAAACGAATTTCCGAGATAAGATTATGACAGAAATATTACGGTAACATTTCAACCAAAATTTGGTAATCGTAAGTGCCATTTTATCCTTTGGATTATTCGCATATTTATCATTTTCTCAAAAAATATGTTCACTAATTTCGTAAAACTCTCAACATCAATCTATAATTAAACAGACTTCACTATCAGGTAGATTTAATTCTCATAGAAACACTTTTAGAAGACTCATAAAGTAATGCTTAATTTTTTATATTTTTATATATGAAAAAATATTTCAATAATTTTTACCATTCGTCGTAAATCTATGACACCCTGCCTTACGGTATCCTTTAATAATATTCCGCTTTTCTTCATTTAACAGATCCTATACCTAAGAATCCATCTTAACAATAATAATAATAATAATAAAAAAAATATTAATAATAAAAAAAAATAATAATACAAAAAAAATATTGATAATAGATTAATTATATAAATAAAACAGTGTGGAAGGGAAATATATATATATATATATATATATATATATATATATATATATAATGAAATTTAAAAATAAATAAAAGACAAAAATCATAAGCAAACGGAAAGAAAGGAAAAAAAAATTGTAATTATTATTAATTTAAGTCTATCAATTATGCACTCTAAAGAAATTATACAGGTTAATTATTCTAAATTAAGAAATAATAAATTGAGTAAACGATTTACGGGCGTAATAATCTAGAAATTTATCGCCCTTAAACACCTTACCTACCTACTCCATCTTAACAGTTTTCTTGCTTGGAATTCTCATACAAGACTTAAACGACAAGAAACTGCCCAATAAAATTGACTACTTCAACATTTACTAGACGAACGCTCAGTCCTTCAACTTATCTACAACAGGCTCATTTACATGACTATCATACGGCTAACCTGGACTTACATGGTAGAGCTGTGGGGCTCAATTAAACCATAGATTTTTTTCCCTTTTCCAATTCTCATAATCTAAGATTCTCTAACCTTCATTCCTTTTTCACAGATAAACAGTGTAGTTTCTCTATATGAATATCATACTTCTTTATAGTTGCAAACACATTTCCTTATATCTATTTAGGTATCCTTATGTATTAATAAATGCAGTTGTAAATTGCAATATATTTATTTAAACTTAATACTATGGTAGCGGAGTGGTCTAGTGGGTAGGGCACTAGTCGATTGTTCTTATTCTAGTCCAGTTTCGAATCCTGGCTGTGGCTGAATATTTATTTATAGCTTTTTCAGTCAAATTCATAACTTTTTCAGTCAAGTTCATAATTTTTTCAATCGAATTAATTTTTTCAGTCAAATTCATAATTTTTTCAGTCAAATTCATAATTTTTTCAGTCAAATTCATAATTTTTTCAGTCAAATTCATAATTTTTTTCTATCAAATTCATAATTTTTTCAATCAAATTCATAATTTTTTCAGTCAATTTCATATTTTCTTTAACCCATTTTATGCATTCAATTTAATGATGTTTTGCTACCAAAAACATAACATTTTTATTAAATCTTATTGTTGTGTCTTAAGTTTTGCCTATCCAGGTTTAATGTATAAAGGTTCACCTGTGGAGTAGTGGCTAGCTATAACAGCTCTCTATGCTTCAAGTTCAAAGCCAGCAGATGGCCCTATATTTGCTTTTAGGGAGTAGAAATCCTTGGTTATTTCGTCCTTTAAAAGAGGATGTTATTCTAGCCACTACTCCACAGGTGACCCTGGATGCATTCAGTAAGGTATTAAGGATTAATATGCCCAAGGTCACGGGCTCCAAACCCGGCAGATTTAAACACCTTGTTGAATGCATTGGGGGTCACCTGTGGAGTAGTGGCTAGCATAACAGCCTTCTATGCTTAAGGTCGCAAGTCCAAAACCAGCAGATCACCCTGTATTTGTGAAACAATAGGTGACTCTTAAAAGAATCAAAAAGTGGAACTCGTAAAAGATCCCTATCTTAAGTAAACCTGGATAGGCAAGACTCCCGCTGCACCGTGTGATTAAGCACCGTAACGTTAAATAGATAAACAACAACAAGATTTAATAAAAATATTATGTTCTTGGTAGCAAAACCTCATTAAATTGAATGTATAAAATGGGTTCAAGAAAATATGAAATTGACTGAAAACATTATGAATTTGATTGAAAAAATTATAAATTTGACTGAAAAAATTACGAATTTGACTGAAAAAAATTATGAATTGGACTGAAAAAATTATGAATTCGATTGAAAAAATTAGAAATTTGATTGAAAAAAGCTATATTGTGTTATTTAAGCCGAGTGGTGGTCCTGGGACATGAAGACACTCTCTGGTCACACCCGGCCCCTTATCTTCTCTTTCACCCAAGAAGGAGGAAAATCCTGGCGGAAGACATGGAGCTCATCCAATCGATCATGCCTCAAAACTCCAACCAACCTGGCGTAATATTGGCCTTATCGGTTTGTGAGTACAGTCGAAACGTTTTCACTACAGACAGAACTATATTTTGCGTTCATTTATTGACCGCTACCCGAAATTTGTGTGTTAAACTTTTATGTGCTGTGTTTACCAATTAAATTAGAATATATTTTAGGTAACAACTGCAGAAGTATTTCATATTAAACTTGAGGTTTGAAATTAGTCATTTGGAAATCGTTGGAGGTATCTTCCGATGTACTGACTGACCCATGTTTTGGCCCAAAATTGATTAGTGGATACTATTTACCTAGTTTGTTAAACCAACTAATCTAGCCAGGCTTTGAGCTTACAGAGTAACCTTTGCAGTTCGGGCCAAAACTAACAGTTCTCCTCTATGCGGCTGGGGCGCGCTGGGTTTGATGAAACATAACTGTCATCGGATTTTGAAAAGCCGGCGATAAACAGATCCCACCCCTTGTCAACCCCCCTCCACTCCCCTCTCTCCCCCTCTTTCTCCCTTCTCAGTCCCCTCCACTCCCCCCTTCCCAGTCTGTCAAGGGCCTTTCAACGGATTTATGGAATAGCACAGCCGATTGTTTTATAGTCGTGTTGGAATTGAATTTATCCTCAGTACATTATGTTGACATCCCATATATCCGGAGGCGGTGATCGTCTGAGGTGAGAGAAAAAAGAATTGCATTAAATTCCCCGGGAAGTAAGTAATGAAGTCTTGTGTTTCAAATAGATTCACAGATGACAGGACAATTACATCTCAAATTGACATTTGAATTGTTCGCTAGAATGTTGCAGTTAGTCTGTAATTAAAAACGCTGAAAATCATTACACAATGGTTTATTATTTCCAAACAACTATATCAGGGTATAACATTTAAATTAAAAAAAAAAAAAGAATTATATAGATGTCTAAAGACAATTAAGTAATATAAAAATAATTCAACAAAAAATGGTCAATTACAACTGATAATTCCAAAATGATACATCTCAGCTATTTTTAAACCGATTGCAATGGTTCTTTTTTCGTTTTGTAGAAAATAAATGATCAGGCGTATATATAGGCCAGATTTTTTTAATTTATTTTTTTTTTATTTGAGAATAACAGTCTATTGTGCCAGAATATATTATTTCTACTGGAAATAAAAATTGAACTTGAGAAGCATAGAGTGAAATAACTGTGAACAATAGAATGAAACAATAATAATTAAAAATACGATTTTCAAGGATTAATAAAATTATTATAATAATTTACGATAAAAAAAAAAAATTAAAAGTATACAGTTTGAACATAAAAATACATATTCAATACATCTGAATTTTTGCAAAATAATATAAAAATTAATTTTAGGTCATTAAAAAGTTAATAATTCCAAATATTATTCTGTATTGAATTTTCAATATAAAATAAAAATGAAATACACAAATTAACGTATCAATTAGTTTTAATTGTTGTTTTTCGCTGAAACTCTTCTTAAGGATATTTTAGGAACTTAATAGACAGGAAGAAACAAAATAGTAGCTTTCTAAGAAAAGCTTTTTCGGAATGTATTTTACTAATGAACCTTGAGGAAATAATACCCTGAATGATGGAGAAAACCGTATCAACATCCGTCGCGTGGTTTGGAAAGTACAAGAAAACGCGAAATCATTTAATACATATACAAAATAAGAAATTAATAAAATTTGATACATGATATATATATATATATATATATATATATATATATATATATATATATATATATATATATATATATATATATATAATAAAGGATAATGATTTTAATTTAGAGAAAAGGATCGAATGGTTGAGAGAATCAAAGGCTTTGGTAAAATCTTTAAGTATTAGGACAGATAATTTTTTTTCATCTATAGCTGTATAAATATCGTTAGTGATTTTGGTCGAAGCGGATTGAGTGGAGTAGCCAGGTCGGAAGCCGGATTGGTAAGGGTTAAGTTTGTTGGTTTCTTCTAGAAAATTAGATACTTGGAATTGTAATATTCATTCAAGGGGTTTCGAAAGGTTTGAAAGGATGGATATAGGTTAGTAGTCATTAGGAGCTGATGGGTTAGAGATTTTTTTTATAGGATGAACTAAAGCTTGTTCCCAAGAAGAACGGAAAACTCAGTTTTGGAGGGAACATTTGTAGAAGAAAAGAAGGACTGGCAGGATTTCTGGAAGGCATAATTTTAACAATTTTACTGGAATTCCATCGTAGCCTAAGGAGGTAGTACGGGATTTCAGTATGGAAGATATGAGGTCTGTTGGTGAAATATAGGAGAAATAAAAACTGTCAGAATTGAATGATGATGAAAGGGGTAATTTAGGAGAAAAGGCTGGTGAAATGTTGGAGGAGTCGGTTAAGAAGTACGAATTTAGTTCGTTGGGTGATACAGGGAAGACTGAACAGGTAAAGGATTTACAGTGGGAAAGTGTACGAAGAAGTTGCCACCTGGATTTAGGATCAGAAGTGGAGGACAGGGCTTCTTGAATAGTTGGATTTCGCTCGCCTTACTGTTATTTGTGTCAAGTTTCGGAGGGCCCTAAACGCTTCATAGTCATCTGCTTGCCTGATTACAATAGATACAATATACACTTCCTGGAAGCCTCAGACCAGGTTTTTCCTTATATATGAAGAAAAATTACCAACCAGAGGGATCCCTGCGCCTCTCTCAGTGCATCAGTGGATTACGACTCAACGGAAGCAGGGTGAGGGAGGGCTTTTCTTTCTACCTGTACAAGGTGATACCTGAGTGTTATCAGTGAAAAATGACCCATTTATTTCCTCCCGCACTCTCTAGTCCCACATCAAAGACCTAGAAGTATAGTGTCAGAACTGGAGAACAAAAATAAATTCTGTCGCATAACTTTTAATTATCTCCATATTTAAAGTTTAATAAAATCAATTAATTCATAATTAATATAATTAGTTTGGTATAATTAGAGGTTTGGGTCTTTGATTTTTTGTCTACTGTTCTTATATTTATGAACGATAATAATTTTAAGAAAACCTGAAGTTGAAAAGAGTCTCAATGCGAAGGGACTTATTGGCCCCGAGATGGATGCGATAGGTCACTCCTTTCCTCTCAACTTCGTCCCTTCTAGTCTTCTAATAAATTCCAACCGAAAAGAAGGAAGATAATAAATGACTATAAGTTTTTCATATTATTATAAAACACATACACACACACACACACACACACATATATATATATATATATATATATATATATATATATATATATATATATATATATAATATATATACAATTGTATATATGTATAGAATAGAAAAAAAAAATTGTTCTGGGACTAGGTCCCCTAAGAATAACAGTATGTACAATTTGAATGTATACTATGTCTGCCAACAGACAAAAAAACATGAATAATTATTATTTACAATTATTATATTAAAATTACAATTGTTTACAATTAGGAAAAATACCATACATAAGAAATAAAAAATAAACTAATTAAAAAATATATATATATATATCTTCTAAACTTAAACTTCAGAGAAAATAAAATTTTATTTAAACAAAAGAAAATTAAAATTATAGTTATATTGTGATAGTAATCTTCATTCATTGAATGTAGATTTCTAGATAGAATTGACATTTCACGTTTGCTGATCGTCTATTTGGGATGATAGAAGGTATAGGAAAAGTTGGGATTTGAATGTGGATAAAGAGGCAGCATGGCGGATATGGGTTGGTAGAGAATTCCAGAGTGTGGTAGAGCGAACAATGAAGGAACGATCAAAGATTTTGGTTCTGTGGGTAGGAAGGTAAAGGTCAGAGTGTCGGTCAGAATATACACATACATACATATGCACATATACACCTATATATACATATACACATATATACACCTATATATACATATATATATATATATATATATATATATATATATATATATATATATATATATATATAGAGAGAGAGAGAGAGAGAGAGAGAGAGAGAGATATGCTTTTGAAATAATAATACATCTGTTTAAAATAATTTAAAAAAAAAGAATAAATAAAAAAATTTTAATTAAATAATATATAAAATACATATATTGATAAGGATAAATTAACAGTTCTTTATGTTATTTTATCTTTTTCCCATTTATTTTTTTTTCTTCAATACTCCAATGTATAAACTAAAAGCAAATACATATGATTTTAAAATAATAATGCATGTATTTTAAAACATAAATTAAATAAATACGATAAAGATAAATTAATTTTTGTTTTCTGTTTTTTCTTCAATATAGTAGAGATAAAATAAATAAAGAAAAAAAATACAATGTTTTTTTTTTAAATAATAATACATCTGTTAAAATAAAAATAAAATAAAAAATAAATTAGTATATTGATAAAAATAAATTAACGGTTTTTTGTTTTTTTTCTTTTCCAATATAGTAGAGTTAAAATAAAAAACAAAATCTTCAATGAGCTAATATAACTACTGTATAAGTTGTTGATTTTGATTTATTTAACTACAGTAGTAGCCAATTGGATGATGCTACACTGAAAAACCTAAATTCTGATTATACAGGTTTAATTAGGATAGACATCTTTAAAGAGTAACTGACAAGGCACAGGCTCGGGACCACTATTTAAGGTCCCCTCCGAAGCAAGGCACCAAGGATTTTTTACTCATTCTAAAATATCATAGAGCTATCTGCTGTGTTTGAACCCGTGACCTTGGGCATATGAGGTTGTAATGCTAGCCACTACACCATAGGTGACCCTTATTGAAGATTAGTATTATTAATTAATATATTTAAAAACAAGTACCATTTTTTTTTCAATTGGTTCTACTTTACTTTATTCATCATACCGTACACACACCCTTTCTCAGTTTTTAATTTGACTTACCTATAGATGAAATAATATTGCGATTATAAAAATTTCGAATTTGAGTTTCAACGACTATTATTTAAGTCCAAATGACACAATCCCGTAAAAAAATCTGTGTTTGTGTGCTGCTTTTTTTGCGAAGGTAGGTGGAAATCTTCAGAAGATCCTATCCGTGTGTGGGATTTCCACCCACTAAAATCAACCTCCCTACAACTGTTTCTCACCCTCCACGGGACCACCGTTAGGCATTACTTCATGGAGGGGATGTGTGTGGTAAATCTAGCTCGAAAGCAATCGTCAAAGAAATCTGAAATTTCATATTTAATTATATGGATTGGGGAGCTGCCAATGGGTAGTATCCCCACATGTGAATCCATGCCATTTTTATCTTGTATCCCATTTACTAGATGTATATTATTATACAGTTGTAAATAGCAATAAATCTATCTAAAAAATTATATGGCTGCAGCTTAAGGCTACTTCAACACTTACTAGACAAACGATCAATCCCTCCTCTGAACTACAAAAGGCTCACCTACATCACTATTATAAGACTAATCTGAACTTACGGAGTAGAGCTTTGGGGATCTACTAAACCATCAAATTCTTCCCGCATCCAATCCTTACAATCCAAAATCCTTAACGCTCCTTACTTTGTCACGAATAAACTTATCCATAAAGACCTTAATGTTCCCTATGTTACTGATTCGGCCCAGACCAGGTATCAATCCTTTCATGACAAACTCCATTCTCACTCTAACCCACTAGTTTCAATCCTATCTTCCTCTTTGATTCCGGATAATCCTCCGAGGCGCCTGAAAAGAAAATGACCCCGGGACCTTCTAGTTTAGAGCCCTTCCAATGGGAAGCTTCTCTACGTGTATATCATGTCATTGCATTATATAACACATCACATTTACTTGATATATTTTTTTGTCAATACAGTTGTAAATACCAATAAAGTGTTAAAAAAAAAAAAAAAATATATATATATATATATATATATATATATATATATATATATATATATATAGCTGGGATGTTACAAAAACTTCTTTCCAAATTTCTAAAAATTTATATTTGTTCTATTCTTGGACGCCGATTCGTCATCTATTATTGACTATTTTCCGAGGCACGCTGTTTCTCTTAATGTAGCACCTGACGTATTATCATTCAAACACCAAATAAATCGACGTTACTTTTGTTTATTCCGAATAACTACATTTTATGTATTATATTTGGATGTATTGGAATATAAGCTATTGATCTCAAAGTTTATAAATATAAAATCACTAGGGATTATATTCATAATAGCAAGTATAAGTAATTGAGTAAAAAGTGAGAGAGGAAAGCAATACTACATCAAAGACTCTTACTTCAAAACGAACGAACCCTTTATACATTTTCACCAACATTAAGTTTAAATGCAACTTAAATATAAATTAATGCATTGAGTACAAGGTTATTATTATTGGATAGTTTGAGACAAGACAAACTATTTTGGGTCTGTTATTGCTCAAACTTAAACGATGGAGGCTGTAATAATATTGAGCCGTTGGGCGAGAGCTTGTTTGTTTTAAGTTTGCGAGTTGACCTGGGACCCTCATGTCAAAGGTCCATATCCTTTCCATTATGTTCTCATCATTCACCTCCCCCATCATACACCCTTGGTATAATATGCTACATGTATATATGTGTGTGCAGAGACATCGCTGTCACCTACTTTTACGAATAGTCTAAGAACCGAGACCTTCACCTAGCTGATAATAGAATGTAACATATTTTATATTTTATCTATATGTTCAATACAAGCTGGGTCTTACCCTCACTCAATAGTCTAAGATCAGAACTTGAAACGATCTGCACCGAGCTGATAATAGAATGAAACATATTTTATAACAAATTTAGTATATTAGGAAGTATGTTAAGAATGGTTGCCTAAAAAAATCCTGGACAGACTATTTTTAATTAAATGTTGCAACATCATGATAATAAGAAAACTTTTACCCTGACTTAATGTATCAAAGGTATATAATGTGCAGCCGTTGGGTTGCCTAATCTTTGCCTGGACAAACTATCGGTTGTCAGGTATAAGTGGGTATGTCGATGACAGTTGTCTGTACCGGCTTGATAATAGAAAAACAAATTATATCAATATAAGATTTTTTTTTTCTGCGAACACGTTGATATAGGGTTGCCAGCAAAAAAACTTGGTCCTGATTGGGATTGCCGAATTTTAAAGATTAAATTTTAACGCGAGTGGAAATGCGTGACAGAGAGATCCGAGTTGAGTATAGCGTGTAATAATGAAGGACCCAACATTGCAGCCGCACGTAATCGGACATTGAATATAAGTAAGTTTGATATCCCACATAAAATTACTGGATCTCAACAAATCATTTTGTGCAAAGCCTAAAAAATTATCGTTTCAAAGTGGCTTTGGTTCACTTTTTGGCTGATTATTGGAAAAACAAAAATTTACTGTCAATAATAGAAGAAAAAAAAAATTTTTAACTGTTGAACATCTAATAAAAGCTTCTGATACAGAAGTGTTTGTTATTATACTCGGAAATATGCACAAACTGTCAGAATCTACAATTTTTCTAGCTACTTAAGCGACAAAGAATCCGTCGAACCACCTCGATTGCATTAACTGAATCGATTTACCATTGAAGTTTGGACCCAAATTAAGTAAACGTCTTGACATTTATTGTAACCAGGATACGGTTCAGAATGGAAGAGAGCCACCATTTTTGACTCGATTCTCCTTTTAAAAGGGCACGAATCGAAATAATTCACTAGTAACCAGGATCACCACACTAAGAAGAACAGTTTTTAATATAAAAACTCTTATCCCGATGCAAGAATCGGTCCGAATTAATATAAGTCTAACTGTCAAGATTAGGGAGGGAGGGTGGGTTTAAGCACGAAAAGGACTAATTTTACTATTTCAAAGGATATGCCTGATTTTCGTATTTTTTTTTATTTTAAGTTAAATTCGCCGTTTTCGTTGAAGGATTCGTAACAATTGACATTTATTACTCCTTTCCCCTCGATTGCGCAAAGTATTATCATCAAATTTCTTACTGCTGAAGGTGTAAAACCGGCTGAAATCTTGAGATGGTTGACTGTACGGTTCGGGTAAGAGACACTTTCTCGTGCCAGAGTGTTTGCATGGCATAAACAGTTTGTGGAGGGTCGTGATCGTGTTCAGAATGAAAGCCTGATTATTGGAAAAACAAAAATTTACTGTCAATAATAGAAGAAAAAAAAATATTTTTAACTGTTGAACATCTAATAAAAGCTTCTGATACAGAAGTGTTTGTTATATATATATATATATATACACACATATATATACATATATACACACATATATATACACACATATATATATACACACATATATATACATATATATATATATATATATAAAATATATATATATATATATATATATATATATATATATATATATATATATATATATATATTATATTAATATAAATATAAAAAAAAGACGAATATGACTAGATTTAGGAAGCATAGCTTCATAATTCTATGCTATTGATATTAGGAGAGGGGCAGTGGGGATCTGGCTGCTACACCTGCCTCTGCCCTAGGGGACACCCCCTATGAATATTTTTAGCCAATTCTATCCAGCCCTATCCATCCGACCAACCTTCAACTTTTCGCCCTGTTAAATTTATATTTTATCGAAATATCTCCATGTGAAAATTATTCATTGAATACCGTTATATTTAAAATAATCTGGTGCGCGCAAAACACGATTTTCACTTACCTCGGTTGATAAAATTAATTCAAGAGCTATGAAATTGGGTTAGAAATATTTTAAGGAATTATATTTAGATTTTTGTTATATATGTTTTAAATTAAATTATGTTTTTTTTTAATATTTATTTTTACAACATTTTTCACAAGCCTCAGAATTTAAACATGTTACACCAATTGCATGTTATACTTAAGTGATATTTACAATAGGGGTTAATGGTTATTGTAACCTAAGTTAGGATTAAAATAGTAGGAAAATCTAAAAAAGAAAAACCAACACAATAAAAATATTTAAAGTGAAAACAAAACAAATTATTATTTAACATAAGGTAAATAAGGCATATAATTAACATTAAAAATAAACAGTTGATTTCATTTGTGTATACTATACTAATGAATGTTTACTTTTCACTGTTAATTAAGTAATATATGTTTTAGGTGTTTATGTGTATAATGTTTCAGAGTAGTCTTGTCACAGTCACCAAAATAATATAATTGTTATGAAAATAATCACAGAGGTTTATGCCCTATTCGTCACTTGATATTACTTTTTAAAAATTTTTTAACAAGTTAACATTTCGTCTAAAATATTCATTTGTGTTTAAAGACACAAAAATTGCTTTAAAAAATTTTGTTTAGCTATTTTCTCCTTCAGTTGGATTTTTTTTAAAGCGGAGAAAAATTAAAACAGTTATTGTGCCTCAAGTAATTCTTAAGAATAAGCTGCTTACTCCTTCCTGGAATCGTTTCTTATTGGATTAATAATTAGTCTTCCATTTTTCACATTTTTTGAACGGCTACTTTTTTACTTTTATATTTTATCATACGGAGTTGAGCTATGGGGCTCCACTAAACCATCAAATTCTTCCCGTATCCAATCCTTACAATCCCAAATCCTTTGAAAAATCCTAAACGCTCCTTACTTTGTCACGAATAAGCTTATCCATAAAGACCTTAATATTCTCTTTGTAGCTGATTTGGCCCGAACCAGGTATCAATCCTTCCATGACAAACTCCATTCCCACTCAAACCCACTAGTTTCAATCTTTGCTTCCTCTTCAATTTCCGACAATCCTCCGAGGCGTCTGAAAAGAAGATGGCCTCGAGACCTTCTTGTTTAAATTGATTATGAAAAGCTGCCAATGGGCAGTTTCTCTTCACGTTTTTCATGTACACTGTCTTTTATCAGCATATTTACTTGATGTATTCCTATACAGTTGTAAATTTCAATAAAATATAATAATAAAAAAAATATTTTATTATTATATCCTCCAGACTATACTCAGCCATCGATATATTCTCATAACATTTTTTTTTTTTTTTTTTTTTTTTTTTTTTTAACATTTCGAATACTCTTGACACTGAATGATCTTGTATTTTTTTCTTTCTCTTATATAACTCTTCGGTTACATGGTTTGTGATTTTGTTTTATGTGAATATCTTTTAAAGATTTCTTAGTTAAAAAGAGTTATGTAAATTAATAGTTGTGAAAAACACTTATTAAATTAAGTGAAATACGAATTCCGATTAATTATTATGAGTAGTTAGGTAAAATTGGCAGTTTCTATGATATTGGACTGAACACTGTTTCTCTGTTTAAGACACAATGTAGTATATGGACTAAGATATCTCGATACCTATAAGACCTACATACGTCTATCAGTTCTCGAATCGAAGCTTATTTAAATGCCCATCAATTTATTTTATTATGTTATTTAGTACAATGCTTGGTTTCTGTAATATTCAACTTTATAATGTTAAAATGAGGTTAATTCCTGGATTTGGACCGTTTTTGATGGCCGTCATTTTTGATTGCGACCATTTTGAGGTGCCTAACAAAAAAAAAGAAGAAGTTTCTTCTTATAATACGCGTTTTTCAACCCCAGCTCTTGGACTGTAAAGTTGTATTTTGCCTCCATTAGATTTACTTATATACTTAAACATTTTTCCACATAATTTTTTCTTTATAGTATTCTCTATTTTCCTTTTGTATTTTATTTTGTTTTCAACTGTTACACGTTGAATTCATAAATCTAATTATTCAAGTTGGCATGTTTTTTATTATAAAAATATCTTTAGCAGCTTAACGTTTATTAAATAATAGGTCATGTCAGCTGATTTAAGATTAATATAGGCAGAAATAACTAAAAAATAAAATTTTATTATGACATTCCATTTTGTAATATCCCACTTAGATTTTAATTTGAGGATATTGGAGAGTGGGCTGTACCTAAGGGTTATCCTCTTTTTAGAGTTAGGCAGAATTTTAAAATAAATAAGAGGCTGAAAACAGGCCTTTGGCTCCCGTTCATAATATCGGGAAAAATTAAATAAATAAATTATAAAAGAAGGAAGGCAGTCATCTCTTTTACTTATAAAACCTTTTACAGGCATTAAATGCCACTTTTCTGCGGTTCTTTTATGCAATTTAATAAAAATGAGGAAACGTTCATAAGAGTATATTTGTTTTTTAATCCTTTTTAATGAATAAAACTTTTGTTTCCTTGTTCCTTTTAATAATATCCATATATTTTTTTATTTGTTGGAGGGAACTATATTTTAGACCAAGTACTGAATACATTACAAAATGATTTATTGCATTAGGTGTCGAATAAAAAAAAAATCTGGTGCGCTTAACACACGACTTTTACTTACCCCCGTTGTTTAAATCTATTTAATAATTTTTAAATTATACATGCATGCGCATCATTAATAACTATCCTCGTTACACGCGAATCATAATCATGTCATTAGATTTATAACTCCCCTCGTTAAAAAATATACGTACTCGCGGGCACAACTTTTATTTTTTCGTACTCCTACTACTGACAACCCAATAGTTCAAAAAATAGGCGATCACGATAAGAAAAACCTAAAACGTTACGTACATAAACGTACAAAAGGATCTCGAAGTAAAAATAAAACGCCTAATTAATTGCTTTGTTCGATTTATCTTCGGGGTCCCGAGATACACCTCCGTCTCCGAATTTTATAGCGAGTTGAAGTGGCTTTATCCTTCCAATCGTCGGAAGTATTTCCTTGCATCATTCCTATACCAAATTATTCAATCCCGGCGTCCATCATACATTTTCAACCTTTTACAATTCAAATCCTCTGTCCATTCCCGCTGTACACGCTCTAGGCCTTCAGATTTATTCATAACGGCCCACCAATCTGCACATTTTGACAGATCGTTCCTTCTCCGATCCTCAATCCTATGGAATTCTATTCCTCTTTCTATCCGTCACTCCAACTCTCTTCCTGTATTCAAATCCCGCTTATTCTTTCATCTCATGACCATCCAGTCAGAACAAAATTGTAATTGTCTCTATTTTATTCTATTTTCAACATATTTGCGTATGTCTATTTTCTGTTAGTTCTAGTCAAATTTTTTATAAATAATTAATTTCTCTAAGACTCTTAAGTCCAATTTACATGTTATGTAGATGTTATTCCAAAGGGACTTGTCCCAGAATAATAAAGAATTTATTTATTTGTTTAATTTAAAAGATGTACTACTAGACTAATCTTAAAATGTAAAAAAGAAATAATATATTAGCCTATAACCAAAATATGTATTTGTATTGTTCCTTTTCCACTTAGTTATTTTTATTTTATGTTTTTTACTATAATATGTTTTGTTTTACTTCAATTGTTTATATGTTTTTTTTTTAACTGTAATTATTTTGTTTTTACTAAAATTCTTTTTCTTTTTTTTTTTTTGTAGGTTTTTGTTTTCAGATTTTTCCTACTGTTCAAAAGTAACATAGACTATAATTAGCACTAACCCCTACTGTAAATATAACGTAAAAGTAGCATGTAATTAGTGCAATTACCACAAGATGTATAAAGTTTGAAGCATGTGGCCGTTTGTAAAAGAAATATTGAAAAATAAAAATCTTTAAAAAAAAAAATCAATAGAGTTAGAGATACAAAAAAAATGTTTAAGAATTAATACATTGAGTTTTAATAGAAACACGTATTTTATTAAATAATCTATTGTATTATTATCTTCGACAATCGGTTAGTTTTATCCGCTTATCATCACTCTTCATTAGCTTTTACAATTTGAGGTGTTGTGTAATATTATTTTCTAAAATGTTAGCTTTTATATTAATTTAGCTTTTAGCTTTCATATTAATATTGTACTTCTATTATGTTCAAGACACAAAATTGCGTAACAAATATTTTTTTTGCTCTTTTCTCCTTTAGTTTTATTGTGTTTATTTTAGACCTGGTACCATCCAAATTTTCCAAATTTCATCAGAACCTTAGTCATCATCCTAACCCTCTAGCACAATCTCTATCCAGTACCTCCCATCCCAACAATCCTCCTCGAAGATTGAAACGGCAGTGGCCGCGAGACGTATTGTAAACATTTAAATTGGAGTTCTGACACTGGTCAGATCCTCCTCTCATGTAATGATTGTTTGGGGCTATTGCGCCCTAGTTCGGCTCACACCAGTGACGCGGCTGAGAGCGAGGCGCTAGGATCTCTTGGATTCCGCCTTTTTTTGGACCCAGCCTGGGGTCCCTATAGCAGTTGTAGGCTAGTTTAGGTTACTTGTTTTTCCTAGGCGATCAACAGCAAGGTTATTACGCCCTTTTATTATTTAACTTCTTACGTAATTTTGATTTTTTGACTTATGTTTTAACATCAAGGTAGTGAAATTTCTTATTTTGCTTTGCTATTTTAATTTTATACATTTGTCTTCTTATATTTATTATTATTTCACATCTTATTTATTTATTTTTTTTATACATTATAAATACAATTTTCAAACTAACTAGCATTTATCTTAAGACAGTATTGTAGAGAGCTTTTTTTTTCTTTTTCAATTTTTTTTTTTATATAAATATTATTTTTTAAACATTATTGTGATCTCTCTTTTTTTCAATTATTATTGATATTGCTTTCATTAAGAATTTGATTGGTTAAAGTTTTACTTTCTTTCTTTAATTTTTTTTTTATTTAATTTTATTTTTTTATTTTTTTTTATTTATTTAATTTTATTTTTTTATTTTTTTTTTTTTACACCATTGCCTTAAAATCTATTTTATATAATTATACGGTTACTGTTAGTATTACATTTTTTGGTATAATTGTGTATCTTTCAACAGTTTTATGATGCTGTCACTTGATTCTTTTGAATCCTTTAGAGCTAATTCTATGAAACGAGGTATTTTATAACATACGAAAGCTTCCTGGTACACTGGACAATTCTCAATGATATGTCGTACTGTTAGAGGTAATTGACACACTTCGGAGTTCGGTCGATTTTCTTTAGTAATTAAGAATTTGTGAGTTAAATTGGAATGACCGATTCTTATTCTCGTTAAAACCATCTCTTCCCTTCGGTTTCCTCTGACGGAACTTATCCATTTTTTTGTTGTCTTTTTAACATTTCTTAACTTGTTTGTCAAAGGAATATCATTCCAAGCCGATTCCCAGCTTTTCAGAACTCTAGCTTTTTGATATGATTTGACGTCATTAGGCTCGTATACTTGGAGTGGTGAAATGTTGAGATGAGCTGCTTCTTTTGCTGCTTTATCAGCTGCCTCATTGTCTGGTATTCCGGAATGTCCTGGTGTCCAGAGGAAATCTACCGTTTCATCTAGATCGTAGATGGTTTCTAAATAATTATTTATTTTATTTAGGTTAGTTCCAGTTTTATCCTAGGGCCAGTTGCCATAGCATCAAGTGGCCTGACATAGCACCATTTTACTACGTCTACTTCGATGGACGGTATAACTAAGGATGGTTTACTCTCATTAAAAATTCTTAGGCCCACCTAAGGGTTAGAACCTGTGACCTTTAGCATAGAAGGCTAATCACTATACAAATTTCATAAAGTGACTCTTCTGGTTGACTGATTTTGTTGAAATCAGTTGCTGTAGCATCATAGGCTTCAACGATTCTTTTCGATTAGACCGTTTGCAGATCACGATTGTAGACTAGAAGCAGATTACAATTTCTTATTTGTCCCTCTCCTTTCCCAAGAAGCCTTAATCTGTTCAGAAAATTTTAATTTCTATTTTTTTTAAATTGATCTTTATGTATTTTTCTTTAGTTTCGAATATAAAAATTAATTTTTTTTTGTATTTCAATTTTTATACTCAGCCTTTTTTTAACAACATGCGTTATTGTATTGGGTTGTTTCACAAGAAATGTCTGTTTTTATAGTTTCTGAAATACATAAAGGATTTTGCAGGTCTCTGTTGTTTTCTTCCGAATGTTTAAATATTTAAAGTAACAGTTACTAATCCTCTACCTTTGTATTATAAACATTAGCTTCCCAATTAATTACCCACTTTTTAGTATACCTCCAAATATGAACATGGAAACATGCGATTTTCGAGTAATATTTTTGTACGAGTTTAAACTTGGTCATTCAGCAGCTGACGTAGCTAGAAATATTTACAAGGCGTTTGGGGAAGGAAGTGTTAATGAACGGACCATTTGCCGTTGGATTGCTAAGTTTTCAACTGGGGATACCGACTTGGAAATCTTGCCCCGAGGAAGAACTCCGTCCGTAATAGACAACGATGTCCTCAAACATGTAGTAGAAGGAAACCCCTACCAAACAGTTAAAGGACTCTCAGCACAACTAAATGCAAGTGCATCTACCGTTTCCAGACATTTAAAGTGTAATGGGAAAGTAAAAAAAGCACGATACATGGGTACCTCATGATCTCACTGAGCGGCAGCAAGACCCCATGTTTAAAACATACCGTGCAAAAATTGAAAGAACTGGGCTAAAAAGTTCTACCGCACCCACCATATTCTCCCGACTTGTCTCCAACAGATTACCACCTGTTCATGAATTTAGTTTACTTCGTGAAAGGAAAAATTTTTGAAAATGACGATCTAGTGAAATGTGGGTTTTCAGATTTTGTTTAACTTCAAAGCTTTTTTTCAGTTCGGGGATAAAAAAAGTTGGTTTCACGTTGGGAAAAATGTGTAGAAAAAGAAGGTAAATACTTCGAATACAATTATCTTGTTTTCATATCGTATTTTTAATAAAAATCCTTTACCTTGAAAACGGACATTTCATGTGACACAACCCAATACAATCTTGGAGAAATTTTTTTTTTAGTAACGTAATTTCTATAAACACGACTGTATTTATAAAATTTGCAAGCTTAGAACTGGAATACAGAACCACCTGCGAGAAAGGCCTATTATGAAGGAAAGCTTTGAGCTCGTGGGATCCCAGCGCTCCTTCCTCAACTGCATCACTAGATTAAGATCCAGCGGAGCCGAGTGAAGGCCCTACTGCCATTAGCACACAGTACTTGAGTGGACAATCTGGCCAGTCCCAGAATTAAAATCAAAATACTTACAAGAGGTCTTTGGGCCACTTCCGTTTCAATCTTGGAGAAGGAGGTGTGGATATTGAGCTAGAAACATGAGGTCATGAATAAGATCCTGATGGACTTTGAGTATTCTCAATGGAATAAACTCTAAAATAAATGGAATATTAAGGTCATTTTTTTCGGATTTATCTTTTTATTGTAGATTAATTAGTAATATGAAAATAAAAATTATATAATAATGTGTATTATGTCGGTATTAATGTAAGTTCGAATGTTCCAAATTATTTCTTAGTTCATATCAATGTATTATTTTTTCATTAATATAATCATTATTTTATAATATTATGTAACATCCAACTTTTTATTCATTAAAAGTTTTTCCCATTCTTTTTAAAGACCTAAAGAATTTTATTTTATTTTATTTATTTATTTTTTTTTGAGCTGATTTAAGATGGATTCCAAAAAAATGATCACACCTCCATCTTACTTGTTAAGGGAATGTTTTAAAGCTTTTATAAATTTCTATTAACATTTTTCTGGAAAAAAAAAACATAATTTAATTAACCTTCACCGAAAGAACCTGGGTTGTCTGCATTTAGAGCTTAGATTTTATTTATGTAAAAAAAGAGAAAAAGAGAAGAAGAATATCATAAGTACAGTTGCAAAAGATTTAAGTGAATGACTTTTATAAATAATATTTTATAATATAAATATGTTATTTACGAATTTATGAATAATTAGAGATATAAATAATCATTTGTAATTATTATATTTTGCATTCCGATTGGAAGTAAAGTTTTCTCTCTATATTTCTTTTTTACAAACATTTTGTAAGGTTCTAAAATGATTCATCATCTCTTTTTTATATTCTATTATTCTAAATTTTATATTAGTTTTATTTCTTGATCTTCTTAGCTTGATTTTTTTTTATTACTGTATTATTCTTCAGGTGCTTTATGCTGGAAGAAAGTATGTTCTTCCTATTCTATATACCTTTAAGGACTAATGGAATACGGTTGTAATCACATTAAATAACAAAAAAAAAAAAAAAAAAACTGGTGTGGGCAACACAAGACTTTCACTTTTAAAATAAATTTAGGAACTATTAAACACACTTAAATTTATAAAAAGATCAAAGTTATTTTAAAGAAAAAGTTTATTCAATTTCGTTAAAAATAAATGATTTAGTATAATCATCAGTAACAAGTAACAATACCAAATTTTTTCAATTTACATTTTCTTTTATAACTTCGTTTATCAGATAATATTGTATCTAAAATATTTAGTTTTCCTACGGTATTTATACATCTATAAAGCTGTTCTAAAGCTATAAAAATCTCGTGCGGGCAACACACTACTTTCACCTACCCCCGTATTTAATATCGATTAAAGAATATTTAAAAACAGTAAGAGATAAAAATGAGTGAAACCATTAAAGAATTAATTAAATTGAATTTATATAGAAACATGTGTTTTATTAAAAAATCTATGATATTATTATCTACAACAATCACTTAGTTTTATCGGCTTTTTATCACTCTCTATTAACTTTTATAAGCTCTTGTGTATTCGATAATATTTTGTTCTAAGATCTTTAGCTTTTCAACGGTATATTACTCGTGTATATTACTGTTTTTATGTTCAAAAACGAAAAATTGCATTAAAAAAAATACTTTTTCAGTTTTCTCCTTTAATTGCTTTTAAAATTTGTCCAACTAGCATATTTAGCTGTAATATATCAATGCTAAATAGAAAATATGGTTATTTTTATAAAATATATAAAATTAAAGGTACTTTAGAAGAAGAAAATTTAAAATGTTGGAATTTAAGCCTTGTCAGACTATTTTAATCAGAATAAAACCATGATATTAAAGCCCATAAAATTTTACATCGATATAGCGAGTTTGATCAAAATCGTCGGAACCGTTTTCGAGAAAATCGAAAAAAGGTGCAAAATGCATGGTATAAAGTGGCTCTTCTGGTAAGCTCATTTTGATGAAAAAGGTTTTGTAACGTCTCGGGCGTATATTTGTCTTAAATATGAAATTTCAGTTTCATAGGACTTTTTGTTTCCGCCTAGGAGTTACCACACACACACACACACACACACACACAGACCTTTTTTGCGGGACTTGGTTATTTGGACCCAGGGGACCCTAAAACGTGTATTTCCGTTGAAAACTGGAATACAAAAATTTTCACGATCGCAATACTTTCCCTTACTTTATATATTGGGTTGATGCAAAATTAATGCAGGTTTTTAGTAGGTATTGTAAATACGCCATATCTTTACTTTAACCATATATATTTAATCAAAATTTCCATCTGAATCAATGCACTTTTGCCAACGTTCAACAAGCTTTCTTATTCCACCAGAAATAAAATCCGAATCCCTGGACTCAATGAAATCACGAAAAGAATTTACAATGTCGTCCTGGTTTTGAAAATTTTTCTCCCTCAAAAAGTTGTCCAGATGCTTGAAAAAGTGGAAGTCTGTAGGAGAGAGGTCAGGTGAATAAGGCGGATGTTGGAGAACTTCGTAGCCCAACTCGTGCAGTCGTCGAAGCGTTGGTTGTGCAACGTGTGGTCTGGCGTTATCGTGGAGCAGGATCGGCCCCTTCCGATTCATCAATGCTGGGCAAAGACGTTGCAATTTTTGAGTTCCGAGTTCCGCCGCCATTTCTCGTGTGGTTTTGGTTGGGTCTTCTTCCACTTTTGACCTCAGCTGGTCGTTGTCCAGAGCAAGATGACGGCCCCGACCTTCCTTGTCTTCGAGGTCGAAATCTCCTCTGCGAAACTTCTGGAACCAACGCTGCACCGTGCACTCATTAATAGCCCCCTGACCCCACACTTCATTAATATTACGAGCCGTTTGCGCAGCGCTGCGCCTTAATTTAAAATCGTAAAAATAAATTTGACGAAAATCGCACTTTGACATTTTCGATTCAAGACCTTTGAACACACTGAACAAAACGATTTTACTAAACAAATTCATGGTGAAAGAGAGGGTATTAGATAAGGTTTGTTTTGGTATAATAATGATCAATGTTAGGATTAGCTTTGTTTACACAATCGGAATTAAGATATTGCAATAGAGGAAACCTGCATTAATTTTGCATCAACCCAATAGTAAGTGAAAGTAAAAAACAAAATTACAAAACAAAATATTTTTGCTCTGCTCTCCTTCAGTTGGTTATCTAATTCGTTCACCAATTATATTCAGCCACTGTTCATCAATCTTAAAAAAGATGATATAGTTTTCTTTTTTTTTTTTTTTAATCAACAAAATATAAGGTACTTCAAAGGAAGACAATTTTAAATATCGACATTTAAGCCCTGGCAGTCTATTGCAATCAGAATGAAACTACATCATATTAAAGCCCATAAAATTTTACATCATATCTGTGGCGGTTGTAAACCTGGATAACTCGAGTCATATCCAAAATGAGTTAGCTCTACGTATCGCTCCCTCAGACCGTCTCCACGTCGTGTTAAATTGGTTAAAGAAATTTATTGGTGGAAGAAGTTTTATGGTGGAAAGAAAGCTGTAATTAATAACTCTATTTTGGTATTACGTAAAACTTTAAGTCGCTCACCTGTAAAATGAAAGATTTTGACTTAACTACTTATTCACGACCGCCACAGCTATAATATCAAAGCCTAATCAACTATACTTCAATAAGGTGAGTTAAATCGAAATCGTTAAAGCTTTTTTGGAGAAAATCGTAGTATTATAAAAAAATCCATGATATTAAGTAGCATTTTCGGTCAGACGATTTTGGTGGAAAAGTTGCTGTAACATCTTGGGTATATATATGGGCATATTGATGTTTCAAATATGAAATTTACGAATTTTTGTTCTCGTGCTGGACTTACCAGACACACACACACACACACACACACATACCTTTTTTCGACCCTTGGTTATTTGGACTCAGGTGGCCTTAAGACGTGTATTTCCGTTGGAAACTGGAATTCGTAAATTTCAATCGCAATACATTCCCTTACTACATATTTAAGATATAGATAAGTGAAAGTAAAAAACACGTAATATTTAATTTGGAGAATATCAGCTAATAACAAATATGATGATCAAAATTGTTGGGTTCCATGGTCTGAATGATTTCTAATGGATTAACCCGCATTCAATGTTTTCTATTTTTTTCATGACTCCTAAGGCACATTGAATTATATAATAAATAAAATATGATGCATGATTTTTTTTTAACCTGAAAAAAAAGTTTATTAACCAAAAATCCGCGTGACATAGGTAAGAGCCTTGCCTAGGGTGAAATAGACACGGGGCAAGTTATACAATACCCTCATTACCCAACGAATCTAACAGTTTAGCGTTACTAAACTATGAAGGTGCAATGAAGGGGATTTATGAATACATATCTTCTATATAGCATTCCCAAGTCAGTTGTAACCTTTTCCTGGTCAAATGTAACCTTTTCCATTTCAAATTTAACCTTTCCATTTCAAATGTAACCTTTTCCATTTCAAATGTAACCCTTTCCAAAGCAAATGCAACCCTCTCTAAAGCAAATGTAACCTTTTCCTAAGCAATTGTAAATTTTTTTTCACTTCTAGCCCTAAATATTTCGTTTTACTTATTAATTTATTGAAAATAATTAGTTTGATTAAAATGATGTCTTTTATAATATTTTTGGCATATCCTATCGATATATGGCATATTATATACTTTTTGTTTAAATTATAAAATAATATTTTCGGTAAGTAAAAAATCCCACGGACGTAAGGTATAAAGTTCGAAAAACGTAATCATAACCTCCTAAAAATAAAAAATTATAAATAAATGAAAAAAAAGACCACCCTATCAAATTATAAAATCAGTCTAAAAAACATAATTATAAACCTCAAAAACAATAGCCAATCCCTATATAAAACTATTTTATAATAGTGCAAGTTAAAACGTTTTCATAACTCCCTCCCTCCTTCTTCTTCTTCTTTCAGTGACGCGACAATATATATATATATATATATATATATATATATATATATATATATATATATATATATATATATATATATATATATATATATATATATATATTCAATATATATATATATATAGCATTTCCAAGTCAAATTCAACCTTTTCCAAGTCAAATTCAACCTTTTCCAAGTCAATTTCAACCTTTTCCAAGTCAAATTCAACCTTTTCCAAGTCAAATTCAACCTTTTCCATTTCAAATTCAACCTTTTTCGATTTCAATAAAAAAATAAAAATCAAATTAACATGATTTTATGTTTTAATCTTTATTTTATTTACACATTATGTTTTTAAACCCTTGTGGTTTGTTAAATGTTCCCAGGGGCCTTTCTACCTATAATTAGTCACGAATATAATAATAAGTATAACCGATACTTTAATTTTAAGACATTTGCGATACAAGGTCTGGTAGTCGGATTAGCGGGATTCGTTTTATTTTAGTTTTATAATCGCGGGCGAAAATGTTATCAATACAGGTTTATTTTAACTTTTTCGTATTTATTGGATAGTAGGCTCAGCAGATGCGTTCCCAAAGGTTCGTTACCGATTGCACTATTAATTTTAATCGCGCTCGCTCAAATATGGGTTTATTATAACTTTTTCGTATTTATTGGATACTAGGCTCAGTAGCTGCGTTTCCAAAGGTTCGTTACCGATTACACTATTAATTTTAATCGCGCTCGCTCAAATATGGGTTTATTATAACTTTTTCGTATTTATTGGATACAAGGCTCAGTAGCTGCGTTCCCAAAGGTTCGTTACCGATTAAACTATTAATTTTAATCGCGCTCGCTCAAATATGGGTTTATTATAACTTTTTCGTATTTATTGGATACAAGGCTCAGTAGCTGCGTTTCCAAAGGTTCGTTACTGATTACACTATTAATTTTAATCGCGCTCGCTCAAATATGGGTTTATTATAACTTTTTCGTATTTATTGGATACAAAGCTCAGTAGCTGCGTTTCCAAAGGTTCGTTACTGATTACACTATTAATTTTAATCGCGCTCGCTCAAATATGGGTTGATTATAACTTTTTCGTAGTTATTGGATACTAGGCTCAGTATCTGCGTTTCCAAAGGTTCGTTACCGATTACACTATTAATTGTTATCGCGCTCGCTCAATTATGGGTTTATTATAAATTCGTGTTTCTATGCTAATTTCTGTATTTGTGTTTCGGGAGTTTTGTTAGTGAATGTGTTAATGTTTTTTTAGTCAGTTGGTCTAATGTATGTTTATTTCGTGTTTTTTGTAACTTTTCATGTATTGGGTTACCGCTTATCCTTTTTTTCAGGATAGTAAGTTATCTTTTTGGTTAATATTTTGGAGTTTGATAATAATCAGCTAAACAGAACGATTTTATAAGTACATTCTAATTTGATAAACCTCTACTTGAGTTAGCGCAATTAAAATTAATAGTATAATCTGTAACGAGTCGTTGGTTACGCAGCGACTGAGCCTAGTATGCAGTAAATACGAACAAGTTAAAATAAACCTCTTCTTGAACGAGCGCGATTAAAACTAATAGTACTATCGGTAACGAATCTTCGGGAACGCAGCTACTGAGCCTAGTAGCCAATAAATACGATAAAGTTAAAATAAACTTCTTCTTGAGCGAGAGCACTTAAAATAAATTGAATAATTGGGATAGCACTCCCCGCAACGCATCAACTGAGCCTAATAGCGAATAAATACGAAAAAGTTATAATAAAACCATATTTGAGTGAGCGCACGAATAATTGATAGACTGGTCGGGAAAGAACCCTCCGTAACGCAGCTACTGAGCCTTGTATCCAATAAATACGAAAAAGTCATAATAAAACCATATTTGAGCGAGCGCGATTAAAATTAATAGTCTAATCGGTAACGAACCCTGCGTAACGCAGCTACTGACTGAGCCTTGTATCCAATAAATACGAAAAAGTCATAATAAAACCATATTTGAGCGAGCGCGATTAAAATTAATAGTCTAATCGGTAACGAACCCTCCGTAACGCAGCTACTGAGCCTTGTATCCAATAAATACGAAAAAGTTATAATAAACCCATATTTGAGCGAGCGCGATTAAAATTAATAGTCTAATCGGTAACGAACCTTTGGGAACGCAGCTACTGAGCCTTGTATCCAATAAATACGAAAAAGTTATAATAAACCCATATTTGAGCGAGCGCGATTAAAATTAATAGTCTAATCGGTAACGAACCTTTGGGAACGCAGCTACTGAGCCTTGTATCCAATAAATACGAAAAAGTTATAATAAACCCATATTTGAGCGAGCGCGATTAAAATTAATAGTGTAATCGGTAACGAACCTTTGGAAACGCAGCTACTGAGCCTTGTATCCAATAAATACGAAAAAGTTATAATAAACCCATATTTGAGCGAGCGCGATTAAAATTAATAGTGTAATCGGTAACGAACCTTTGGAAACGCAGCTACTGAGCCTTGTATCCAATAAATACGAAAAAGTTATAATAAACCCATATTTGAGCGAGCGCTATTAAAATTAATAGTGTAATCGGTAACGAACCTTTGGGAACGCAGCTACTGAGCCTAGTATCCAATAAATACGAAAAAGTTATAATAAACCGATATTTGAGGGAGCGCGATTAAAATTAATAGTGCAATCGATAACGATCCTTTGGAAACGCAGATACTGAGCCTAGTATCCAATAACTACGAAAAAGTTATAATAAACCCATATTTGAGCGAGTTCGATTAAAATTAATAGTGCAATCGGTAACGAACCTTTGGGAACGCATCTGCTGAGCCTACTATCCAATAAATACGAAAAAGGTAAAATAAACCTCTATTGATAATATTTTCGCCCGCGATTATAAAACTAAAATAAAACGAATCCCGCTAATCCGACTATCAGACCTTGTATCGCAAATGTCTTAAAATTAAAGTATCGGTTATACTTATTATTATATTCGTGACTAATTATATGTAGAAAGGCCCTTGGGAACATTTAACAAGCCACAAGGGTTAAAAACATAAAGTGTAATTAAAATAACCATTAAAACATAAAATCATGGTTATTTGATTTTTATTATTTTATTGAAATCGAAAAAGGTTGAATTTGAAATGGAAAAGGTTGAATTTGACTTGGAAAAGGTTGAATTTGACTTGGAAAAGGTTGAATTTGACTTGGAAAAGGTTGAATTTGACTTGGAAAAGGTTGAATTTGACTTGGAAATGCTATATATATATATATAATTAGGAAAAGTATTGCAATCGTTTACATTTTTAACGGAAATAGATGTTTTTTGGTCTGTTTAGTCCAAATCACTAAGGCCGAAAAAAAGTCTAGCCTGAACTTATTTATGTATGTAATAACAAGAGAGCTGATTTCCATGGTTTGAGCGTTTTATTTCCTTGCGTGTATCAGCTTCAAACCCTGGCAGCTATCCTCTTCGGGTATCAAAGGATAATGTACTACAATATTTTATTGCACGTTTTGCCCTTATTGGGCTAAATTGATTGTTTTTTGTTTTTCTAATTTTTGATATATTAAATTTCAATGTTGCACATTTGAGCTATTTGATTTATAAATTTTAATATCACAATTGATCGAACCAAATTTTCGGTCATTAATATGCGTAGATATACAAATAAATATTTTTTTATTTTATTTTTTTTTATTTATATTTTATTGAATTTTACAACTGTATTAACATAAATACAATAAATAAAACTGTTGAATTAGAGTAAAGGGCGTGAAAGGCTTGTGAAGAAACTACCCAGCGGTAGAACTTCGATTTTTATTTAAGTAAGTAGATCCCGAGGCCATCTTCTTAAGTATTTAGCTATGTTTTAAAAAAAAATAGTGATCACACAAAAAATTAATATTATACTTCGAAGATTAATGATAATGAAATAAATATCATTGAAAAAAATATAGAAATTTAAATTTTCCTGTAAAGTAAATTATAATATTAATTTTGAAGACTGTGACGACTATTCGTGTCACCGTTTTATCACGCGAACGTTCTTCAATTTCACGTAACCTCACAATGTTAATTTTTTTCTAGAAGCAAAACTTAAAATTTGAAAAAATTACAGATTTTATCCCGTTTGAAATTACAACTACTAACCAATAATTAAGGAACGTTATTTATTTTTTTAAACTCATTTATTTCATGAACTTTATGATATAAATAAGTACAAAAAAGCCAAAATATTGGATTGGATCAAATTCATTACAGTAAAATATTATAGCATGGTTGATGCAATATCTATGATGAGGACTGTGTGTATGAATATTAGTTTGTTTTTTTTAAATAGCTTTTCGGCCATTTGCAAAATCTTTAAGTAATGATAATTTAAGACATCAAAATTCTTTGTTATAATTAAGTCATCCCTTATTCATTTCTTGTAAGTACATAGTAGCAGATGTTTAAATATGGGTGACAGGATTCCGGTTTTAGGGTATGCCGATGATTTGGTACTGCTAGGTGAAGACATGGAAACCATACAACTAAATACCAGTGTGTTAATCAAAACCGGTAAAGGAATAGGACTCGCATTAAATACCGATAAGACGAAATATATGATTAGTAGCAGAAACGGTGGCGATCTTGGTGATATTGATATATCAGGGCATACTTTTGAACACGTAGAGAAATTCAAGTATTTAGGCTCAATGATAACAAGAAAAAATGAAATCCAGGAAGAAATAAAGTCCCGATCAAAGGTCGAAAATGCGTGTTATTATCCAGTTGCTAAGTTACTTAGTTCGCAGCTTCTATCTAAAAACTTCAAGGTTAGAATTTATAAAACTATTATTCTTCCGACGGTTCTTTACGGATGTGAAACGTGGCCGCTTACTTTGAAGGATGAACTACGGCTTAAAGTTTTCGAAAATAAGGTACTGCGTAAAATATTTGGTCCGAAGAAAGATGAGGACTGGAGAGTTTAGAAGGTTGCACAACGCGGAATTGAGGAACTTGTATCCTGTGAATATAAATGGGCGAGTAAGACTCGGTGAGGAACGGATTCTGAGAAAGTTGGTATTCGCTGAACCGACGGTAGGCGTCCGAAAGGTAGGCCGAAGCGTCGATGGGAGGATTGCGTTAAGGTTGATCTCGGGGGCTTGGGCTTGAACGGTGAACATTGGTCGAGTCTGTGTAGGCGGAATTTGGTGGTATCGGCATCGAACCTTCGGGTTCGGTTAGCCTATTATTATTATCTGAAAGCTATTTCTGTAGTTTCAGTTGGTTGGTTGGTTGTTATATTTTATTGGCGCAAAACATCTCGGTCATAAGTGCCAGACACTCATTTTTAGAAATCAATTTTACGTTAAATAATGAACAATAATTTTACTTAAAAACAAATATTTGAAAAAAATTAACTATAAGAATAATCACTGGTAATAATAAATGTAACAGCATTTGTAAAAGATAAATATATATCAGGTTCATTAAAAAAAAAATAAACAAAAAAAATTATAATTTAAAAAAAAAAAAAAAAAAAAAAAAAAAAAAAAAATATATATATAATATATATATATATATATATATTATATATAAAGTTAAAAATAAAATAAATTATTTAATTTATAAAATAACAATAAATAATAATAATTTTAAAAATAATAATAATAGTAAAATACAATTTTAAAATCTGCTTATAAAAGTCCACATCAATTCGTCAATTCTATTTATACCGTTCCCCAAAGCAACCGCGACTTTGAATGGTATTCCGCTTTGGTTCAATTTTCTTGTGTAGAAGGGACATTCTTCGAAAATGTGAGTAATTGTTAGGGTTCCCCTACAATGTTAACATCTTGGGAGCAAATCCTTACATATTAAGTGCCCATGCGTTAGCCTTGTATGTCCGATTCTCAGGCGGGCCAGGACCTCCTACTATCTGTAGTTTCGGTAGATTTGATGCCATGCCAGAATGCTACATTCTTATCTTCTAAAGCAGAGGAGTTCTTTTCATTCTGATGAGAATGTGCACTCTACTGGTTTTGCTTCTGTAGAATTGAGCCCAATTTAACTTTTCTGACCCATTGCGAGATTTCACACAGAGGAAAAGTTCACTTTCCATTCCCAACTTCCAAGAGAGAATAAGTACTACTGGTTCAGGGTGTCTCAAAATCCTCCACTCTATTAGTCCGTTTGCTGTGTTATTGCCTGAAAAAAGAGAAAAATATAACAATAATTATTAAAATAAAATAAAATTAGTGCGGGCAACACACGACTTCCACTTAGCTCGGCTGTTAAAATCAATTTAAGAACTACTGAATAAACTTGTAAAACAAGTTTTAAGTTAATTAAATTAAAAAATGTATTTTGTTTCATTCGAGAAAAAAAAATCTGGTGCGGGCAAAACACGACTTTCACTTACCTCAATTTTTAAAATCAATGAAAGATTTTTCAAATACAGTTAGAGATAAAAATACCTGTAAATTATGTACATACATCTATGTACATATATATTACTGTTCTTATGTTAAAAAACAAAAAATTGCCTTAAAAACATATTTTTTTCAGTTTTCTCCTTTAGTTACTTTTCAAATTCGCTCAATTTGCATATTCTGCTGTTTTTCATCAGTGGTAACAAGATAATATAAGTATTTTTATAAAATTAACAAAACTAAAGGTACTTTACAGGGAAAAAAATTTAAAATATCGGCATTTAAGCCCTGTCAGACCATTTTAATCAGAATGAAAACTGCATGATATTAAAGCCCATCAAATTTTACATAGATATAGCGAGTTTAATCAAAATCGTCAGAACCGTTTTCGAGAAAATCTAAAAAAGGTGCAAAATGCATGGTATAAAGTGGATCTTCTGGTAAGCTCATTTTGATGAAAAAGGTTTTGTAACGTTTCGAGCGCATATTTGTCTTAAATATGAAATTTCAGTTTCATAAGACATACCGTTTCCGCTTAGAAGTTACCACACACACAGACCTTTTTGCGGGACTTGGTTATTTGGACTCAGGGGACCCTAAACCGTGTATTTCCATTGAAAACTGGAATTCGAAAATTTTCATGATTGCAATACTTCCCCTTACTATATATAGTAAGTGAAAGTAAAATGATTTAGATTAAATAATCTAACTATATTATATTGTTACGTATAATAATCAGTGATAATTTTATACCTCATTATTTACTTTTTACTTCAATATCTTTAAGAACATTTTGTATAATATAATATTGTTTCTAAAATTTCTGTCTTTCCAATGCTATACTGTAGATGTATATTACGGTTCTTACGTTAAAAAAACGACAAAAACTACATTAAAAATTCCTTTTGCTCTTTCCACTTTCAGTTTTTTTATCAAGTTCATCTAACTTACATATTTAGCCGTTTTTTATCAATTCTCTCAACAGCTTGAAATGGTTAATTTTTTCGAATCTACAAAATTGAAGATACTTAAGAAGAAGAAAATTTAAACTATCGACGTTAAAGTCATGTCAGACTATTTTAATCAGAATGAAACCTACATCATATAAAATCCTATTAAACTTTATATCGAGTTTAATCGAAATTGTTATAGCCGTTTTTGAAAAAATCGTAAAAAAGGTTTAAAATGCGTTGTATAATGTAGATCTTCCGGTAAGAATTTGAAGAAAAAGTTGGCCAAACCTCTCGGGCGTATAGTTGTCTTAAATATGAAATTTTAGTTTCATACGACTTATCGTTTTCGCGCTAGACTTGTGCACATACACATGCACACGCACATGGATATAATACACACACTCTCACGCAGACCGTTTTGTGAGACTGGGTTATTTGGACTGAAGGAACCCTAAAACGTGTATTTCCGTTGACAATTGAAATTAAAAATTTTCACGATCGTAATACAATCCTTTCCCTTTCTATGTATTTCATATATAGCTAAGTGAAACTAATAATTATAATGTATTTCATTCAGCACAGTTTACAACTAACTCACAAATTTCACTTTAAAAGACCAACAACTTTAGAAATAGAAATACATAATCAAAATAAAAGAATCATAGAGTCTATTTATATAAACAAAAATTTAGACAAAACAGTAAATATCGGAATAGATTCCAAATATTTAAGTTACCTCTATTTGGATGTAACTTAATAAATAAAAATCTGTCGCGCACAACACAAGGCTTTCACTTGCCTCCGATGTTATAATCTATTTAAGAATTTCCAAAAACATTTAGAGATGAAAATAAATTGTTTAAGAATTAATTACATTTAGTTTCAATAAAATATATGTTTTATTTTAAAAAAATATTATATTATTATCAACGACAATCGGTTAGATTTATCGGCTTTTCCTCTCTCTTCATTAACATTTATAATTTTACGAATAAGATAATATTTTCCTAAAATCTGTATATTATACATCTATATTACTGTTTTTATGTTCAAAAACACAAATATTGCTTGAAAACATATGTTTACTTTTTTCTCCTTTCGTTTGATAGCGAATTCACTCAACTTATATATTTGCCCCCCCCCCTTTTTTTTAATCAATGCTTACAAGCTAATTTATTCAAATCTACAAAATCGAAGGTACTACAGAGGAAGAAAATTTAAACTATCAGTACTAAATCTTGTCAGACTATTTAAATCAGAATAGAACCTACATAGTATTAGAGCACATTAAATTTTACATCGAAACATGGAGTTTGATCAAAATCGTTTGAGCCGTTTTTGAGAAAATCGTAAAAAGGTGCAAAATGCATGGTATAAATTAGGTCTTCCAGCCAGCCGATTTTAATGAAATAGTTGCTGTAACATCTCAGGCGTACAGTTATCTCAAATATGATATTTCGTACACTGGCCTTTTTGTGGGACTCTTTATTTGGACTCAGGACCCTAAAATTCAAATTTTTTCACGATCACAATATTTTCTCTTACTATATATTTCATATACATATAGGTTAGTGTAACTAAAAATATGAAATTTATTAAAATTGGTCCATATTATTCAAAAACAATATAACAGATTCGTGCATGTTTTTGAATTGGTCCAAACAATTTAAAAAATAAATTTAAAGTTTGAGAAGAAGAAATAAAATAACATTTTACATTTTTAAAATACAATCCTTAGCCTGCATATCTATATTATATAAATCTCGTGCCACAATGTTTGTTCGCGATAAACTCTGAAATTACTGAACCGACTTTGATCAAACTTCGTAACTATCAGTTATTGGGTCCAACTTAAATGATAGGATAGTTTTTATTACTATTCTAAATTGTTGAAAAATATATTTTTCTAAAGCGTAAAACAAAATTTGTTTAACTGTGGCAACACTGGTTCCCGAGTTACCTTCCTATATCTTAACATATGTGATTATTAATTAAAATATAAGTGTGTGTTAATTGTTTTTATGCGTTCTTATTTATAAAATATACATTCACATTATAGTTTCCAGTTAAAATAAAATACATATAAGTAGGCGACGAGGATGGGATAAAATATACATTCACATTATAGTTTCCAGTTAAAATAAAATACATATAAGTAGGCGACGAGGATGGGATAAAATATACATTCACTCCATAGTTTCCTGTTACAATAAAATACAGATTACTATACGTTCCCAGAAAAATTATAAGTACTCATTTGAATGACTTGCAATGAGTTATGAGTTGCAAAAGAGTTATGATGATATACAACGGCTATGTTTAAAAGATAAAAAGATGTTATTGAATAATTTGGATGTGGCTACTTGGTACTGGTATGTAATTGTAACATTGAGTAGATAAAATTGATATCTGACATGAAATAATAATCTTTTATTTATCATAAACAGAGTAGTTTATCGCTATTCACCTGTATTTCATTTATATAACCTCATTCAACATAGTCACTATCATCTTTCGTAATTTGTAGCAATTTAAATATAATTATTTTATTTATCAAATTGAATTCACTAAACCGCAAAGATAAAGAAGAGTAGTTTTTGTTATAATTTTTCAATGTGTCTCGATATTAGAAACAAGATATTTATAGTTTATAGTTATATAGACAAATTATAGTAACAGGTTAAGTTGTTTTTAAATCAGTTTCCTCATCAACCATAATTCTAACTTTAGTCTAATAAGCTGCCATTTAATTCTGTTAAATATACAATAGTGATCCAGCAGAAGTAGGCATATCCAAAATTACACTATATATTTTAGCTGTAACGTAATCATGGTATATAGTCACGTTTGCAACATAAATGTGATCGATATACATAGATCCAACGAATGGGGATATTTTCACTTGAAAACAACTTTGATAAATATAATTGTAAAAAAAATAATATTTATATTTCTTGAAAATTTATACGTCTTATTATAGTGGAATAGTTATTGACCGTTTTGACTATTTGGTAAGGAAGTTGGTTGAAGGTGCAGCCACCAAGAAAACACACCAGTAAGAAAAAAATAAAGGAAGTGTTTTTATTGGCAGTTTCTTTGTTACCACATCCGCAAACAACTGCTCCATCATATGCGTTTTATAGTAACAACTCATAAATGCATTTATGCAAATTTAAATAAAGACAAAAAGAAATATTCGCGAGCAAACCCGCGAGTTACAGCTAGTATTTTAGTAAATCAGTAGCAAACATCATTGTTTTGTTAGGGAACTAGAAGACAAGCAAGTCTTGGAGCTCCAAAAGAAAATTATACCTCTTTAAAAACTTGATATAAACGGTGTTCTCAGCTACTTAACCATGTTATCAATTAAAGAAACATAACGGAAAACGTTCTGAAACAGAAAGAGTTTAGAAAGTCTTATAATGGTTACAGGGACTTCAGATTTCTTTTCTCTATTTAATTAGGGAAAACGTGGAAGTGAAACAATTGACATTTGCAAAAGAGAAACCGCAGGATCGGTACTTTCTTTCTTTACGACCTCATAAAGAACAAAAATTGCTATAATTATAACCAAACTAACTAAAGCGGTGGTGTAAAAGAAAGTTATGCTATTATAGGAGCATAATGTCTCTAATTCGCCAATAGCTTTAAGTGTCTATTATTGCTGGAAGCTGGCGGCTGTGGGAACTTAGTTGAGGACCAAGACTTGCCTCTATTTCGCCATTTTTAATATACTGACGTTTTTGTTTTTGTTTTTAAATGAAAATCGATGAAGTTAGTGATAAAACTATAGCTCAAGAAAAAAATATAGCTTCGTTTATCACCATCCCTCCCGGTTTTATGTCATTAAATTCAGACATGAGGCTTCGTGGTGTAATCATCCACTCACCTTGAGGTAATTTTCATAACTTTAAATTAAATTATTGATTTTTTATATTTATGAAATAAACTTTTATTGTTTTTAACAGGCATTCTACATTGATTTATATTTATTTATTGAGATAATTACGATTTGTTTCTATATGAACATTATTAATAGTGATATGTGATCACATTCACACAATATATACAGTATACAATGATAAAGTCAAATTACATAAAATATAATATATATACAAAAAAACAACAACCTATAATTGAGATAAATACAAATAAATGAAATAAAGAAGTAATAAATACATTAACATCATACACACAATCGTGACTTTATACAATAATAGCAATTTGCTAAAGGAACCCCAGACTGGGGGGCCTTTTCCTGCATTTGTAGATGGAAGAGCGGAGTCCAAGAGATCCTAGCGCCTCGCTCTCAGCCGCGTCACTGGTGAGAGCCAGTGGAGGCCGAGCTAGGGCGCTATTGTCACAAACATACATTGAATAATTCAACATTGATAAACACATTTATATCAACTTGTTCCAAATACTCTTTCTTCTTTTTTTACTAAGTCGTTTTATTCTTTTTTATTACATGTTCAATTTTGGTCATTTATTTTTTAAAAGAATCAAATTAATCTTTTTACAGATTATCACTTGATCATAAACATTTATTTTTCATAAATTTATTTATTATAATTAAACAATTGGTAGTTTTTGTAACAATAATAATAATTATAGGCTTACCGAACCCGAAGGTTCGATGCCGATACCACCATATTCCGTCTACACAGACTCGTCCAATGTTCTCCGTTCAAGCCCAAACCCCCAAGATCAGCCTTAAGTAAGTGAAAGTAGCAATAACTTGTAAACTTAAATTGTTATTAATGATTAATGTTATTCATATTAATATTAATGATTCACGATCACTCTTATATGTTCTCATAATAAACGTACGTATCCATTAAAGTCAATAAGATTAAAACGGAAACATGTAACTTCTATTTCATTAGATAGATAATAAGAAAAGTATTGAGACGTGCGCACCGGGTTTTATTTGGTTTACGTTTTAGTCGATAACAATCTCTTCTTCAAGGAAGTAATATCAAGTATAAAGAAGAATATAAAGTTTTCTGGAGCTTAAGAGGCTTTTAATACTTATGTTAGCTGTTTCCTTGTTATGGGACATCTTCTCGGAAGCAGCAGAAAACGCCGATATTTTTGAACGACATAATCCACTGATTTAAACCTGGTATTTCCCCAAATTTTAGGTTTGTTTGTTTTTTACTATCCTTTTGCGTATGGAAACTATTTTACATTTCAAGGATTAATAAAAAAAAAAAAAAAAATGTATTTATTTCAGCCCTGGAGAGACCCTAGTGTAGAAATACTAGGGTACATCTTTTTTATTTTATTTTTTAAATTTACAACTGTATTGGTTAATACATCAAGTAAATGAGCTACGAGTTTAAATACACGAAGAGAAACTATCTATTGGCAGCACTCTAGGTGGTAATCTAAACTAGAAGGTCTCGGAGCCATCTTCTTTTTTAGGCGCCTCGGAGGATTGACAGGAATGGAAGAGGATGCAAGGATTGAAACTAGTGGGTTAAAGTAGTAGTGGAGTTTGTCATGAAAGGATTGATTTCTGGTTCGGGCCAAATCAGCTACATATGGAACATTAAGGTCGTTATGGTTGGGTTTATTCGTTACAAAGTAAAGGGCGCAGAGGATTTTATGAAGAGCATCTAGATTCTATAAAGTGGGTGACCAAAAAACTAGGGAAAAACTAGAGGGCTGAAGGGCTTATTACCCATTTAATTCGTCTAAGTTTCTTCAATCCCCAAACTTAAAATGATCAATCAGTGATTTTACTCTCTGAGAATGTTTTTCTAAACAATCCCTATCATAACAAAAAACGTAACGAGAAAAAACAATTTTAATGTCCTATAACAGTTTTCAAGTGTCATGGCTGCGAGTACAGTTCACTATACGTATAGCTCTATGTTTCTTACCTTCTCATCACTGTGTTACCGCATGAATATCCTTCAAACTTTCTGAATCGTGAGATATTGCACTGTTGAATATTTTACCGAACACAAAAGAGAGGTGAGTGGTGTTTTGTTGTAAAGACAATTACAGACTAGTGACCGCATGGGCTGGAGATAAGGGCCAGCTGTGCCGGCTAATCCTTCCCTAGTGTTGACAAGGTCTCGGCCGGGTCTGTTGTTCTAAGACGTAACCAAACAATATTTATAAACATTAGTTTTCTTCGTCCATGAGTTTTTTAATTTTGTTCTATAAGACATTTTTTTTTTTTCATTAACTTAGAAATGTTTTTTTATTGTATATGTATATAATTGTAAATAGTTTAGTTTTAAGATCTTTAAGGTTAATTTTCTTTTAATTGGTAATTTCATTAAGTTTATTTTTCTTTTCTAATAATTATATATATATATATATATATATATATATATATATATATATATATATATATCTATTCTCTCTTTAATTTTTTATAGGTCTCTTTAATTTATTTAGGTTCATATATATGTTATTTTTAATTTTTTTTTCTTTCTTAATAAATTAAGTCATGGATCTAGATAAGACCCAATCTTGTGACGACTCGGAAGAGGAGACTCCCTTTTCTGAAATAAGCGAGTCAGACTCACAGTATTTGAAGCCACGATCACTAAAGAAACGCCAGAGAAAGAACACTGGTTCCGCTGGTAACTCGCCAAATAAAAAAAAAATAAATCGGCTAAGGCCAAACAGCAGGCAAAAGCAATGCCATCACCACCTAAAACTCGCAGTACCACTGCAGCCAACATAAATGAGTTAACGGCGCCATCTACTTCAAAATCTACCGATTCTTCTTCTACCTTTAGCACTTCAGCTAACGCCAACACTAAACACCAGCTCCCGGAACCACAAGGATTTTCTGACCCCGAACCACCTCCAATATATGTATCAAATATTAATAATTTCCTGTCATTTGGTAAAGAAATTGCTGATCTAATAGGCCAGCCAAACTTCCAATGTTTCGCACGAATAAACGACATAAAAATTAATACCACCAATAAGGAGAGCTATAAGAAACTAATCACCTATTTGAGTACGAAAAATTATAATTTTCACTGCTATCAACTAAAAGAAGATAAATCATACAGGGTAGTTTTGAGAGGACTCCACTCATCCACCCCTACTGAAGCCATCAAAAGCGGCCTTGAAGAAATTGGCCATAACGTTAGGAACATATCCTCTGTAACACACCCTAAAGAAAAATATGCGTTGCCCCTGTTTTTCATGGATTTGGAGCCAGCCACGAATAACACGGAGATATTTCAGGTAAGACGGCTGGTATATTCGACAGTAAGGTATGAAGAGCCCAGACAAAAAACAATAATAGTCCAATGCACCAGATGCCAAACTTTAGGACACACAAAGTCCTACTGCCATCACCCTGCTAGGTGTGTTAAGTGTGCTGGGCCACACACCTCTGATACATGCCTCAAACCCCCTAATGAGCCTGCAAAGTGTGCACTTTGTGGTGAAGGCCATCCGGCTAGCTATAGGGGCTGTGTCGTATATAAAACCCTTCTTCGGCAGAGAACGCAGTACCTAGCGGAACCACGAGTGGAACAGCAGATTCGCCTACAGATACCTGTATCGGATCATCGTTCAACAGCCACCTACTACAACTGCCGTCAGGGAACCGACAGAACACACCAAAACACCTTCCTCTGATATCATCGCCAACAAGCATCAACAACCACGACGTCAGGCGCCTCCTAAATCCCAAACCAAGCCTCCTGCCTCCCATCCTAACCCACATCCTGCAAATCGATCCCTTCCTCCTCATCCTCTACCCTTACGGGTAAAATTGCCTCCTGAACATCCTCCCCAAATATTATCTCCTTCTGTTCAGCTAAATCAACCGAATCCCTCACCTCAAGTATCTCAGCGGAGTGAACATCATCGTACCCCACGGCGTGTTCAGCCCCCAGTCAACAATCCTGACCAAACAATTTATTCCTTCACAACTCTCTTATCCACATCAGTTTCCCAACCAAGATCCTTTCAACATAAGCTCCATCCTCCAATCCTTTCTCTCAGATCTTAAAGAAACTATCCTACCACTAATCACCCTTCTCACAAGAATCCTTACCCAAGTCCCATTCAATCTTCCACGATGAGTGTTAAGCCCCTAGCAATTCTTTTGTGGAACGCTAACGGCCTACTCAACCACAGGGACGAACTGGACATATTTCTCCATGACAACCATATTGACATAGCACTCTTGACTGAAAATCACTTCACACGATTTCACATACGTGACTACATCACACACAGATCGGACCACCCAGACAACACTTCCCATGCCGGGTCGTGCATCCTTATACATAAATCCTTACCCTATTCCCTTATTCCTTCTACTCCAACTGACGCCATACAATCAACCTCAGTGACCATTTCAACTCGTCCTTTCCATCTCACCCTCTTAGCTGTATACTGTCCTCCTGGTGTTTCCCTTCTCTATAACCAACTTGAAACCCTTTTTCGATCCCTTGGACCGCGCTTTATCGCTGGAGGAGACTATAATGCTAAGCACCAACGGTGGGGTTGCCGAACATCCAACTCCCGAGGTAATCTCCTTTCCAGTGTCTCGACTTCCCATAGCTTTACTGTTCTCTCACCCCTGAATCCCACGTATTGGTCTACATCCCTAAAAAAGAAACCTGATATCCTGGATATATTTATCACCTCTCAAATTTCTTCCTCCCAAACCATAATCAGATCTCTGAATGACCTTTCCTCAGACCATAGCCCGGTTTTGCTTTCCTTGCATTCCAGTTTTGTTCCTAAACCCCTTCCTTCTACATTGATCAAAGGACGAGTAAACTGGGACGTATTTCGACAGGACCTGGAAAGCAAAATAGACTTGAACACTCCACTGAAGACAAACAATGATATTGATACAACCGCTAAAAAACTGACTGACTCCATAACTTGCAGTATAATTGACAACACAAGGACCACCAACATTAATGACACTCAACATACTGACTTGTCACAGCACATTCGATTCTTAATAAAGGAAAAACGCAGAGCGAGATCGAAGTGGCATAAGACTCGATACCCAGCTGACAAAACTTATTATACCAAACTAACTAACAAACTCAAGTCAGAAATAAAAACATACCAAATTCAAAATTTACTGAGCTTTACTGAAAATCTTACTACAACAGACAAATCATTATGGACAACCACAAAAAAAATTCTTAAGTTCAAAGACTGTAACCACCCACTCCTGACTGAAAACCAAACCTGGACAAGAACTGACAAAGAGAAAGCGCAGTTATTTGGAAACATCTTTACAATACTTATACTCCACATCCAGACATCCTTAATCCCAATCACCTCGAAAGGATATAAGAAGACCTAACTATTCCACTCCAAATGACCCTTCCACCTAAAGCTTTCCATCCTTCTGAAATATCCAATATCATTCATAGATTACCTGCTCGAAAAGCTCCTGGCCACGACCAAATCACTTTCCATATCTTAAAACATCTCCCTCAAAAAGCCATCCTATTTCTCACCTACATCTACAATGCCGTTCTCCGTACTACTTATTTTCCAGCCTCCTAAAAATTATCCATAGTAAAAATTATTCCTAAACCCAAAAAGCCACCTGAAAATCCATCTTCCTACCGTCCCGTATCTCTTTTATGTATTATGGGTAAAATTATGGAAAAACCCCTTCTGATACTATACCCAATCCTTGATTCCCATCATATTATTCCAGATCACCAATTCGGATTCCGTACATCTCACTCCACTATCCAGCAATGCCATCGTGTGGTGGACGTTGTCTCCTCTGCGTTGGAGCGCGGATTGTACTGCACGGGAGCCTTTCTCGACGTAGAACAGGCCTTTGACCGAGTCTGGCACCCGGGATTGCTTTACAAACTCCGTCTATTCCTCCCTCCTACCTATTTTCTAATTATCCAATCCTACCTCGCTGATCGATCTTTTAAAATAAATCACAATAGTTCCTATTCCTCCCTGTTTTCTCAATCTGCTGGTGTTCCTCAAGGCAGCATCCTAGGACCCGTTCTTTATACAGTCTATACAGCTGATATCCCAACCCATCCAAAAACTTTCCTTTCTACCTATGCTGATGACACGTGTGTGCCATCAGTAGATAATGATCCTGTTACAGCCTCCCACACTCTTTAATCCCACATCCGAGACCTTGAAGTATGGTGCCAGAATTGGAGGATTAAAATTAATTCTAACAAATCCCACCAGATAACATTTACCCTTCGTCGTAAACCCATGACTTCCTGCCCTACAGTATCCTTTAATGACACTCCACTAGCCCCTGTTGAACAGATTCGATATCTAGGACTCCACCTTGACAAACGTTTAACTTGGAATCCCCATACAAGACTGAAACGACAAGAAACTGCCCGACGTTTTCGACTACTTCAACACTTACTGGACAAACGTTCCAACCTATCACTTAATTACAAAAGACTTATTCATATGACCATCATAAGACCGATATGGACTTACGGAATAGAGCTATGGGGCTCTACTAAACCATCGAATTCTTCTCGTATCCAATCCTTACAATCCAAAATCCTTCGTAAAATCCTTAACGCTCCTTACTTTTTCACAAATAAGCTCATCCATAAAGACCTTAATGTCCCATATGATTCTGAATTAGCACGAACCAGGTATCAATCATTCCATGAAAAACTCCATTTCCACTCTAATCCACTAGTTTCTATTCTGTCATCCTCTTCCATTCCTGACAATCCCCCGAGGCGTCTGAAAAGAAGATGACCTCGAGACCTTCTAGTTTAAAATACTTTTAGAGTGCTTCCAATGGGTAGCGTCTCTACATGTATCTCATGTCAGTTTACTATGTCCATCACATTTACTTGTTGTATATAATAATACAGTTGTTAATATCAATAAATATGTTTAAAAATAAAAATAAAAAAATGTCCTATAACAGTAATCTTTCAAGTCGGCCTTCGGATTTCTTGCTTTTGCAGTTGGATTTCACTTCAGCACAGTCTTGAAAACATCATCAGACTTCAGGATAATAACAACAGTTATTATTGGAGCAAACAACGGTAAGTTGTCTTATAATTTACAGTGAAAAGTGAATGCTGAGTCACCTCTTCATATCAGCTGATTGCCAATAGCCCGGCAAGGTTGGTCTTGCTTAACTTTTTTTTTTAAGTTATTGTTTTTTTCCACATCTGGTTATTATTTCATTACTTTCTATACATGAAATGCGATATTATCATCAATTAATGTCCTCCAAAGCTTCAGCTAAAAGATCTAGATCTAGTTGTTCGATCCCGTCCCCTACAAAACAAAGACCCCGCCGTGATACCAATAAAAGATTAAATCTACAAGCAATCCATTCGGGTACTAATTAAGAATCTGAACCACAATCTGGCACATCGTCACAAGGGATGACTGAAGAATCTCCGTTTTTCACCCCAAATCCTTTTCAGATCCTCACTGGTCAGATCCTCCACTCATGTACGGTATGTTAGTGGCCAGCGCCCTAACTCGGCCTCCACGGGCTCACACCAGTGATACGGCTGAGATAGAGGCGTTGGGATCTCTTGGATTCCGCTTTTTACTCCACAAGTAGAGGGAAAAGCGCTGTCTAGAGTCCTTTAGCAGTTGTATACATTGTATATAGTTATGATTGTTTGTGATGTTTATTTATTTACCTTTTTTTTTAAATCTTAATTATAGGTTGCTGTTTTGATTTGTTTTGTTTTTTTTATTTATTATTATTTTATTGTATATATATGAATTTATTCATTTTCTATTTTATGTTATTTGACTATTATTATTATTTTCTGTATATATTGTATGAGTGTGGTCTCATATCACTATTATTATTGTTCATTTTGTAACAAATTGTAATATATGTCAATAAAGGGAAAAAAATGTCCTATAACATTATTATTTTAGCTGTACTTACAATACACGTTTCAAGTTTTATCATAATGAAGTTATTAGGAATCACCGGACCATAGAACTGTGATGTTTGCGTATTTCCGTCCAAAACAGGAATAAATACATTCTCTATAATAGTAATACGTATTTCATGTATTGGTCAGAGTTAATACGTACAATCGAATTTCCTTTTCTTTTAAATTGTATAGAGAGTGCAGATAAACAAGATTTGTAATTGATTTAATTAAATTATTTATAGCAAACGACATTTTCCGTGAATAAGGTCATATCTATTAAACCAATTCAATTATTTTAAAAACAAATTGATTTAACTTGTACAGCTTCTCAACCACCCTTACTAAAAAGAAAAAGCTGGAGAACCTAAATATATGTTTGGCTACGACAGGATAACTATCTGCTATAGCAACCTTTAATTATAAGTAATTTAAGAGAATATCAAAGGAAATGTAAATATATTTAACAAATAACAAATAAATATAGGATATAATATCTTAATTATAAATGATAGAAAAAAATAAATATAAGAACTTACTCGATGGGAATGAAAAAATGTTTAAAATTAGGCTAATTCTAGATAATGATAATTAAAGCTAAAAGAAATCAATTAATTGTCAATTTTTTAAATAGCAGATATTCCAAATTATTGGTATTTACCTGTATAAAATTGTAGTGAAAATATAATAACTTCCTATTTTTCAGCTTGAGTAAGTTCTATTCTTTTTTGTAAATTATATTAAACCATTTGATTTATACTGTCACTTTTTTATTATTGTCACAACCCCTTGCATTATATAATTTACGTTACGAGTTTAATTTTTTTTTTTTTTTTTTGGTCGATTACAAATGTTCATTATTTTTTTATTTATTTATTTTTTTGTTATTGAAAATATTTATTTATTCGTATATATTACAATCTGTCACTATGGACAATAATAATATTGCTGTAAGATTACATTCATACAATATTTACAATATATACATACAAAAAGAAAGTCAAATTACATAAAATGAAACTTAAATAAATAAATGTAATTAATAACAAAATTTATAAATTAAATAAATATTAAGGTTAACAAAGAAATAAACAAAACATGAACACACTCATACTTATATAAAAAATTTACAATTTGCTGGGGAACACCGGAAGGGGACCGCCTTCCCCCCCCCCATTTGTGGAAGGACAAGCAGAATCCGAGGGATCCCAGCGCCTCCCTCTCAGCCACATCACTGGTCAGAGCCAGTGGAAGCTGAGTGAGGGCGCCATAGCCACAAACACACAGCACATGAGAGGAGAATCTGACCAGTGTCAGAATTCGAGAATAGATATTTACAAAAGATCGCGGGGCCACTGCCATTTCAAACTTCTAGGAGGGTTGTATGGATAAGTGGAGCTGGATAGGGATCGTGCTTGAGGATTAGGATGGTGTATGAGGTTGTGATCGAATTTGGAAAATTTGGATGAAATCAGGTCTAAGATAAGAGGAACATTAAGGTCGTGGTGCAGGGTATAGTTGGTGACATAATAATGAGCATTAACTATCATTCGGAGGACTTTGGATTGAATGCGTTTGATGTTAGAATGTTTAGCTGTCCCCCACAGTTCAAGTCCGTAGGTCCAGATAGGCTTCAGTATTGTCTTGTAGATTAATAATTTGTTTTCAATTGTAAGCTTAGATTTTCGGTTGAGTTGTCGGTATAACTGTCCGAGTCGTCGGTTGAGTTCTTGTCTTTTAAGTCTTGTATGTGGGTTCCATGTCAATCTTTTGTCTAATAGAAAGCCAAGATACCGGACTGTGTTCATTATTGAAAATAATAAACCAAAAGCATTTCTACTAGATTTCTTTACTATTTATCTTTCTTTTCTTTCCATTTTCATTCAAATAATTCAAATAACATTTCCTGATTCTAGAACACCTTAAATTTTCTCTTCACTCAATAATAACAAATTTATCAGGGAATCACATCTGTTATAAGTTGTAGCTTGACAATAGATTTTTTTTTGCTCTCATCGTTCGACTCAGTCTCTCAATCAATAATCTTTTTGTTTTCTTTTCAAATCTTCAATGACAATAACCTAGTTTTGGGAGACTTACATCTTTTATAATTTAATATATAGATCAATTTATTTATTTTTTTTTATTATTATTATTTTTATAGCGCTTAACTGATTCTAAAACTATACATATTTTTTCTCTATCTTCAAAAATAACAGAGTTATTGAATTAAATCGGCCGCTATTTTAAAACTAAATGGCTGATATCAACGTCTAGGTGTTAGGATAATCGTTAGATGTCCTGGTATTTTTGTGCCGAATTAAAAAAAAAAAAAATTGGTCAATTAGTTTCGGTAGGCGGACAATCGGTCTTTTTTTATTCGTTATAAGGGGTTGTTGTATATTACATTTCTTGAAACGTTTGAAAGTTTAGTAAGGTTTTTTTTTGTTTAATTACAAAGGTTTATTATTAAAGATAATCAATAAAAAAAACAGCAGTTAAACATTTTTTTTTTCTTTTTAAACCAAAATAATGTATGATTTTCCATACAAGCCAATAACACCCCGAGATGCTTGTGTCATTACGAATGGTAGGTGGAGTTATAAGTGCCTTAGGAACTATGTTATTACAGTACAGTAAACCCTCTTTTTAACGAACACGATTATAACGAACTATCAATGCGGTCCCTTGAAAAATGAATAGAACACTATGCTTTTTCCCGTTTATAACAAAATATTCTCTTATAACGAATTAACGAACTACTTTTGTGGACCACTGAATTAAATTTGTTCGGTTATTACGAAAAATAAAGAAGAAAAAAATTACGAAACATCTTAATTCCCAGTAAAGAGCGGCGCCTTTCTGTCCATCTTCCTTACACCTTTCTTCAATAATTCGAGTTTGGCGATTCTCCAAGAAGTGGATAGAAAAATTGAGTCGAAATCGAAAATTGCAGAAAAATACGGGATATCAAAATCTTCCCTATAAACGATTATCGCTAATAAAGATAAAGTCGATGCCTCCGTTGCCTCTTCATCAGGATGTGCAAAAAAAAAAAAAAAAAAAAAAAAAAAAAAATATATATATATATATATATATATATATATATATATATATATATATATATATATATTCTATCATTTCAACTTAAATTGCTGTGATTTTGACATTGTAAGTTCCTTTTTAAGTTTTGTATTTTGAGTGATGGTTTATGTTAACCTTAAAGTATTATGTAAAATGTGAAATAAGATAGATATATGTACATAGTGCATAGTTTTAACTGTTTTTTTAGTTTCTAAATAAACATGTACCGGAAAGGGAATGCTGTATTGAAAATATATCTTTTTAACCACCTGAATTTATACTAAGACATATAATATACATACAATATATTTTTCGGATATAATGAATTCTTTTATTACAAACAGAGAATTTTTAGGTCCCTTGGAGTTCGTTAAAACGAGGATTTACAGAATATATATATATATATATAGAGAGAGAGAGAGAGAGAGAGAGAAAGTGAAAGTGAGAGAGTATAAAGTATAACCAATGGAACGTTTTATGGGTTTCAGTCACGGACTTGCTTTGAAAAAAAAAGAAAGGGTCATTGCTAGAAGTGTAAAGATAATTAGGATCCGTGAGGGTTATTGGGCGAGCTGGCCTCCAGTGGGATTCCCCTAAAGCCCTTATGGGCATAAACTAAACCTTCTCTGATTTAGCAGCTAATTTTCGGAAAATGTCCTTTTAGCTGTTCATCGGTAGGGTCAACACTGTTATTCTTGTTTCCTTTTTTGGTTGGTAGCCCTGGAAATTAGCCATTTCCCATTATCTTCCTTCCCCCGCACTGCCCCGAGTAATTACCACCCGTTTTCTTTCTGCCTTTCTCCTCCTGGGAGAGATACGTATCCATTTTTCCGCCGCCTTCGCCTACACATCTTTCTTATTTACGTATGTTAGGACAATCGAACATCCGACCATTACTAACCTAGCCCGCACAGTTGTTACAAACGCACTTTTTCGGGACAAAAGTCTGGACTGTTTGTTCTATTTAAGATACGCTAGCTCTCTTAACGTAATTTTGTTCTTTAGTAAATTTGCTTGTAATAATATATTTGGAAATTTTTCGGCTCATTTTTAGGTCATAAAAATATATAAGTTCAGTCGATAGTTTGAGGATAACGTCTTTCTAACTTATTATTCTTTTATATATCTCTGTATAGCTATATTTTCTCTGTTTTAACTTTGTTTACAGTCGTTGTTTGATAAGCTTAATAAAACTTTGGGTTTCATAATACGTTCGTGATTTTTTAAGAATTTCCAAAAAAAGTGATAACAATTAAAATTATTTTAAATATCTCGATATATACACAATGAAGTGCAATGCTCTTTAAAAATTTTGATTTTGTTTTTAGTTTTTACTATAAAATTTCAAAACCGTAAATTAATTTCCACGCTTTTGGTAAAGTATAAAGCACAGAGATTTCTTCAATAGAAATACCATAAAAGTTTGATATATAATATTATTTTAATGTCTAACATATGATAAACCATACTGAAGTACTGTCCCGAAGCGAGATACCATATGTTTGTGAAGGTTTTTTTTTTTTATATTTAATTTCCATGAAGTTAATACATCCATTTTTCTAGTGTATACAATATATACAATTTCAGATTAGGTAGAATCTATATAAAAAATTAAGGAAGAGAAATTCAGTTTCGGACGATTGGATTCATGTGGGTAGGGAGTTTAGAATTACATGTAGGAATATTACAAATCATGTACTCTAATTGAAACAATTTCCGTTAGACTTGGAATACGATCTTGAAACATAATTAAATTGGGCAAATAAGGTATTTCGGAACTCCAATATTAATAGGTTTCATTTTCCTCCCTCACTCGAAAACTGATTTTCATCAAATAAAAGAAAGCAGTTTTGCCCGGAATATTGGGAATCGAAAAAAGACAAACACGTGTCATTTTTACGGAAATATCAAACATCGCTGTTTCAGTAAATTCCAATTTAAAGAGAAACTTTTAATAATCAAAAGATAGGCATTAATTATTTTATATTCAGTCGTACTGCTCTATTATTTCTGTTCACGTTTGAATGAAAATAAATAGTTGAAAATTCTAGGAAAATTAAACAAATTTTTAAACAGTTAAAAAGCAGAAGAGTTATTTGATTTAAGCTTTCCTGATGATTTTACGTAAAATATATTATATATATATAATACCCTTCCTCCAGCTGGAAGTACTTCTTGGCATCCTTCCTTTCCAAGTTTACGAATCCAATCCAATAACGCCCCGACGAAGATTTCGACAGGTCTTTCCTAATGCGATCCTCTTCCGGTTGGAACTCTATTCCTCCATATATTCGTCACTCTGGTTCTGTTCGAACTTTTAAATACCGTCAGTTCTATCACTTTCTGTCCAATTCCCAAGTTCCTAAATATATTCGCGAATCTCGATAAAATTAGTAAATAACATTTAGAAGCCATACTTTTATTATATATTATTTTGTATTGCATATGCACATTATCATAACTATATTATTTCATCATTATTTACCATTATAGTAAATCTCTTTTAATTAAAATTTGTAATTAAGATTTGTATGTATATGTATATTTTTCTGTTTTATTTTTATTTTAAGTGTCTTTTTTTTTTTTTTTTTTTTTTTTTTTTTTTTTTTTTTTTTTTTTTGATTATTCAAATGACCTTCAAGATTTGAAACCAGATTCTATATGGACAATATCTGTTTGCCATAATTTAATAAATACTTAGGTTACGGAACCAAATATAATAGAAAAATATCAATAAATTAATTAAATAGAGAATAAAACAAAATATTGTAAATGAAAAAGGAAGGTGACTCAAAAGAAGTAGAAAAAATGAAATAATATTAAAATTTAATTAAACTCTGTGAAGTGAATTTTTTTTTAATTTTTTTTTTTAGATTTCACATTGAGCGTTAATGAAGAATTGCTTGATGATCATAAACTTTTCTTTATCTAACTTTTGTAAAAACATGGCCTTTGTTTCTGGGGGAACCACTACTTCCCTTTGCTTCCCATATATCCTGCATCGGAATAGAATACGACGCGGGTCTTCAGGGACTTAGCATGTTACGCATTGCCATCATTTTCTTTTTTCATTAAATTGAGATATTTTTTTGTGCAGCCATGGTTAGTCCGTAGTCTTACTAATTGTGAAATTTCTTTTCTATCAAGTTGTTGGTGATGGGAGAACCATGGTATAAGGCTAATGGTTGGCTGGGTTTGATAGTAATCTTTGCCTTTAAATTGTTACTCCCAGTAATATTTCTACTGCCATTCCTGGACTGCTTCTTTCTGCAGACATTTTAAAAGGTCTTGAAGAGGTACTTTGGCATTTTCTATCGTAGTTTGTTTTTCCCCGGCAGCTCTATCTGCCGCTTCCTTTCCTGACAGTCCTATATGACTTGGTATCCATTGGAAGCTATAACTGTTGCTGCCGGTTTGTATATTCCGGATAATATCTAGAGCTATATAGGTTGTTAATTTTTTTTTTTATGAACATTTTCCAATATTTTTCTAGTGTTGTTATTAATTTTTTTATATTATTATTAGAAGCTACCTTTAATTTATTAATCTCGTTCATTATTCTTTTTCTTTGTTCGTTTTATTTTTTACTCTAAGACCCTAAAGTTCTTTTTATAATATTTTGTAATGTCATTCTAAAGGGACATGCTCCAGAATAAATAAGTAATTTATTATTATGATTGTATACATATTTTTTAAAATTGAAAACTCTAGGTTGTTGTTTTGCTTTTTTATTTATTATTATTTTATTGTATATGTATGAATTTATTTATTTTCTATTTTATATAATTTGACTATTATTATTTTTTTTTCTGTATATATTATATGAATGTGGTCTCATATCAATATTAATATTGTTCATATTGTAAAAAATTGTAATATAACTCAATAAAAAAAACAAAAAAACTTTACTTTTTTTTAACTAGGTCACTCTTATGAGAAAAATAAATTCTTGAAAGGTAGCCCAAGACAGTTGCTCTTTTATCGACTGAAACTAAATACCCGTAGAATAAAACTATTATATGCAACAAACATATAATAATGGACTCTACTGTGGCCATCAACTGTAATAAAATATATTTTAACAAAAAAATCTGCATTTTTTTTCTCGACGAAAATACACGTTTTACCTGATTTCATATTACTAAACTTCCATAAATAGTTTCTGTGTTTGCTTTTGATTCAAATCGAAACCGAAAAGTTTAAATTAGTCTTTTTTATATAACTATAACGATATATACTTACCTGCTTATGTATGTATGTATAGAATAAAATAGAAAATAACAAGAATCTTTATTCAAGGAAAATGTCCCTTAAGAATAACAATTATGAACCAAATGAAAAGTATAACTACAATTATGATAATAGCAACTATATAAAATTAGGTTTAAAATACTAAAGAAAGAAGAATAAAAGGGGAAAAAAATCATAGTGATATCTTTATGTACATATTCTAGAAAATATATAAGAATAAACATAAAATTTAACATTTACATCTCATTAAAAGTGAATACGCTATTCACCTCACAATGGTTGGCATAATACAATTAGCTAATATCTGATGGGAAAGAAAGAAAGCATTGAAAGAGGAAGGTTTTAAATAAGGAAAGAGATGGAGCATGATGGATGCTTGAAGGGAGAGTATTCCAAAAGGCAGTAGACCTAGCTAAAAAGGAGCACTAATATTTTTTGGTTTTATGGAAAGCAGTGCAGAGTTCAGACAGACTGGATCTTGTTTCTTGTAAATGGTTAGAGGTAGGGGTGGGCATAATCGAATGATTGTCACAATCGGATGATCTGACTTCGATGATTTAAATAATCGAATGACCGAATGATTAGTATGGATTCTGAGAGACCATATGCCAGACCATTCTCGTCTCTTATGTCTGAGCTGGCTGAGACAAATATGCTTCGAATGATTGAAATAATCGAATGATCCGATAATCGTCATGCCCACCCCTAGTTAGAGGATTAAAATACCAGGAGGCTGTAGTAGTGGTGGGATTTAATGATTTGATAGAGTATGGTCCAAGGAAAGGTGGGGTGTAGCAACTCTAACTCGTCGTAGAGGTGGGATACTAGGACAGGCCACAGAACCGTAGCCTAAGTAGGGAAGGTGACGGATCGGTGAAATAATTTCAGTGTGTATACATATACTATATCTGTGATAATGCTGAGGGACGTGGAGTGGGGACAGCGGCTGGAGCCTTCTCCACGTTCTGGTTTGGTTGGTTTTTTTTTTTAAATTTTAATGGCACAAAACATCGCGGTCATCAGTGCCAGATATATTAATTTTTATAGAAGATAAGGTTAAGACAAATAGTATAAGTTAAAATATTAAAAGAGATATTCATTAAAAGATATTATAATATATGTATAATTCTACTTGAGATAAATGAATGTTAGATAATATTCAAGAGAAAAGAATAAATAAATAAATAAATAAAAAAAAAAATAAAAAAAAAAATAAATAAATAAATAAAATAAAAAATAATAATAATAAATAAAGATAAAAAAACAAGTAGATAAAATAGATAATAATAAAAATAAATAAGTAATAGTAATACATTAATATTTAATTGAAAAATAAGGTAATAAATATAATAATTAGAAAAGTAATTACAAAAATAAGTAAAATAAAATATAATTGAAAAAAAATAAAAAATGAATAAATAAAATTAAAAAAAAATAAATAAAAATAATAATAAATATATATATATATATATATATATATATATATATATATATATATATATATATATATATATATATAAAATAATTTAAGTCCAAAGAAAACAAGAGTAGTTCAAATAAGCTTGTAAAAATCCATTTGAGAGAGGAGACACATTAATTCATCAATCCTTTTTCCATTGTTTCCCAAAGCATCTGCGACGTTGCTTGGTATTTTATTTTTGTTCAGCTGCCTGATGTAGAAGGAACATTCTTCAAAAATATGTGCTATGGTCAAGGTTTCCCTACAATGCTTGCATCTTGGGGGCAATTCTTTTGATATTATGTGCCCATGCGTTAGCCGTGTGTGTCCGATTCTCAGGCGGGCCAGGACCACCTCTTCTCTACGGTCGGTGCGACATGAGGTTTTCCAAGGTTTTACCTCTTTCTTAATTGCTTTGAGCTTACTTGGATAGCTGTTGTTCCAAGTTTCTTCCCATTTCTTCAATACATTTTCCATTAGTGGACGTGCTAGCTCTGATGGTGTCAGTAGTGTCCTACCACGACCTGGGAGTGTAAGGGCTTCTTTGGCAGCCTTATCTGCCATTTCGTTTCCTATTATCCCCATATGGCCTGGTATCCACACATAATGGATTCTTTTTCCTTCTTCAGCGAATAATTTGGTTAATTCTAGGATTCTTAAAATTCCTGGATGGCTGGAATACATATTCTCTAGTGCTTTTAGAGCGCTTAATGAGTCTGAGGCTATGGTTATATTCTCTATAGGGAGTGTTCTGGAATAATCTAGAGCCATTGCGATCGCATTCACTTCAGCTGTGTAGACTCCACGTTCTGTTTACCTTCAGATCCAGGAAACAAACACAAACAACCGCTTATTTACTGCCCAAGGTACTTTTATGCTGCCATTCCTTACTTCTTTAATGTAGTATTTTCGTCTACTTATTTGTTAGGAACCGTTTAACGGTCCGTCGTTACGTTCGTGGTAGATCACAGGCATACACATTTCGTGATTTTAACAGCCTTTAATTATGCTTGGTAATAATAGTGTTTGTTTTTGGGGTCAATAACGTCTTTTATGTTTAGTTTCACTGGCACTTCAAAGAGTGTGTTTTAAGGTTTTATCCGGCGAACTTTTAAAAATTGTAAAATTTGTACTGAAAATTCTGAAATTTGAAGATTAATATTTCTCTAAATTTGAGAGTAGAGATTGCTGGTTGCTGAATATAAAATTTAGATCTGTAGGTAAAAAAAAAAAGGTATAACGAGTTTTTTTATTTTCGCTGTGATTTTGTCCTTCCGGCGTAGCGATCTGTGGGGATTTGTAATTTTGTACGCAAAGCTGATCTGAATAAATAATAATTTATCCTATTACGAATTAAGAATTTATACTATTATTACTTATGTACGGTGATAATGGATAAGATAGTGGAACCCACCATTTTAAATTATTCTCAGGTAGCGAATAGATGTACCGCACTACTGAGGATCTTCTCAGTTCTTTTGCAGTTTGAGATTTTTCTTAAATTTCGTCTTACAATGAAGTTATCGATATTTTATATCAATTTTGAAATTCAGTGGTAAGCATCATACGTTGAATTAATGAGTATTATTCTACACACACATTTCCAAATCAAATTCAACCTTTTTCGATTTCAATAAAATACTCGTAATAAAAATGAAGTTAATATAATTTTATGTTTTTATGGTTATTTTAATTATACATTATGTTTTTAACACTTTTGGCTTCTTAACTGTTCCCAGGGTCCCTTTTTAATTGTATATGCATGTAATAATAATTATTACCGATACTAACTTTTCAGACATTTTCGATACAAGGACTTGTTGTACGGATTTGCGGGGGTTTGTTTAATTTTAGTTATTAAATTGCGAGCTAGAATATTGAATTATTTAAGCTATTCGGATTTATTCGATACCACGCTCCATAGCAATATTTCTATTAATTTTTAGTGCGCTCGCTCAAATATGGGTTTATTGTATCTTTTTTGTATTTATTCGATATTAGGCTCAGTAGTTGCGTTACGGGAGGTTCTATCACGATACTTCTATTAATTGTTAGTGCGCGCGCTCAAATATGGGTTTATTGTAACTTTTTCGTATTTATTAGATACTAGGCTGAGTTGCTGCGTTCCCAAGGGTTCTTTACCGATCAAACTATTACTTTTAATTATGGTCGCTCAAATATGGGTTTATTATAACATTTAAAAAGCACAAGGGCTTATTTATTAAATATTTTATAACTTTCAACATCCTCCCTCAATAGACTCTTATAGGTTTATTTCATTTGATTACTTTTTAAGAATTTTATTTTGCGGTGTGTAATGGACAATTTGATATTTGCGGTGGGCAAAAAATACAAAGCTTTTCCTCTTCTTATTGTTAATTTTTGTTTGATTCGAAATCTAAAAAATTAAAGGAATTAGAGAGGTTATCCTATCACCTGTTTTCAGCCGTGAAGCTGACTTAAAACGACTGCAACACTAAAAGTATTTTATGTTTTATTTATGGTTTTATATTCGCGAAAGGATAGAGAAAAACTGGTCAAAAAATTAAGAAAATCAAAAATGTATATATATATATATATATATATATATATATATATATATATATATATATATATATATATATTTTTTTTTTTTTTTTTTTTTTAACTAGTTATTCCTTAATTAATTTTAGTTGGTGTTGTTTTGGCTGTTAAATTAAAACGATCTTACGTCTCCGTAAGGCACGGTAAACCATGAAGGACCCCTGGACCAAAACCAATTAACCATATCACAACGTTATACCTTTCATATATAGTGATTGTGAAAAATTATCATTTCGAACATGAGAATAAACCATTTAATATGCTAAAAAAATTATTATTTGTTAATTTAAAAGCTGAAAATTTCAAACTTCACTTTGATATTTTTCTAGAAATATTATACCTGTTTCTCTACAAGCCCAGGGTTTTGGGTACAGTGCATATTTGTACTGTTTCTAATGCAGCGGTAGTGTAAGGAGATGATTGAGCCGAAAGTACGCAAAGTTTTTCCCTCTAATTATTGGGTACCTATTTTAAAGAAGCCTAAAAGGCTAAAATAAGAGTATAAATAATTATTCTTCCTCGCCGGTCTTCGAACCCGGAATATAAAGATGGTAGACCAGTGCTCTATCCACTTCTTTATCTATGATACAATGAGTAAATGTAATATTAAGGATTATATTTTTCTAATGCTAATAAAAAAAAATTAAATTACAAAATAAAGTATTGTTCTTAATTGATGCGTTAATGCAATAAATATGATTAAAAAAGTTTCGAGTTTTTTTTTTTTTTTTTCATCTGCATAAATTTCTTTTTTAATTTACCATAATAAAAGCGTTGTAATTTTTTTCCCGAAGCAGTTTCCCCTTTGGTGTTGGGACACATGCGGGCTGCCCCTTTGTAAGTTAATAGGGAAAGAAGATGAAACTCGGTGATTAATGCTTTATGACATAACCTCCAGCCCAGGAAAATTGTTATTGCAACAATTTAATAAACAAAATACTTATGAAAATAAAAATCAATTAAATTTGTTATTATTGTATATTTTTATTTCGGATCGGTATGCTCATTATTGCATTCCCTTGCCAGAAAAATCCTCCCTCGATTGACTAATAAAATAATTGCACTTGTAAAAAACAAAATTTGACAGAAGGATACAACATTGTGTTCATACAATCGGGGAGAAAGATAAGATGAAGCATACAAATCAGCAAAGTTATCAATCATTTATAATGTATATAGTTTTATTATTGAGGCATTGGTTTTTTAAAATGTAGTATGTCTATTTTAAATAATTTTACAGGGAACGCAAAAATATATCAGAGACAGCAAGAACATCTCCATCTCAGGATTTTCTTCACCAGCTACTTAAATTAATAGCAATTTTACCAAATGTTCCAAAGATAAATAAAATACTAACATAATAACATAATAGATCACTTTTGGTGACGAAAATCCAATATACAGTATTTTCTTTTTATATAAGTCTATTTATACCAGTACTCAGTTTTTCATTTCCATCTAGGTTCAGTCCTCATTTAATTAGTTACATAATTTTCATACAGTCTTTCGAAAAGGAATAATGATGTAGGGTAGTGGTTCCCACAAAAAGATTTCGCAGACCCCTTCATAAAATCATTTTATAATAATAATAATAATAATTGGCTTACCGATACCACTAAACTTCGCCTGCACAGACTCGTCCAATGTTCACCGGTCAAGCCCTTGTTAAACCTTAACTCTTTGTTCATCCTTCAAAGTAAGCGGCCACGTTTCACATCCGTAAAGAACCGTCGGAAGAATACTAGTTTTATAAATTCTAACCTTTAATTTTTTAAACAGAAGCCGCGAGCTAAGTAATTTAGCAACTGAATAATAACACACATTTCCCACCTTTAACCGGGACTTTATTTCTTCCTGGATTTCATTTTTTCTTGTTATCATTGAATCTAAATACTTGAATTTCTCTTCGTGTTCAAAAGTATGACCTGAAATATTAATATCAACAAGATCGCCACCATTTCTGCTACTAATCATATATTTCGTCTAATCGGCATTTAATTCGAGTCCTATATTTAAGTCTTTCTTTCGTATGACATATTGTAAAGTTATATTAATCAATGGAGGTGAAAGGGAGTCACCCTGTTTCAAGCCCAATCGCACCTCAAATCTCTCGGAGTAATTATGACCGATTCTAACTTTATGAAATGTTTCCGACAAACACATCTCTACTAGGTTTACTAAGTTTCTAGGTATTCCCTGTTCATTCAATATCAAGGACTCCCTTAATTCCTAATAAATATTAGATATACACGTATATTTAGATTATCAATGGGTTGCGCCGTATCACGTTCTCATTCCTGCGAAATATCTCTACGGGAGCTATATATTCTAGTAATGGCCAAGGTAGGGAAATGGAACCAGGTACTAGGAATTTACTCCAATCTGCAAAACAAAAAATAAATAAAATTTAATGTTGAACCTAGCAGATTGGCCTAAAATATTCTAAACGGATTGAAAAATCCAGGGTTATACCGTCCAACAGAGGGAACGTAAAATAGTGGTCCAGGTCCTTTTCTAAGTCAGGTACTCGTTAAAGATACCCACCCTAATTAAGCCTGGATAGCAAAACTTTAGGGCTTCCTTTTCAGTATTGTCCGACAGTCACAGTAACAGTATTTGAGAGATATTACATGAAATGTGAGCTATTAATCAATGTTTTTATTATTATATACGGTTTTAATTAAAATAATCTATCCTATATAATTATTGAGATTGCATTATTACGGATTATAAATAAATTAATATTATGTATATAAAAAACGGTGTAGTCCATCAACTTTATATCGATTTTAAAAAGGCTTATGATTCAATAGACCGTCAGAAGCTATATAACATCATGATTGAACAGGGAATACCTAGAAAGTTAGTAAACCTAGTAGAGATGTGTTTGTCGGAAACATTCCATAAAGTTAGAATTGGTCATAATTACTCCGAGAGATTTGAGGTGCGATCGGGTTTGAAACAGGGTGACTCCCTTTCACCTGTGTTATTTAATATAGCTTTAGAATATGTCATAGATAAGGTGATGAGTACCGAGAAGGTTTAAATATGGTTGACAAGATTCCGGTTTGTGATATGCCGATGATTTGGTACTGCTAGGTGAAGACACGGAAACCATACAACTAAATACAAGTTTGTTATTAGACAAAATATATGATTAGTAGCAGAAACTGTGGCGATCTTGGTGATATTGATATCTCAGGGTATACTTTTGAACACGTAGGGAAATTCAAGTATTTAGGTTCAAATATAAAAAGAAAAAATGAAATCAAGGAAGAAATAAAGTCCCGATTAAAGGTGGGAAATGCGTGTTATTATTCAGTTGCTAAGTTACTTAGTACGCGGCTTCTATCAAAAAAGTTAAAAGTTAGAATTTATAACACTATTATTCTTCCGACGGTTCTTTACGGATGTGAAACGTGGCCGCTAACTTTGAAGGATGAACAAAGGCTTAAGGTTTTCGAAAATAAGGTACTGCGTAAAATATTTGGTCCGAAGAGAGATGAGGCCACTGGGGAGTTTAGAAGATTGCACAACGCGGAAGTGCGGAACGTGTATCCGGTGAGTATAATTGAGTTGATAGCATCGCGGAGACTCAAATGGGCGAGTAAAGTTGTTGGGCTCGATGAGGAGCAGATTCCGAGAAACTTGGTATTCGCTGATCTGACTGGTAGACGTCCGAAAGGTAGGCCGAAGGCGTTAAGGCTGATCTCGGGGGCTTGGGCTTGAACGGTGAACATTGGACGAGTCTGTGTAGACAGAATTTGGTGGTATCGGCATCAAACCTTCGGGTTCGGTAAGCCTATTATTATTATTATTATGTATAGTAAAGGATTACAGTTTCAGATAAAAAATGTATATCATTAGCTTCTCTAATAAACTGAAAATTCATTGTAAAAGGGAGAAAAAAAAAAAAGTCGTAAGGCAAGTGATGGAATAAAAATAAGACTCAACCTGATTAGCGCTGCCCCAGCATGCACTTCACTACTGCCTGCTTCAAGCACTTAGCTGCATCCGCTGATGTGTCTGTGTGTGCATTGCTGCTCCACTATTGTCGGCTGCCTTACACAAACACGCATGTTGAGAGACGTGTCTTTTACGGTATTCCTTTCAAGACCTGATACCTCAGGAACCCACGATTTTCGAAAGTAAAACTCGAATATGCCTTATGACCTCTCAACGTGTTTGCCGAAGGAGGTGAAATAAATTATCGGAGGTGGCTAGAAAAGGACGAAGCACAATAATTGCCTGTCGGAAATAGATAGCTCGTTTCACAGCTGGGCGCCACCTATTAATTCCCCATCTCCTTTGACCCATTTCTTCCCTCTTTTTTCCCCTGTCTTAGTCCCCAATTTTTTTTCTTTTTGTTTTTTTAATCTCTTAAGTATTTTCAAAAGTCGATTTTTAAATTCTTCTTGAAGGGTGCCTTCGTGAGTTGACAGTCACGCTTCAAGTTGAAGTTGTAGTATTCTTTAACTAATAGCCAAATTATATAGGGGAAGGCATTTCGATTATGCATTTATGTTTACTTTCACTTAACTATCTATGAAATATATAGCAAGGAAACATATTGCAATGTTAAACATGTTCGAATTTTTTTTTTAATACACATTTTAGGGTCCCCTGTGTACAAATGACCAAGTCCCTAAAAATGTCTTTGTCTAGGTGTCCGTGTGTCTATGTGTGGTAAGTCTAAAGCAAAAACCAAAAGTCGTATGAAACTGAAATTTCATTTAAGACAACTATATGCTCGAGATGTTACAGCAAGATTTTTTACGAAATCAGCCAACCAGAAGAGCCCTTTAAGCAATGCATTTTTCAAATTTTTAAGATTTTTACAAAAAGGGCTCTAACGATTTAGATTAATCTCCCTATATCGATGTATTGTAAAATGTAATAGCATAGATATAATATAGGATTTTTTTATAATTGAAATAGTCTGACATATGCCGATATTTTTATTGTTTTTATTTTAAAGTACCTTATATTTTGTAGGTTTCATTAAATAACCATATCTTCTAATTAGCATTGCTAACCAACAGATAAATATACAGGTTAAACGAATTTGATAACCAACGAAAGGGCAAAAATATTTTTGAATGCAAACATTGTGTTTTTTAAATATAAGAACCGCAATATATATGTATAATATACCGTAGGAAATCTACAAATATAACAAAAAATATTATGTTATACACAAAATTGTAAAAGTTAACAGAGAGTGATGAAAAGCCGATAAAGATTATTTAATAAAACACATGTTTATATTGAAACTGAATGTAATTAATTCTTTACCAATTTATTTTCATCTCAAAATATATTTAAAAATTCTTAAATTCATTTTAATTACGGAGTTATGTAAAAGTCGTGCGTTAAGCACCCCAGATTATACCAAAAAGTGAATCTATTTATTAAAAATTAGAGTGTGTAAATAAATTAATTTGGAGGTGGGGTGGCTAAGCGGGCTGACTCTTGTGAACAGCCCGACGACCGAAGATATAGGAGATATAATTATTACGAGTTCACGTCTAGGTGCCAGAGAACTTGTTAACTCCGGCATCAATCTCTCTTCACCGCCCCCTGGCCTCAAATAATCCCCTTGGCTAAAAGGCAAGGAAGGATTAAAAAAAAAAAATTTAGTTTCGAAAAAGAAAAAAAATCACGTCACTAAAATATAAAAAAAAAAGTAAATAAATAAAGACGTACTTCTACAGCTCATGACGCGTCTTGGGTTCATTACATATGAATAATGTTTTTAGGCCTCAAGATTTTTTCCCCTTTATAGAAGCTAAGTGTACTCCAGAAGGATGTTCTTACACAGAAGTATTTAACTTCTTTTTCTACACATTTTCCCAACGTGATACCAACTTTTTTATCCCCGAAATGAAAAACTCTGAACCTTAAAGTGAAACAAAATCTGAAAACGCACTTTTCACTTGATCATCATTTTCAAAAAGTTTTCCTTTGACGAAGTTGTCTCAATTCCTGAACAGGTGGTAATCTGTTGGAGACAAGTCAGGAGAATATAGTGGGTGCGGAAGAACTTCGTAGCCCAGTTCTTTTTTTTTTTTTTGCAGTTCTCAATTTTTGCACGGTTTGTTTTTAAACATGGGGTCTTGCTGCCGCTCAGTGAGATCATAAGGTACCCATGGATCGGGCTTTTTTACTTTCTCAATACACTTTAAATGTCTAGAAACGGTAGATGCACTTGCATTTAGTTGTGGTGAGAGTCCTTTAACTGTTTGGTAGGGGTTTCCTTCTACTGTATGTTTGAGGACATCGTTGTCTATTACGGACGGAGGTCTTCCTCGGGACAAGTTTTCCAAGTCGGTATCCCCAGCTGAAAACTTAGCAAACCAACGGCGAATGGTCCGTTCATTAACACTCCCTTCCCCAAACGCCTTGCAAATATTTCTAGCGGCCTCAGCTGCTGAATGGCCGATTTTAAACTCGTACAAAAATATTACTCGAAAATCGCGTGTTTCCAAGTTCATATTTAGAGATATACTAAAAAGTGGGTTATTGATTGGGAAGCTAATGTTTATAATACAAAGGTAGAGGATTAGTAACGGTTTACTTTAAATATGTAAACATTCGGAAGAAAACAACAGAGACCTGCAAAATCCTTTATGTATTTCAGAAACTATAAAAACGGACATTTCATGTGAAACAACCCAATAATAACGATATATATATAAGAAGAATCATTAGTTACATAGACATTTCTCTGAAATTATATATCAAACCTATATAGTTTTATGACATAAAACTGAGCTAAAATATTTCCCAGCTTTAACCGTAACTTCGTTTTCTCTTGAATTTTGTTTTTTCTTTTAGTTTAGATCGTAAATATCCTAATTTATCTACATGTTCAAACAGGTCTCCTGATATATTGTATAAATATCATCGAGGCTGTCACTGTCGGATCTGTGATAAAATAATAAATAATTATTCTCCCTCAACCGGGGTTCTAACCCGGAAACTGGAGAACATTATTTACTAGACCAATCCGCTCCTGAAGATTGGTCAAGATTTGTGCCAAAACGTAAAAAAAATATTTAAAAAATTCAGTTTTAATTCTTTAAAACTGTGCTCCGATTTAGATTCCTCAGTCAAAAATGTATTTATCATTATCGAAAAACAAATCATTTAAATTTTAATCGTAAAAGAAAAGAAGGATTAAATTGAAAATAAATATTCTTCTTTCTGTAGAAGGTTTCAAATAAAAAAAGTACGAATTTAAGGATGAAAATGGGCTAGTGTGTATAGACTCTATGCTAAAAATACGATGGTTTCGAGACTTGTTAAATTAAATAAACATTGAAGTGCTACACTGAGTAAGTTCTTAACATACCTATACCAAGCCCATAGACATTGTTTACATTTTCGTGGTATATATATAAATTAAACACAAATAAGAATAATTACTACTGATTGTACATTTATGTACAAAAAATATGGATAATAAACACAAACAAAAAAAAAAAAAAAAAAAAAAAAAAGGATAGAAAGAAAATAAATCTCCAAAAGGCTACTAGGGTTGAGAGAATTATATATATATATATATATATATATATATATATATATGTATGTGTGTGTGTATTTTATTAAAAATTAATTATACAATTTTAAATATCATTAAACAATTTTTTTAGTCTGCTATTGACTTAGCTACGGTTTCTGCTGATATAATGTGTTTAAGGTGGAGATGCTAGGAAAAAATAACTTTATTTTGTTTAGCAATTTATTCATTATTTTTTTATATATCAACTAATTTTATGTGTCAGTGTTTTTCAGAGTTGATTTGAAATATCCTAGAAAAAACTTTTTTATCGTGTACAGGTACTCGCTAAAGATCCCTATCCTTATTAATCCAGATAAGTAATATTTAAGACTCTGTCTGCAGCTTCGTCCAATTAGCAGTAGCATAACGTGACGTTAACTGAATAAAAAAACAAATTTAATTTATTAAAAATAGCCTTACTTGGAATCCTCACACAAGACTGAAACGACAAGAAACTGCTCGAAGATATCGATTACTACAACACTTACTAGAAAAAGTTCAAAACTTCCAGTATATTACAAAAGACTCATTTACATCACTATTATCAGACCTATTTGGACATATGGAATCGAGCGAGCTTTGGGGCTCTACGAAACCATCTAATTCCTCCCGCATCCAGTGCTTACAATCCAAAATCCTTCGCAAAATCCTGAATGCTCCTTATTTTGTTACAAATCAACTCATTCATAATGACCTTAACATCCCATTTGTTGCGGACATAGCCCGTGATAGATTCTCCTCTTTTCATTCTAAACTCCCTCCCCATACAAATCCACTTGTCCGTAATTTATCTTCCTTAGATATCCCTGATAACCCTCCAAGGCGACTAAAAAGAAGGTGGCCTCGGTACCTACTGAGTTAAAATAGTTAGTGAAGTGCTACCACTGGGTAGTTCTTACTCAAGACATTTTTATGACTTTTTTTTTTTTTTTTCATTCCTCATATTTACATATTGTGTTCTTTAATACAGTTGTAAATTACTATAAATAAATATTAAAAAAAAAATAATAATAAAAGCTTAAAAAAATCTTCAAAAAATTACCAACTAAGAACTAAGAAACATTTTATTTATTTACTTCATTAAGCTTAAATAAGTGGACAGAAACAAAAATATTAGATTGGATCAAATTCATTGCCATGAAAAATTAAAACATAAGTGATGCAAATTCTATGATCACGACTGTATATTCAGGAAATGATAAGGAATAAAATCATTAATGCGTAAAAAAAAAATAAATAAAAATAAAAACTCGAATTAAATTGTGTAGGTAGCACAGAGAAGTTTATCCTCAGTTTCCTAAGGCTGTTCATTAACTTGGCCGAATAGTGGAAGCTTATCTCGGCATCTTTTTAGAATAAGCAATTCCACTATCTGACGTGGGATACATCCAAAGCTTCTTCCCAACTCAATTTCCAAAACAGCCTCGCATCCAGTGTTTTCGGGAGAGGTGGGGGGGGCGTTAGGGGGGAGGGGTAACCGGGACTTGGCAATTTCCCAAGCTGCGAGAGTGGCCGGGGGAAGGCACTTGGGCACTTTACAGTTGGCGCCATTACGAAAGATAAGTGGCCAGGATTTTCAGTTTCCATTTCCTCCGTGTCGCTCCGCCCGCTTTCCCGCCACTAATTGATGTTCTTTGTCCGTAAATGCCTCAAACAGATTTTATTTTCCCTCCTCGTGGAAGATGAATAGCCCCTCGAAGGGAGACAAAGGCCGCATGTACTCGGGCCCTTTAAATAATCTTTCGGGGATTATGATTTTTTCATGTGCTGAAAAAAAAGGCTCTTATGAGCCTTTTCTACGTTTATATTTTGAATAATATATATATATATATATATATATATATATATATATATATATATATATATATATATATATATATATATATGAAAAGATAGTTGTTAAATAAATCTTATATTCTTTAAGAGCAAGTTTTTTTTTTTTTTTTTTTTTTTTTTTTTTTAAATGAATTATCTTATTATCCCTTAGGAATCCAAGAATGAAAATCGTGGGGTGTTATATACACAAGTATATAAAATAACATTTTTTTCTGAAACATTTAGCTCTCCAATGGTATATAATAATTTTTTATTAAACATAATTTTTTGAAATTTACACCTGTACTAAAAAAAATACATCAAGTAAATATGATACAAGATAAATGACATGAAAAAGACTTGTAGAAGAACTACCCAATGGTAACACTCCTATAACTATTCTAAACTAGAAGGTCTGGGGGCCATTTCCTTTTCAGACACCTCGGAGGATTGTCGGGAATTGAAGAGGAAGAAAAGATTGAAAATAGAGGATTAGGGTGGGAATGGAGTTTGTCATGAAAGGAATGGTATCTAGATCGGGCCAAATCAGCAACATACGGAATATTAAGGTCTTTGTAGATCAGTTTATTAGTTACAAAATAAGGAGCATTGAGGATTATACGAAGGATTTTGGATTGTAGGGATTGGATACGGAAAGAATTCGATGGTTTAGTAGAGCCCCAAAGCTCTACTACGTAAGTCCAGATTGGTCTTATAATAGTCATGTGGATGAGCCTTTTGTAGTTCAGAGGAAGGTTTGATCGTTTGTCTAGTAAGTGTTGAAGTAGTCGAAAACGCCGTGCAGTTTCTTGTCGTTTCAGTCTTCTATGAGGGTTCCATGTAAGGCGTTTGTGAAGGTGTAGTCCGAGGTATCGTATCTGTTCAACCGGGACAAGAGGAGTATTATTGAACAAGACAGTAGAGCAGGATGTCATTGGTTTACGACGAAGAGTAAAGGTAATTTGGTTGGATTTGTTGGCATTTATTTTAATTCTCCATATAGTATATAATAATACATCCATATTTCCATTCGAATATTTAAGAAGAAATATATGGTTCGAATGACGTAAAAAGAAAGATATTCTGGATTACGTTTGCATTAACTACCCTCGAATCCTTCTTTTCTGTAATCTGTATGATTTTATGAGTACAATACAAATATATCACTCTCGTTTTTATTTTTATCAAAATAATTTGTTGTTTGAGTGATTTATGAAGGTGTATGTAACTTATTTTACTTTTTTATATAAAGGTAGTTAACCAATCAATATTTTAAGAATTTAACTAAATTAAAAGTTAGTGTTTTGGTATTATTGTGCAATAAATATACTGTTAACATACACCATTGGTCGTATACCTTCCACAATCCATGTACATTTTTCTAGTAATTATTTATATTATAAATATATGTATTTAAGAAAGGTTTAATTATTTTTCACATTCACTATATTTATATTTTATAATATATGTACCATGTATTTTGTGGGATATAAAATGAATAGAGTTAATTGTTTAAGATTTTCAGTACTCAAACTTATTTATTGGTTTTTAACGAAGCTATTTGTCCACTTTCCAAAGCAGCCCACTAACCTCTATAATATTTCTCACAGAACATCACTTTTAAAAAAATCCTTTACTTTGTGCATGCATGGTATTGCGATTCCGTTACGCAGTGTATTAACTCGTTATCATCAATTTTCCGAATATTTGTAAATGCCGAATTAGAATCGCGTTACTGTTCTGATTCTATTCTAACTTCTGGACCACTATACATACGTAAATGATTTTTTATTTATTCTTTATTGAAATTTACAACTTTATACATAACACATACAGTAAATATGCTTAAAGACAAATGACAATGAGCAGTCTTGTAGAGATGCTATCCGGTGGCAGCACTGTAATAGATATTTTAAAACAGAAATTCTCAAAGCCATCTTCTTTTCAGAAGCCTCGGTGCATTACCGGGAATCGAAGAGGAAGCAGGGATTGAAGCTAGTGGGTTAGAGTGGGAATAAAGTTTGCCATAGAAAGAATGGTATCTGGTTCGGGATAGGCCAGCAACATATGGAACATTAAATGAGGAAGATGGTTGGGGGTGCGGTCATAAATTAGAAACACCCATTTAAAATAAGTGCTATTTTAATTATGTGCCGACGTTTCGGCCTACAATGTGGGCCTTCATCAGGGTTGACTCTGAGACGCTGTCTAAAGGAGTTACATCTAAAGGAGTCATACACTCCTTTAGACAGCGTCTCAGAGTCAACCCTGATGAAGGCCCACATTGTAGGCCGAAACGTCGGCACATAATTAAAATAGCACTTATTTTAAATGTGTGTTTCTAATTTATGACCGCACCCCCAACCACCTTCCTCATCTAATTTCTCAATGGTCAACAAAACTCCATCATTATGGAACATTAAGGTCTTTATGGATGAGTTCATTCGTGACAAAGTAAGGAGCATTGAGGATTCTACGAAGGATTTTGGATTGTAAGGATTGGATTCGAGAAGATTTCGAGTTCCATAGCTCATCTCCGTAAGTCAAGATTGGCCTTGTGAGAGTCATGTAAATGAGTCGTTTGTAGTTTATTGGAAGTAGTAAATTTTTTGAATCTTCGCATCGTGATTTGCATCATCACATTATTCACAAATGTGAGGATAAAATTTTGTAAGACGAACTCGTTACTTACACAATTTTATCCTCACATTTTTTTTTTTTTTTTTATTTTTTTTATTATCATTTATTAAAATTTACAACTGTATTAGTTAATGCATCAAGTAAATTAGCTAACAGAAATACATGAAAAAGACATGAAGAGAAAATGCCCATTGGCATTACTCCACTGGGTAATCTAAACTAGAAGGTCTCGAGGCCACCTTCTTTTCAGACACCTCGGAGGATTGCCAGGAATGGAAGAGGAGGCAAGGATTGAAAATAGTGGGTTAGAGTGGGAGCAGAGTTTTTCATGGAAGGATTGATACCTGGTTCGGGCCAAATCAGCGACATCTGGGATATTAAGGTCTTTATGTATGAGTTTATTCGTGACAAAGTAAGGAGCATTGAGGATTTTGGATTGTAAGGATTAGATACTGGAAGAATTTATTAGTTTTGTAAAGCCCCAAAGCTTATCTCCGTAAGTCCAGATAAGCCTTATGATGGTGATATAGATGAGCCTTTTGCAGATGAGTGGAAGGTTAGAGCGTGTGTCTAGTAAATGTTGAAGTAAGAGAAAGCGACGGGCAGTTTCAGTCTTGTGTGCGGATTCCATGTTAAAAGTTTGTCAGTAGGAGTCCTAGATAGCGAATATGTTTAACCGGGACAAGCGGAATATTATTAAAGGACACTGTAAGGCAGGATGTCATAGGTTTACGACGAAGGGTAAAGGTGATTTGGTGGGATTTGTTAGAATTGATTTTGATTCTCCAATTCCGACACCATACCTCAAGGTCTCTGATGTGGGATAGAAGAGTTTGAGAGGCAATAGTAGGATCGTTATCGACTGATAACACCCAAGTGTCATCTGCATAGGCCTTCACATCTTAGAGGGTTTTTCTATTATTTTCTTAAGTGAATGGTCTATACCGTCCAGCCTAATTCTAGGATCAAATTTGGTCCAGATTTTGGATTTTTTGGGGGTTTCTTATAATACCGAACATGAAATGGGCCTGCTGCTTGTTTCGGCTTATTCCCTCATTTTCATCATATTAGTAGCTACTGACGCTTTAACTAAGAACATTACCTCGAACGGTAACTGTACACATATATATACATTTCGCAATTTCTTATAAAATAAAAATAAAAAAACAGGAAATTTCTTTGTTAGCTATTTAAAAGTAATTAAAACTTATATTTAACAATCCTACAATACTGTCTTCCTTAAAGTTATTTCAAACTTTTTTTTTTTTTTAACTTAATATTTTTTATTTGCACCTGTATATGTTAAAATCAGCAAATGAGTTATACATGATAAACATAGCATGGGTTGGCATGAGGGAGATAGTACCCAGTGGTGCGTACTCCTGACATTCGAAAAACAAACTATTTTTTCAGGCTAGGAGGTCCCTCATCCAACTCCTTTTCAGCCTACGCCGAGTTATGTATGGTATGTCAGTTGTAGCCATGTTTTGTACAAGTTTGTTTCTATGTCCATTTAGTTTGTCGTGAAATCGTTTGTAAGTCAGTCGAATGTGGTTTATTGTAGTTGGAATACGTAAGTCAGTGTGTAGGGTATCGTTTGATACATATGGTGGTGAGTTTATTGCTAGTCTTAAAAATTGCGATTGAAAGGTTTGTATTTTTCGTATGTGTGTCTTTTTAGCGGGTCCGTATATTTGGCAAGCGTAAGTCCATATTGGTTTTAATAAATAAGTGTAAACATTTAGTTTCTGTCAGGTGGATAATTTAGAACGTCTATGTAATATTGAATATAATAGTCTAAGTCGAAAGTTTAGCGTTTTACGTTTTGTCTTGACGTGTGGGCCCCATGTCAACCTTTTGTCAAATATTAGTCCTAAGTACGTTACTGTATTTGTTTGCGGTAAAGGGTGATTGTCTATGTAAACTGAAGGGCAGATTCCGCGTCTAAGTGTAAATGTAATATGTAGTGACTTGTCATGGTTAATTTTTAACTTCCATTTCTTACACCAGTTTTGTACTTTGTCCAAATGGTGTTGTAATATCATACTGGTTTGTATAGGGTCTGTGTTTCTCGTAATAATTGCAGTGTCGTCGGCATATGTCGCAGTTAAGATGTTTTGGTCTGTTGGTAAGTCATATGTGTATATTAAGTAGAGAAGAGGGGCCAGGATAGAACCTTGGGGTACACCTGCAGAGATTGGTTTTATTGATGAGGTCTCAGAACCATGTCGGACAGAGAAGAAACGGTCATAGAGAAAAGATTGTAAAACTAAGTAATATATTCTTGGAAGTATAGGTTTTAGTTTAAAAAGAAGACCCTGGTGCCATACTCTATCAAAAGCCTGAGTAACATCCAAAAAAGCCCCAGATGCGTACTGTTTTAGTTCTAGTGCAGTAGTAATGTAGTCGGTAACTCTGTGTAGCTGTTGTGTTGTGGAATGAAAAGAGCGAAATCCGAATTGGTGATCTGGTAATATGTCGTGGTCTGTCAGTATGTTAATAATCCGTTCGTACAACAGTTTTTCAAATATTTTCGAACATACCGGAAGAAGGCTAATAGGTCTATAAGAGTCAGGTCTATGTTTGTCTTTGTTAGGTTTATGTACCATTGAAATTGAAGAATATTTCCATTGGATAGGGAATTTAGTTGTCCTAAGTATAGCATTGTACAGTGTTGTAAGGAAGACTAAAGCTTTTCTGGGGATTTTTTGTAGTATCTCAGCAGTGATAAGGTCATAACCAGGAGTCTTCTTTTTTGGCATTTTCATAATCTGTCTTGATACTTCAGAAGGAGTAAAGGTTTTTGGCGGAAAGGACATAGGAAGAGGTGAGTCTAAAACTTTCTGCACATAATTTTCGTGTTGTATGTCTGTTAAGTCTGTGTGAGTTTTAAAAACAGTTAAAAGATAGTCAGCAAAAATTACAGATTTATCTTTGTCCGACACAGCCCAAGAACCATCATCTTTTCTCAATGGGACGGACACTTCGCGATGTTTTAGGAAGCGCTTGGTATGTCGCCAAAGACTGCTGTCGTCCGTTGTCAAGTTTTCCAGATATTTGTCAAAGTTAGTTTGTTTAAATTTTCGTATTTCTCGCTTCAGTTCATTATTAAGTTTGTTGAAGGTTCGTCTGTCTGAAGGAAGTCTGTTAGTTTGCCATTGTTTTCGTGATCGTCTCTTGGCTCTTATTAGGTCCCTGATGTATTGAGGGTAGGACGGTAAACTTACTCCTTGCCTTCTTTTTATTTATTGTGAGGACCAGGCAGCTTCTTGGATGGTTGAGGTGAAAAGTTCAACCGCTTCTTCTAAATCCTTTTCGGTTTTTAATGCTTTAGGCACGGTAAGCTGGTCATTAATATATTCATTAAAGATGTCCCAATTCATGACGCCGTAAGTGAGTGATGATCTCCTTTCTGCAAAGTATTTTTCTACCCCCAACATCAGGGTTACCGGTAAATGGTCCGAGCCAAGATCTGTTTCGGTAATAATGGTAATTGGTAGAGTTGTCAAATCTTTGGCTACAAATATGTCAAGTACGTCAGGTTTTTTGTACTGAGAATTTGGTAAGTAAGTTGGTTTGTCGGGGGCAAATACATTTAATGACAACTGAGTAACAGCAGACATGAGTCTCCTGCCTCTTGGTGTGCATAAACGTGAACCCCAGTGTTGATGTTTCGCATTGAAGTCGCCTCCAGCAAGGAATGTTCTACCAAATGATTGAAAGAGTTCTACGAACATTTGCTCTGTTAAAATATATTTAGGGGGACAGTAGATAGAAGCAATTGTTATGTTTCTGTGGTTGGTCTGTAGCTGTATTCCTGTTATTTGTATTTGAGCCGTCGAGTTTACGTGTATTGGATAATGTTTAAGGTTAGATTTAATTAGTATGGCTGTCCCTCCGTGGGCAGTATTGTCTGGATGGTCTGTTCTGTACAAAGTATAATTTGGTATGTAAAGTTTGTTACGTGAAGTTAGATGTGTTTCCGTCAGAAGTACAATGTCAATACGTTTTTGTTGCATATAAATTTCCAGTTCCGTTTTATGTCGAAGTATTCCGTTTGTGTTCCAAAGAAGGATTGACAAGGAGCCAACAGTCAGAGAACTAATGTCCATAAGTAGCAGTTAGGGCTTGTGTTAGTTGTGATATTTGATTCATTAGGGTCAAAAGGGGCTGGATGAGGGCACTTAAATTATTTAATAAATTTGTTTGTTGGGAAGGTAAAGACGCAGCTGGTTGCACCAGCTGACAACTATCTTCCCTCATACCTGATCTTGGATATGGCTTAGGCTGATGGGTCTCTAAGTTCGGTCGAGGACAGTTCGGGCGCTCGATTCTTGGAAGTAAAGTGAAAGGTTCCGAAGGCTGCTGTTGATAAGGGCTGTTTGGTAGAGGTGGGTACTGCTCTAAGTCTGGTGGAGGTTCGACAGTCACCGGCGGAGGACGGTACTTCTGGGCTCGCTGTGCTCTCAGGTTCTTGAGGGCCTGGCATCCCCGGTAATTGGCTGGGTGTGCCCCTTCACAGTTGGCACATTTGGCAGGAGTATTTCTAGTTTTGAGGCATGCCGATGTTTCGTGGGCCTCTCCGCATCGTACACAACGTGGCTGGTGGTAGCAGTAAGATTTGGTGTGGGCAAAGCCCTGGCACCGAAAGCATTGTGGAATTTCTCTCTTTTTTCGGACCTCTTCAATTTTTATTTTGGTGTAATAAATATAATTTAAGTCGAATATTTTTTCATTATATGTATTTTTTGTTATATCAACAAAAAACATATTTAGTGGCAATTTAGTTCGGGCTGATATGGAATTGGTAACGTTGGAAACGTCATACCCCAATGTTTTTAATTCCTCTTTGATAATCGATTCTGGAGTAGATGCATGGAGACCCTTAATAACCACTCTCGGGTTCTTATCTTCTGACAACTGATAAGTGTGAAAATCGGCGTTCACTTTTTTTAAACTGCGTATGGCCGATCTGTATGATTCCGGCGAGGCTGGGTAAAGTATCACATGCCTAACTGTTGATTTAATATTAAAGTGATTTTGGCCTATTTCTTTCTTTAAAAATGAAATTAAGGCTTCTATATTTTGAATTCCATTTAAAAATATAGGAGGCGGTTTTACTTGTTTACTGTCTGTTTCATTTGGTTGGTTGTAGGCTTCTGTATTATTGATTTTTAAAAGTGGGTCATACCTGTTTGTAGTTTCAATGTTGTTAATTTTTTTGGTGATTTTTCTTAGCTCTCCTGAAGAAGAAGGCCGTTTTCTTCCCGTTACCACTTCCCATTCGTTGTTCTCCTCAGTAGAGGCAGAAGGACCTGCCTCTTGTAGCAGTTCCATACTTCTGTCCTCTTCGGGCATCATAGCCCCACACTACTTATATCCACTAGTATAAATGTTCACTATTAGTAATTATTCACTTACAATCACTGATCCTATTTATAAACAAAAGTACCGTGCACTGTTTTGAACAACCGAACATAAAAGAAATGGTTCTTAATTATTTATCCAATTTAACATAACACTGTATTGGTTGCAGCACTATAACCTTCCACCACTTCACATTTTTTGCACTTTTTTAATTGTTACTTACATATAAATCCTATAACTTTTATAACTTTCTGAACTAGGTCAATAACTGGTCATTTAGAGATAAGAATCACACATAAATATCATTTATAAAAAAGAATAAATCATATTTCGAACAGACACATTCAGAGCACGTGCTTATTACTACACTCTTATTTCAAACTTGTTTTCATATTTCTAAACAGTTCCATAAATAAAAAAAAATAAACTTCTCTGATTGAGGAATTTAATAGTGAATAATTTTTTTTTCTATATGCTATTTAAGGTAGCGATAATCATAAAAGGTTCGCATATATGAACAAGAGCACGAAGAGATTTCAAATTAATTAATAGGTCCAGACCGTGCCGCTCAATTTTTTTTATTTTCATGATTTATGTAACAGTAATTCTTCTTCCAGAGTTTTTGAACCGAATATCAAGTAAGTAATATTGTATATTACTTCATTTTATTTTCTAATACAAGCTGTGATAGGATCTTATGAGAGAGTATGAATTACAACAAGGAAACAGTAGTGGTTAACAGGTTCTTGTTGTGATAGCTGTTCTAAATCGATGACGAGGCAGAGCAAGGAGGCCAGAGAGCTTTGGAATATGATCCGATGGAGATGGGAACCTGCCCGCAAAGTTGAGAATTGTGATGGTTATTGCACGACGCGGGTCCTTAGTATCAGGAGCAACTTGCGGCCTGCGCCTTCCTCTTCAGTAAACTGCCCTTGATTCTCATTCACTTCCCAACTTCCTCGTCGAGGTTTAATGCTCTCGTTGAAAATCAGTGGGAGCAGAAAAGCGGAGCTTTCAAAGTGCCACAAACAATTTTGATACACCTACCATTGCGTAGACGTAGATAATTTAAGTATTTTATAAGACTTTTATGGTTTTATTTGAAAATTTTTAAGTAGTGTGGCTCAGTGGTAGGGCCTTTTCACACATACACGGCTGCCGTAAAAAGGCTTATCTACTGTGCTGGTCGTTAATCCCCTCCCCTTGCACACGTACACGGCTGCCGTCCAATTAAAGTTGCCGAGATAGGGAAATGTGCAGTACACAGCAGCTGCACGGCTGTTTTTTTCTCTCCGGTCGCTACACGGCTATAAAGAGGATTATAAACCGTCCCAACGGCAGCCGTGTGTGTGTGAAATCTCCAACTATGTCCCTATATCAACGACCGTTTGGCCGGCTGATAAGCCTAGGATTATAAACCGTTTGGACGGCAGCCTTCTATGTGTGAAAAGGCCCGTAGGGTACCGAACAACTTATTAGCGAGGGCTCGAACTTGACCCTGACAGGAAGATCATTTGTTTATCGATCCTAGGGCAAAGATGGGTCAGGGGAATATAGGAAGGAGGGGGTGGTAAGGCTTCTTGGCCCAACTCCTTTGATTTATTCACTGCCTGTATTGAAAGATAAGCTCGGGCGTTGACAAGAAGGAGGATAGGTCTTTTTGTTTTCCAGCGCCGGCTGTTGCTTCATCCAATTCGTTGAATTTTTTTAATTTCTTTGTAGTATGATGTGTGATGAAAAAGAACTTAATGATCTCGGCCATAGACCTCTGTACAGTGGGCAAAGTAATGATTAACTTTTCCTGGATGGAAATTCTGCTGTGCTAATTGTCCAGGAGGCTGTTCTTCGACTGTTCTTCGGCATCGATGCTCATACATGGTCCATTTTTTGTCACAATTTATAGAGCGCCCAATAAATTTTTTTTTTATTATTTTATTTATTTTTTATTATTATTTTTTTTTTTACAAGAAGTAGCTTGACATATCCTTGCCTGTATCGAGAGGGGCTTCTATAGAACTTCGCCCTTTGTTGATATTTTATGCCATCCATGAAGAAGATTTCCCATCGTGTTATATCTTGAAGACAATTCCGTAAACCAACGTGGATGGCTACAAGCAGCAACTGGGTCTTCTCACCCCAATATCTTTCCACGGTCAATATAAGAGAATAAATCATAATTTTATTCATTTCATAGTTTTTTTTTTTTAAATTATATATGTATGGATTTATTATTTTTTGAGTGAATTATTTAAATTATAGTTTTTTTTTAAATGAATGTGATCCACATTTTTCACTCAACAACTATTTTATATCCAACGTTTCAGCCCTAGGCTATTCTCAAGGATCCATTAATCAGTCATCTTTATATATATTTATATATAATATATATATATATATATATATATATATATATATATATATATATATATATATATATATATATATATATATATATAAAATCACATGTAAAAAAAATCAAAAGATCAACTAGCGTTGTCAGCTTTTATTCAATACTCTAATTCCATAGAATAAAAAAGTTATTAAGTCAAGAATGCGGATTTTTTTTTTGTTAAAAATCCATAAATTAATTTATTTTTTTAGTTTTTCTTAATGTTCTTCATCCAGTTATTATCATTATCTCTTTAGTAGAAATTCTGGTAAAAAAACATTTATCATCCTCAAACTTCATTTATTTTGGAACTGTTGTCAACCCTAAAGCTCGAGTATAACTTAGTCTCTTTAAATATTTTTTTAAGCATAATATTCTATGAATATTATACATATAACAAGGTCAAATCATTATTCTAACATATTATCTTAATTTATTTTTCCTATTCTTATTCCATCCATACTGTAATGCTTTTGTGGTCTTCAAACTCAGAAAGATATGTACGTAAATCTAAAAATTATTCTCTGCAGGGAGCCAATATGATTCAAAAGTTTTGGTTAGGTTTTTTTTTTTTTTTTTTTTTTTATTTTTTTTTTTTTGGTAAATTGTAATTTTTTTTAAATCGTTTATAATATGAGAATTTCAGAGAAGTCAAAGGTTATGGTTTGTTAATATATTCATAGGGACGTTCTGAAATGGACTCCAATTGGAGGAACTGCCCTTTGAAGGAAAAAGAGGTAGCTTCCTTTTCACTCCTCCTCTTTAATTTGCCGATCCCATTCCGAATGGAAAAGGTGAAATTTCTTGGAAAAAGCTCCAAATAGAGCTAGAAGTCATATCGCTGTTTCATAAAGTGGTCCTATTTCGGTATCTAAAGGTCTAGTGCAATTATAAAAATAGTATATTTATTAATTTAAATTTTGGAGCCTTTCCAGTACTTAAAACATCTTGTGCGGGCAACACACGACTTTCACTTACCTCTATTTTTAAAATCAATGAAAGAATTCTCAAAAACAGTTAGAGATAAAAATACGTGAAACCATTAAATAATTAATTTAATTGAATTAATATAGAAATCTGTGTTTTATTAAAAAATCTATTATATATTATCTAAAATAATCAGTTAGTTTGATCTTCTTTTCATCACTCTCTATTAACTTTTAAAAGCTTAAGTATAAGATAATATTTTTTCTTCAATCTTTAGCCTTCCAACGGTATATCATACATTTATATAATAATAATAATAATAATAGGCTTAGCGAACCCGAAGGTTCGATGCCGATACCGCCAAATTCCCCCTACACAGACTCGTCCAATGTTCACCATTCAAGCCCAAGCTCCCGAGATCAGCCTTAACGCAATCCTCCCATCTCCGCTTCGGCCTACCTTTCGGACGCCTACCAGTCGGATCAGCAAATACCAACCTCGGAATCCGCTCGTCATCGAGCCCAACAACTTTACTCGCCTTTTTGAGTCTCCGCGATGCAATCAGCTCAATTATATTCACAGGATGCAAGTTCCGCAATTCCGCGTTGTGCAACCTTCTAAACTTCCCAGTGGCCTCATCTCTCTTTGGACCAAATATTTTACGCAATACCTTATTTTCGAAAACCTTAAGCCGTTGTTCATCCTTCAAAGTAAGCGGCCACGTTTCACATCCGTAAAGAACCGTTGGAAGAATAATAGTTTTATAAATTCGAATCTTTAAGATAGAAGCCGCGAACTAAGCAACTGAATAATAGAACGCATTTCCCACCTTTAACCGGGACTTTATTCCTTCCTGGATTTTATTTTTTCTAGTTATAATTGAACCTAAATACTTGAATTTTTCTACGTGTTCAAAAGTATGACCTGATACATCAATATCACCAAGATCGACACCGTTTCTGCTACTAATCATATACTTCGTCTTATCGGTATTTAATTCGAGTACTATTTCTTTACCGGTTTTTATTAACACACTTGTATTTAGTTGTATGGTTTCCGTGTCTTCACCTAGCAGTACCAGATCATCGGCATACCCCAAAACCGGAATCTTGTCACCCATATTTAAGCCTTTCTCGGTACACATCACCTTTTCTATGACATATTCTAAAGCTATATTAAATAACACAGGTGAAAGGGAGTCACCCTGTTTCAAACCCGATCGCACATCAAATCTCTCGGAGTAATTATGACCGATTCTAACTTTATGGAATGTTTCCGAAAAACACATCTTTACTAGGTTTACTAACTTTCTAGGTATTCCCTGTTCAATCATGATGTTATATAGCTTCTGACGGTCTATTGAATCATAAGCCTTTTTAAAATCGATATAAAGTTGATGGACTACACCGTTGTATTCCAATTTTTTCTCTAATATTTGACGTAAGGAAAATATTTGGTCAATAGTCGAGCGATTCCGCCTAAAACCACATTGGTAATCTCCGATAATTTCCTCAGCGTATTCCATGATTCGACTAGTTAGAATTGACGAGAATATTTTATAGCATACTGGGAGAAGAGAGATCCCACGATAGTTGTTACAATCCGACCTCGGTCCTTTTTTGTGAATCGGAATAAGTATTGATTCTTTCCATTCTTCGGACATTTTTTCAGTTTCCCAGATCTTTTTAACTAAAAAATGTATTTTGGAAACGCCCGCTTCTCCACACGCCTTGATTAATTCACTCGTGATATTATAATTTCCTGCAGCCTTATAACGTTTAAATTTTCCTGCAGCCTTATAACGTTTAAATTTTCCTGCAGCCTTATAACGTTTATATTTTCCTATCGCCATTTCGACTTCCTCTTTACTCGGTGCGTCTATCCATGGTTCAGCGCTCTGATATTCAGAGAGAGGAGATTGATTATTATTTTCCGTATTTAAGATGCCGTCAAAGTGTTGTTTAAATGTATTTAATATCTCAGAAGGGTCCGCAATTATATTGTTATTTGCATCTTTCACCGCATTCAATAGAGGTTCAAATCTTTTACGCGATTTGTTTATACCTTTGTACATCTCTCTTACGTTATTTTCGTTTCTGTGTTTTTCTATTTCTATTATTTTGCCTTTAAGATACTCTCTTTTCTTATTTTTTAAGAGTTTTGAAGTTTCATTCTTTACTAACCGAAAATAAGCCACATTATTATCGCTTGGATCATACATGTATATTACTTAGTATATGTATATTACTTAGTATATTTTTGTTTTTGAATATAAGAGCAGTAATATACATACATGTATATTACTGCTCTTATATTCAAAAACAAAAAAATTGCATTAAAAAAATATTTTTTCTGTTACCTCCTTCAGTTTGGTATCGAATTCATTCAATTTATATATTTACCTTTTTTTCAACAGTTGTAACAAGATATTATAGTTATTTTTATAGAATCAACAAAATTAAAGGTACTATAGAAGAAAAAAATTTGAAATATCAGCATTTAAGCCCTGTCAGACCATTTGTATCCGAATGATACTTACATACTATTAAAGCCAATTAAATTTAACATCGATATAGCGAGTTTAATCAAAATCGTCGAAACCGTTTTTGGGAAAAAAAAAAAGAAGGTGCAAATCGCATGATTTAAAGTGGCTCTTCTGGTAAGCTCATTTTGATGAAAAAGGTTATGTAAAGTCCCAGGCGTATATTTGTCTTAAATATTAAATTTCAGATTCATAGGGCTTACCGTTTCCGCCCGGGAGTTATCACACACACACACACACACACACATAGACCTTTTTGCGGGACTTGGTTATTTGGACTCAGGGGACCCTAATATGTGTATTTCCGTTGAAAACTGGAATTCGAAAATTTTAACGATCGCAATACTTTCCCTATAGTTCAATACTATAGTAAGTGAAAGTAAAAAAATATCATTTATTCTTTTTCTTAATACATTCTTTATTAATATTTTATTAACGGAAACAAGAGTTAACTAAAAGCTGAGCTCCAGGACGAAATTTTTCCAATGTTCAACGGTGTTACTAAATTTTCGAGAAGGAAACTTTAGCTTTAAAAGTCTTGACTTTCCCTATTTAGGATGATGTTCTGTGGGCTTATATATATGAATTTAAAAAAAAATAGAAAGGTAATAATAATATCAACCTTGGCCACATTCATACCTATATACAATATTTCCCCACTGTCTCTGCAATCTCTCAATCAAACAACCCTGAGACCCTCTAGTGGGTGTCGAGGAATAACGCCAGGAGATCCCAGCGCCTCTCATTCAACCGCGTCACCAGTCTTGAGAGCCAGTGGTGACTGAGTGAGGGCACTAGGGCCACACTCGGTCAGGACATGAGTGGAGAAGCTGACCATGGCCAGCCCTCCAATGGTATAGTTACAAGAGATCTCTGTACTCTGCTGCTTCAACCTACGGTGAGGTTATAGGAATGTTTAGAACTAGATAGGGATTGTGCCAAGGGATTACGGAGGTGAATAAGCTTCTTATGGAAGATTGAGAATTTGGATGGGATTAGATGACGTACAATATTCGAATCATGGTGTAAGGTTTTATAGGTGACATAATATGGGGCATTGACTATTGTGTTTAAGGACTTTAGACTGAAAGTATGGGATACGTTTGATATTCGAAATTTTTTCTTTTCCCTACTGTTCAAATCCGTAAAGGGCAAGCCAACGATTGAAAGTTGATTAGTACAGATAATGAGATAACTGTCACGGACAGAGTGATGGAGTGCCCTGATTAGGGCAGCCAAGCGATCCACAAGTCCACTTTTGAAGAAGATGATAGGTGGGGGATAATTAAGCGGCGACAGCTGTCCTGCTCTATAGCGGCTCCTGCCTTACCCCTCGCTCCTCTTTCACTCTCATTCAATGGAGGCTTGTTATATTCAAATATTGATTGATTGCCTGCCGATAATATTGTGAGCGGGAGGTCCCCCCCAGGGCATGCTAAGCAGGCTCCAGGCACCTGTCACACGCATCAGGTATAATATCCCTCCCCCTCCCCCGCTCCCTAAGGGAAGTGAGGGGGAGGGAGTGTGTTTGGCGGAGTATGAACACTCCTAAAAAAATCAAAAGCGAAAATCAGCCACGTAAAGTAATTCATATAGTCAATACTATCAATCTCGATTATTTCATATATATCTATATGTACAGGGTTTTTCGTAATTGCACGACACAATTTAGGCATGTGTTCACTGACACAAAACAAACAAAAAAGTTCATATTGACGTATATCTCAAACTCATCTATTAAACAGATATTAAAGGTTAAATATTTAATAAGTTGAATGTGTTTAATACTAAATAACAGGCCTGATAAGCAATGACATTAGTTGCTCATCTGTTTGTCTAGTTCTGTACGTTTTAGTGTAAATGAATACTGTGACACAGTTCGATTTATGATTATCATGGGAGGCACCATACATTTATTCTCTTTAGCAAAACAAATAGACATGCTTTTAACTTATGACGAGGTTTATAGAAACGGTGCCGCTGCTGTTCCAGGATATCGTGAAAAATTTTCTTAACCGATGAATACCGAATCTAAATGGAAGTGAATCCATATATAGTGTCTCCTATGATAATCATAAATTGAGCTGTCACAGCATTCACTCACACTAAAACAGAACTAAACAAATGATGATAAATACAGGGATGATACACTCAAACACACATAGCTAGACAAACAGATGAGCAGCTACAGTCATTGTTCATTGTTCATTTGTTTATCAGGTGATTAAAACCTGTTATTTTGTATTAAACACGTTAAACTTTGTAGACTCAGTCTTAATGTAGTAAATAAATAAAAATCGGTCAAGCCGTATCAGAGCAATACGACCACAAACGTCCTGGAAATATATATATACAAAAATTGGACTGATTTTACATGGACATTTTTTTATGAATTTTTTATGTATATTTGGGAGGTATGAGAATAGGTTCTAAAGTATATTTCATACCGCTAGATGAATCAGATGTCCCTATCCACAGATTTTTTTTCTTCAAGAAAATATTTTTTTTTCTTGTTTTTTTAAGGGTAAACTTCTTTTGGCGCAAAACACACAGATTTTTAGCAGGCTGTGAGTGAGGCTGATTGGTCACGCTCTGAGATGAAATGCTCGATCGGGTGAACTCGGGACCGCCAAGTGTACCCGGGCGAAAAAGATACGGCCAGCTGCTCTTCACTACTGTGCATACATTAAAATTATATATAATATTTGTTATTATTTATTATTATCAATAGTATAGTACTTTGATAGTTATTATTGATATGTCATAATAATTATTATTTTAATAAACCTTTGATTTACATTTTTGGTTTATATTGTGAGGTTTGTGTATGTAGTTAGAGGTGTATTGTATAGTGGAAAAAGATTAAACATTACAACAAAAAGCAGGATACGTATTCAGGTTGCCATAATATTGAACAAGAAAGATAATATATATATATATATATATATATATATATATATATATATATATATATATATATATATATATATATATATATATATATATTACAAAAGTGCCGTTTCACTCAAATATTTGGTCATCGCAGTATCTCAAAAATAACTAGGGCTGTGAAGCTGAAATTTTTCCAAGTGGTTTGTCTGAAAGTCTACATGTTCAATAAGGCTGGGTTTGGGAAAATTTCTCCTCTAAGTGGTTGGAAAAAATATTTTTCTCAAATTTAATACAAAATTGGTTTTCGAATAACTCAAAAACTATATGTCTTATACAAAAATATAAGTACTCATTTGAATGACAATGAAATGCCTAACTGCATAAAAACAAAGCAAACCTGACCAGTATTAGCAAAGATAATTTATAATCTATAAGAAATATATTTAAGCATATTAAGCATCGTATCCATATTTCGTGTGTAGAGTCCCAAAGACATGTTAAATTATTAGTTTTTTTTAAAAATTAATTCCAGGTGACTAAAAAACATTTTGTTTTAAGAGCATAGTAAGATTAATTTTTGAAAATTATAAAACACGGGTTATTCTGGAGAAGACTTCATCCACGATTTGGAAAATACGCATTCAAGTTGCAAAACAGTTGAAATAAGATGATATACAACGGTTATGTTTACAAGATAAAATTATGGTATTTGAAGAATTTCGATGTGGCTACTTGGTACTGGTATGTTATTGTAATCTAGAGTGAATAAAATTGATATCTGATATGAAATAATATTCCGCTATTTATCATACGATGCTACAGTGGGAGTCCTAAACTTTGCGTTTCAAGGTTCCCCGTATTTATAGAACACCTCCAAGGTACAAAATACAATGGTTATGTCAGCTGCTAAAATGTTATTATTACACTGAATTATAGTACCTTCAACAATGTTTTAGGTTGATATGTATGTAACCCGAGGTAAAGACAAATATGATTATCTGTATACATTGTACCAGAGTAAGCTGCGAACGGGAAACAACGTTATTATTATAGTATAGAATACGACTCGGGATAGAATTTTTTTATGTGTGTTTTTTTGGCCAATTTCTTTTTTTAGTGTTCTTTAGTGAGTTATGTACAGGAGAAAATGTATCGGTGCTTCCTACACCCCACAGGATTTAATTAAAAAAAAAAAAAAATTAATCTGTTTAAATATAAGTCGGTCAAGGGTTCAGTAAATATCATTTGAGATTTTCCCACATTTTCGGGAACCCCCTTGGTAGAAGCTGAACGGGCAACAGGAGGGTCTCCCTACCCAAAGGGCACTCTACGGCGGTAATCATAAAATTAAATAATTATCCTATCACAACCGGGTTTGAACTCGGAATCCGGAGATCAGTAGACCAGTACACTACTAAGGACAATGGAAATTAACTAAGGAAGCCTAAAGTAACAGATCATTTTTTTTCACTAAAGACTTTAAAGAAATTATGTGAAAAATCATAGGTACTCATTCGAAAGTTAAATTCCTCACCACATGAACGCAAAATCATAGATCGATGTTTTAGCGTCAAAGCCCGATTAAAATTAATAGTATTATCGGTAACGAACCTTTGGGAACGCAGCTGCTGAGCCTAGTATCCAATAAATACGATAAAGTTATAATAAACCCATATTTGAGCGAGCGCGATTAAAATTAATAGTGGAATCGGTATCGAACCTTTGGGAACGCCGCTACTGAGCCTAGTATCCAATAAATACGAAAAAGTTATAATAAACCCATATTTGAGCGAGCGCGATTAAAATTAATATTATAATCGGTAACGAACCCTTGGGAACCCAGCTACTAAGCCTAGTATCTAATAAATACGATAGAGTTAAATTAAACCTCTATTGATAATATTTTCGCCCGCGATTATAAAACTAATATAAAACAAACCCCCACTAATCCGACTACCAGACCTTGTATCAAAAATTAAAGTATCGGTTATACCTATTATTGTAATCGTGACTAATTATATAGAAAAAGGCCTCTGGGAACATTTAACAAGCCACAAGGGTTAAAAACATAATGTGTAATTAAAATAACCATGAAAACATAAAATCATGTTAATTTGAATTTTATTATTTTATTGAAATGGAAAAAGGTTGAATTTGAAATGGAAAAGGTTGAATTTGACTTGGAAAAGGTTGAATTTGACTAGGAAAAGGTTGAATTTGACTTGGAAAAGGTTGAATTTGACTTGGAAAAGGTTGAATTTGACTTGGAAATGCTATATATACTATTGGCAATAAAGTTTTCACTTCTGCCATGCGGTCTCAAGCACGCACATTTATTTCATTTTTACTTTCACTTACTATATATAGTAAGGGAAAGTATTGCGATCGTGAAAATTTTTGAATTCCAGTTTTCAACGGAAATACACATTTTAAGGTACCCTGAGTCCAAATAACCAAGTCCAAAAGGTCTGTGTATGTGTGTGTGTGTGGGTGTGTGTGTGTGTGTGGGTGTGTGTGTGGGTGTGTGTGTGTGTGTGTGTGTGTGTGTGTGTGTGTGTGTGTGTGTGTGTGTGTGTGTGTGTGTGTGTGTGTGTGTGTGGTAACTCCCTGGCGGAAACGGTATTTCCTATGAAACTGAAATTTCATATTTGAGACAAATATACGCCCGAGACGTTACAAAATCGTTTTCATTAAAATGGGCTTACCAGAAGAGCCACTTTATACCCTGCATTTTGCACCTTTTTTCAATTTTCTCGAAAACTGTTCCGACGATTTTGATTAAACTCGCTATATCGATGTAAAATGTAATAGGCTTAAGCGTGGCACCGACCTCAACAGTATAATGTTTGAAAAATTCGGAACCACAGCGAACTCTTATATTGGCTGTTAAAATCACATTAAGAACTATTGAGAAGTTTAAAGTTAAGTTGAATAAAAATTGTATTCAGTTTCGTTTTAAACATATGATTTAGATTAAATAATATAACAAGATAAAATTATAATGTATAATTGCCTGTAATAATTTAAGGTCAAATCAACTCAAGCCCAACTCCTCTCAATTGTCTTTAAATGAACTAAACACATTTTAATCGAAGCCTCTGCTCCTGCTGTTGCTGCTAGGTTTAAATCTAAAAACGAATAATAATTTAATTGTATTTTTAACTATTTAACTAAGCAAACATTATACCTCATAACGATGATATTTGCATCGATAATCGGAATATCAAAACTCCTGTAAATGATTACCAAAACGGTTATAAACCAACCTTATCATCTATATATAGTGACGGGATTTTACTGCACTCATGGTGGTGGTCCTATACACAAATAAGTGAAGAAATGTCATTTCCAAAATCGATCAATTTAAAAAAAAAAAATCGTCTCAAGATATCAGTCTGCGAGGCGGGGAAAATCAGGGCCACATTAACGCGGCGCTATCATACCTTTCCGCTCCAACTGTTTCAACGCTTTAGCACAATTTTGTTATATTTCACTTTCTCATGAATAAAGCTGAAGATAATGAAATAAATCAGAAGGCATTCAAGACTCTATACTAGATTTCAAAAAACGACCAATATATTTATATATATATATACATAGTGAATAGGAAAAATAAATAGAGAGAGAAATACAGAAATGTGTTAGAGACAATGGAAGGAATAATGAGAGTCATATGTTAATATAATTATATCGCAGTTATATTACTTTAACTTACTTATATATGAAATTTTTGGGTGAGTTGAAATAAAAAAAAAAAAAAAAAAAAACGGTTTTTACTTTCACTTACTATATATAGTAAGGGAAAATATTGCGATCGTGAAAATTTTCGAATTCCAGTTTTTAACGGAAATACACGTTTTAGGGTTCCCGAGTCCTAATAACCAAGTCCTCCGAAAAGTTCTGTGTGTGTGTGGTAAATCCCGGGCGGAAACGAAAAGTCCTATCAAACTCAAATTTCATATTTAAGACAACTATACGCCCGAGATGTTACAAAATCTTTTTTTTCAAAATCAGCTTACCAGAAGAGCCACTTTTTACTATGCATTTTGCACCTTTTTTCGATTTTCTCGAAAACGGTTCCGACGATTTTGATTAAACTCGCTATATCGATGTAAAATTTAATGGGCTTTAATATCGTGTAGGTTTTATTCTGATTAAAATAGTCTGACAATGCTTAAATGCTGATAATTTAAATTTTCTTTTTCTAATGTACCTTCAACTTTGTAGTTTCTATAAAAATAACCATAATATCTTTTTAGCATTGATAAATAACAGCTAAATATGTAAGTTGTGCGAATTAAAAAAAACAACTAAAGGAGAAAACTGAAAAAATATATATATTTAATGCAATTTTTAGTTTTTGAACAATAGAACAGTAATATACATGTATGATGTCCCGTTTGAAAGCTAAAGATTTTAGAAAGAATATTATCTCATACATAAGCTTCTAAAAGTTAATAGAGAGTGATAAATAGCCGATAAAACTAAGTGATTATTTTAGATAATAATATAACAGATTTTTAATAAAACAAATGTTTCTATAGAAATTCCATTTAATTAATTCTTTAACGGTTGTACTCATTTTTATCTCTTACAGTACTTGAAAATTCTTTTAAAACGGAGAAGTGAAAGTCGTCTGTTGCCCGCACCAGATTTTTTAATACTAAAGTTTCTCACATTTCTTTCTCTGTCGGTTAGCAATGTTATTTTTATTGATATCATTTTAATCCTAATTCTATATTAAAACATTTAGTAAATATAATTTCTCCCAGGGAGACTCCGTGTTCGTTCAGCATTCCTTTACCCAAAATAACACTAAGTTACGAAATTCAGGTCTTGTTGCGGCACTGTTGGGAAAGAGTATTTACAGCCGCCGAAATCACGCGTGTAATCCAGGAAATTGAAGAGGAACCTCAACTAAAGCAATGGACTGTGAGGAGGTGCTTGGATAAATTTAGAAGTGCTGATAAAAGCTTATAAAGGCAGTCAGGTTCAGGGCCACTTTTTTTGGAATATTGAAGGAATAGTTCACTATGAGTTTCCAGATGGGTTTTTATTTTTTGGTTGTTGATTTAGTACTCTATTGAGAACTGCTTCAACGAATGTACGAATTTTTGAAGAGGCGATACCTCGCTTTGGTGAATCGGAAAAAAGTTTTGTTCCAGTGAGAAAAAAGAAAAACAGGAAGGTGTGTGGCCGAGCATATCTCTCGATGTACGAAGCAGAATCTTGCTGAGATGGATGCCATCGCACTTCTACCGCAGCTAACATGTAGTCCTCATCTTGCACCATCAGGCTACTACCTCTTCACAGCTATATGGCTCACTTCCTTAAGGGGGATGCTTTTCGTGCATTGGAACAAGTCGAAATTCTTATAGAAAACTTCATCAATTCAAAACCCAAAGCTTGGTGTCAGCAGGGGATTGTGTTACGGTTAAAATTTGCAAAAAGTATTAATATAAATTTAAAAAAAGAATTCCTTAACCGTAACTATGCCCCAGATTCTCAGTGGAGACGGGCGGGTTCCACAATAAATTTATTCGAGCGCCACGCTATTTTTTAATAATAAAAAAAGAAGAAGGTAAATAGTGAAACTCTTTAAATTAATAATGTCTTTACCGAAAATTTAAAAAATAATGAAAATTTAATATACAAAAAAAAAAATATTGATAACAGATGGACACGAAACTCAGTATCTTACAGTTCACAATCACCTACCCATGAGCTATGGAATCATATGACGTCACCATTATAACTTTTTAGCTTATTAATGCTGACTCGACGAGGGTTGTACAATGTTACCTTGTTAAAGTTAATAATAATAAAAAAAAAATTATATATATATATATATATATATATATATATATATATATATATATATATATATATATACAAAGCTTTATTTCTAATAGTAAAACAAAATAAATGATTCTTTAACAAAAATAAAAGAAAGGAAAACTTATTTCTACTTATATCCTAAATTTATTTGTTTGTTTGTATTAAAAACAATTATTTGTCCTTTTATCTTTCGGAACCTTAACCACTCAGGTTATAAGTTTATTTACAAAAATAAATCACCTTGTTTCTTTGTTTGTTTGCCTCGAGAAACGAACTCCTTTTCTGGTTACTTTTTTGGGTACCTTTTCCAATTGGATCAGACTTCGTCCACCTGGGCCGTCGAGTGCCACTCGTCACAACCTTACTTATTGAACTACACTTCAAAATCTTTCGCTGCAAAATGTTTTTTTCATTCACTTACAATGGGGCCTCGCTTTTGCGGTTCCCAAAAACATTCTACACTACAATCACCTTATCTCAAAAAACAAAACAAAAGTCTATCAACGTGTTTTTTTTTTTTTTTGTTTGTTAACATTTTGAGTAACCCTCTTCGAGGCATTAAAAAGAAAATATCTTAACCATTATTTAACTCAAATTCATATTAATTTAATTTATTTATTTATTTTTTTTTTTCAACGTAACAATTACAGCTTGTTGTCAGCAGGGAATAGAACAGCTGGTATCTAGGTGGCAACAAACCATTGAGCATAATGGACTGTACTTTGGTGCCTAAAACTTATTTGAGATAAATAAAAATTGAAGTTTAATACGTAAAACGGTAATTTTTTTTTTCTACTGAGTGATGAGCACTTTTTCATTATTCTGAAAAAATGAAGTATTTTTCCAATGTTCACCCTCCTACTGTTATATTCGTATTGAACAACTTTATAAAAAATTTATATTTTAGTCGGGATATTAATTAATTCATTATTTAGGCCAGGAATAATTTTGAAACATTTTTTTAAATATGATGGATAAGTACAGATTAGCATGTAAATAATAAATTTGATCAATGATTACTATTAATTATTAGCGTTGTAAACAAATATTTAGACAATATTTATCGAATAAAAAAATATGCTTAACATATAAATATTTAGGTGCATGTAATTTTTACATCTCATATTTTAAACAGAGAAACTGATATTAGTTAATAGATAATGTATTATGGTTTTCATTTATGATTGGTAGACAATTAGTTTCTCCCCCCCCCCTCTCTCTCACTCTCTTTCTCCCTCTCTCTCTCTCTCTCTCTCTCTCTCTATATATATATATATATATATATATATATATATATATATATATATATGTATATATCCCTCAAATAAAAATGTATCTAATAGTTGTTGTATATATTGTATATAGTTATGATTGTTTGTATAATGTTTATTTATTTGCCAAATTTTTATTTATCTCAATAATAGGTTGTTATTTTGATTTGTTTTGTTTTTTTATTTATTATTTTTTATTGAATATATATAAATTTATTTATTTTCTATTTTATGTAATTTTACTATTATTATTATTTTTTTCTGTATATATAGTATGAATGTGGTTTCATATCACTATTATTATTGTTAATTTTGTAACAAATTGTAATATATCTCAATAATAAAAAAAAAAAAAAAAAAAAAAATTAGTTTTTCCCCCCACCCTCTCTCTCACTCTCTCTCTTTCGATATATATATATATATATATATATATATATATATATATATATATATATATATATATATATATATATATATATATATATCCCTCAAATAAAAATATATCTGATACAAAACTATCAGATACAAAAAAGTATCAGTACCAATTATATCTAATAAAAGTCATTCATCTACCCATCCCTAGTTGCTATAACGTCTCAGCCGCTTAATTATCTTAGATATAAAGGTTTAGTTCCAAAGGTTTTTTTTTTTACGTTTTGAACTAGGTTTACATTACAATAAAAAAAAAAAGGAACAAAAGGAAAGTCAAATTACATAAGATGGAATCAAAATAAATAATTGTATACTATAACAAAATTTGTAGACAAAATAAATGAAGTTAACAAATAAATAAACTAAACATGTCACATTCATACGTATGTCCAATATTTACAATCAGCTAGGGAACCCCGGACGGGGCTTGTCCCCCCACTTGTGGAAGGACAAGCAGAGTCCAAAGGATCCCAGCGCCTCCCGCTCCAGCCGCATCACTGGTGAGAGCCAGCGGAAGCAAAGTGAGGGCGCCATAGCCACAACACACACCGCACTTGAGAGGAGAATCTGACCAGTGTCACATTCATACCTAAAAATCAAAATTAGTCAAGTTTATTTGTTTCAAAGTGAAGTACTGATAACTAAAAATGTAATTTTTCCCCGGTAATAAAAACTTGATTGATATGCATGTATTCAAATACTACAGAAATAAGAACGGTTATTATTTTATTCGGTTTGTTACTATATTATTATATTAAATTACATTTTAAAAGTTAAATTATGTTTCTATAGGAATCCCATTTAGTTTATAGTGAAACATCTGTTTTCATGAATTAGTATTAAATTTGAAATAATAGGAATGTTAGTTTATATATTCATAACAGCTTACCATTTATGATAACATCTAGGTTACAATTACGTACGTAATATTATTTCTAAAACCTTGCGTACTATATAGTGTTTGGTGTTTTACACTCAAACACTGTGATGAAACCCGCAACTTTTTACATGATGGAAACAAAACGTTGCCCTAGGCTGGAAAAAATAGTGAAAATAGGAAGAAGGGTCCTGAGGAGAATCTATACGCCAAGGAAAGTAGAGGAAGGCTACAAGTTAACGTTTAGCCAGGAAATATACAGGCTGGTAAAAGATCTAGGAACCGAGATGAGAATTACTTCTTACTTCAGAAACAGATCTTTATTGAGTAATATTACAATCAGTCCAATTTCGGACATTAAAATAAATAAGAATTAGAATACTATGATTCTATGGGCACAAGGTAAGAATTGATCAATGGAGATCAAACAAGAAAGTCTTTGTCGAATCCGTGAATTCTAGAGCCTAGGAGGATACGTAAAACAAAGAAGAGAGGAAACAGAAAATTTAAAAGTGACAGACTAAAACTGCCTGGATAGAGAACTAAAATTAATATTAAATAATTATTAGAAGAAAACAAGGTTCTTGTGGGAAAAAAAAAGGATAACGGAAGGGTACTGTGTGGTCAAAGGGAAGGAAGCAAAGGCAGGCAGAAATGATGAGAAGGTACTGGGAGAAGATGAGATAGGATAAGTATTCATATCCATGAGGTCTTTGAGCGCCGTTCCGTGAAAAAAAAGAAAGGAACAAACTTAATATGTTTTAATGCATCAATACAATATTAAATAATAATAATAATAATTCAGTAATTTATGAGGTCATATTTTTTGTTATCTTTCACAAAAGGCTTGTCAAAGTGAGGCGGGACTTTTGGAAGGCTTTAGACCACGTGAAACCCAATCTTGGTTTGTTATGCATGGTCTGAAAAGCCCTGGATGAAAAAGTTTTCCTTCTGACTTTTTCCTGATTGATGAAATTCCCTAAAGTTTGACCGCTTCGCCTTCTATAAACCTCAACGATATCATCCCATATAATATTTTTTAAAATACATCTACTGTCTGTTTAGGACTAGAATTTTATGAAGGATACCATAATTGTGGTGATGTTTTAAGTTAACGAACCTAAATAAATCAAGTACTATGCAAGGCTTCTACAGACGATGTAATTTTTATCAACGTAGTCGTTTTCTAGTAGTGTTTTTTGTTTGGAAAACCAGGAATCTCCCCTGTTGGAACCCGAAGGTTCGATGACGATACCACCAAACTTCGCCTGCACAGACTCGTTCAATGTTCGCCGGTCAAGCCCAAGCTCCCGAGATCAGCCTTAATGCAATCCTCCCATCGATGCTTTGGCCTAGCTTTCGGACGCCTACCAGTCGGTTCAGCGAATACCAACTTTCTCGGAATCCATTCCTCACTGAGCCCAACAACTTTACGCGCCCATTTGAATGTCCGCGATGCTATTAACTCAATTATATTCACAGGGTATAAACTCCGCAATTCCGCGTTGTGCAGCCTTCTAAACCCCCCCAGTGGCCCCAGTGGCCCCCCCCCATCTTTCTTCGGACTAAATATTTTACGCAGTACCTTATTTTCGAAAACCTTAAGCCGTTGTTCATCCTACAAAGTAAGCGGCCACGTTTCACATCCGTAAAGAACCGTCGGAATAATAATAGTATAATAAACATGTATAATAAACAGTTATAATAAACCTATAATAAACATCTAATAAACCCTATAATAAACCCCTGTATAATAAACAGATATAAACACCAGGTCATAGAGGAACATGTTTATTCTAACTTAAGAAGCATGCAGCGTGTCTGGTGAAAGGTTGAATCAATGAATCACATGCACAGAAACTATTTTTATTGCAAAACATACATCTTCTATATACGAGTACATATACATCGTGCGGGGGAGGATTTAGGTGACTAAATATGTACATTCCCAGGCTCCTTCTCTGTGTTTGACACAAGCAATGTAACAGCAAGAGTGATTAGTTCTGAGGATTGAAGGGGTAGATATAGCAAGAGATTAAAGAGGATGGGAGGGGGGGGGGGGAGGAGGCGGCAGAGGGCGGTCAAAGGGAGTGTTATGATAGGTAATGTAGGTGTTGGCTTTGTGCAGCCTTCTAAACCCCCCCAGTGGCCCCCCCCCCATCTTTCTTCGGACTAAATATTTTACGCAGTACCTTATTTTCGAAAACCTTAAGCCGTTGTTCATCCTTCAAAGTAAGCGGCCACGTTTCACATCCGTAAAGAACCGTCGGAATAATAATAGTATAATAAACATGTATAATAAACAGTTATAATATACGTATAATAAACCCTATAATAAACATCTAATAAACCCTATAATAAACCCCTGTATAATAAACAGATATAAACACCAGGTCATAGAGGAACATGTTTATTCTAACTTAAGAAGCATGCAGCGTGTCTGGTGAAAGGTTGAATCAATGAATCACATGCACAGAAACTATTTTTATTGCAAAACATACATCTTCTATATACGAGTACATATACATCGTGCGGGGGAGGATTTAGGTGACTAAATATGTACATTCCCAGGCTCCTTCTCTGTGTTTGACACAAGCAATGTAACAGCAAGAGTGATTAGTTCTGAGGATTGAAGGGGTAGATATAGCAAGAGATTAAAGAGGATGGGAGGGGGGGGGGGAGGAGGCGGCAGAGGGCGGTCAAAGGGAGTGTTATGATAGGTAATGTAGGTGTTGGCTTTGTGCAGCCTTCTAAACCCCCCCAGTGGCCCCCCCCCATCTTTCTTCGGACTAAATATTTTACGCAGTACCTTATTTTCGAAAACTTTAAGCCGTTGTTCATCCTTCAAAGTAAGCGGCCACGTTTCACATCCGTAAAGAACCGTCGGAATAATAATAGTATAATAAACATGTATAATAAACAGTTATAATAAACCTATAATAAACATCTAATAAACCCTATAATAAACCCCTGTATAATAAACAGATATAAACACCAGGTCATAGAGGAACATGTTTATTCTAACTTAAGAAGCATGCAGCGTGTCTGGTGAAAGGTTGAATCAATGAATCACATGCACAGAAACTATTTTTATTGCAAAACATACATCTTCTATATACAGTACATATACATCGTGCGGGGGAGGATTTAGGTGACTAAATATGTACATTCCCAGGCTCCTTCTCTGTGTTTGACACAAGCAATGTAACAGCAAGAGTGATTAGTTCTGAGGATTGAAGGGGTAGATATAGCAAGAGATTAAAGAGGATGGGAGGGGGGGGGGGAGGAGGCGGCAGAGGGCGGTCAAAGGGAGTGTTATGATAGGTAATGTAGGTGTTGGCTTTGTGCAGCCTTCTAAACCCCCCCAGTGGCCCCCCCCCCATCTTTCTTCGGACTAAATATTTTACGCAGTACCTTATTTTCGAAAACCTTAAGCCGTTGTTCATCCTACAAAGTAAGCGGCCACGTTTCACATCCGTAAAGAACCGTCGGAATAATAATAGTATAATAAACATGTATAATAAACAGTTATAATAAACCTATAATAAATATCTAATAAACCCTATAATAAACCCCTGTATAATAAACAGATATAAACCCCAGGTCATAGAGGAACATGTTTATTCTAACTTAAGAAGCTTCTATATACGAGTACATATACATCGTGCACTAAGTTTCGCTTATATAAATCGCTTTGTGCACTAAGTACTAGAGAGTTTTCCTTTACGGTAGCTGGTTCAAGTATGTAGGAGGTAGCCTAAGGTACTATAAATATTTTAATAGACAAGGAAGTCTTAAGGTTATTATTCTCAATTACTATGATTGGTAAAGCACAACTATTCTATAACTGAGAAATTGAAAATGAAAATACGGTCCAAAACAGAAAATGAGTATGAAGACATAAATAAATAAATTAATTAAACTCATATATATTTAGTACATTCCAGGAATTCTATAATGTAACATTTTATTTTTATAAAATTACGCTGGGAATTCCACAGTATACATACACACACACACACGCACACACATACATATATATTATATATATATATATATATATATATATATATATATATATATATATATATATATATATATATATATATATAAGTTAGAGACCGCGGCGAGCCGGTATCGGGCTTAATCCCGCCTGTACCTTGCAAACATTCTGTTGTATACATCGAGGTCTAAACAAAGAAATAAAGTCAGTGTTTTTCTAGTTATCGTGTCTGATTAATAATAATTGTTTTATTTATTGTAGGACAAGTCCCTTTAGAACAATAAATAGGAAAATGAATGAAGGTTTTAGTGCCTTAGTGTAAGAATAAAAAAAGATATACAATATCAAATTAAAATTTAAATAGTTGATGAACAAGTTAACTCCTAATGCTAATGGTTGAAAAAAAATTAAATGATAGTTAATTTATTTGTTTATTATCATCATTAAGGTTATTATGAATGAGTCTATTTGAGAAGAAGTAGAAACGCTGAGGTTTTCCAAAGGATTTTGGATTATGAGGATGGAATAGGGGAAAAAGTCGATGGTTTGTTAAAGTCTCGAAGCTCGATTTCTTATGTCCTTATTGGTCTTATGATAGTCATCTAGATGGGCCTTTTGTGGTTAAGAGTTGGGCTAGTAGGTGTGAGGTAGCCGAAGACGGTGAGCAGTTAGCCTTTCAGACAGTTTACAAGTTAGACGTTTATCGCCCAAATTATCAGATTTGCTTAACAGGGTCGAGAGAGATGTTGCGAAGCAAGGCGTCATAGGATTACGACGAAGGGTAAAACTTATTTGGTAGGATTTCTTAGAATTTATATCCATCCTTTTATTCTGGCACCTTTTTTCAAGGTCTATGATGCGGGATTGAATACTGCTGCAGAAAAGAAATTGATCGTTATTGACTGGATGTATACACAAGTATCATCAGCATAGGTAGAAAGGGAAGTGTTAAGATGCGTTGGGGTATCAGGTGTATAGACTGTATAAAGAATCGGTTCTAGGACTGGACATGAATAAAAACATTTTGATTTCTTTTAGCCTTTACGTATAAGAGTACATCTTTTTTCTGGAAGGTGAGGTACTCAGTTCCCCAATCATTAAAATATACAAATATATTCAATTTAAGCGATTTGTTTGAATCTTCTTTTGGATATTTAGAGCGTAAGACTATTCAAATAAAAAATCATGAAAAATAAATACGTTTCTATGAATATTTCGGTTAAATGGTTATAATGTATTTTGAAGATGAAAAAAATATAAATATTTTAAAAATATTGTTTATTGTTGTTTACAACTGTATATACAAATACAGTAAGTAAAAAGGCTGTATTACAATAGTAGTCATCAATAGACATGTGAAAAAGCCACCCTGTGTTAGCACTTCAAAGTTTATTTGATAAGCATATAGATAATATATGTAGATCAGAGGTTACGGAGCAGAGTTTTCGGGTGAGATAATAGTTTGTAATTAAAGGAGATGTATCTACCAGCTAAGTCTGCAACCAGTAGGATATTTAGGTCTTTATGAACAAGTTTATTATTTACAAAGTAAAGAGCATTGAGGATTTTTCGTAAGATTTCAGATTGCAAGGATTGAATGCGGAAGGAGTTTAATAATTTAGTAGACCCCATAGCTCAATGTCATGTGTCCAAATAGGTCTGATGATGGCTATATAAATGAGTTTTTGTAGTATACAATATAGTGAGTTTCGATCGTTTGTGGAGTAAGTGTTGTAGGAAGCGGTATCTGCAAGCAGTTTGATGTCGATTCAGACTAGTGTGAGGAGGGCAAGGTAACGGATCTGTTCAACAGGGATTAGGGGAATGTTGCCAAAGGATACTGTGGGGCAGGACATTTAAATACAATTTTGGATAATATGAAACTAATTATAATTTAAAACACGGAAGTATAATTAATACAAATATGCTTTAAAAATAGTAATAATAATAATAATAATAATAATAGGCTTAGCGAACCCGAAGATTCGATGCCGATACCACCAAATTCCGCCTACACAGACTCGTCCAATGTTCACCATTCAAGCCCAAGCTCTCGAGATCAGCCTTAATGCAATCCTCCCATCGACGCTTCGGCCTACCTTTCGGACGCCTACCAGTCGGTTCAGCGAATACCAACTTTCTCGGAATCCGTTCCTCACTAAGCCCAACAACTTTACGCGCCCATTTGAGTCTCCGCGATGCTATCAACTCAATTATATTCTCAGGGTACAAACTCCGCAATTCCGCGTTGTGCAACCTTCTAAACTTCCCAGTGGCCTCATCTCTCTTCGGACCAAATATTTTACGCAGTACCTTATTTTCGAAAACCTTAAGCCGTTGTTCATCCTTCAAAGTAAGCGGCCTCGTTTCACATCCGTAAAGAACCGTTGGAAGAATAATAGTTTTATAAATTCTAATCTTTAAGTTTTTAGATAGAAGCCGCGACCTAAGTAACTTAGCAAGTGAATAATAACACGCATTTCCTACCTTTAACCGGGACTTTATTTCTTCCTGGATTTCATTTTTTCTAGTTATAATTGAACCTAAATACTTGAATTTCTCTACGTGTTCAAATGTTTGCCCTGATACATCAATATCACCAAGATCGACACCGTTTCTGTTACTAATCATATATTTCGTCTTATCGGTATTTAATTCGAGTCCTATTTCTTTACCGGTTTTTATTAACACACTTGTATTTAGTTGTATGGTTTCCGTGTCTTCACCTAGCAGTACCAGATCATCGGCATATCACAAAACCGGAATCTTGTCACCCATATTTAAGCCTTTCTCGGTACACATCACCTTTCCTATGACATATTCTAAAGCTATATTAAATAAAAAAGGTGAAAGGGATATTCAGAGAGAGGAGATTGATTATTATTTTCCGTAATTAATATGCCGTCAAAGTGTTGTTTAAATTTATTTAGTATCTCAGAAGGATCTGCAATTATATTGTTATTTGCATCTTTAACCGCATTCAATAGCGGTTCAAATCTTTTACGCGATTTGTTTATACCTTTGTACATCACTCTTACGTTATTTTCGTTTCTGTGTTTTTCTATTTCTATTATTTTGCCTTTAAGATACTCTCTTTTCTTATTTATTAGGAATTTTGAAGTTTCATTCTTTACTAACCGAAAGTAAGCCACATTATTATCGCTTGGATTACTTAAGGAATTCAGTTTAGCGGTCTTTCTTTTTTCACACATATTTTGACAATCCCTGTCGAACCAAGGTTTGTTCTTTTTATTTTCGATTTTTCCAAGAAATAAATTACCGACCTCTTTAATATTATCACTGACCCCTTCCCATAATTTGTTTACATCTTTGTGTTCCTCGTCTGAAGATTCCAAAGCTTCGAACCTATTTTTTACTTCTATCGCGAATTGTTTTCTAATTTCGAGGTTTTTCAATTTAACTAAATCAAAATTCTCGGGACGAATATATTCGGTGTTCTCTTTTTTGTATTTAGTTTTTGTCGAAGTTTCGCGATTATTAATTCATGATCAGAACCGCATTCTGCACCACGATACGATCTCACGTTAATTATGCTACTTTGCCATCTGTTTTGTATTAAAAAATGATCGATTTGATTTCGTGTTTGTCCATCCGGCGATGTCCACGCATACTTATGTTTAAACGTAGTACTTTTGATTACTAGGTTTTTCGAAATGGCAAAGTTTATTAGTCGGGTCTCATTATCATTACTATATTCGTGCAAACTTTCTTTACCGATTGTAGGACGATATACTTCTTCCCTTCCGACCTTTGCGTTCGCGTCGCCTAGTATTATCTTAATGTAATTTCGCGGTAACTTATCGTAAACCGACTCTAGTTTATCATAAAATGACTCCTGGGCTGCGTCTGATGAAGATAAAGCCGAGGAATTCGCCACACACCTCTCCAAAGTATTCACTCCTCACCCGGAATCCCACATCAATCACACCGCAAAAGTGCAAGACTTTCTTATGTCACCGATTCCATTTTCCCTACCTCCTAAAGCTATTAATCCCTCTGAGGTCAAATATCTTCTCCAAAAACTGACCCTCCGTAAATCTCCTGGACACGATCTCCTTACTCCCCAGATCCTCCGACAACTTCCGCAGAAAGCTATTATATTCCTTACTTATATTTACAACTGCATCCTACGCACCACCTATTTTCCTCTGTTATGGAAACATTCCACTATCATTCTTTTTCTAAAACCAGGCAAACCTTCCAACAACACTTCATCCTACAGGCCTATTAGTCTACTCCCCATCCTCTCAAAAATCTTCGAAAGGCTTCTTCTTAAACGTATCCTACCCCTATTAAAATCTCAAAATCTTCCTTCCCATCAGTTTGGATTCTGTCCTCAGCATTCCACAGTTCAACAGAGGCTCCGAGTTGTAGACCATATTTCCTCAGCTCTTGAATGCAAAGAGTATTGTTCTGGTGCGTTTCTGGACATTGCGCAAGCATTTGACCGGGTATGGCACACTGGATTACTCTTCAAGCTGAAAACCCATTTACCCCAGTCTCTATACCTCATTCTCCGATCCTATCTCTCAAACCGTTCCTTCCGAGTTCGCTGTGGTGAAGAATTTTCTAACCTTAATCCCGTTGAGGCCGGTGTTCCTCAAGGCAGCGTCCTGGGACCCGTTCTCTACATCCTGTATTCCTAATCATCCTGATACCTTTCTGGCAACTTTTTCAGACGACACCGCCATCCTATCATCCAGTTCCAATCCTGAAACAGCGTCCTTTAACCTTCAGAGACACCTTTTCCTTATCGAACACTGGTGTAATAACTGGCGTGTAAAGGTGAACGAAGCCAAATGTAAACACATAACCTTTACTCTTAGACGAAAATCCTGTCCGCCAGTTTATTTCAACTCATTACCAATTCCTCTCTCAGTTACAGTCCGGTATCTTGGGTTACTGTTAGACAAAAGATTGACTTGGATCCCACATACAAGACTTAAAAGACAAGAACTCAACAGACGATTCGGACAGTTATACCGACTAATCAACAGAAAATCTCATCTTACAGTTGACAACAAGTTATTAATCTACAAGACAATACTGAAGCCCATCTGGACCTACGGACTTGAACTGTGAACAATGGACAACGGACTTGAAAGTCCTCCGAACAATAGTAAATGCTCCTTATTATGTCTCAAACTATACCTTGCACCACGACTTTAATGTCCCATTTATTTCAGACCTAATTCCATCCAAATTTTCCAAATTCCACCAGAACCTATTTCATGATCCTAATCCTCTAGCTCAATCCCTATCCAGCTCCACTCATCCATACAACCCACCTAGAAGGTTGAAACAGCAGTGGCCCCGCAATCTTTTGTAAATATATTGGAGTTCTAGCACTGGCTAGATTCTCCACTCAATGTGATGTATGTATGAGTGTGTGTATGTGTATATAGGTATAAGTGAATTCTTGACTATTGTATTGATTCATTATTGTGTATATATTTTATTGTAATTTTATGCCGTGTAAATATTGTATGAATGTAGTATGTATGATATCTTTCAGCACTACTATTAATGTCCAAATTGGGACAGATTGTAATTTTACTCAATAAAAATTGTTGAAAAAAAAAAAATTTATCATAAAATTCGCATATTACTTCATCATCACTGTCTTCGGTGGGAGAATGAATGTTTATAAACTCGATTTTAAACCAACGCCCTTGAAATATAGCAACCGATATTCTTTCACTAAAGAACTGTACGTCCCGTAATGCGGAAAGAAATCTATTCCTAATCAGAAACCCGGTACCTAAACAATAATTAACGCTCCCCCCGTACCAAATAGTATACTTTCCTTCTGTTAACGAACCCTCCCCTGGCCAGCGAACCTCTTGTAATGCAACGATATCTAAATGGTACCCCTTAACTTCATTCGCGACCGACTTTAACCCACCGGCCGTATTTAAACTTCTAACGTTCCACGTCCCTATTGTTAGATCTCTAATTTTCATCTTACCATGATTCCCCTGAAGCAGTCCCCACCCGGAGACCCGAACGGGGGACTAGTTTACCTCCGGATAATGAGCGTTTTACCTCAGAGGAATCCATGACTTTTGGTGGTATTTTGTGAACTAAAATATGTGAGTAGGGCTTTCGAACCTACGTCACACCCTCCAGCAAGCCTGGGGGGCCGCTCTCATTGTTGGTCAGCGAGTCCATCGGACTTAGCCGGGAGGAGCTTCCGAGGAAATTCCACACACCATCCCCACATCCGCCACCCGTGGGACGCTCCCCATACGCGGTAATGAGATCCACGCGAGGGCTTTAAAAATATAGAACAGAAAAATCCGCTAGGGGTCATGTTTACCTAATTCATCGCCTAGTTTCGGCATAACACTTGGAAATATCCCTTGAATGTTAGTTGTAGGCAAAAATCGCACACCTCTGTTATTTTTCTATCATTCTTCCGGAAAAAAAGTTGAACTTCTTGGATTTTGGGACTCCTCCCTTTCCCTCTCTTGATGTTGGAGAGCAATGAAATTTTTTCAGTTCTTTTCTTCAAATGAGGATAAATTGAGCTGTGTCCCTAATTCCTTATCGAAATTCAAGCAAAAACGTAATGAAGTTATAGTAATAAGCCATTTATTTCAGGAAAAGGAAAGCCTTTTCAGGATTTCAGTCTTTAATAATTTCTTAGCAAAAACCTTTTTGCATAGCATTTATACAACTTTATATAAAAAAAAAAAAAACTTATTAAATGTTAAAGGATTTGGAAGAGTTAATGAAGAAATAAAGAGAAGATAAATATTGTTGTCCGGGTCACCCCACCTAACCAGATGGGTCTCTAAATTTTATTCCACCAATTAAAGGCTAATACAGAAAAATAAAAAGTCAAGGAGGGTTGCCTAGATCTAGGAAAAATAATATATTTTTAATAGTTAATTTCAATGTATGATAAATAGTATCTTTCTTTGATATTAAGAAAAGTAAAAAAATATTAAATTTTAAGGAAACATATGAACGTCCGTTGGGGAACTGTATACCCCACGTAACCGCTTAAAGGTTTGATATGCAGGAAGGATCATTCGAATTTGTAATGCGAAAAAAATTTACCAAAGTCAATTTTTAATTTGACTCGCTATGAGCTAGAGAAGGGGTAAACACCTGGGAGTTGCGTATGATAGCTGATGCCTGTTGGGAGTGAGTGCTGTCAAGATCGCAGGCTGTGGATCGCAGCTTTGATCAAACCTCGGCTCCCAACATCATCAGCAGGCCAATCAACTTGAACCTTTGTGGAGGGTGACCTTTAGTTCTACCGAATTATCTCCTACACAAATTGCATTAATCAAATCAATTTTTTTTTTTTTTTTTAAAGATGGTTACCTCAGACTTGATAAAATCTGATTCCGAAAAATAACATTAATCCTTTAATATGTAAATAACATATGGATTATGTTTTGGGGGGGAGAGACCGGTTTTTTTATTTTGTTATTTTCAAGAATGAACCTTTCTTTGTAATCGACCAAAAAATAAATAAGGGCTTAAGTTTTAAGATACGTAGATTACGAAACACAAAATATAAAAAAAATACATTTGTATGCCGTAAGCCGTATGCGGCTTTTCTTCGAAACTACTGGACCATTTTTTTTAAAACTCGGCATAAAAATACTAGCGCTTCCAAAGATGACCCTAACACCTCTGCCCAGTTGCACCAACCGTGCTTAACTATAAATTTACAAATTTGGATAAGTTAATCACGCGTTAGCAGAAACACTGATCATGTTAAGTAATCGCGATTTGCTTATTCTCCTTCCGACCTCGATTTAATATTTAACCCATGTCAAAGTTCCTTTTTTATGGTTACATTAACTATGAAACATTGTATGCGTCAGTTACAGTTTATTTTAAAATATTTTTGTAATATTTATCCCAATACCTCGAGGGAAAAAAATACATCTCTTCAGATGAATAATCAACATGAGATGAAGATATAGAACTGATTAATATACTTCCTAGAAATGTCACAATTATGTATTCATTGTTTATTTATCTACGTTAGTAAATCAATCAACACTTCCTCTTTTCTTGTCAAGTGGTAATTTATTTATTGTCAAGTCCAATTTTTGTATTTTATTTACATAATTTTTCCTGTTATTTCAATAAATAAATTGTTTCTCGTTGTGATGAAAGAGGTTTTATCATCTAACAATTTTTTTTTTATTGATATTGTTCGCGATTTCCATAAACAATGGTATTAGCATGGCTAAATTCAATTTCTCGTAAGAGATCTGATACCTTTCTGGCAACATTTGCAGACTGCCATCCTATCATACATTTCCAATCGTGAAACAGCATGAGTTTATTTCGACTCATAACCAATTCCTCCCTCAGATACAGTGCGGTATCTTGGGTTACTATTATACAAAATGTTGACATGGAACCCACATACAAGAAATAAAAGACAAGAACTCAACCCACGATTCGGACAGTTATACTGACTACTCAACAGAAAATTTGAACGTACAGTTGACAACAAATTATTAATATACAAGACAATACTGAAGCCTGTCTGGACCTACGGACTTGAACTGTGGGGGACAACTAAATGTTCTATCTTCAAACGCATTCAATCCTTTCAATCCAAAGTCCTCCGAACAATAGTAAATGCTCCTTATTATGTCTCAAACTATACCTTGCACCACGACTTTAATGTCCCATTTATTTCAGACCTAATTCCATCCAAATTTTCTAAATACCACCAGAACATCATTCATCGTCCTAATCCTCTAGCTCAATCCCTACCCATCCATACAACCCACCTAGAAGGCTGAAACAGCAGTGGCCCCGCGACCTCTTGTAAATATGTATATATTGGAGTTCTAGCACTGGCTAGATTCTCCACTCAACGTGATGTATGCTTGAGAATTGTGTATAGGTATGAGTGACTTTTGTATATATTTTTATTTTCTTTAATTTTTTTTTTTATTTTATTGAAATTTACAAGTGTATAGGAATACATTAAGTAAATATGCTGACAAAAGATAGTGTACATAAAAACGTGAATTTCGATTCCTGATAATCCTCCGAGGCGTCTGAAAAGATGATGTCCTCTTTTCTTTTTTAATTTTTTTTTTGGAAGTTTTCTTAATTGGAACTTTTAAAAAAGCACATAATACCTTCCATTCATCATCTAAACCTTTTATTTCTTTAGTCCTTTAACATTTTTTTATTCAAGTCGACGTTTCGGGGTTGTTTCCCCATTTTCAAGACTGAAAACAATTTATACTTTTACTATTGAATAAAATCACATTATTTAAATATTTTTCCTTGTATGATGTCCTGTCCTCGAGACCATCCAGTTTGAAATAGCTAATGGAGTGCTACCGTCGGATTGTTCCTCTACATGTCTGTCTCATGTGATTTTTCTTTTAGCATATTAATTGTTTGATATGCTATAATAATAAAATAAACACTTGTTGTAATATTCTTAAATTACAGTTGTAAATTTCAATAAATAAATATTTTAAAAAAAGTTAATCGTCGTGTGAAGATGTTTGGGCAATTACAGCCATTCGCAGTTTTTTTGCCCTTATGACCAAAACACAACAATAAAAATCGATAGGTATAAATACCTAATAAAAATTTTATGTCTAAGGGATCTTTCCACTATCCACTCACGATTTCTCGGGATTTCAGAGATCGGGAGGGAAATATTGAAAAGGTTAAAAGCTTGAGCTGTCAGTGAAAGCAAGACGCAATTCTTGTCATAATAAATAAGCTATGTTCTTTTGAAAAGGAAAGGAAACACAAGGCTGTCAACCGAAAAATCTAATCTTGGGACAGGTGGATTTGTTTATTGTAAATATTTATTGACGTTTATAATATTTACTTCTATTACAATATCAATGTATTATATATTTATGGGATATGCGTTTAACTTAAGAAATCATTGGATAAACTATCGTCAAATAAATCGAGAGAATGTTCATGTAATCGAATGGAGTATTTCTATAAGACCTTTGAAACAATATATGTATTGGGTGGATCTATATGTTCCTTTGTCTTTTGTTAGTTGTGCGAAACGTTACGAAAAATCTCCAGTTACCTTTGCGTTACCTGATCATAAGGATTTGGGAAAATATTAAAACCAAGAAAAATTTCGAATTTATTTTTTTCAGAAGATACGTGTTTTGAGGTCTTCTTTGTTTAAATTACCGAGTTGTGTAAAATAAAAATCTCTCTGTTTGATGATGTTATAACGAATATATGTCGCCCGTAAAGGGGAATGTGTGCTTCGCTGGAATTATCTAGTTAACGTGACTCTAACTTCGAATTGATAGACAATATTTTGTCTATAACAGTTTTTAAGTAATTTTTTATTTTTTTAAATTTATTTATTGAGATATATTACAATTTGTTTCTATATGAACATTAGTAATAGTGATATAAGATCCCATTATATACACAATATATACAGTATACAATGTTAAAGTCAAATTAAATAAAATATAATATATATACAAAATAAAAAACAAACAACAACCAATAAGATAAATACAAATAAATGAAATAATAAATACAAATAAATGATATATATATATAGAATTAAATAATAATAAATAGGAAAACAAAACATCAACCTATAATTGAGATAAATAAAAAGTTGGCAAATAAATAAACATCGTACAAACAAACATAACTATATACAATATATAAAACTGCTATAGGGAGCCCAGACTGGACTTTTTCCATCACTTGTGGAGGAAAAAGCGGAATCCAGGAGATCCTAGCGCCTCGCTCTCGGCCGCGTCACTGATGTGACTCAGTGGAGGCCGAACTAGGGCGCAATAGCCCTTTATGTAATAGATTTTTATTTTAGCGATTTTCTTATAAGGGCTAATAAAAATTTATGAATTATTTATTTTAATCTGGATATATCTATGTTCAATTGAATGTTCTTTAATATTAGCCCGGTCTTATTATAATTAAAAAAGTGTTACATGGTTTGAACGTTGCATTTTCTTTTTTAACAAAATTCAAATTCACTGTTTAAAAAAAAGAGAAAAAAATCAACTAATTATTTGAAGTCAAATAAAAATTGTGAACACATTTAATAGTTGAATACACGCATATTTTACAGGTAATACTATTTTGTAAAATATATAAAATATGGCATTATTGATTCATATATTTCTCTATTTATATTGTTCCTTTTTAGCCCTGATGAATGCCAGAAACTTGGGAGAAAATATAGGTTTCACAATTGAGGCGTTGATATCCAAAAGGGACTAAATCCACTTTAGACAATTTTACAGTAAACGCAAAAATCTATCATTTATTTATGATTGGACCAATTTACATGATTCTTTTTTTATTGATTTTTAAGTGTGTTGCCAACTCATTTTTCTAAATAATTGCACTTTTCCGATGATTTTAAACAATATAATATGGATATAGTACTTTTTGGAACGAAACATGGATATAGTACTTTTTGGAAAGAATTAAAAGGGATATAGTACTTTTTGGAAGAATATAACACGAGATAAGTTGGGAACAGTCACTATAACCTTCTTGATACCGCATTGGAGATAATCGTTAATTACTAAAAAAATACCTGTACCACAACAACCCATGAAGGGTCTTGGGCTCAGTACATATAGAGATTCGTACTGTTTCTAGGCCAACGGGAGTGCAATGAGGTGATTAGGCCTTAATCACGCTCAGCCGCCAGGTTTTTCCCCAATTAATTTGGGTACCCACTTTATAGAGGCTGGGTCTGCCCCAGGAGGGTCTCCATACCCTAGGATCGCCCCCCGACTGAATTAACCGGATAAATAATATTTCTGCCACAGCCGGGATTCGAACCCAGGACCCGGAGCACAGCAGACTAGTGCTCTATCCACTAGACCACGCCGCTCCTTCGTTAATAACTAAGTTATGTATATTTAATTATTCTCCCTCTGAGAAATATCTTTCTTTGTTGGTTAATTACATTGATTATCTATTATTCATAAAGAAAGTGAATATTCAAAGGACAATTTATCTATTTATGGCACTATAATAAGAAAGTATGTAATTATGAAGTTTGTTTTGAACTTGTATTTGTGTGAATTTAGCAAATTTAACTATATTATTAACGACGTGTAAACAATATTAACTATAGATACTGATAACTAATAACTTTTGAACTTTTATTTTATATTAAAAAAATCGACTACTAAGTTAGATCAAGCTCGCATTTTCTTCACATATTTAGCAAGTTCATGGAATACTGATTCCAACTATTTGCTGCATCAAACACCATTATTCTATTAAAATGTGAGTTTGTGACATATATTCGTTATAACATCATCAAACAGAGTGATTTTTATGTTTTTTAGATAAAATTTGATGACGGATTTAAATAAAACTAAGCCATTAGAATACAAATATGTGAAAATATTATATTTGAAAAAAAAATATCCTTTAGTACCTTTTGGAAATCAACGTCTCAATTGATGTTTTACACCTTTTTTTTCTCAATAATCATTTATTAATCAGAATCCAAACTATCTAATAGTTAATTTTATTTTATTAGATTCAATCATAGTTGAAGAAAGTTAATTGTTATATAAAAATACAGAAGTTAAGGTAAATAGTAAGGTTTGAGAACTGACCTTAGAACATTCTACGTTAGAATTAATTTTCATTGTTGTGGAACTATTGTGGCGTGCTATTATTATTGACTTAAAACTTTTAGCCGTCAAACGCTTCACTACCAACATCAAAATTATGGAAATTAATTCCTTTAGTTAATTTGTTATCCTTCCGCGCATTGAATTTATACAACGATAGTTCGGGTGGCGGTCAGTAAATGAAACAATTAAACAGTTCAACTATCGTCAGCCAACGTTTCGACCCCCATTGAGGGTCATCATCAAGGCTAAAAAGGCACAAAACAAATACAATAACAATAACATTAAATGCAATATTTTATATACTAGAATAGAATAGAATAGATTTTATTTGTCTTTGGTGTATTCCCCTTACAAATAGAGCCTGGCTTGGCTATTCACAATATATTTTTTTAAGTTATATACATATTTTAATAAAGATAAATCAACAGTTTTTTTTTTTTTTTTTTTTTCTTCCAATTTTCTTCCAATTTAGTTAAGATTAAATAAAAAAGAAATAAATAAAAATAAAAGATACATATGTTTTTGAAATAATAATACATCTGCTTAAACAAGAAAATGAATAAAAAAAAAATTAAATAAAATACATATGGTTTTAAAATAATAATACATCTTTTTAAAAAATAAATTGAATAAATAAATATATTAATAAATATTTTATATACTATTGAGTTAAAAGATGTCAATATTTAAAACAGAAAAAATAAAGAGATGTGTAAAGAAATCTATTAATTAAATTACAATAACTTTCGTATAATAATGAAAGGGCTATACAGAAAAAAATATGATTAAAGATAACGTACAAAAAATCAATATCTACATGAAACAGGAAACTTAAAAATATGGAGTAGATTGGAGATATGTACCGTATTGTAGAGGAATGGCAAATACATACCTACGGGTAGAATGGAATGTAGGTAGGATGGAAAATACGTTCCGTATTATAGGCGGGATCTGGCAACACCGATATAAAATGTTTTATTTAATGTTATTATAATTGTATCCCTTTTGTTACTTTCTAGACCTGATGATGTGTCACAATGACGGTGGAAACGTTGGCAGTCAATAAAATAGTTGAAACTACTAAATTGTTTAATTTAATGAGCGCCACCCGGAGGACTAGTTCCTTCCAGTAACTCTCAAACTTCAACTGATTATATCCACTATAATGAATATATTTACTATTTTTTTTGTTTATATAATTGATTTATTAACATGAGCCGTATATTGTAAGGGTTAAAAAATGAGTCGACAGTTAGCTATTACCCTTCTAATTGCTGCTATTTCAAAAAGGTTTGGCGGATGACATCTAATTTAAGATTGGACTTGTTTGATTCTTTAATATAAAAAGGAAATTACAGGATCCCCTTATTCGGCATAACCTCATTATGTTATACCAACAGCTGCCTAAATTAAAAATAAACTCATTTTATAATTATAAATAAACTCTTTTGAGCCTAAGACATTTAAGGCTATGTCAAGAAATTGTAATGGAAAGTTGGAATCCCCTATCTAGCCCGTTATTAAAATCTATACCTATTATTCTATCTAATATTTATAATTTGTCTTTGTTATTTTAAATTGTTGTAAGATCTCATAGTTTTTTTTGGTAATCCGTTAGTATTTTTTTTTTATACTTTAAATCATGTGTCCCAAACCCCGTGCCTTTCAGAAGTCAAATATGTTGCCTGGCACAATTCAGACGTTGAGTACCACTAATTTTTCAAAAGGAAAATTTTAAATAAATTGATATTTTCAGGTACTTGTACTCTAATCGTAATATTATAATCGTTTAATTTTATCGATACCCGCCATTCGATTTTAACTAAATTTGGGAAATACTAATAATAAAGCTTGGGAAATACAATTATTTTAAAAATATATCCTTCTGATCATATTAACACCTTTCATTTTCTTAATCTAGAAGTAATGTTTATGATTGATACAGTAAAAAAAAAAAATTGTTTTGCTCTCAACACTCGACTTTTCCTAATCTCCCTTATTATTGGGTTGTGTCACATGAAATGCCCGTTTTCAAGGTAGAGGATTTTTATTAAAAATACAATATGAAAACAAGGTAATTTTATTCGAAGTGTTTACCTTCTTTGTCTACAAATTTTTCCCAACGTGACAACAACTTTTTTATCCCCGAACTGAAAAACACTGAGCTTTAAAGTGAAACAAAATCTGAAAACTCACTTTTCACTTGATCATCATTTTCAAAAAGTTTTCCTTTGACGAAGTTGTCTAAATTCCTGAACAGGTGGTAATCTGTTGGAGTGGAGACAAGTCGGGAGAATATGGTGGGTGCGGGAGAACTTCGTAGCCCAGTTCTTTCAATTTTTGCACGGTTTGTTTTGAAACATGGGGTCTTGCTGCCGCTCGGTGAGATCATGAGGTACCCATGTATCGAGCTTTTTTACTTTCCCAATACACTTTAAATGTCTTGCATTTTGTTGTGCAGAGAGTCCTTTAACTGTTTGGTATGGGGTTCCTTCTACTGTATGTTCGAGGAAATCGTTGTCTATTACCGACGGAGGTCTTCCTCGGGGCATGTTTTCCAAGTCGGTATCCCCAGCTGAAAACTTAGCAAACCAACGGCGAATGGCCCGATCATTAACAATCTCTTCCTCAAACGCCTTGCAAATATTTCTAGCGGCCTCAGCTGCTGAATGGCCGAGTTTAAACTCGTACAAAAATATTACTCGAAAATCGCCTGTTCAAATGTTCATATTTGGAGGTATACTAAAAAGTGAGTAATTGATTCGGAAGCTAATGTTTATAATACAAAGGTAGAGGATTAGTAACTGTTTACTTTAAATATTTAAACATTCGGAAGAAAACAACAGAGATATGCAAAATCCTTTATGTATTTCAGAAACTATAAATACGGACATTTCATGTGAAACAACCCAATAAATTAATACATACCGGTATAAATTAGCTAAAACCAAAAAACATTTTATTATTAACTTATATACAACATTCATTCACGAAATTTTGGAATTGGATAAAAGTTTTATTGTGAAATATTATTGGATTGTATGTAAGGGATGGGAAGGAATGAGGCATTGCCTTGGTTTTTCTTTTCTGGATTTAGCCTCAGCTTATTTTCCGAATCTCTGCTGTTACTGCGATTAATATCGTACTGGATTTTACTTGAATCTTCTAGTATATCAGAAGGATGGAAGGACCCATAAATTTGTTTGCTATCTGCTTACAAATAATACTGGAAGTACGATATAAATTTAGGTACGTCTAGTGTAGATTGGAAATAAGGTCGGTTAGAAGCATAATACTTATGGAACGCCTTTGGAGAGATAATGCGGGGATGAGAGAGGTTTATTGGGTATGATGAAAATCTGGAAGCGAAGTGACGAGGAGTAGAACCACCTGCAAACCTACAATTTGAAGATTATAAAATTAGTTTTGGTGTTGCTGCTTTTGGAGGTGGTTAGGCGAGACTCACGAAGGGGTCGCTCCTTGGCTGAAACATTGGGATGAGTAAAATAAAAAATGACCCTTTTGAAAATACTCAAGATATGTATTGACATTTCTTTCTATTTCAGTTTCCAATTTTATTGTTATTGAGATCATTTTAACGTTAATATTGTATTAAATCATTTCGTAAACATAATACCTCCTTGTGAGACTCAGTGTTTGTTTTGGCATTCCTTAAAAAAAATGACACTAAATTAGGAAATTCGGGTTTTATTGTAGCACTATTGAAAACGAAAATTGACAGCCGCCGAAACCACGCGTTTATTACAGAAAATAAAAGAGGAACCTCAACTAAATGAACGGACAATGAGGAGGTGCTTTGCTAAGTTTGAAAGTGGCGATACAAGCATAAAAAGGCAGTCAGGCTCAGGGCGACCTTCGGTTATGGACAGAGAGAATCAAAGAGATGCAATTGAAGATAATCCGACAAAAAGCTCTCGGATGCTTTACTCCGAACTTGGAGTGTCTCAGTCAAGTATGAATCGTCACTTACGCCGACTGGGGAAATTGAAAGGTCGTATAGAGAGGTTCCCTATGAGCTCAGCCAGCAGCAAGCCGAACGCCGTGTGGAAACATGTTGTTTGCTCCTTCAAAATCCAAGTGACGAACGTTTCTTAAAAAAAAAATAGTCACCTGTGACGAAAATAAGATTTACTGGAACAATCCTAACGCATCAGGATAGAACAAGGCCAGCCAGCTTTACCGGTCGCTAAGAGAAGTCGATTTAATAAAAATACCAAGTTTTCGGGTTTTTTTTTCTTTTTTTAATTTAAATGAAATCCATGAATAAATAAAGTCCCGGTTAAAAGTAGGAAATGCGTGTTATTATTCAGTTGCTTAATTAATTACCTCGCGGCTTCTGTCTAAAAACTTAAAGGTTAGAATTTATAAAACTTATAAATTTAAGATGGTTCTTTACGGATGTGAAACGTGGCCGCTTACTTTGAAGGATGAACAACGACATAGGGTTTTCGAGAATAAGGAACTGCGCGAAATATTTGGTTCGAAGAGAGATGAGGCCACTGGGGAGCTTAGAAGTTTGCACAAAGCGGAATTGCGGAGATTGTACTCTGTGAATATAATTGAGTTGATAGCATCGCGGGGAATCAAATGGGCGAATAAAGTTGTTGGGCCCAGTGGGGAACGGATTCCGAGAAAGTTGGTATTCGCTGAACCGACTTGTAGGCGTCCGAAAGGTAGGCCGAAGCGTCGATGGAAGGATTGCATTAAGGCTAACATTGGACAAGTCTGTGCAGGCGAAGTTTGGTGGTATCGGCATCGAACCTTCGGGTTCGGTAAGCCTATTATTATTATTTTTTTAATTTTGAAGTATTTCACAGTGAGTATGTCCCAGATAGGCGTTCTGTTGTTTTGGAACCCTATTTAGAACAGCTTCGACGGATGTACGAAGTTTTAGAGAGGCGATACCCGTTTTGGTGAATCCAAAGAAAGTTATGCTCCAGGAAGACAACACCCGGCCACACACCTTTCGATATACGAAGCAGAATCATGCTGAGATAAATGCCATCGACATGCAGCCCTCATCTTGCACCATGAGGCTATTACATCTTCAGAGCTATCGCTCACTTTCTTAAAGGGAAACGCTTATCGTACATTGGAAGAAGTCAAAATCAGAGTAGACAACTTTTTCAGTTCAAACCCCAAAGCTTTGAACCAGCACGGAATATAGTAGGAATATAGTACCTTTTGGAATGAAATTAGAGGAAATGTTATCTGTTTACAGAAGATATAGTACTAGTTGGAAGGAAATGTTGTGAGTACCTTTTGGAATGAAATAAAATGTGGATTAAGTAACTATTGGAATCAAACGCATTTTCAAATAGTTTTTGGAATGATTTGTATACTTTCAGATACAATCTAATGACCGGCTTAAATGAAACCAAACCATTAGAATACAAATATGTCAAAATATCAATTTCGAAACATGTTCTTTACTAACTTTTGCAAATATACGATTCAATTGGTAGGCAAATAAAATTTGTCTGAGGATTAATAACAATATTAACGTTTAAAATTAGTAAAAAAAAACAAATCAGGATATTACGATCTCCGAATTGGGGGTGGGCATAATCGAATGACGATTATCGGGTCATTCGATTATTTTTATCATTAGAATTGATCGATTATCGGATTAATCGGTTTGGATAAGCGAATGATCATTCGAGACTTTTTTTTTTTTTTCCTTCTCATCACATTAATTACAGACATATCGCCTCTCACAGTGCATTTCGATCTTTCGATTATTTAAATCATCAAAGTCCGAACATCCGATTATGACGATCATTCGATTACGCCCACCCCTATTCCAAATACTTTTAGTGGATAGACACGATCCTCTACTTTTTCTTTTTTAATTGGATATTTTATAGAACGGGATACTTTTTAATGAGGAAGATGGTTGAGGGTGCAGTCTTCAAAAAGATGACACCAATAAGCAATATTTATTTTAATTATGTGCCGACGTTTCGGACCTACATACTAGTGTATGTATTCCACATACTACTACTAGTGAAATACTTTTTGGTTATCTGCTATTGATTTTGCTTTATGGGAATATCTTTCAACGATTTATCGTTTAAAATGAAGAATCTGATATTAATAGTTGTGAAAAATATTCATTCAGTGAACAACATACGAATTCTAAACACTGTACTTCGTTGTTAGATAATAAAATCTTAATATATTACTTTAACTCACCAATGTATGAAATATATGGTAGGCAATGTTAAGAAAAATAAAAGGTTTGTGTGTGTGTGGTGAGTCTAGCTCGAAAAGAAAAAGTCATACGAAAATGAAATGTTATATATAAGACAAATATACGACCGAGATGTTACAGCAACTTTTTCACAGAGATCGGCTGACCGGAAGTCCTACTTTATTCCATGCATTTTGCACCTTTTCAAGCTTTCCAAAAAAACGGCTCTAACGATTTTGACTCAACTCGCTATATCAATGTAAAATTTAATGGGCGTTAATATCATGTAGGTTTCATTCTGATTGAAATAGTCTGACAGGGCTTAGATGCCGATATTTTAAATGTGTTTCCTTATTTTTTTCTAAAAGTACCTTAAATTTTATATATTCAGAAGAATTAGACTTACCATCTTATTAGTATAGAAAAAAAAAAGTCTAAATATTAATGTTGAACGAATTTGATAACCAACTAAATGAGAAAAGAAAGAAAATATTTGTTAATGCATATATTGATTTTTGTAATTAAAAAAACAGCAACTTTGATCTATAACGTACCGTTTAAAAGCTAAAGATGTTAGAAAAAATATTATCTTATAGGCAAAGTTGTTGTTGTTGTTTGGGGTTTTGAGGCGTAAAACCCAGGTGTCATAAACGCCTACAGTTCTCTTTAATTAAAGAAATAAAAAATAGAAATTAATAGGCTAAACTTATAATAATAGTAATAATAATGAGATAAAATATTAGATAAAAAAAATTAATTTAAAATACTATATTTTATTAAATAATAGAAACCTAAAAAGCGCCGAAATATTATATTCATTGCCAGAGAGTATGGAGGATATATTAGGTCTGAGTCCAAATTTGCTTAAACTTGTCTTATAAAAAGGGCATTCTTCTAAAATATGACTGATAGTTAGGATACTATCACAATGTTGGCACTTAGCAAGTGGTCGTTTGGTAATGAGGTGAAGATGGGTCATATTAGTGTGGCCTATCCTTAACCTAGCAAGGACGACTTCCTCTCTGCGGTTTGAGCGATATGATGAGGACCAAGGCTTTACTGTTTTTCTAACGTTTTTAAGTTTGATAGCAGGACTTTCGTCCCACATGGACTGCCAGGCATTTGATATTTCCTTTCGGAGTGGATGAGATATATCTCGCGGAGTGAGGATAGCTACGCCTTGACCTGGAAGGGCGAGTGCTTGTTTGGCGGCCCTGTCCGCCAGCTCATTACCTACTATCCCCACATTAGGGGTGGGTATAATTGAATGATCATCATAATAGGATGATCGGACTTCGATGATTTAAATAATCGAATGATTTCATATTCGAATTACCGAATGATTAGTATGCATTCTGAGAGACGATAAACCACAATTCCCGTCTCTATAACAGCTGAGCTGCCTGAGCTTCGTTTGATCATTCGTTTCTCCAGACCGATTAATCCGATAATTCGAATGATTGAAATAATCGAATGGTCCGATTATCGTCATTCGATTATGCCCACCTCTACCCCACATGGTTGGGATCCAAATAAAGCACACTGTCTTTTCTAATTCCTTTAGCATATGAATGTATCGATGGATCTTTAGGACGAGAGGTTGGTGAGAGTACATGATACGTAGACCTTTTAAGGAATTCAGAGAATTGACAAAGTTGTAAGAAGCAGTTCAAAGTAACAAATCAGGCATTGAATTATTACTGCTAATTATACGTAACAATTTAATATTCTTATTTTATTTAATTAAATCATATGTTTCCAACAATACTAAATAAACTTTTTATTTAAATAAACTTCAAAGTTTTTAAATTTAAATTTCTTTAATAGATCTCAAATTGATGTTAACTGCCGAGGTAAGTGAAAGTCGTGTTGCACGCAACATATTTTTTTTGTTAAGATTATAAATTTAGCGATCTTACTAGAAAAGTATTGAATAGGAAAGATGCTGATGCTGGGTGGAGCAGAAATGACATGGGCACCAAGATTCTTATCCTTTGGCTATCCAATGCCAAAGCCAAGACGTGACGAAAATTCTCCTATCTTACTTGTTCCTTCAATAACAACAAGTTACAGAACATGTTATATAAATATTTGATTTCTTAATAATCTTTGTAATATATGGATGCTATGTGACTTCCACCAATAGGCAAAAATAATCATAGTTGTATAATTAGGCATAATTATAGTTATGAAAAAAAAAAACAATACTTATTTATTGTAATACAAAAAAAAAATGAATAAACGAAAATAATAAAACTTTATGAAAAATACGTCGATTGGGTCAACACACCGCACTAGTTAAAATTAATTTGAAACTGTATTAAATTCAAATAGAAAAAAAAAATGATAACAACAGAAATAATTAGCTATAACAATCGCTTAAATTCATTCTACTTTCACCACTCTTCATTACTTTATATACTGCTGATTGATTTGACATTTTGATTTTAGTCTTTAACTATACAACGCTGTATTATACACCTTTGTCACTATTCTTATGTTAGAAAAAATCAATTACCTAAAAAAAAATATTCTGTTCTTTTCTCCTTTAGCTAGTTATCAAACTCTTCCTTTTTGTAATTTCCCCGTTTATTGCAATACTTTCCCTTACCATCCATTACATGCAAATATAAGTAATTAAAAGCGAAGATAAAGAAAAATATTATTATTCAATAGTATATTATGAAATTCATATTCCATTGCATCAATGCAATATTTAAAAATCTAATGGGTGCAACACACGCCAATCACTTACCTCTGTTGTCAAAACCAATTTAATAACTTATATTGAACAACTTATATTTAAGAACAAATATTTTTACCATTTTCTCCTTCAGTTAGTTATCGAATTCTTTCATCTTGTTTATTTACCCGTTTTTCTTTTAACTTTCTTATGTATGAAACATAATATAGTAAGTGAAAAGTATTGGGATCGTGAAAATTTTCTAATTCCAGTTTACAACGGAAATACACGTTATAGAGGTTCCAGAGTAAAAATGACCAAGTCCCTCAATAAGGTGTGTGTGTGGGGGGGGGAGGGGTGTGTCCGGATGTGGTAAGTCTAGCGCAAGAACTAAAAGTCGTATGAAACTGAGATTTAATATTTAAGACAGTTATACGCTCGAGATGTTACAGAAAATATTTCACTGAAATCGGCTGACTATAAGTGCTAATTTATTCAATGCATTTTGCACCTTTTTACGGTTTTCTCGAGGTTCTGGGTTCTAGAACGATTTTGATCAAACAAGCTATATCTATGTAAACTTTTATGGGCTTTAATATGATATAGGTTTTATTCTGATTGAAATAGTCTGACATGGCCATAATGCCGATATTTTAAATTTTCTTCCTCTAATGTACCTTTAATTTTGAGGTTTATACAAAATTAGGCATATCATCTTGTTAGCATTGATATATAACGGCTAAACATGTATGTTGAACGAATTTGATAAGCAAACAAAGGGGAATAGTGCAAGCATATTTTTTTTATGCAATTTTTTGTGTTTTTGAACTCAAGAATAGTGGTATAAATGTATCTATTTATACCGTTGGATAGCTAAAGATTTTAGAAAAAAATATTATCTAATATACGAAATTGTAATAGTTAATGAAAAGCTATGAGAAGCCGATCTAACTAACTGATTGTTGTAGATTAAAATATAATAGAGTATTTATTTAAACACATGTTTCAATTGAAATTCAATTCAATAAATTTTTTAACAATTTTTTTTATCTCTAAATATGTTTAAACTTCTTCAATTCATTTTAATAACGGAGGTAAGTGAAAGTCGTGTGTTGAGTGCACCAGATTTTTTATCAGTGGAAAAATTAGAGAATGTGTAATTATTGCCAATCAACAATACTAAAGATACATTAAAGAGAGAAACTTCGAAAATTTGACATTTAAACCCTGTCGGAGCTATACAATTGGAAAAAAAACCCTCCATGCAATTTAAGCCCGTATAATTTTGCATCCATATAGGGACTTAAATAAAAAACAAATTTGGAGCAGTTTTTGAGAAAATCGGAAAAAGGTACAAAATGAATGGTACATGCATGTGTCAGTTTCGACGAGACAATATTGGAAACTAAAATGCTGTAACATCCCTCGCATATAATTAAAGATCTTGAATTCAATCTTTTATACAACGACTTCTTACTATAAATTTCTTATATAGGTAAGTGAAAGTAAAAAAAAAAAAATAATAATGAAATTTATTTGCCGTAGATCTCAGTATTTAAACAAATTTCTTTTTTTATATACAAATGTAAAATATATTTAATGGGTTGTTATAAATGCAAATAATTAGAAACTTAGTTAAATCTTAATTTATTTAACCTTCTTTGTTTAATATACTCAAATGATTCCATAGTTGTGGCTAGATCAAATTAAGGCTGTCTAGAATTTGAGAGATCCAGATCTACAATATATCTTTCTTGAATGTGTGTAATTACCTGGCAAGTCTTAAATATTTTAAGATATCTTTGTTAAGTTGAAGGGAAGCCCGTGGCTGAGTGGCTAGCGCGCTAGTCTCTCATGCTAGAGGTTCTGAGTTCGAATCCCAGTCTCGGCGGGGATTATAAGGATATAAATAAATGGGGATTCACTCACAGCCTCTCCCCCTTGTATGTGAGATCCGTCAGCCTAATGGTGGCCACTCACAAAAATAGGGGTAAGGAGTGATGACCCTACCCTGTAAACACTCATCTTGAGCCGTGGGTATATTTTCCCAAGAGATTACACCACGAGGCCAAGGGAATACACGGCCTGCCGAGCCAGGGAAAAAAACAAAAAAACAAAGTAGAGCAAAATTAATAACAAAGGTATGATATTCAAATGTCGTTAGAAATTTGAAAATTTATGACAATAATCTCCTATCTTCTAGTGCTGAGAACTCCAAAAACAGCTACTAAATGTAAACCTTATTCCCAAAATAATTTATTCTTAAAAAAAAAAAATTATTATTAATATTGTCGCTTAATAGTTTAATTATGATATGGGCTGAAACTTAGTTCTCGACAGAGTATTAATTCAGATATATTGCTGTTAGAAATATCAGCCAATGACATTTTTTATGACATATAGGCAGTAATGGAGTGATAAAAGATGCCTGTTGATGGATTTGAGTAGGGAATTAAAATTAGAAAGGAATTAGTTGTTGAACTACTTCTTTTTAGCGCCCTGCCTCAGAGGGATTTTATTAAGAGAAATATTTTTACTTTCACCTTCATAAATATTACAATTTTTATTTCAGCATGTATCCCAAACCCTTCACAGCCAGTGTTAGAACTCGAAGATTAAAATAAATCCTAAAAAAATATCTCCAAATCACCTTACCCTTCGTCGCAAACCGATGACTTCCTGCCCCACCGTATCCTTTAATAATACCCTGTAAGATTTAAGATACGCTAATTTTTTAGCATAACGAAAAAGAACAACCTTTTTTTATTATCTTTAGAAAAACATTATAATAGCAACAAGTATTTATACCATGAACTTAAATCCTACACTCTCCCCCCCTCCATACCCCAAAGGATCAGAATCTTGAGGCATCAGCAAAGTATCTCCCTGAGGAAGTCCTTGAGCTGCAGCTCCTTCTCGAAGCCGCAAATGGTCGCTGATCCTTTTAATATTGCCTCGTAGGAGTCTTCTCCTGTCCTCTCTTCAATGACGCCAGGTCTCCACGATTTATAATTTTCATTCTGTACCCATACCTCTTGACCACATAGAAATTCCTTGGTCTTCACTTTCAGGTCGTGGTACTGGCCTCCAAGTTCGATTTTCTACTTCTTCTGGAAAGTCTGGTCTCAATCTACCTATCGCTGTCAGCAGCCTTCTCCCCATAACGAGGGACGGGAAAGAACCAGTAGTTTTCTGAGTTGTGTTTCAATGCTCCAATAGCTCCTGATGGAGAGCTAGTGTCGTGTTCAGACCGTATCCGATGGGCATTACACAGGCGTCTTCTAATCCATGCATTAGGACCAATCCTCATCCACTTTCTGATGCATCACAAGACAGCATAATTGGTTTCTCTGGATCAAATGGGACAAAGGTGTCTTCGCTGGACAGTAAATTTTGAAGAAGTTCCAGTCAGCCGATGTAGTAGAGCACAAATGTCATGGAGCTTTGGAATAAAGTGCTAATATAAAGTAAACGTTCCTAAAAATGCTCTCAATTCTTTTACATTTTTATCGAAGCTTGATGTGATTCTTTAAACTTTTCTTTTTAAAGTTCATAAATTCATTTTAACAACGAAGGTTAGTAAAAGTACTTAACACCAGTTTTTTAAAAATACTTTTTATACTCAGTTTACATCTGCATGCCAATTTATAATCCTTGCATAGGCTTCGGTGCTTTGCCTAATGAATATTATTACAATAATTAACCTACCCCATCTACTGCTGCTCTGGAAATAACACAAAGGTACATCCGATGCATGTATGTATCAAATAATAATAACAATGTCAAAAATTAATTAGTTAAACAAAGTTGCTTTGGCCGTTTGTCAAAAGCCTTTTAGTCAATTTCGTTCCTGGACGGTAGTATTTTACTTTGGACATGGGAGAAGCTTTGTTAAAGCAGTTATATTGTCCCCCCCCCCTCTATATATTTCTGCGATTATTTACTTTATAAACAACACTTGATTCTTTGAATTGGTTGACTATTGACATGACGTAGTATTCGCATTCATATAAAATATAATCTTAATACTAAAAGCACATACATACATATGCGTTTATACATGAGTATGTACATATATACTTTTGTAGATACATAAGCATACAAGTGCATTAATAAAAGCCGGTAAAGAAATAGTGCTCGAAATAAATAACGATAAGAAGAAATACACTAATAGTAGCAGAAACGGTGACGATCTTAGTGATATTGATATATCAGGACATACGTTTGAAAACGTAGAGAGATTTAAGTATTTAGGTTCAATGATAGCAAGAAAAAATGAAATTCAGGAGAAAATAAAGTCCTGGTTAAAGGCGGGAGATGCGTGTTCGTATTCGGTCGCGAAATTACTTAGCTTGGACTTTCTGTCCAAAAACTTAATGGTCATAATTTAAGTTGCCGTGTCCGCATACTTTGAAGGATGAACAACGCCTTAAGGTATTCGAAAGTAAGGTACCTCATAAAATATTTGGACCAAAGAGAGATGAGGCCACTGGGGAGTTTAGAAGGTTGCACAGCGCGGAATCGCGGAGCTTGAACCATGTGAATATAATTGGGTTAATGACATTGCAGAGGCTCAAATAGGCGTGTAAAGCTGTAAGGCTCAGTGAAGAAGGAATTGCGAAAAAGTTGGTATTTGCTGAAACGACTCGTAGGCGTCCGAAAGGTAGGCCGAAGCGTTGATGGGAGGATTGTGTTAGGTCTGGTCTCGCGGCTTAGGCTTTGATGGTGATCATTGGACAAACCTGTGAAGCCAGTATTTAGTGGTATCGGGATCGAACCTTTGGAGTTCGGTAGGCCTATTATTGTTATTATTATTATTAATATTAATAAAAATAGACCGAGTTGCCTAAAAGAATGCATAATAATAAAAAATCAAGAAAGATTTATGCGTGCCAGTAAACAGATAAAAGTTTGTTTTGAATCTTGGCATGAAGATGAGATTACCTTTGGTATCTGGGCATTCGTAATTTTTCTGATTTCAATCGAGAAATAATGAGAGGGGCTTTCTTTAGGGGGACTTAATAATTAAAGTACGTATAAGATTTAAAGTAAATTTATAATAGGAAACATATATTTATATAATAATGATATAACAATTAAAAATGCTATATTATTATATATAGTATTATGTTAGCATAAAATATAAAGGGAGACCCCTTTTCATACAATTCCCTAATGAAGAGATTAACTGCAAGTGAATACACCGCGGGGTCCAATTTATTCTAGTCACGGTTTTAGGAGGGTCAAGGCTGTATTTTATACCAAGGGATCAATGAGCCAGGTCTCCTTTAATCAGATCATCAAAGAAAGGCACCCTCCCCACCAAGTCATGAGAAAAAAGTAGTTGACAATATCTTAGAAAAAAAAAAAATAGAACGACATAAAAAGTTTATAAAAAAATATCCATTTCAATAATAATCCCGAGGCCAATTTTGTTTCGAGTTGACAGGCACATTTGAAGATTGGCTTAAGAATTATTCTACCAAAGTAAGCTCCTTAATAAACAACTGAGAATGCTTTATTTAAAATATGTCAGTCATATAGGTTGCCGAAGGAAGTAACGATTTAGATTTTATTCACCCAATGTCTACATCTATTGGAACTCCAAGTAATGATCCTATCCCGTTTTTTATAGCTATTTATTAATAGAAATATACAATATACTGCAAATTCAGTACAAAGTACTTATATAAGTTAATTTAAATAGTAATAAGTTAAAATAGACTTATATCATTATCGCATCCATCTTTTTTTTTTTTTTTTTAATCGTACTTTATTCAGAAATAATACAATCTGCCACTATGTCGGGCAATAAGTATTAGAGATAAAAGAAGTCATTCATTCCATATATACAAAGTAAAACAAACAAATAAAAAAGTAAAATAAGTTAACCTAAATAACAAATGAAAAATAAAATCAAATAAAAATAAATAAATTATAAAAAAAATGGAATAAGTATATGAAATAAAATAAAATAATTATAATCTTGGCCACATTCATACCTATATACAATATTTACATACTGTCCCTGGGAACTCCGAATCGAACCCCTGCATCCAAAAATGGATAAATGGTTGCCGAGGCACGCTGTCAGGAGATCCCAGTGCCTCTCAGTCAGCCGCATCACTAGTCCAGCCAGTGGAGACTGAGTGAGGGCGCTAGAGCACACACTCTCAGGCATGAGTGGAGAAGTTGGCCATTACCTACACTCCAGTTGATTATTTATAAGAGATTTCTCGGCCACTGTCGCCTAAACCTACGAGGAGGGTTGTAAGGATGGTTGGTACTAGATAGGGAGCGCATCCATCTGGAGAGTATAGTGAAAAACGTGACTCATCAGAAAAAGTACAGTTCTCCATTCATTTTCATTCCACAGTTTGTGCTCTCAACCAAACCCTAAACGGGCTCTTCGATGATTTACAGTGAGCTGTGGGCCTTTGGCTACCCTCCTGGGATGTAAGCTTATTATTTGGCACTAATTGAAACATCAGGAACCAGTGCCTTCGAGCAGCCTCAGAAGCAGTAGGAAAGCCATTCCGAAGAGTATGAACAACGGCTGTGTCCTTCTTGGGCGGTCTGACCCTGGCCTGCGTGTGTAGAGTGTAGAGTCACGGAAACATTGGATCGCTGTACGCACAGTGATTTCAGGTAATCCTCTATCTCTAATTCTCTTTCTATGGTTCTTTTTGACTAAAGCAATGGCACTGGCCACTTGATCGGCGGTTACTACGGTCATTAGTAATTTAAGCAAGAGGGTGCAATACCCGTTATTGAAAGTGGATGTAAAGAGAGAAAAACAATTTTTTTTTTGTAATATAAATTTTTGTTTATTTTCCTTTTTTCCAAATAGATCTTTATTTTTTGTTTTTCTTAATCTTAATTTTTCCCATAAATCACCCCAAAAGAATGCTTTTTTTAAAATAAAAATATTGATGTGAAGTACCTTAATTACACAGCAAAAAAATATAATGATTTTTCAAAGTAAGCCGTTTTTTTGTGGAACAGTGTGTGTGTATATATATAAAAATTGATACCACGATTTTTGGTTTTCGCTAACTCCTTCTTTTTAACAGGACTAATTTTGAAACGGTTTTTACTATCATTTGGAGCATCCTTTCTACTAGGTTTAAAAGTAAGATACATTGAAATTTAACTTTTCATTAAACGGGAAAATATGGTAAATTTTCTTAAACCAAGTCATCAAAACATTATTCCTGAAATATAAGTAATATTGTGTTGTGTCACATGAAATGTCCATTTTCAAGGTAAAGGATTTCTATTAAAAATACGATATGAAAACAAGATAATTTTATTCGAAGTATTTCTACACATTTTTCCCAACGTGACACCAACTTTTTTATTCCCGAACTAAAAAACTCTGAGCTTTAAAGTGAAACAAAATCTGAAAACGCACTTTTCACTTGATCATCATTTTCAAAAAGTTTTTCTTTGACGAAGTTGTCTAAATTCCTGAACAGGAGGTAATCTGTTGGAGACAAGTCGGGAGATTATGGTGGGCGCGGAAGAACTTCGTACCCAGTTCTTTCAATTTTCGCAGGTATGTTTTGAAACATGGGGTCGTGCTGCCGCTTAGTGAGATCATGAGTTACCCATGTATCGAGGTTTTTTACTTTCCCAATACACTTTAAATGTCTGGAAATGGTAGATGCACTTGCATTTAGTTGCGCTGAGAGTCCTTTAACTGTTTGGTAGTTGTTTCCTTCTACTGTATGTTTGAGGACATCGTTGTCTATTACGGACGGAGGTCTTCCTCGGGGAATGTTTTTCAAGTCGGTATCCCCAGCTGAAAACTTAGCTAACCAACGGCGAATGGTCCGTTCATTAACACTCCCTTCCCGAAACGCCTTTCAAATATTTCTAGCAGCCTCAGTTGCTGAATGGACGAGTTTAAACTCGTACAACAATATTACTCGAAAATCGCGTGTTTCCATGTTCATATTTGGAGGCATACTAAAAAGTAGGTAATTAATTGGGAAGCTAATGTTTATAATACAAAGGTAGAGGATTAGTAATTGTTTACTTAGAATATGTAAACTTTCGGAAGAAAACAACAGAGACCTGCAGAATCCTTTATGTATTTCAGAATCTATAAAAACGGACATTTCATATGAAACAACCCAATAATATAGACGTATGTATAATATACCGTTGAAAAAAACAAGATTTAAAAAAGTTGATATGAAATGAAAGAAATCCTACAAGTTTATTTAAAGTTGTGATAAGCCCATAAACTAGTAAACATGTGGTATTGGTAAAGAGGGAGATTATGATGGTTAACTGCTGCTACTTTCGTACAGAATCCTGCAAGTTTTATTCTTCCATTTAGTACCAAATTTTAACTAGTTGTTAATATACATGGTAAGCTGTTGTAAATATATAAACTAACATTCTTATTGATTGTTTCAACTTTTCAATCCTTTTATGAAAATTGATATTTCACTGTAAAATAAATGGGATTCCTATTGAAAGAAAATTTAACCTTGAAAACCTATTTTTAATATTTTATTGGATGTATAAGATAATAAATATGCTAATAGAATAGGAACATTTGTTATTTCTAGAGTTTTTGAAAACGTACGCTAAGATTTTTCGTTATAGGGAAAAATTAAATTTTCTCTTATCTATTCTTCACTTTAAACTAACAAACAAATAAACGGGACCAATTTTGATCTCTGTCGATGATTAAATATAATAATGAATAGACGTTATAATTTTTATTTTCAAATCATTTTATTTTTTATTGAATATTACAATATGTGTTTATTAGAATATTTTTAATAGTGATCATCTATAACATTCATTCAATATTTACAAAACTATAAAATAATATACTATAAAGAATTAATAAAATAATCTACTATAAAGAATTAATAAAATAATATACAATAAAGAATTAATACAATAATATACAGTAAAGAATTAATACAATAATATACAATAAAGAATTAATAAAAAATCAATAAAATAAGATAAAATAAAGAATTAATAAACTAGTTATAAAATAAACATATTTTCTTGCTAATTGCCTAATTGCACTTTTCACTGCGATGAAAGAAATTGATGAAATAAAAATCGTTCATAGATATCCTTTTTTAAAAAAAATGACACCTCATTCAAAATGCATCTGAAGCAAGGGCTTATATACATATATATATATATATATATATATATATATATATATATATATATATATATATATATATATATCGATACTAGGATATACGGTCTTGTATATATACAGCTGAGGCTGCTTAATTCCAATCCAAGTGAATACGAGGGCATTGTCATGACCCAACCGACGGACATGAATTAATAACCAACTATCGGATTCTGGCGACAGGAGGACGGGTGCTTCGCTTCACAATAGTATTGTTATTCTGTTTCCCTTCTCACCCTTCCAAATTATTAATGTAACTATTTAATTGAAATTCTTCACATCCCCAATGGTTTTTGCATATCCCTTTTGTCCCAATTATTAAGGATGCCTCGGGTGGGGTAACTCGTTTACTAAAGCTTGCTAAACAGAATTTTATCTCAGATGTTAAAGTATTATTTATTTATGGTTTTTAGGTCTAGTCCATTTTCTAGTGAGAGATTTTCTTTTATTAAAACGTTCTGGCGTTTAAGATACAAAAAATGCTGAAAAAAAAACAAAACAACGGAGGCAAACCTGTACGATTTATTCAAATTATGTCTGTAACAAACGTCTAATTTATTTTGGCATCATCTTAATATTCGCTTTTGGTGATTTTACAATACGGATTAATCTCTCCTTGGAACATAATTTACCATCGAACTGCCTAATGATATGATATGAAGCATAGCAGAAATTTAATCCCTGTTGAGAGAATCAGAGGAGGCTGGAGTGGACAGCTCCAGAGAGGAAGACGAATGACATCATCAGGAGTGGAATGATGAAGGGCAAATCCCTGATGCTAAATTATGGCTGGGTAATATGCTAAGGGCAACATTTACTTTCTCCCTCATCACATCAAGTCGTATTAAACCATATTTGTTAGTATTCACATATCTAATTTTTTACTAATCTGAGTTAATTAATAGTTATTTATTTCGGGCCCTATTTCTTCACGGGCTGTTATTAACGCACATGAATTAAGTTGTATATTTTCCTTGTCTTCGCCAAGCAGTACCAAATAATTGACGTACCACAGAACCGGAATTTTATCATCGAGATTCAAACCTTTCTCGGTACATTTCACCTTTTCTACGTAATATTCTAATGCTAAATTAAATGAAACAAGTAAAAGGATATCGTACCTCAAATATCTCGATCCTAACTTAATGGAATGTTTCCGACAAACACATCTCTACTAGGTTTACTAACTTTCTAGGTATTCCTTGTTCAATCAAGATTTTATACAGCTTCTGACAATCTACGGAATCATTAGCTCTTTTAAAATCGATATAAAGTTGATGGACTACACCGTTGTATTCTAACTTTTTCTCTAATATTTGACGCAAGGAAAATATTTTATCAATAGTCGAGCGATTCCGCCTAAAACCACATTGGTAGTCTCCGATAATTTCCTCAGCGTATTCCTTGATTCGGCTAGATAGTATTGACGAGAATATTTTATAACATACTGGGAGAAGAAAGATCCCACGATAGTTATATTTCCAAAAAAACTATGAAATAATTCATTTTTTTGAAAGATCTTCAGTTCTAGTATCTTTCATCAGATTTTTTTTTTCATGTTCTTTCCCTTTGTATGTATATATAAATTTATTAGTATATATACATATTTTTTTTTAACGTTTGTGAATTAATGGTAATTGATTTTATAGGTCTTTCGACCAGACATGCTATATAAAAGTTAAATTTACTGTACTGTATCCTTTAATAATACCCCACTCATACCTGTTGAACAAATCCGATACCTAGGACTCCATCTTGACAGACGTCTTACATGGAATCCTCACACGAGACTAAAACGACAAGAGACTGCCCGTAGATACCGATTACTACAACACTTACTCGACAAACGTTCAAAACTTCAAATTCATTACAAAAAGCTCATTTATGTTACCGTCATCAGACCCATATGGACATATGGAATCGAGCTTTGGGGCTCTACTAAGCCATCTAAGTTCTCCCGTATCCAATCCTTACAATCCAAAATCCTTCGCAAAATCCTAAATGCTCCTTATTTCGTCACAAATGAAATCATCCATAACGACCTTAATATCCCATTTGTTGCAGACCTTTTTCATACCAGATATACCACTTTTAATTCCAAACTCCCAGCCCATATAAACCCTCTTGCCCGCAACCTATCAACCTCACATATTCCTGACAACCCTCCAAGGCGATTGAAAAGAAGATGGCCTCGGAATCTACTTATTAAATAAACATCGAAGTTCTACCGCTGGGTAGTTTCTTCACAAGCCTTTCACGCCCTTTATTCTAATTCAACAGTTTTACTTATTGTATTTATGTTAATACAGTTGTAAAATTCAATAAAATATGAATAAAAAAAAAAATTACTGTAAAACATTTTCATTCTTAAGGGACATAGTCCCAGACTAAAGTTATTTGTATTACAAATAAAATACCAATTTTATATTAAGGGCTATATGTTTTTATCAAGTGTGTATATTTGCATGAAAACAAATCTAGGTGATATCGGAGGGGCGAGGGAAAAGCCTTGACCTGTATACTTTTATTTTTTCGTCACTAATATCCCTCATTTTAGAGAGGGAGTACATTTGTAGCCGGCCAGGTCATCAAGTTCTTTACGTTCAACCACTCCCGCGGTCTCTTAAATGGGACGATCGTAAAAAAAAATTACGTCCGTAAACTTAGGAAGAGTATAGCCTCAAACCCGCATTTAGCCGACAAGAGAATTTTAATGCAGGTACATCTCCCTTCCTGCCGGATTTTTTTTTCTTTTATAGAACACTCTAAATGTATAATTATACCGCAGCAATGTTTAGTAACTGCCGTCAACTACCAAACCGTAAAATAAGTTGTAAAAATAAATTTTATTAAAATGCATAGGAGTTCTGAGGGGTATAATTTTCAATCCCACACTTCCTTGGGTATCTTATTAAAGTTAATTTTTTTTGTAAATGTATTGTAATTACTCTATAAAATGGTATATATTTTTCTTTTATCTCCTTTAGTTGATTATTGAATTACTTCAGGGTTTACAGTTCTACATTTTGTATGACTAATAACAAGTATGGTTAGTTGCTTGGAAGGAACATTATAGAAAAGACGCAAGTCAGATTGTTTCATTGACAAACGTAATTTTTGTAAATAAATGGTTAAGCGGTTCTTCGATTTTTCTTCTGTGACAAATATATATACAGTAAACCCTCGCTATAACGAACTCCAGAGGACTAAAAAATTCTCTGTTCGTTATAAAAGAATTCGTTATATCCGAAAAATATATAGTATGTACATATATGTCTAGGTATAAATTGAGGTTGTTAAAAAGAGGTATCCTCAATACAGAATTCGCTCTCAGGCACATGTTTATTTAGAAACTACAAAAGCATTTAAAGCTATGCACCAGCTTTGTCCATTTTAAAGACATTTTTTGCATCATATTTTGCGTGCTCTTGGCAGCCAACTATCGACGTGGCTTTGGTTTACTTTATTTTCTTCGCCGCTAACTACCAGTGATGTGATCCAATGACGTTTCTGAAAGCGCCAAAACCAGCCGGATGAGTACTGAAAGTCTGAGATGCCCAATTTATTAAGCTATTCGACGTGATTTCTCCTGGACGATAGGTCCTGAAATGGGTATTTATGAGGCCCTTATTTCTCGGAGCCATCGGAGAACAAGGCGATCAAGAATGTCATGTGTTGCTCCTCTATTTTTTTTTTTTTGCACATCCTGATGAAGACACAATGGAGGCATCGATTTAATCTTTATTAGAGATAATCGTTCATAGAGCAGATTTTGATTCACTTCTTTTTTTTTTTTTTTTTTTTTATCTAATTCTTTGAAAATCGCCAAATTCGTATTTAAATAAATGTATTTTCTCTTTGAAATAGTTCACTTCTAATGAAAAGTGAGAAAGACTTGACCTCGAATAAACGCATGTAATAAAAGCAATAGCAACAGAATAACAAGCTGAAACTCTAAGAGCCATAAGCTGTCACAGACTGTGGATCACAGAACTGAGCTGAGAGAGGTAAGAAGGATTTTGACGGAAAGGCGCCGCTCTTTACCGGGAATTAAAACGTATCGTAATGTTTTTCTTCTTCATTTTTCGTAATAACCGAACAAATTCAATTCTGAGGTCCACAAAAGTAGCTCCTTAGTTCGTTATAAAAGAATATTTTGAGGAGAAAGCATAGTTTTCTATTCATTTTTCAAGGGACTGCAGCAATAGTCCGTTATAAACGAGTGTTCGTGATAACCGTGTTCGTTAAAACGAGGGTTTACTCATATAATTTTACATAAATTTGCGATCAGAGCTCAGATCACATATTCCTCACCCGCCCTGGAGATTGACTTAGTTATCAAACATCCGGAAACTATCTATCAATGATAATAATCAATAACTATCCCCTTTTTAAATTCACTTACCTATATGTGAATTATAGTGAGAAGAAGTATTGCGATGGTGAATATGTTTGAATTTATCTTTCCACCGGAATTACACTTTTCAGGGTCCCTTGAGTTCAAATGACCAATCCCACGAAAAGGTCTGTGTGTGAGTGTGGCTAACCTCACTAGTCTAATGGTTCAGACTAATCTAGCACGAAAACCTCTGATACGAAACTGATATTTCATATTGTAGAACCGCATATTTTTTTGTGGAGATTTTACAGAAAATTCTTCATAAAAATTGCCATTTCATATCATGCTCTTTGCACATGTTTACGATTTTCATAAAAAAATGTTCTAACAATTTTGAATTAACTCTCTAAATCGATGTAAGATTTAATTTTGAGGAAAGCAAGATAACAAACAATACGATTGATAAATAATAATAAGTTAACACACCACACACATACGGAAACACACACACTTACATATATATTTACTGGTCTTAAGGTTCAGGCAATAAATAAGCAATGTTATTTAGGCCTAAATAAAATAATATAAAATAGATAAATAACCTAAGTAAAATTGCTTATTTATTGACTTAACCTTAAGACCAGTATATAACTTAAATTATCAACAGTCGAAAACTAATTTAACAATATATATATATTATTATATATATATACATATATATATATATATATATATATATATATATATATATATATATATATATATATATATATATATATATATATATAATAACATCTTAAAAATTAATGACTTACACAACAATTGAGATGTTGATTTCCAAAAAATACGAAAGGACATTTTTTTACGAAATATATTCTCCTCATTTAGTTTTACCTGAATCTTAAATTTTATTGTATCTAATGAACACTCAAGTCCTTTAATAACGCGATTTAGAAATTCTATTAATTTCTTAAGGTACTAATTACACATTTAGTTTCGTTCTACATCATACTAAAACATTTCATTTCATAACTTTAATATGGTTTTGGAAAAATCAGCTGATGCGCTCGATGATAACAGTCATACGTTACTTCGTCCTCAGACTTTTGCTTTTTTCAGTAGGAATTCGCTTGAGTTCAGTCTGGAGAACATCACTAGACTTCAGGAAAACTGATGCAGTGAATATTGTAGAAATATCGGTAAGCAAAGTTATAATTTACTTTGTACAATCACGAAAAAGTGAACGGAGGGTCACCGATCAGCTGATTGCTGCTAGCTCGGCAAGCTCGGGCTTGCTTTTCTTTTCCTTATCTTTCTTTTGTTTTTAACTATGATCTCATCATTTATTTATTATTATTTTTAATCAATGAGATATTTTCATCAACTTATGTCCTCAAAAGCTACAAGTAAAAGATCTAGATCTGCAGGTTCAAACTCGTCCTCTACAAAACAGAGACCTCGCCGTGAAAATAATAAAAAAAAATATTCCACCAGCATCCACTTCAGCTACCTCTTTAGGATCTGAACCACAGCCTAGCACATCATCACAAGAAATAACTGATGAATCGCCGTTATTTCTTCGCCAAGTAAGCACTACCACGGGACGAATTTTCTCACTGTTTATGCAGATATCTTCATTTTGCGCAACAAAATATTTAACTACATTAGTCAAGGTTATGTACTCCTCGACGTTTTTAATTATCAGGCCAGGGTTTCTTTGTATTAATTTATGGTAGGAAATTTTGGAAGAATGTTTAATTGAGCCTTATTTTTTTGCTGAATTATTTTCTCTTGAAGTATGAATTATCATGGAACCGGTTTTAGTTTCCGTAACTTTTTCGAAACTTACTTTCAAATCTTTAGGGTTCACTAAAGATTCAAGCTCTAAAACCGTTTCTTGGGGGCTTGCTGTTTCTGAAGGTTTTGTGATTGCTTTAAAAGAGGGCCGTTTTTGGGTTCTATAAATTGTTTTTCGCGATTTCAATTAAGGTTGGAGAGAGAGAAAGAGAGGTTAGATTTAGCACGTGGAAGGGTGTGTAACATTTACTGGTGAATTTTCGGAATTATCAATGTAAGTCTCTAATTGTCTGTCCTTAGCACTTTGTATTCCAAAACTTCTTTTAATGTCTGCAGAGCATATTTGATACCACACTTGGTCTGCTATCTTGTTGGAACCTGTTGATATAAGTATTTAAAAGGAAAAATAATTTTGTACTGGTTTGTAGAAACATAAAACTAAGGGCGCGTTCATTTCTGGTTAATGATGTCAAAGAAAACCCGGTCATAGTTTATTTATTATAATACCTCAAAAGCGTGCTATAATTGACTATCGCCGACTCTCACAAACTGCCCCTATCGTCGTGCAGCCCGGCCTTTGTGACTTCCGGGTCCAAAGTCCTCGAAAGGGATCCAAACTGCACGAGTTACCTCCTTCAGGATAACGTTTGGGCAGGGCTTTGACTGCCTGGTCGGAAAGGGCTCACTGGGGCGAGAGTCCAATATCGTCCGCTCCCAGGGCCCCAATCAGACGGAAACTCCCTCCAACAATACTATTCACTTATTTCTCCCAAACGGTCACGTTTCGAAGGAAGTGCCCTTGCAAAAAAACGTCGGGGGATCAGAGGCCCACTAATATGGCTTTACTCATGAAATATATAAATTGACGTTACAGTAATTTTTCCAGAGAAAACTACTGAGGTAGGTTTACTTAAATTAATCATCGTGGTAATTTTAGATTCTGATATATGTAATTTTGATACTTTGAACTTGAAATGCAAAATTGTTTTTAAATCATACTATAAATCTTAAGTTGGTACGCGGTTAATTACCGATCAATTTACAATTTTATTATTACTATTATTTTCATTAGTAGTATGAGGGGTCACCTGTGGAGAAATGGCTAGCATAATAGCCTTTTACACCCAAGGTCGTGGGTTTAAACCGGCAGGTGATCCTAGGATTTTTTAATGGGAGTAAAGAATTCCAAGCTATGCAGTCTTTCCGAGGGGATGAACAGAGGTGGTCCTGAGCCCTTCTGGTGTCAGGTACTCGTTACAGATCCCTTTTCTAATTAAAGCTGGATAGGTAAGATTTAGGACTCCCACTATAGCATCGTCCGATTCGCCACAATAGCATAAATTGACGTTTTTTTAAGTCTTTTGTTGGGTTTTTGAGTATTTATTTTTCTCTGAACTGTTTTTTTTATATCTTTAAAATTAGTTTTACGTTATTTTTTTTTATTATTGGGATAGCAAGTTTATTTTTAAATAAGGGACTTTAAGTTATGAACTATGTTGTATTGCTATAAAGAACTATAATACTATAAGTGTATATAAGCGGTAGGATTAGCGTCCCCTCAACGCCCGCCTCAGCCGCTTTTCTCTCCTCTTTACCCTAGCAATACCTAGTTTTATTGTGGTGTGGATATAATTTGAAATGAAATGAAAAGACATTTTATTCTGGGACAGCTTGTCCCCTAAGAATAATATAAATGTACAATAAAATATATAAATTCTGGCTATATGAATTTTAACAACATAGTATAAAATTATATAGCATATGTTATATACATGTATACACACACACAGACATACATACATATATACACACACATTCATATATATATATATATATATATATATATATATATATTAATATATATATATATACCTACATATTTTTACACACGTTCACACGCACAAACACATATATATACATATACAATTTATGGTGACGATTGACATTGAAGCCAACCCAACCGGGCCCGGCCTCTAATAAATCGCCACGGCGACTGATCGTGCTTGGCAGCGAGGAAGCCACCAACTATCGCATTGCATAGACTGTTTTTTTTTTTTAATTTTTTATGTTTCAGTGTTTTTAATTTTTGTTACATATTTTATTAGCGACCATTAATTTAAAGCTTATTTTTTTTATTAATAAGTATAATTTTTTTTTTTGTAATATTAAAGATATAAAAAGTGTATAACCATAGTTTTCGTCCTCTTTTTTTTCATTTAATCATAAATTAAATTAATAAATTTATAAACAATTCAAACAACCGGCGCATATAATTTAGGGAAGAAGGATCATGGTGGATGGTTTTATACCGCCCCTTCCCCTACAGCCTTAAATGAATAAAAATCTGGTTCGGGTAACACACGACTTTCACTTACCTCCATTTTTAAAATCAATGAAAGAATTATCAAAAACAGTTAGAGATAAAAATACGTGAAACTACTAAAGAATTAATTAAATTGAATTTATATAGAAACATGTGTTTTATTAAAAAATCTATTATATCATTATCTAAAATAATCAGTTAGTTTTATACATAACACACACACACAAACCTTTTTGCGGGACTTGGTTATTTGGACTCAGGGGACCCTAAAACGTGTATTTCCGTTGAAAACTGGAATTCGAAAATTTTCACGATCGCAATACTTGCCCTTACTATATATAGTAAGTGAAAGTAAAAAAACAATTAGTAGTCAGTAGTGTGCTTATTTTCCCTTTAGATTTCCTGCTAGTAATTGCGCTATGGCCTTTTGGTGAATGTTGCAATATAAATTTCTCATTTCTTATCCTTTCTGTTTAAAACATATTGCCCCAGAATATCTTCTCAATTAAAAAACAAACCAAAAAAAAACAACATTTAATTATTGATAGGTTTCAAAGTTGAAACGTTTTAGGGCTTGTCAAGTACAGTGGTAAAGTGAGTAGCAGATCCATGGGAGCGTCTAGACGGCAAGATATTACATGTGGGGACAGTTGTAGCACTAAGTGGATTAGCTCCGTCCCTAGATATCGGCAATTTCAGTTAATTACTAACGGGAGGGGGGACAAGCTCCATTCTGTCTCAAAGGGAATTTCCAGGGTGGGAGCACTTGTGGCCTCTAACTCGATCCGAAACTTAATTGGAGTCCCTTCTGTAGGGCTGCGCGCCACCACGGGCCCTTAGGCCCTTACCTTCGATAAAAAAATAAAAGGTAAGGCACAAGAAGTGCAAGGCGTCGTGGTCATTGTGGTGTCCAAGTGTATCACAGAGCAGCTCCCTGCTTAACATCGACAGAAAAAAGAAAGAGATTAGATAAGAAAAGAAGCTGGAGAGGCTGAGCCTAAAGTGAAAAAATTGTGTGCGCTTAACATACGGCTTTCACTTGTTAAAATCAATTTTAGTACATGTCAGTTGTACGGGCCGCAACGAATTTCATTAAGCAAAATCTATCATGTGATGAACGAAAAACCTAGTTATTCAACAATATTATACTAACACAACAATTGTATTTGCATTATAAACAATTTTAAAAAATCTGGTGCGGGCAACACACGACTTTCACTTACCTCCATTTATAAAATCAATGAAAGGATTTTCAAATACAGTTAGAGATAAAAACGCGTGAAACTATTAAAGAATTAATGAAATTGTATTTCTATAGAAACATGTGTTTTATTAAAAAGTCTATAATATTATTATCTAAAACAATTACTTAGTTTTATCGGCTTTTTATCACTCTCTATTAACTTTTAAATGCTTGTGTATGAGATAATATTTTTTCTAAAATATTTAGCTTTCCAACGGTGTATCATACATGTATATTACAGTTCTTATGTTCGAAAACGAAAAATTGCATTAAAAAAAATTTTTTTTTTTTGTTTTCTCCTTTAGTTGGGTATCGAATTCATTCAATTTATATACTTACCTGTTATTCATCAGTGGTAACATAATATAGTTATTTTTATAGAATCAACAGAATTGAAGGTACTTTAGAGACAGAAAATTTAAAATATCGGTATTTAAGTCCTGTCAGACCATTTTTATCAAAATGAAACCTAAATGATATTAAAATCCATTAAATTTTACAGCGATATTGCGAGCTTAATTAAAATCGTCGGAACCGTTTTTGAGAAAATCGTAAAAAGGTGCAAAATGCATAGTATAAAGTGGCTCTTCTGGTAAGCTCATGTTAATGAAAAAGGTTTTGTAACGTCTCGGGCGTATATTTGTCTTAAATATGAAATTTTAGTTTCATAGGACTTACCGTTTCCGCCCGAGAGTTACCACATACAGACCTTTTTGTGGGACTTCGTTATTTGGACTCAGGGGACCCTAAAATGTGTATTTCCGTTGAAAACTGGAATTCGAAAATTTTCACGATCACAATACTTTCCCTTGCTATATATAGTAAGTGAAAGTAAAAAACAAAGCATTTTTTACTTTCAGTTACTTTCAATTTATTCAAGAAATTTCATATTTATGACAACTATACACCCGAGATGCTCTCACCTTTTTACAATTAAGTCAAAACCGGCTTTACCGATTTTTATTAAACTTAGTTTTTTAGTATAAACATTAATATGCTTATATCATATAACATTCATTCATATTTAAATAGTTTGGCAGAGATTAAATGCCGATATTTCTTATCGGTATTTTTAATTTTTATTAAATATTTACCTCTTTTTTTTTAATCTATATTAGCAAACATGAAATGGTAAATATTTTTGAATCTGATAACGTAAGAGTACTTTAGATTTTTTTTTTTTTTTAGATGATTGGCATTTAAGTAAGCCTTTAGAGACTCTTTCAAGCAGAATGAAGCCTAAATGATATTAAAGCTCATTAAATATAACATCGATATAGCGAGTTTAATCAACATCGTTTAAACTGATTTCGAGAAAATCTTAAAAGGTAAAAAATTCATGGTGTAAAGTAGCTGTTTTCATTAATTGATTAAAGGGAAGAATTTGCCGTAACAATTCATATATTTAACTAAAATATGATGTTTTAGTTTCATAGAACATAGTTTTCGAACTAGAAACACAGTCCATTTTGGGAGACTTGCTAATTTACTCTCAGAGGAAATTTCCGTAGAATGATTGAATTCGCAAAATTATTCGTTCACAATACATTCCCTTACTATCTATTTCGTATATAGGTAAGTGAAAGTAATACAACGGCTTTCCTCTCAGTGTATACTTCATATGTAGGTAACAAAAAAAAAAAAAAAGTTATCAAATGAATAGATTGAGACGTGGGGGAGCCTGTGGCTGAGTAACTAGCGCGCCAGTCCAACACGACAAAGTTTGTGAGTTTTAATCCCAATCCCGGGAGGAATTGTTCAAGCATGTAACCAAATGGGGATAAAGAATCCTGGTGTGGAATCTTGGTGCGGTCCCATAACCAAGGCCTGTCGCGCCAACGGAAAAAAAAGGTAGACGATATTAGGTGGGACAAATGGAAAAATGCTTGCAAATAGAACAGAAAAAATAAAAGATAAATTTAATTGCATTTTTTAAATTTAAAACAACTTCCACTAGCTTAAATATATTTCTCCATTATTTATTTTTTTGATATACAAGATTAGCTTGGAAAATTGTGGTTATGTATTTATTTTTAAACTTTTTGATATATACGAGTATATATATATATATATATATATATATATATATATATATATATATATATATATATATATTGTGACCAGGATATTTCACTTCAAAGATATTTAAAAGGGCACGAGGCTGGTTAGCCATGATAAAAGTAGCTTGATCCAAAATAAGATAAATAAGAAGAAAATAAAAATTTAACACTTGCTTTTCCAGCTAAGCTCAGCGAGGCTTTGTTTGATCTGCCATGCAATACAACTATCAAAAGCAACAACTTCTAATATCATTTATTTATTATCATTACAAAATGCAATTACTACCATGTAAAAAAACAATGTATGTACAATATTTGTTTATTTATAATATTTAATAGTTATATACAGTAAACCCTCGTTTTAACGAACTCTAAGGGATCAAAAAATTCTCTGTTCGTTATAAAAGAATTCGTTATATCCGAAAAATATATTGTATGTATGTTATTTGTTCTGATATAAATTCAGGTGGTTAAAAAGAAATATTTTCAATACAACATTCGCTTTCAGGCATATGTTTATTTAGAATCATACAAAAGCAGTTATAACTATGCACTATGTACATGTATCTATCGTATTTCAGATTTTACATAATACTTTAAGATTAACATAAACCATCATTCAAAATACAAACTTAAAATGTTAAAATTACAGCAATTCATATAAAGTTGAAATAATAAAAAAAAAAATTTTTTTTGCACATCCCGATGAAGACGCAACGGAGGCATCGATTTTATTTTTTATTAGTAATAATCGTTGATAGAGGAGATTTTGATATCCCGTATTTTTCTGCAATTTTCGATTTCGACTCAATTTTTTTATCAACTTCTTGGAGAATCGCCAACTTTGTATTTAAATCAATGGATTTTCTCTTTGACATACTGTGCGGAGCGGAAGCGCACTTAAAACGAAAAGCAAGACTGACATGACCTCGAAGGAAACTCGAATTAAAGGAAGCAATAAAAACAGAAAAACGAGCTGAAAGTCTAGAAACCAGAAGGTGTCACAGACTGTGAATCACAGAATTGAGCTGAATAGAAGGAAGAGGTAAGGATTTGGACAGAAAGGTGCCGCTCTTTATCAGGAATTAAGACATATCCTATTTGTTTTCTTCTTTATTTTTCGTAATAACCGAATAAATTCAATTCTGAGGTCCACAATATTAGTTCGTTAATTCGTTATAAGAGAATATTTCGTTATAAACGAAGAGAAAGCATAGTTTTCTATTCATTTTTCAAACCGCAACGATAGTTATAACGGGTCTTCGTTATAACCGTGTTCGTTAAAAAAAGGGTTTACTGAATAGCATTTAAATAAAAATGGATTGTAACACTAATCTAAATAAAAAAGAAAATATAAGGAAATATAGGTAAGGTTTAAGGTATCATGGAAGGTAAAGTTTCTCTCTCTAGGTTACAAAGGGCAGGTTCTTCCAACCGGTGCCGACCGTGACCGGTTAATATATATATATATATATGTATAATGTATAAACATACCTTTCCTGAGAAATCTCAATTTTTCCTGTGCTAAGAGAATTCAATTTAAAAAAACTATTTTATAAACGTTGTAACTGATTAAAAATCTTTAAAGGAAATTACATTTTAAAACTTTCTTTCCAGTTTTCTCATTTAGTTTACAGTTTCAGAATTAATAGGATACTTTTTTTTTATTGTTATTTTTTAATAAACTTAAAGAGAAAACGTTTAAAGAGCGCAATTATTTTTAAAGTTAGTTCACAGTTTCAGAACTGAAAGGCTAATGGTTTTTTTTATACACGTAAATAGAAAACGTTCACAGAGCACAATTATTTTTTAATTTAATTTTTACGAGCATCTGCAGTGATCCTACTAAACCGTGACAAAATGAAGTCTTGGGAACTTCACATTTGATCGTTTTGGTTCTTACTTTCACCTCGCAGTACTTTCATTCATTTCTCGTCATGAAATTAATTTTTAAAAATTCATACTTTCAAGTTATTTAATGTAAAATGTTTTCGTTGTAATTCAATATACAATAGTTAACTCAAAAACATTTAGTTTTCATGAATTATTGTTTATATTTAAATTAATAATTAACATAATCTCTTGAATGATGTTTATGGTGATTTAGACACTAAAGCCTGAAATGTTAGCCTCACAACTGTTGCACGTATGAAGTGCTTGCAAGATAAATGTTGAATTTCATGTCAATTAGGATTTATAGATTTTTAATTTTCTGTTTTTCCCATTAATCGATAATAGTAAACCTACTCGCACAATATGATGACTTATGTAATCCATCAGTTAAATACGAATACACTTACACACTACGCGTCAATATACATATATATAAGAAGAAGAAGAAAAATAAATTTTATTCTGGGACTTCTGTCCCTAAGAATAACAAACAAGGACAAGAGTGAGTATTATGTCTGGCTTAAAAATAAAAACATTACAAAAACAAACTTAAGGTTATACTTATATTATTTATAAAAATAGTAAATACTGTTGCTTGAACGACATATGACTACTACTTGCATTATTAATAGTGTAGTAAATACAATAGAACATTCATGTATGACTATATAATACTGAAAACATATCCATTCAGAGAGACTATGATTGAACCTTACACTAATATCGTCAAAACCATAGAAAACAATTTTTTTGTTAACTTGAAATATGATTATTATTCTTAATTTTTTATAACATTATTCGGAAGACTGATTACTGAGGAGATGATGGAATAATTTTTAAATGAGGTTAAGGAAGATGTTTTGCGTATAGAGGTAGGTATGGAATTCCAAAATGAGGTGAATTTTGAAGAATGATGTTCGATGAGAAGACAAATAGAGGTTAGTGGGTTGGGATCTTGTGTTAAACGAATGTACTGATGAACAAGGGATGAGTAGGTCAAGAATGTAGGATGGACCTTGGGGGTATTAAAAGTGCGGAATAGGAATACTCCCAGGAAATACTGTCGGCCAGAAACTTTATTAAACTTAAAATTATACATCATATATATTAATTATTGTACAATAATATTAATTTTCTGTTTTTTCCACTGTTAAGGCATGATTATGAGAACAATAAATTCTCGAAACGTCGCATAAATAACATTGTTTATTTATTGCCTGAAACCTGAGAACAATAGAAACTTATATGTATGTATACAGCTCTTATATCCATAAATGTGTACGTTTTAGTATGAGGAAATATATTTTTTCTCTCGTGATTGTGAATCAGTTTCTTCCCGTTTTATAAATATTAACAGTAAGCGATTGTCAATTATTTCAAATTAAATTATAAATTCATCATTTAAGCCCTATCAGATTAAATCTTCATGATATTAAAGAACATTTAATAATATTCTGATTAAATGGGTTTAATCCAATTCCTTAAAGCCGTTTTTGAGAATGTAATAACAACGCATAATGATTAATTTTTTTTTTCATAAACAGTTCTTTATTGAGTAATATTACAATCAGTCCAATTTAGGACTAATGATTAAAAAAAAACGGAAATGACAAAATATGTGACTAGTAGTAGTAACGGTTACTTAGTGAAATTAATATATCAACTTTGAACTGCGGAAGTATTTCAATTTAGGTTCTGTGACATCTAGAAAAAACGCAACTCAGAAAGAAATAAAGCCTCGGTTAAAGGCGGCAAATGCGTTTCAGTATTCAGTTGCAAAATTACTTAGCTCACGACTTCTCTGAAGAAACATAAGGATTAGAAGTTATAAAGGTATTATTATTTCCACTGTTACATAGAATTGTGAAACGTGGTCGTTAAATTTAAAGGATGAACAACACCTTAAAGTTTTCGAGAATGATGTACGGAAAATATTTGGTCCACACAGGGGTGAGCCGGGGAATGTAGAAAGTTACACAATCCCCTTTTATCCCGTCAGTGTTCACGGCGCACAGTGGGCAATATCACCAATTTAGGTGGACAAAAGTCAAGTCAAAAGTTTGGAATTTTCCAGTGCTTCACCTTTCTATTATTAGTTGGCAAGACTCTCAATACTAATATTTCCCGCCACACCGTGTTTACAAATAAATAGTAAATGAATGAATTCATCCTGTTCACACAAGTGCCTAATAACCGGCAGTGGGGTTATCTTTATTCGATCGTCATTTATTCTGTTCAAGGTTTATTTAGAGCAAAGTATTTTTGCTTTTATTTAACAATAGGCATCGCTGAGACAGGTAAGAAATTATATTTCCAAACTCGTTATTGAATATACATTGCAATCCTAGAGTTAATTTAGGAATTTGTAAATGTATGTTCCTATTCAATAACGAAAAACTATATAACCCCCAAGTTACCCCAAGGATTTGTTTCATCAACCCTTCTAGTCTTTAGATATTACTAAGTATTTTTGCGATTTTTAGCGTTTTGGGTGATACATAATTTTTTTCAAACATAACACTCTGAATCAAAAATTTTACCATCTATAATTTCAAGAATTTACTAAATGATATAAAATACATCTATTAGCGGGCTTTAGCAACTCCGAGCCTTAATTAGATTTGTTTTTATTATTTTTCCCATATTCTGGGACTTCAAACGTAAAATATAGGGGAGTTTTAGACTTTAGCAAATAAATTTGATTTTTGACCACTGTGTGCTCGCCAATCGTTTCAAAAAATTAATTAGTTTTCATATGTTTTCTTATAATTTTTTAAAATATGTTTTCCCGTAATCTGGGACGCTAAAGGTTAAATATAGACAAGATTCAGAATTTTATCCACCTAAATCGGTCATATTGTCTACTGTGCGGCGGCTCAATGTGTGGGCTCAGCGGAAAACGAATTTCCAAAAGTTTAGTATGCGCTGTCCGAGACGTAGTTGGGAGGATTGCCTTAAATCTGATTCTGTGGGCTGGGCTTGGGCGGTGGTCGTTGTACGAATTTGTGTAGGTAACTGTTGAGGCGTCGAGTTCCAGAAGGTACTATATCCATGCTAGGAAATTTTACAGAAACCGCGAAAATCTCTCATTCCTCTAATATTTAACCAAATTATTTGATTCTTTTCGCATTAAAAACTTTTTTTTTTTTTTATTCGTATATATTACAATTTGTCATAATAGACAATAATAATAGTGCTACAGGATCTCATTCATACAATATTTACAATATAAACAAAATGAAAGTCAAATTACATAAAATAAAATAAAAATAAATAAACGTATACAATAACAAAATTTGTAGACAAAAGAAATAAAGTTAACAAATACATAAACAAAATATGTCACATTCATACCTAAGTACAATATTTACAATCAGCTCGGGAACCCCGGACGGGGCTTGTCCCCCCACTTATGGAAGGACAAGCAGAGTCCAAAGGATCCCAGCGCCTCCCTCTCAGTCGCATCACTGGTGAGAGCCAGCGGAAGCTAAGTGAGGGCACCACAGCCACAACCACACCGCACATGAGAGGAGAATCTGACCAGTGTCAGAACTCCAGAATAGATGTTTTACAATATGTCTCGGGGCCACTGCCGTTTCAACCTTCTAGGTGGGTTGTATGGATGAGTGAAGCTGGATAGGGATCGTGCTAGAGGATTAAGATGATGAATGAGGTTCTGGTGGAATTTGGAAAATTTGGATGGAATTACGTCTGAAATAAATGGAACATCAAAGTCGTGGTGCAAGGTATAGTTGGATACATAATAAGGAGCATTTACTATTATTCGCAGGACTTTGGATTGAAAGGGTTGAATGCGTTTGATGTTAGAACGTTTAGCTGTCCCCCACAGTTCAAGTCCGTAGGTCCAGATGGGCTTTAGTATTGTCTTATAAATTAAGAGTTTGTTGTCAACTGTATGTTCAGATTTTCTGTTTATTAGTCTGTATAACTGTCCGAATCGTCTGTTGAGTTCTTTTCGTTTAAGTCTTGTATGAGGGTTCCACGTCAGTCATTTGTCAAGTAGTAAGCCAAGATAGCGGACTGTATCAGAAGGAGGAATTGGAATGGAATTGAAGTAAACTGGCGGACAGGATTTTCGTCGAAAGGTGAAGGTTACGTGTTTGCATTGGGCTTCATTCACCTTAATGCGCCAAGCATTACACCAGTCTTCGATTAGACAAAGGTGTCTTTGCAGGATTAAGGAGGCTGTTTCGGGGTCGGAACTGGATCATAGGATTGCGGTGTCGTCTGCAAATGTCGCCAGAAAGGTGTCAGGATGATTAGGAATATCAGCGGTGTAAAGGATGTAGAGAACGGGTCCCAGGACGCTGCCCTGAGGAACACCGGCCTCAACGGGATAAAAGTTGGAAAATTCTACACCACAGCGTACTTGAAAGGAGCGGTTTGAGAGATAGGATCTTAGAATGAGGTAGAGAGACTGGGGTAAATGCGTTTTAAGCTTGAAGAGTAATCCGGCGTGCCATACCCGGTCAAAAGCTTGCGCTATGTCCAGAAACGCACCATAACAATACTCTTTGCATTCGAGGGCTGAGGAAATATGGTCTACAACTCGGAGTCCTTGTTGAACAGTGGAATGATGAGGACGGAAACCAAACTGGTGGGAAGGAAGGTTTTGAGATTCTAATATAGGCAGGATTCGTTTTAGAAGGAGCTTTTCAAAGATTTTTGAGAGGATGGGGAGTAGACTAATAGGTCTGTAGGATGAAGTGTTACTGGAAGGTTTACCTGGTTTTAGGAATAGAATGATTGTGGAATGTTTCCATAAGAGAGGAAAATAGGTGGTGCGAAGAATGCAGTTGTAGATGTATGTAAGAAAAATAATGGCTTTCTGGGGAAGTTGTTGCAGGATCTGGGGGGTAAGGAGATCGTGTCCAGGAGATTTACGAAGGATCAGTTTTTGAAGAAGATATTTCACCTCAGATGGATTAATAGCTTTAGGAGGTGAGGAAAGAGGTATTGGTGAGAAAAGGAATTCTTGAACTGTTGTGGTATGATTTCTGTTGGATTCCGGGTGAGGAGTGAATACTTTGGAGAGGTGTGTGGCGAATTCCTCGGCTTCATCTTCATCAGACGCAGCCCAGGAGTCATCACCACGCCGGAGAGGATGGGAAACTTTATGGTATTTTAGGATCTTTTTGGTCACATTCCACAGGGAATTATCTCTAGCTGATAGAGAGGAGAGGTAGGAATTAAAGGACTGGGAACGGAAGGTCGCCAACTCCCGCTTTAATTGCCTACAATAAAAGTTATAGGATCGGCGATCTGTTGGGTGTCGGGTTCTTTGCCATAATGATCTGGCTCGGCGTTTTGCATGGATGAGGTCAGCTAGGTGTTGAGGTAAATGGTTTTGCTTAGGAGTTGTATTGGAGTGCTTAGAAGAGGAGGCAGTCCAGACAGCTTGCTGAATGGAGGTAGTAAAGGAGTAGACGGAATCATCAAGGTCATCCGGGGTTTCGAGGGTCACACTGAGGTCAATATTATTGGTCAGGATTTGGCGGAAGAGGTTCCAGTTGACAGGGCCTCGGATAAATGATGGTGGAATGGGTTTCGGAATAGTAGTTAGGGATACTTTAAGGATCAGTGGACTATGGTCAGAGGATAGTTCATCAAGGCGAGTTCCGGAATAGTTCAGGGAGCCTAATCCGCTGTGGATGAAGAAGTCGAGGATATCTGGATTACGATTAGGATCTGTTGGCCAGTAGGTAGGGGAGTCAGGAGGTAGGAGGTTAAAATGTCGGGAATTCAGAGCAGTCAGCAAATTTCTTCCGCGAGAATTCGTGGTTCTAGAACTCCACTGCTGGTGCTTGGCGTTCAAATCTCCACCCAGAATGAAATTATTTCCTAAGGAATTGTGGAAGGATGCAAATTTGGTGTTGGAAATGGAGTGTTTGGGAGGGCAATATGCTGATGTGAGGGTTACCGGATAGGAAAAAGTCTTGATTACTATTGCTGTGGCTTGCAGGAAATCATAGGTAGGAAGGGGGAGCAAATGAAGAGAGAGGGATTGGTGGACAATGATAGGAGAACCGGCATGAGCTTTTCCGTCTGGGTGGTCTGTACGGTATGTGATGTATTGCGGTATTTTAAAAAACTGTTTAGTGGATAGTCTAGTTTCAGTAATAAGTGCAACGTCAATTGTTTTGTCTTGCAACAACGCTGACAGTTCGTCGGTGTGATTTCTAACACCATTCGCATTCCAAAGGAGAATGGATAAGGAGTTAGGAGAATTCATTTAAGGATTTTTTAAGGTAGGGATTAGATTTGACTCTAGATTAGTAAGGAGTGATATTAGCGGCATTACGAGAGATTTAATTTCGGAGATGAAGGATGTCATGAGACTGGTAAGGTCTGTGACATTTGATGGAGAAGGGATATGAGAGATTTGATGTTGAGGAGTTTTTTGAAGAATAGGTAAATTTTGCGGAATAGTTTGTTGTTGAATGGATAGAGAATGCTGAGGTAAACGTTGTTTCGGCAGGGCCTCGGCTTCATTACTCTGGTCCCCACCTCCAAGTAAGTGGGCAAATGAAACATTGGAATCTACAAATTTAGATGGTTCTCTTCTAGTTCTTGTTATTCTTGCTGTTTCTGGTTCTTGAGGTTTTTGAAATCTGGTCTTTAGATTTTTATATATTTGGCATCCCTTGTAGTTGGCTGGATGGTCCTTGAGGCAATGAGCACATACTGCGGGTGATGACTTCGGTTTAGTGCATTCTCCTGTCCTATGCTCTTCTCCGCATTTCACACAGCGTGGTATATGGTGGCAATAAGATTTAGTATGGCCATATGCCTGACAATTATGGCATTGGACTATATCCTTCTTCATATAGGGCTTCTCAACTCTTACACAGGTGTAGTACAGCCGTTTAAGATCGTCGATTTTTTCGACTCCTGTCGATGGTTATAGATCAACAAAAAACATTGGAAGTTGAACTTTATCTTTCAAAACGTTGGTGACGTGGCGCACCTTATATCCCATCTCCATCAGTCTCCATCTCCATCTTCTTTAATAACTTCAGTTGGTGCAGAGGGATGCAAGTTTCTTATTACAACCCTCAGTGCTCTCTCCTGGCGTAGCTGATAAGTATGGAACTCGACTTTGGTGTCTGTCAGATATTTTACTACTTTCCTGTAGGTTTCAGCACTATCCGGAGATACTTTAGTGTCACTTGTTCTATTCAGACATGAGTAGCTACCAGGGTTGGTTAATTTATTGAGTTGTGCACAAAGAAGTTGAAAATTTTTAATATTTTTGACAAATATCGGGGGAGGTGGTGGTTCCCTGGGTATAGGGGCAGATTCCATGTCTTCTTTTTCACTATGGAGGATTTGAAATGGATTCGGTGTGAAAAAAGGAGACTCATCTGTCATCTCCTGTGATGATGGGCCAGGCTGGGGTTCAGATTTCAGAGTGTTACTTGAAGGGTTCGCTTGTGTTGGTAATTTCTTATTGTTATCACTACGGGGTCTTTGTTTAGTGGGAGACGAATTTGAACCTGCTGATCTTGATCTTTTACTTGACGTTTTAGAAGACATCACTTGATGAAAATATCGCATTTCATAAAAAAAAAATAGTAATATAAGAATGTTAAAGGAAAACAAGTAATAAGTATATAATCCCAATACCAGCAATCAGCCGATATGAGGAAATATGGCTACCCTTTGTGTCAAGCCTATTGACTTTGCATTCACTGTTTGCGGTAAAAAAAACAACTAACCGAAATAATACTCCAAACCTTACTGCTGTTGATGTCCAAAAAGCTGGCAGCTTTTTCGAGACTGGAATCAATGAAAATCCTTTTGAAAAATCAAAAATCTCAGAGACGAAGTTAAGTGCGACTGTTACCATCTGGCGCATCAGCTGATGCATTAAAAACTACAATTATTTTTTGACTATGTAAATAACACTATTTTAAAGTTATAGAATTTAATGTTTTAGTATCATTAGAAAGGAAACTGAGTGTATAATTAGTGTCTTTAGAGAAAATAGCATTTTTATTCGTGTTTTTAACGGACTTGGGTTTTCATTAGATAAAATAAAATAGAAGATTTAGATAAAACTAAATAGTGAGGATACAAATATATCGAAAGTTCAATTTGGTTAAAAATATCCTGTAGTAGCTTTTGGAAATCAAAGACTCAATTGGTGGTGTGAGGTTTATACCTTCGAGTCCGTTAAGCATATTATTATTAGTAGTAATAATAAAAATGCCTATAATGGATAGTTATAAGTTAAACATCCGGCTAGTTGGTCTTAGTGAGAAAGTTGTAGCATCTATGTATCTTCCGGCGTATTTTAAATAGTTGACATATACTGAAATTCTGAAATTAAAAATTGTGGATATAATTAGTTAACCGTTTGAACTATTTATTACAAAAAATAGTTGAAATTTTTTAGTTGCTTCATTTACTGAACGCCATCCGGACTAATTCCTTCCAGAAATAAAAAATAAATTTTATTCTAAGATATTATAATTTTTTTTTTGTTTTGATTTTTGTATGATTTATTTATCGTCAACAATACAACAAAAATTGAGAGTAAAAAAATGGTAAGACAAAAGACGATGGAGCCGGCTATAGCTTTGAGATCTAATCAATGGTTATAGGTTGGGCAGTTACTGGGAGGCCATTGGGCCAGTAATTTGGCCACAGGTGGGCACTAAGGTGGCTTCAGGTCTTGCCAAAGATAAACTGTTCTTGGGGCTAAGGGAGGGGGAAGTTTTATTCAACTCAATTAAAAAAATTTTCGCTGAGTTATCAATGTACAGTGTGCTTCGTAATTGCATGGCACTATTTTAGGTATCTCTATCTCATTTATTAAACAGATATCAAAGGTTAATGATTTATTATTTATTTACTACATTGAGACTAAATGTTCAAAGTTTAACTCGTTTAATACAGAATAACAGGTTTTAATCACCTGATAAACAAAGGATTTTGCAGGTCTCTGTTGTTTTCTTCCGAATGTTTACATATTTAAAGTAAACAGTTACTAATCCCCTACCTTTGTATTATAAACATTAGCTTCCCAATCAATTACCCACTTTTTAGTATACCTCCAAATATGAACATGAAAACACGCGATTTTCGAGTAATATTTTTGTACGAGTTTAAACCCGTCCATTCAGCAGCTGAGGCCGCTAGAAATATTTGCAAGGCGTTTGGGAAAGGGAGTGTTAATGAACGGACCATTCGCCGTTGGTTTGCTAAGTTTTCAGCTGGGGATACCGACTTGGAAAACTTACCCCGAGGAAGACCTTCGTCCGTAATAGACAACGATGTCCTTAAACATACAGTAGAAGGAAACCCCTACCAAACAGTTAAAGGACTCTCAGCACAACTAAATGCAAGTGCATCTATCGTTTCCAGTGATTTAAAGTGTATTGGGAAAGTAAAAAAGCTCGATACATGGGTACCTCATGATCTCACTGAGCGACAGCAAGATCCCATGTTTCAAATCACACCGTGCAAAAATCTAAAGAACTGGGCTACGAAGTTCTTCCGCTCCCACCATATTCTCCCGACTTGTCTCCAACAGATTACCACTTGTTCAAGAATTTAGACAACTTCCTCAAAGGAAAACTTTTTGAAAATGATAATCAACTGAAAGGTGCATTTTCAGATTTTGTTTCACTTCAAAGCTCAGAGTTTTTCAGTTCGGGGATAAAAAAGTTGGTATCACGTTGGGAAAAATGTATAGAAAAAGAAGGTAAATACTTCGAATAAAATTATCTTGTTTTCATATCGTATTTTTAATAAAAATCCTTTACCTTGAAAACGGACATTTCATGTGACACAACCCAATAGTAATGTTGTAAATATTCGTATTAAATCTTGCACAAAAAAGTGTGGGTTGCTGTGTGATTCATCAGGAATATCATAACAGATGGCAAAATTGAAATTCACTTCTCGAATGTGAACGTCTTGGGAGTATATTGGGGCTCGGAATGGGAATCCAGCATTGACTCATTCATGAGAATGTGATTACAGTAGCCGTGGAGCGGGCATCAATCAGAATTCTTGTAGAGTGCGTTGAGTATGTAGTTTATTTGATTGCGGTATGGAGCTACAAAATTTCAGTGGTCAACCTATTAATTTTGTGGAAATACTAAAAAATAGAAATTGACACTGCCGTCTCTTAATATCATTCGCCGACCGTACAATTCCGGCCTGAGTGTGTTGCATTTTATTTCTTGGCGTTTTCACATTATAACTATTTAACCTTCCCGCTGTACGTTGTTTACCAGTAAAATAACTTGGAAGATTTTGATTTAATTATCCTAGATTTTCCTCATTATCCAGTTACAACCTGCCGTGTGATTTATTGCGAAGAATCTTAGTACTTCATTTGATTTTTTTATTATTCCATCTTTGATTTTTTACGTGCCCTGACAAATTTAGAACCCCCACACCCCTCCCCTAGATCACTCTCTGCTACAGACATTAATGGACTTCAACCAAAGTGAAAATAAAATAAATCCTCTTGAACATGTTCATACCTATATAGAAAATTAAAAGTTGTTAATTCACCTTCTTTTTAATCGCCTTGGAGGGTTATCAGGGATATCTGAGGAAGATAAATTACGGACAAGTGGATTTGTATGGGCAGGAAGTTTAGAATGAAAAGAGGAGTATCTATCACGGGCTATGTCTGCAACAAATGGGATGTTAAGGTCATTATGAATGAGTTGATTTGTAACAAAATAAGGAGCAATCAGGATTTTGGATTTTAAGGACTGGATGCGGGAGGAATTAGATGGTTTCGTAGAGCCCCAAAGCTCGATTCCATATGTCCAAATAGGTCTGATATAGAGTCTTTTGTAATATACTGGAAGTTTTGAACGTTTGTCTAGTAATTGTTCTAGTAATCGATATCTTTCAGCAGTTTCTTGTCGTTTCAGTCTTGTGTGAGTATCAAACTAAATTTTAAAAATATTTTATTTGTGATTTTCCAAAACTTCATTTAAAAATAATCTGGTGTGGGCAACACACAACTTTCCCTTACCTCGGCTGTTATACTTAATTTAAGAACTATTAAATAACCCTAAATTTAGTTTCGTTGGAAATATAAATTATATGTATATTAAAGAATATAGCAATATCAATTTGTTACGTATAATCATCAGTTATAATTGATGTAAAAGTCTAAAAGTAAAAGTCTAGTTGTCAGTTTACATTTTAAATTAGATAATATCTAATAGATAATAATAATAAATAAGATATATATATATATATATATATATATATATATATATATATATATATATATATATATATATATATACTTGTTTATGTTAAAAAAAGCAAAAATTACAATAAAAAAATATTTTGTTCTTTTCTTCTTTAGTTGGTTATTAAATTGGTTCAACTTATATATTAAGCCGTATTTTATCAAGACTAATAAGATTATATTTGTAATTTTTCTGCATTTATAAAGTTAAAGGTACTTTAGAACAAAAAAATTTAAAATATCGACATTTAAGCCTTACCAAAAAATTTCACTCAGAATTAAACCTAGATGCTATTAGAGAGCATTAAGTTTTACATCGATATAGCGAGTATAAAAATAAAAATTGTCGTATCATTTTATTAGATAATCGTTGAAAGGTGCAAAATTGATGGTGTAAAGTAGAACTATCGGTCAGCAGATTTAAGGGAAATAGTTGTAACATCTCGGGCGTGTAGTTGTCTTAAACATGAAATTTTACTTTCGTACCACTTTAAGTTTTCGTGCTAAACCTACCACAGACACTCAGAATTTTTTTTGGACTTAGTTATCTGGACACAGGAAACCCTGAGACGTATATTTTCGTCGAAAACTGGAATAGTAAAATTCTCACGATCACAATACTTTCCCTTACTATATATTTCATACACAGTTAAGTGAAAGTAAAAATACTATTTGTAGTGAACCGAAATATAGACCCAAAGATAAAAGAGATAAAGTATAATTTTTCTAAAGCCCTTGAGAAAAAAGAGTGATTAATGACCCTCGCAGATTACTACCGCCAGGGTATCAAAAGTACAGACCTCTTTGAATTTTCTTTTTCCCACTTTTCTAAATGGGTTGAAGAGAGAAGAGGCGACCCGATAATGGTAAGGGATTGCGGGATCGAAGGGGAGCAATTAGGGCTTTTTGCCATCCCTTAAAATTACCACATCCCCTAAATAGGTGGCCTTTCTAATAGATACCCCAAACATTGTTTCTTGTCGTAAATTCCGAATATTTGCCCGAGGTAATTCCTTTATCTCAGCGCTTCGTAACGGAAGGGCTTATCTCGGGAAAATAGGGAATTGGCAGGGGGTAGTAAAACTGAATAATTGAAATTCGGCACCGCTGATGGAGCTCGATATATATAGCCGCAGCTCTTAGACCCTAGTTCTAGAAAAGATGGATCCATTATACCTGAGCATCCGATATGATTCAAGACTCTCAGAGATAAATAGGAAATTTCGTTTGTTATTTTATTGTACGTCAATATATGTAGCTAAATGGACGTTGATACAGTGAGTCCAATTTTTTTCATGTCTATTTTAATTAGGATAGGGATCTTTAACGAGTACCTGACATCGGACAGACTCAAGACCACTCTTCTACGTCCTCTCCCAAGGACTGGATATTTATAACAAAGGATTCTCTACTCCCTGTGAAACGTGGCCGCTTACTTTGAAGGATGAACAACGGCTTTATGTTTTCGAAAATAAGGTACTGCGTAAAATATTTGGTCCGAAGAGGGATTGGGCCTCTGGGGAATTTAGAAGATTGCACAACGCGGAATCGCGGATCTTGTATCCTGTGAATATAAGTGAGTTTATAGCATTGTGGAGACTCAAATGGGCGAGTAAAGTTGTTGGGCTCGGTTAGGAACGAATTCTGAGAAAGTTTGTATTCGCTGATCCAACTGGTAGCCGTCCGAAAGGTAGGCCGAAGGCGTTAAGGCTGATCTCGGGGGCTTGGGCTTGAACATTGAACGAGTCTGTGTAGGCGGAATGTGGTGGTATCGGCATCGAACCTTCGGGTTCGTTAACCCTATTATTATTATTATTATTGGAATAATAAATTACCTAAAACTCCGAATTTTCACCCTCCTTTGCATTTTTTAATCGCTGTTTCAGTATTATTGTACGGACTATATCGAAAGAAGTTAAATGTTGTTTGTATTACAAACATCTGGTGCCGTCAACCCACGACTTTCACTTATCTCGGCTGTTAAAACCTTTTAATTTTTTTTTTTTTTTTTAAGCTGATCATCAAATTCTTTCTAACTTTATATTTAGTTGCTTTTTGTTAATCCCAATAAGATGTGGTTATTTTTTTTTAATCTACACAATAAAACTTACATTAGAGGAACAAGCTTTAAAATATCGGCATTTAAGCCCTGTTAGACTATTTCAATCATAATGAAACATAGATGACCTTAAAGCTGATTAAAGTTTGCATCGATATAGCAAGTTTAATCAAAATCGTCAGAGCCGTTTTTGCTAAGAGGCGTTTAATGCATTGAATGAAGTAGCACTTACAATACATTCATTTTTGGTTTTTTTTTTTAGTAACAACCAAAATATTCACTATAAATAATTTATATGACAGAAAACGTTTGCCGGGCCAGCTAGTATAATATAGAATTGCTTTAGTTTTACTGTTACCTTGTGAATTAATAAAATTATTTTATTTGCTAACTATTGCGATCTTCTCCATTAAATAATTTCCGATTCAAATTATTCGATCTAACAGGACCATATTCCAAAGGATCCAATAGAAATGAATTTGAATTGAAATATTAATAGCCTGCCCATGGGAATCATATGTCCCGGTTTTTCCCTTAGCTATGTTCATTCCGTCTTTTGTTTTCCGATGAAAGCAATCTCATCTGTCATTCACCAAGCCTAGATCCTCTCAATTGAAATGTAATTGCGAATTCATATTCCCAGCTATTGCTGAGTTATTGGTGAGTTATTCACAGCGGATGAGGAATATGTAAAGTAGTAGATGGGCCAACGTGATTATTTTGTTCGAAAAAAAAATTGGTTAAATCCTGTCGTAAAAGAAGAAAACTAAAGTAATCTAATAAGTAATATTTATGTTACTGTGTACTAAATGTTCAAGATAAAAAAAGAAGTCTTCTGTAGGACTAGACAAAACAAGATAACAACCATATGCCGAAGATTTAAAATATAGCAATATCTGGTAAAATAAATGATAAAACACACAAAAAATTATTAAGCTATATAACATGATCAAATAAATAAATAAATAAATATATATATATATATATATATATATATATATATATATATATATATATATATATATATATATATATATATAATTATGTTATTGTAAGTGCTACTTCATTCAATGCAATAAACGCCTATTAGCAAAAACGGCTCTGACGATTTTGAATAAACTTGCTATATCGATGTAAACTTTAATCAGCTTTAAGATCATCTATGTTTCATTATGATTGAAATAGTCTAACAAGGCTTAAATGCCGATATTTTAAAGCTTGTTCCTCTAATGTAAGTTTTATTAAGTAGATTAAAAAAAATTAACCACATCTTATAGAGATTAATAAAAAGCAACTAAATATAAAGTTATATGTATATATATATATATATATATATACTAAAACAAATGTTTAATTGCTTTATGCGTTTCATATTTGGGATATCCAGAGACACCTCTATCACCCGATTTTACAAAGAATTAAAGTGGCTTTACCCTTCCTTCCGCCGTAAGTACATCCTACCATCCTTCCTCTACCAAGTTATCCAACCCTGATGTCCCTTTTACATCTCGGATCTCCCTAAATTCAAATCCTCCGTTCGTCCCCGTAACACGGCCTTCTGATCTGTATATAACGTCCCATTGATCTACAGCTTTCGATAGATCATTCTTTATCCGATCCGCATCCCTATGGAACTCCATTCCCCCTAATATCCGTGACTCTTAAACTTTTTGAACATTTAAATCCCGTCTTTTCAGCCATTTCTTGAAAATTCAATTCCCAAATAATCCCTAGTAGGTGCTAATTTCAGGGAAAACCAACAAATAAAGCAGACAAATTCGTTTATTTATTTAACTTTCATATTCATGGATACATTATGCAGCAAATATATAATTTTATAATATATATATATAATTTTACAAACATATAAAAGCATTGTAATTTCTTTTACTTTTTTTTTTTTGAACTGTATATTTTTCTTTATAATGATATTATATTTTTAATTATATTTTATTATCTGTTCTCATTTTAATTTATATATATATATATATATATATATAATATATATATATATATTTAATATATATTTTTTTTTATTTTTTTTTTTATTTAATTTTTTTTTATTTTTTTCACATTTTATTAGAAGTTGTCTTTTGGGTTATTTTATTTGTTCATTTTATTAACTTAATTCTGTTGTTATTTTTACTTATATTTATATTTTTAATTATTTTACTCTAAGACTCTAGTCTTAAGAATTTTTTATTATAAATTTTTTTTTCTTGTTTTCACATTTTATTAGATGTTGTCTTTTGGGTTATTTTATTTGTTCATTTTATTAATTTAATTCTGTTGTTATTTTTACTTATATTTATATTTTTAATTATTTTACTCTAAGACTCTAGTCTTAAGAGTTTTTTATTATAAATTTTTTTTTCTTGTTTTCACATTTTATTAGAAGTTGTCTTTTGGGTTATTTTATTTGTTCATTTTATTAATTTAATTCTGTTGTTATTTTTACTTATATTTATATTTTTAATTATTTTACTCTAAGACTCTAGTCTTAAGAATATTTTTTATTTCCTGTAATATTATTCTTAAGTTACTCGTCCCAGAATAAATAAAGAATTATTATTATTATCATTATATACATACATGTGAATAGTTGAAGTTTAAAATTTTATAATCAGATATGAGTGTTACGTAGATTAAATAAATCAATTAAATGCAAAGATTAATCAGTCAAAAAAGAATGTATAAATACACATATTAAAATGAATTATACGTGAGCATTTATACCCTCTACAAGTACCTTGAATCTCACATTTATATATTAGAAATAAATATAAATTCTACATATTTATTAACAAAATTTTTATTATTTTATCAATTCTTAAAGTAATAAGTACCGCTGTGTTTTTCCAAACAAATTTATAAAATAATGTAAATTTGATTAAACATACATGTTTTTTTAAATTATATATTAATCATATATTGTGGCAACATTCTAAGATATCATTATTATGACAAGGCTGGATTCTTAAACCAATATTTGGGGATGAGTTTTACCACTTGCCAATCTTCATTATTTCTTGCCGTTTGTTAACGTTTTAGTTAGAGCTAGATCACGTTTTCAGGATTTGTATAAAACAATTGAAAAGGCCAAACATTGGTCTGTTTCCTCGAAATAACAAAGGGTATAACTAGCTCAAAGCAGTACATGCTTAGGCACAATAAGTCGAACTATAGCCGTCAGATTGAACCAGCCAAGGGAAAGGCTAATAAACGTGGGGGTACTGTTGCATCAAAGCAAATTACATCCCAGCCGTGGATATCAAGTAGCCCCTGTAATCAAAGGCATCGGCAGTCTGGAAATAGGAAGACGCATTGGGTAGATGTGAACAAGACATCTGATAATGTGGTATTTTTAATGTTGGAGTAAGGTATGAGACCGCTTCGTGAGAGCTAGGTTGGTGAAAAGCTGGAACAAATTTAGGCTATAAGACCCTCATGAGGCCAGTAACAGGAAATGCATGTGAGGCATAGGCATTAAAAAAATCTGCAGCTGATAAGATTGTGAGGTATTGAGGCGCATTCTAGGCCCTTTAAAAGAAAACGAGGTATAGCATCGTAGAAATAATATAAAACTATACTAGATATATAAAGGTTGTCAATGTTAGGATAGAGCATGAAAAGAGTATAAAATGTTAGGATAGAGCATGAAAAGAGTATAAAAACCGCCTAAAGTTTCTGTGCTGCTTTCCTTGGGAAACACTTCAATTGACTTCACCAAGCTTTTCCAAAACATTGCTAGCAGTGAGTTTATTTAAGGAATTTGCACGTCCTTCAATTGTGAATTCAGGAGTTCTTGTAGAATGAGATGGATTTATCTACAGGAAATCCGTGAAGCAGTCTCTACCAGCCTATTCTGGCTACTATATTCAGTTAAAGTGGCTTTATCCCTATGGCTTTGATTTTCTATGCTACCAAGAGGGGAAGGAGCGGTGAGGAGGGGGGGGGGGGAGGGGGAGGTTTGACGATTGAATTTTGATGCAGAGAAATTAGCAGCTAGCTTTGTCACCTCTTCAGGTAAAAGTCCAAAATAAATCGTAAAGCATCTCAATAAAATTAATTTTACATTTAATATTATAAATACAAGTTAACATGTTAATAAAAACCGGTAAAATAATAGAACTCGAATTAAATACCGATAAGACGAAATATATGATTAGTAGCAGAAACGGTGGCGATCTTGGTGATATTGATGTATCAGGGCATACTTTTGAACACGTAGAGAAATTCAGGTATTTAGGTTCAATGATAACAAGAAAAAAATGAAATCCAGGAAGAAATAAAGTCCCGGTCAAAAGTGGGAAATGCGTGTTATTATTCAGTTGCTAAGTTACTTAGTTCACGGCTTCTATCGAAAAACTTAAAGTTTGCTGGGCTCGATGAGGAGCGGATTCCGAGAAAGTTGGTATTCGCTGATCCGACTGGTAGGCGTCTGAAAGGCCGAAGCGTCGATGGGAGGATTGCGTTAAGGCTGATCTCGGGGGCTTGGGCTTGAACGGTGAACATTGGACGAGTCTGTGTAGGCGGAATTTGGTGGTATCGGCATCGAACCTTCGGGTTCGCTAAGCCTATTATTATTATTATTACTATATAATAATATTGTTATATTGTAGCTTAGTAATTATTATATATAAAGTCTTGGTCATAGAAAATACATCACATAAGCTTGTTTTGTTTTTTTAAAGAATTTGATATTTTTGTTTTTCTTTGTAATGCCAATGGACATTTTCTCTTCATGTCTTTTTCATGTATTTCTGTTAGCTAATTTACTTGATATATTAACTAATACAGTTGTAAATTTCAATAAGCATTTTCTATGACCCCGACTGTATATAAATATATATATACTAAAACAAATTTTTAATTGCTTTATACGTTTCATCTTTGGGATATCCTAAGACACCTCTATCTCCCGATTTTACAAATAGTTAAAGTTGCTTTACCCTTCCTTCCGCCGTAAGTACTTCCGGGCATCCTTCTTCTACCAAGTTATCCAATCCCGATGTCCCTTTTACATCCCGGATCTCCTTAAATTCAAATCCTCCGTTCGTCCCCGTTACACCCGCTCGCGGCCTTCTGATCTGTATATAACATCCCATTGATCCACAGCTTTCGATAGATCATTCTTAATCCGATCCGCATCCCTATGGAACTCCATTCCCCCTAATATCCGTGACTCTTAAACTTTTTGAACATTTATATCCCGTCTTTTCAGCCATTTCCTGACAATTCAATTCCCAAATAATCCCTAGTAGGTGCTAATTTCAGGGAAAACCAACAAATAAAGCAGACAAATTCGTTTATTTATTTAACTTTCATATTCATGGATACATTATGCAGCAAATATATAATTTTATAATATTTATAATTTTAGAAACATATAAAAGCATTGTAATTTCTTTTTTTTTTTTTAAACTGTATATTTTTTTTTATAATGTTGTTATATTTTTAATTATATATTATTATATGTTCTCATTTTAAAATATAAATATATATATATAAAGCATGTGTAAGGCGTTTTCACCTCAAAAGAGGAGTGTGAGAGGGCAATTTTTTTAATTCCATTTCTTTAATGTATATAATGGGAAGGGAGAAGGGGAGGCCGGTGTTTCCTTGCGGTTATATACACTAACATTAAATGAACTAAGAATATCTTGTTATTCTAGTTTTATTGAAAACCGAGAGGCTCTTTAATATTGCGTCTTTATTCGTTTAATGATAAGAAACCAGATCATGTCATTTATTTTATTCTGTCACACTATCCCCTATATTTATCATGGAATGATATTGAAATTATATATTTTTGAATATTATACAATTTTTTTTTTTTTTTCTGGGGTAATAAAGGAAGGTTCCATCAGCCGTCAGGTTTTCCCCAATTTTCAGTTTACGAAAAAAATGTTTTGATAAAACTTGTTATGTTAATATCAACTATGATCTTATTGAAATGAGTATGAATTCCGAAATTGCATTATACCTTCCTCTCGATTGGTTTTAATTTTGTTTATTTGAAATAATTATCTGTTTCTCGTTGATAGGAGAGGACAAATAAATAAATATTGATTGGTATTGTTTGAAACCGCCCTTTGTACGGGGCCTCGTATTTGTTATTGATAATTTGTGGTTAGTGTACGACCAGCAATTGGCGTTGCAAAACACATACAAGTCATTATTTGCGAAACAACATCCGATGTAGGAAGCAGTTTTAGGAAAATAAATATCAGTAAATTCGAAATTATTTCCCAACTTCCATGCTTGGAACGTTCTATGAGATAAATTTAAAAAATATATATATGAATTAATAATATCTGGTGAAAGCAACACACAGCTTTCACTTCTGAAAATCAATTTTTACATTTAAAGATATAAATTGAGTAAATGTTAAAACATAGTGCGTGTAACACATGAGTTTCACTTACCTTACAAGTTAAAATAAATTTTAGAATTTTTTTTTAAATATATTTTTATTGAAATTTACAACTATACAAAAAATTCATGAAAGTAAATATACTGAAATGTTATAACACATGAAATGAACATGAAGAGAAACTGCCCATTGGCAGCACTCTTTGGTAGTGAGGCTAAACAAGAAGGTCTCCAGGCCATCTTCATTTCAGACGCCCCGGAGGATTATCAGGAATGGAAGAGGAAGCAAGGATTGAAACTAATGGATTAGAGTGGAAGGGGAATTTTTCATGGAAGGTGTGATACCTGGTACGGGCCAAATTAGCAACATATGGAACATTAAGATCAATGTGGATGATTTTATTCCTGACAAAGTAAGGAGTGTTAAGGATTTTGGATTGTAAGGATTGGATACGGGAAGAGTTTGATGGTTTAGAGAGCCCCAAAGCTCTACTCCGTAGGTCCAGATAGGCTTTATGATGGTCATGTAAATGAGTCTTTTGTAGTTAACTGAAAGGTTAGAGCGTCTGTCTAGTAAGTGTTGGAGTAGCCGAAATCTTCGTGCAGTTTCTTGTCTCTTCAATCTTGTATGCGGATTCCATGTCGTTTGTCAAGCAGGAGTCCTAAATATCGGATCTGTTCAACCGGGACAAGCGGAATATCATTAAAGGACACTGGAGGGCAGGATGTCATAGGTTTTCGACGAAGGGTAAAGGTAATTTGTTGGGATTTATTGGAATTTATTTTAATTCTCCAATTCTGACACCATACATCAAGGTCTCTGATGTGGGATTGGGCTGTTTGAGAGGCGATTGTAGGATCGTTATTAACCGATAACACGCAAGTGTCATCGGCAAAGGTAGAAAGGAATGTGTTAGGATGGGTTGGGATATCAGCTGTATATACTGTGTAAAGAATGGGTCCTAGGATACTGCCTTGAGGAACCCCAGCAGACTGGATGAAAAGAGATGAACAGGAACAATTGTGGTTTATTTTGAAGGATCTATCAGAGAGGTAGGACTGGATGATTAGGAAGTATGTAAGAGGAAGGAATTTACGGAGTTTGTACAACAGTCCCGGGTGCCAGACTCGGTCAAATTTAGAAGATTAATTATATTATTTATTAAAACTTACGACTGTACTTCAGAATACAACAAGTAAATATGATATAAGAAAAATTACACAAAACAGACTTGTAGAAGAGCTACGCATTGGTAGCACTCCTGTAACTGTTCTAAAACCGAAGGTCTCGAGGCCATCTTATTTTCAGACGCCTCGGAGAATTGTCAGGAATGGAAGATTAAAAGTAGTGGTTTAAAGCGAGAGTCAGAAAATGAAAGTTGGAAAAAGAATTAAATCCTGTTTCGATGGAAACCTTTATTTTAGATTACTTACCCAACAATATTAATGATTATATATAATTAAAAAAATAATTATATATTTTAATAAATCTCGGAAAGGCGTGAATAGAGCACTAGTTAGTTTTCTCCGGGTCCTGGGGTATGGAGACCCTCCTAGGTCAGCCTCTATAAAGTGGGAATCCAAAATTTAGAAAAAACCTGGCGGCTGAGCGTGATGTAGGCCTAATCACCTTCTTCAACGGCACGAACCTTTGTATGTACTGACCCGAAGACCCTTCAAGGTATAAGCCTTTAAGTGAATCTGTACTTGAATGCCCGACTATAGACCCTAGTATCGAATAAATCCGAAAAATTCTAAATCAAACTATACTTGAGCGCGCGATCTTTAAATCAACAATACGATCAGTATACGAAGCTAATGGGGTTTAATTACAGACCCCAGTATTGAAGAAATCCGAAAAGATTAATTATATTGAAATTTGGGCCCGCGATATTTAAATAAAAAAAATAAAAAACGTTGCAAATTGTTACACAACCATTTATTATTTCCAAATAACTATATTAGCGTAAAACTGTTTATAAAGTTATTTATAGACAGTTAACTAATATGAAGAGTAATAAAAATTCGAAGGAAAATGGCGTAAAATGGAATATTATTGTTGCTAGTATACAAATGCTACTTCTCTCTTATTTCTTAATTGATTAAAATGATTTTTTTTTAAATTTTCTAGGCGATTTAATTCTCGATTGAGTAGAACTATCAGCAGAACATTTTAATAATTTAGCCTCACGGATTTTTTTGTCGGGTTCAACGTACCTTGAAACCCAAGCCCTTAAATTTAGAGAGGGGGTATTTTTTTTTTTTTTTTTTGTCGATTACAAGGGTTCATTATTCAAAACAATAAATCAAAATTATTTATAATAGACTATTTTACTATTATTTTCTTTCCTTTTGAGTTTATTCAAACAATTCAAATAAAATTTCCTTATCCAAGAACATTGTTTCTTTATCATCAATAATAACCAATATATGACGGTATTACATATCTTATAATTTGAGGCTTTATCATAAAACATTATTTATTTTATTTTTTTTAATAATTACTCGCGCTTTCCTGGTTGAAAAACTCTAACAATTTTTATTGAATTATTGAATTAAATCACTATTTAAAACTTTTTTTTAATATTTTTTATTTATAGTAATTTACAACTGTACTAAAGAATACAATATGTAAATGTGTAGTATGAAAATAAAACGTCATGAAAATGTCTTGAAAAATAACTACCCAGTGGTAGCACTTTACTAACTATTTTAAGACAGTAGGTCCCGAGACCACCTTCTTTTCAGACGCCTTGGAGGGTTATCAGGGATATCTAAGGAAGATAAGTTACGGACAAGTGGGTTTGTATGGGCAGGGAGTTTAGAATGGAAAGAGGAGTATCTATCATGGGCTATGTCTGCAACAAATGGGATGTTTAGGTCATTATGGAGGAGTTGATTTGTGACAAAATAAGGAGCATTCAGGATTTTACGAAGGATTTTGGATTGTAAGGACTGGATGCGGGAGGAATTAGATGGTTTCGTAGAGTCCCAAAGCTCGATTCCATATGTCCAAATAGGTCTAATAATTGTGATGTAGATGAATGTTTTGTAATATACTGGTTATATAAGTTTTAAACGTTTGTCTAGTAAGTGTTATAGTAATCAATATCTTCGAGCAGTTTCTTGTCGTTTCAGTCTTGTGTGAGGATCTATTTAAAACTAATCTGCTAATATCAACGTCGGATGCTCTGGAATCTTTAGCTAAATTAAAAAAAAATAAAATAAAATAATTTATTCAGTAGTTTCGGACCGCGTACGGGGACGGCGGACAAACGAAATATTTTTAATTCGCTTTCCAGGTTTCTTACATATGTTGAAACGTATGTTCTCAAATTTTGAGAGGGGTTAATTGTTTTCTTTATTACAAAAGTTTATTATTGAAAGAAAAAAATTCAAACTGATTAATTAATGTAAACCATATGGTGGTCTGAAAATCTACCGGCAGTCTAGGTAGGTAAATGTAAAAGTTGAATTTTCATTAAATGTATTAAATCGATATAATTGTAAGTGAATATTGGTTCTCACATTAACTTCATGGGCTACAGAATAATGGCTAATAGTTACACTTGCCTCTGATTCGAATTTCCCAATGAAAAATTCCTCCACATCTCTACAATACAAGGAATTTCAATCCAGCTGGAGAGAATGGCGAAGCATGAGGTTAACTTGCGTGGGCGGTATCCCTCATACGGACTTATCTCGGGAGCGGGCTTACTCTGTTTTATTCACACAGGTCACGTCCCGTCATTCCTCCACCAAAATGGAAACCATTTTCATGGTCGTCTCCGACCCCTCACCCCTCCACCACCTTTCATTTCTTAGCAGATCAGGGCCATCTCGGGTGTAAACAATAAAGTGGATTACTTTTGCGGTGACAAATGAATTATTCTAAAACGTAATAGGTGAAGGAAATGAGTTTTTTTTTTTTTTTTTTTAAATCTTTAATTCATACGAATAGTTCTGAAGTTGGCGAACCACGTACGATAAGTAAATGCCTGAGCTATTTGAGGACTTAAATGGATTTCCTGTTTATTTAGGAAACATGGTTATTACATGTTAAGTTTTGATCAAACGTAGAGTTTTTCCTAGAGTTTTGAAAATGGATAGGAGTTTCATTGTGGAATAGCAATGGTTAGTTGGGGTGAGAATGAAGGCAACGTGCATTGTCTTTCTTGTCTTCATTTCTCCTTTTCACCTATGTATTGGGTTGTTTTTATAGTTTCTGAAATACATAAAGGATTTTGCAGGTCTCTGTTGTTTTCTTCCGAATGTTTACATATTTAAAGTAAACAGTTACTAATCCTCTACCTTTGTATTATAAACATTAGCTCCCCAATCAATTACCCACATTTTAGTATAACTCCAAATATGAACATGGAAACACGCGATTTTCGAGTAATATTTTTGTACGAGTTTAAACTCGGCCATTCAGCAGCTGAGGCCGCTAGAAATATTTGCAAGGTGTTTGGGAAAGGGGGTGTGAACGAACGGACCATTCACCGTTGGTTGGCAAGTTTTCAGCTGGGGATACCGACTTGGAAAACTTGCCCCGAGGAAGACCTCCGTCCGTAATAGACAACGATGTCCTTAAACATACAGTGTAAGGAAACCCCTACCAAACAGTTAAAGGACTCTCAGCACAACTAAATGCAAGTGCATCTACCGTTTCCAGAGATTTAAAGTTTATTGGGAAAGTAAAAAAGCTCGATACATGGGTACCTCATGATCTCACTGAGCGGCAGCAAGACCCCATGTTTCAAAACATAGCGTACAAAAATTGAAATAACTGGGCTACGAAGTTCTTCCGCACCCACCATATTGTCCCGACTTGTCTCCAACAGATTACCACCTGTTCAGGAATTTAGACAACTTCGTCAAATGAAAACTTTTTGAAAATGATGATCAAGCGAAAAGTGCGTTTTCAAATTTTGTTTCACTTCAAAGCTCAGAGTTTTTCAGTTCGGGGATAAAAAAGTTGGTGTCACGTTTGGAAAAATGTTTACAAAAAGATGGTAAATACTTCGAATAAAATTATCTTGTTTTCATATCGTATTTAAAAAAAAAAAAATCATTTACCTAGAAAACGGACATTTTATGTGACACAACCCTACACAATAGTATTGGAAAGATGTTTATTCCATGCTAAGTTTTAATCAAAGATATCTCATAGGTTTTTCCTGGAGTTTTGGAAAAATGTAGGAGTATCATTGTGGAATAGCATAGGATGGGCATGGTAGGGGTGGTAATGGAGGCATAGGATGGGCATGGTAGGGGTGGTAATGGAGGCATAGGATGGGTATGGTAGGGGTGGTAATGGAGGCAAGATGTTGAGCCAATGAGCTTGGCCTTTCTTTTTGCTGGATGCTCAGGACCGGCTTACTATTTATTAGAATAGAATAGAATAGAAAAATATTTTATTGTAGGACTTAGTCCCTTAAGAATAACATGAATGTTAAGAATAAATATAGCACATCTGGCCAGAATACACTAAATAGCTCACAGAATTTATAATATATTAGTATAATAGTATATTATATTAGGGTATAACTGTATATAAAACTATTTCTAGACAGTTAACTAATATAAAATGTAATAAATAATTCAAAGAAAAATGGTCTATCACCATTGTTATTTTTAAAAGGCTATACCTTTGTTGTTTTTTTAAAAATGATTTCAATTATTCTTTTTTCATGTTGTAGCAAGTTTCCTTTTCTATGAAATAGCACTAAGAGCATTTATGTTAAACAATTAATTAATTCAGACTAACGGTTTTTTTTTATTTGTTATTCGGGTTCATCGTATCTTGAAACGTTAGCCCTCAAACTTTGAGAGAGAGTTTTTTTTTTTTTTTTTGGTCGATTACTAATTTTACTTTAATTACTAATTATTTACGTTAATTACTTTTTTTTTTTTGGTCAACTGAGGAATTAACCTAAAGCTACATAAGTTTACTATAAAAAAATATTTAAAAATCAGAAATATTGTAAGCAATGAGAATCTCTTTAATCACGACATGATATACAAACTGGCTTCATTACAAAATGGGTTTTATTTGTCTACATAAATTAAATTTTTAAAAATTAAGTATTTTTTTGAATAGCTTAAGCATTAAATTTATGTAATGTTTGTTTTTTAGGTTTGACTCTGCTGACTGCTCAGCTGATGTAAGTAGTTTTTTATTTTATTTTTTAATAATTTTATACTTAATTTTTTTTTTGTATTTTTTGTTTTTGTTTTTTTTTCGCGCTTTTGGACCTAACAAAAGAAAAATAATTATTATATGTGAATTCTGTTTTCGAATTATATGCAGAGGAAGAGAAATTGGGGAAATTTCCTGAAGCTAGGACGTTAGAAGTTAAACCGCCTTTAGCTGTTCACGTTGCGAGAGAATTGAAGTGTGCTCGCTTGAAAATTGTATTTGAAGGCAGTGCATTGATCTGCTTTCTACCTTTTATATATTTACATCCTTAATATGTATTTATTTATTTTTAAATTGTTCCTAAATATATTGAATTTACAACCTTGACTATTATGGGTTATACTTCAAAAAAAGACAAATTCTAAGATAAAAATGTTGATTTACTCTGTGAGGATTGTTTTTAAATTTAAAAAAATAATTCTTTTAATCCATTATTTTTCAGTTAATAAAAACTAATAATTTTCAAAATATCTAATGTTTTACATGCAAATAAATCCAAAGCAAACCTATATATATACATATATATATATATATATATATATATATATATATATATATATATATATATATATATATATATATATATATTATTCAACATGAAATAAAAAAAAAAATTAAAATACTGATGTCATAAAAAGAACTCTTTTAATTTGTAAATAATATAAAATGAACAAAACATAACCGATTAACTTTGTTTAAAAAAAAAAAAAATATTTTTTAGTTATCAATAAAACAATTTAGGACATTAATAATAATGATAAATTACAAAATATTGTCAAAAGTTAAAAAAAAATGCCACTTTCTCCTGGAAAATTATGTGCATCTTATTCGTCGATCATTCTTTCTTTTTTTTTTTTTGTTATTTTAAAAATTGTTTTTCAGCTGAAGCAAAAGCAATTAATATAACAAGAAACTATTTTGTATTTTTTTCTAAACAATTAATAATAGTACTCTCATGTTAAAGTTCATAGAAATTTATTTTAGCATTCTCAATGTGAAAACAAAGATGATTTAACCATTTTCCATTCTTTGGGCACACAATGAGAGTATATATATATATATAATATTCATTTCATTTGAAGCCATGAAATGATTTCATTCAGTAAAATTTTACTTTTTATCTAAATTAAATTTTATGTAACAATGAAATTATCATAAATTATATAAATAAAGAAGTGATACTGTGATTTTTGCAAAAAAAAAAAATATTTCAGTATTTTTAAATAAATTTTGAAATCCTTTAGATATTTAATTTACCTTTTTTTTTTCATTCTTTCTTTTCTATTTCAAGTTACAGAAAATTTGTGAAAAAAATAAAAACTCAAAAAACGTAATTATAGGACCTGAAAACACAATTATAGATCCTTGTAACAATAAAAAACATAAAAAGTAAATTTTTGGTAAAATAAGCGCGAGCGATGAAAAACACAGTTGAAAAATGTTATCACAAGACCCGAAAACACAATTGAGACGTTGATTTCCAAAAGGTACTATATCCATTCTAGGAAATTTTACAGGAGGCGCGAAAATCACTAATTATTATATTATTAAATTATCTAATTTGATTCTTTTCTCATTAAAATCCAGAATTTTTTTTTAGTATATTAATAACATCATATTAAAGATATGAAATGAGATGTTTTGGTATAATTTGGAACGAAATTAAATGTGTAATTATTTTCTGTAGAAAATAATTATATTTCTAAATTGCGTTTATAAAGGGCTTGGGTGTTCATTAGATAAAATCAAATAGGAGATTTAGATATAACTAATTGATGAGAATACAAATATGTTAAAAAATCAATTTTTTAAAAAATGTCCTTTAGTACTTTTTGGAAATCAACGTCTCAATTATCGACTCCTATATCAATTAAAAACATAATAAGTTAATGCGAGTTAACATGCACGCGAGCGATAAAAAATACAGCTCGAAAAACGTAATTATATTACCCGAAAACACATTCATTATTCCAAAAAACTATCCCTCCCCACTAAAAACTCAAAATCAATATCTATCTTAAAACTAAATAGACGATAATTAATTTTTTTTAAATATTAGCTCGTAAAAAACAGAACTTGATATAAAATATCTATATAACAAAAACAAAATAGTGATAGGATATGCCAAAATTATTTAAAAAGTCATAATTTTACTTAAACTAATTATTTTTCAATAAATAAATAAATAAAAAGGAATATTTAAGGATAAAAGTGAAGAAAAAGGTAACAATTGCTTTGGAAAAGGCAACATTTGAAATGGAAAAAGTGACATTTGAAATGGAAAAGGTTACATTTGCTTTGGAAATGGTTACATTTGCTTTGGAAATGGTTACATTTGACTTGGAAAAGGTTACAATTTACTTGGAAATGCATCAAATATTACTAATATTAATGCGTGGAAATGCATCAAATATTACTTCAAAATTGTTCATCTTTCAAATTTTAACCGTTGACATATTTCTATTCTTTTAACTTAAATTATTTAGTTAGTTTCTGTTTATAGTCTTCAGAGGCGTAGGGAAGTGGTGCCCCTATCGCCCAGCTATTTGGCTGTAATCAGCCACTGGCTCTCCAGGTGGGGTGAACAAGTACACTAACACACACACAACAGTACTAACATCATAGTATACTACAACACCCCTCACTACAGACAAAGGTCACATACAGTACACACCCCAGGGTCACCTCCCCTGGGTAGCCGTCCCGGATGGGGGAGTCTGTCAGGATACTCTAAGGAAGCAGACCCTCTACCTCACTTGGAGGCAGTGGGCTGATTCCCCACACCTCCTAACTAAAATTATCACGAAACATCAAGAAAATATAGAAGCCGGACTGATTCATAGGAATAGACCCAGGAACCGTCATAATGACCTACGATTGGCCTATTGAAACATTTTACCTCTAAATATACTAGGTGCCCTTCGGGCGCTCCTTGCAGAACTTGACACATACTGCGTGGAAATTTCAGCAATGTTCGCTGGCTCTGATGTGGCTTACTTGAAATGAGATTCCACACAGTATACTATAGTTGCCATGAAAGCAATCACACATTTAGCACGGAATTAGTGGATAGGGGTAGGGCACATCATCTTGTCCTTGAACTCAAGCCAATCTCACCCCGACTGTGTATCAAAGGAAGATTCCTTAAGCCCTCTATTATCAACTGCCATGCTCCAACAGAAGTTTCATCAGACGACGATAAGGATATCTTCTACGAAGCACAGGCAAGCGCTTTTATGAATTGCACAGAAAATGATAGCAAAATCGTTCTGGGTGATTTCAACGCCCAAATAGGCCAAGAACCTATTTGTCGTCCAACACGGAAAATTCAGCTTATATGAGAAGACGAATGCGAATGGCCAGAGGTAAACGGCCTGCTTCACAAGAAAGGTTACCAAATTGAGCGCAACAACTACAAGGGTATAGTACTCCTTTCGAGTGCCTTTAAGGTATTGTCAAACATTTTTTTCCGAGAGAAGAGGTAGATCAACCACGCACCAGATCTTTTCTCTGAGAATGATTCTGGAAAAAGCAAAGGAATATAGGATTCTTACGTAATTTTAATTTTGTGGAATTTTGTTTTAAGCGAATATTTGATATGACACCTTTCCTCCTTCCAGAAAAAAAAAAAAAAAACAGTAAGGTTAATAATTTAAAATAATAAAAAGGCTTAAAGAAAGATAAGTGTTAAAGGACTTAACAATTCACTTTAATATTCCGTTTGATTTCACATGTAGGTTCTCCAGGATTCCAGTGTAGCTTCTAATTATTGTGTACTTAGGCGGGGCTTCCAGGTTGGTCTGCTGGAGTTCAGACCTTCGCATACATTACCCAAACTGTTTGCCTTGAATACCTCTACACCTACTAGGCCGTGTCAAAACAAACATTTCCCTTCAATTAAAGTATATATTTTAAATTTAACACTCATTTAAGTCAATTGGTCGAATAAATATGTACATATTATACAAACCATGTAAATGCATATATAAGTTAAGATAAGATGACCACTAATATACATCTTAATCCTATGCTTGTAAATATAATCTTTGATAAAAGTATAAATAGAGGATTAGAAGGCAGAATAAATCGGTTGTTATTTAGCAAGCGTGAGTGTCATTTCTCGTCCCTTTTTTTTAATATATTTTTCTTAGCTGAAGTTAAGTTATAAACTTCTAGATATCATTCTAAATCCCGATTCACAAAAACGGCTGGAAGACCGATTGTAACGAATATCGTGTTATCTCTCTTCTCCCACTCTGCTCTAAAATCTCATTATTCCTAAATTCATTCAATTCCATCTTTATATTTATTACTTTTATCAGGGTACGCATCTTAGTTGTAATGTATAGTTTAGTTCAGTATTTATTGCAATATTCAAATCAAATTTATTAATTAACTACTACGTATAAAAACTAAAATAATTTATTCATTTTTACTTTCACTTACTATATATAGTAAGGGAAAGTATTGCGATCGTGAAAATTTTCGAATTTCAATTTTCAACGAAAATACACATTTTAGGATCCCCTGAGTGCAAATAACCAAGTCCCGCAAAAAGGTCTGTGTGTGTGTAGTAACTCCCGGGCGGAAACGGTAAGTCCTATGAAACTGAAATTTCATATTTAAGACAAATTTACGCCCGAGACGTTACAAAACTTTTTTCATCAAAATGAGATTAGCAGAAGAGCCACTTTAAACGATGCATTTTGCACCTTTTTTCGATTTTCTTGAAAACGGTTTCGACGATTTTGATTAAACTCGCTATATCGATGTAAAATTTAATTGAATTAAATATCATGTGGGTTTCATTCTGATTAAAATGGTCTGACAGAGCTTATATGCCGATATTTCAAATTTTCTTTCTCTAAAGTACCTTTCATTTTGTTGATTCTATAAAAATAACTATATTTTCTTGTTACCACTGATGAAAAACAGCTAAATATGCAAGTTGAGCGAATTTGAAAAGCAACTAAAGGAGAAAACTGAAAAATAAATTTTTAATTCAATTTTTTGTTTTGAACAGAAGAACAGTACTACACATGTATGATATACCGTTTGAAAGCTAAAGATTTTAGAAAAAATATTATCTTATACTCATGCTTTTAAAAGTTAATAGAGAGTGATGAAAAGGAGATAAAACTAACTGAATATTTTAGATAATAATATAATAGATTTTTTAATAAAACACATGTATCTATATAAATTCAATTTAATTAATTCTTTAATAGTTTCACGTATTTTTATCTCTAACTGTGTTTGAAAATTCTTTCATTTCATTTAATGGTGGTAAGTGGAAGTCGTGTGTTGCCCGCGCCAGATGTTTTAATTAATAATTACTAATCATAGGCATTGGGATTATTTTTTTTTTTCACAAATAGCTACACAGTATATATATATATATATATATATATATATATATATATATATATATATATATATATATATATATATATATATATTAATTCAGACCACAGTTAATTTATTAATCATTTTCTCGGTTTTTATTATTTATAAAAAATGCCTGATTTATAGTTAATATTTGAATTAAAGGGAATTCTGAATATGTTATAAAAGATATTTTCTTGAACAAACATATATCGTAATAAATAATTCATAATTATATCATATACTAGCTGACCTGGAAAACGTCTTTCTGCCATGTAAATAATAACTAATTAATATTTAGGTCATAAAATAAAAAATTGGGATCTAGGACAAAAAGAGTATAACGCCAGCACAAAAAAAAAAAAAAAAAAAAGAAAAAAAATGTAATTGTTTATTATTTTTTCTTAATTCAATGAGTTAACTACAAACCGACGTTGACACATACCGTTGGAAAGCTAAAGATTTTAGAAAAAAATTAATCTTATATATTAATTTGTAAAACGTGATGCGAACTGACGGATAGGGCTTAAACTTATTAGTAATTATTATACATAACAGTTTTATATTGTTATATTATTTAAACTAATGTATATGTTTCCAACACAACTGATTAGACTTTTTATTTAAATTGACTTTTTTTAACTTGAAGTTCGTCTTGTATAGCTCTTAACTTGATTTTTAGAGCCAAGGTAAGTGAAAATGGTGTGTTACTCGCACCAGATTTTTTATATCAAAAAGGATGAGTGAAGGAGGGTGAACATTTAGATCTATACGTATTTTTGCATGCTAAAGAAAAAAATATTAAGAAATCGTGCAAATTTTATTGGGACACCCGAATCACCTAGTGATGTGAAATATATTTTAGGGCAGATTCTTACACCCACCAAATATATATATATATATATATATATATATATATATATATATATATATATATATATATATATATACAAAATTTCATAAAAATCGGTTGTTATTTTGAAGGAGTACGACAACACAAGATTTTTATATATTCGATTATAATCTTTGTAATTATATGCATTAAAAGAAATTCTGGTCCTAAATTTAGCAATGTATATTTTAATTACATGGAAAGCTGTTAGGTTATATCCCTGGTAATGCCATTCAACATTACCTTTGATTTACCTGTTCCTAATTATGCAAATTATCTTGATGTTTTTATGGTGATCAGAAAATTGTTTATTTGAACCACGCAAAAGTCTTTAACTCTTAATGAATTATGCGCTGGTTTAATTACTTATGAATTAATTAATAAATTATGAGGGCCGGGCCAATTAAGAATGTAAAGAGGCGTTAAAAGGTGTCAGAATTTTTAAATATTGTTGAAAAGTTTCTAAATTTATAATATAACCATTTTAATTTATGCAATTTTAATATATAAAAAACGTTATCATCTTAATAATTAAAACAAAAATAGATCGTTAAATTCTTCTTCGTTAATTTCCAGGTTAATCCTCACATTAGACTGAAAAGACAGGAAACTGCTCGTAGATACCGATTACTACAAAACTTAGTGGAAAAATGTTTAAAACTTTCTATTTAATAGAAAAAATTCATTTCTATAACCACTATCAGGCCTATGTGGACCTACAGCATTGAGCTATGGGGGTTCACTGAGCCATCATATTCCTCTCACATCCAATCCTTGCGTTCCATCCACCGCGGCGAATCAAAAGAAGATGGCCTAGAGACCTCCTACCATAAATTGGATATTGGAATCCTACCAATGGGTAGTTTCTCCACAGGACTATCATGTGTTTCAGCCGTCCCATATACTTGTATCGAATCAACACAGTTGCTTGTATAAATATTGAGCGGATCCATAGGTTCGTTTGGTGTTTGTTAGTAGTGCGAATTGTTATAAAATATCTCCAGTTCTCTTTGCCTTATCTGACAATAATGATAGTTTTTAGTTAGGTCAATATCCGCTCCTGGAAACTATTGTGTTAGTTTTTATTGACATCAGTATCGTTTTTTCTAGAGCGTAGTGAATGTATCACAATAAAGGGCATTTTTGGTGCAATTTACTTTTTATTTAAATAAATGAGGTGTGATACGGAGGGCAAGCTAAAATATATAAGGTATATATATACGGATATACAGAGGTGATATCTTAGCAGAGCGTACTCCTAAGAAAGTATTTGTCAATTTTCATTCCATAGAGGAGGGTCTCAAAGATACACCTCTCTGCGCTCGGCCCACCGAGGTTGATTCGAGTTTGATTCATGAAGGTCGAAAATGGCCTTATGTCGGAATAAATTAGAGTCAAGCTGAATGTTTGCCAGTTGTTAGAAATTATTTAAGAGAACATTCTCCCAAAAGTCCCCACCCCTCACACTTGTGCTACCCCCCCCCCCTTCCCAACCCCAATTTGAACTTCATTTGCCAAGCGTTCTGGTTTTGCTTCACATCTCTGTGATTACCGATCTCATTTTCAATGCGTTATTTTATTTTTTTATTTTATTATGGTTAAATAAGTTGTATACGCATTTTTTCTCTGATAAATATTTTTGCTGTTATTCACTAAAAGATAATAATTTTTCTTATTCCTTTAATACAATATCATTAAAAAACGAGAACACCGAGGCGCTGGGCGCCCAACAAGCCGCCACTATATTCCAACAATAACCTTACCTGTGAAGTGTTCTACTTGAAATGAAAAACATTTTCTATCCACCTCAAAACCGCACTGACCAAGCACAGACATAAACATTAACAAAGAACCTAGGGACAGTGACGTCATGAAAACAGTCCACCATATTGCCCCTTCTGGAACGAGCCAACCTTTCTATATGTAAACACCTTGGGTCAGGTAAGAGGAAAGGTAAGGTAAAATTCTTTGGGTTACAGAACGCAGGTTATGACAATCAGAGCTTCCAACCGCAACCGGTCACAATATTATTTATTATGTATAATGAGCTGACATAATATGGATGCACCGTATTCACTCCACAGGCCGCATTGTAACAGAACAATGTGTGCATATATCTTTGTGCGAAACTAAACAAAAAAAAAAAAAAAAAAAAAAAAAAAATGTAGCGTGCTGAAAACCCCCACATCGCAAGTAATTAAATCTCGTTCTCATTTCCACCCGTTCCTACTTTGATCTTTTTTTCTTTCCCATCCTCGCCAATTATTTTCCCTTTTTCCCTTTTCCTTTGTTTTCTGTTTTTCGGAGAGAAGGGAAGGGCGGAAGGGGGGGGGACCTCATTGAAAAGTGCATGGACGGCTGGCCAAAAGGAACATTAACACCAAACCCTTATTGGTCAGTTTTCCCTCCCTTTTATCCTTTTTCTATCTGACTGTTATTATAGCTTCGATAGTGGAATATCATATTTTTCTTTCTTGCTTTTGAAAGACAAAAGGGTGTTCCCAGCGTAATGAATGAAAACATTTTTTTTTATCATTTAGTCTATTCTGTAGATTTAATCAGCTATTTTATTCACAGTCGTCGTCATAGAAATCGCATCACCTATGCTTTAACTTTTTATGGTAATGAATTTGATCCAATCGAATATTTTTGTTTTTTCTCTTTAATTCTACCATACGCTTAATGAAATAAAGAAATTAAAAAAATGAGAATAACGTTTCTTAATTATTTGTTAGTAAATTTAACGAGTACCAGAATAAAACTCTGAATTATGTCGAATTGTAAGCATTTTGCTATCAGATACAATTAACATTCTAAGATTACATGAAGTGGAACAATTTTCACGAAAAACAGCGGTGAAACAAATTAACAGCGGCCATAGTTTTAAAAAATTAATAATACAATTCTTATTACAGTAGAACTTAAATTTCTATATTTTTTTTTAATTTTCAGTGTATAACTGTTTTATTGTTATCTTATTTTGTAAAAACATGTGGTTTGTTTAATTTTGGAACATGGGCATTGATTAATTCAAATAACTTAGACTTTATACATGTGCAGTTTAAACAACTACGGTTTCCAATGATTTGTCTTTTCAAACAAACTTTTATTTAAATTTAAATACCTAGAGTTTTGTTTATTTATTGGGTTGTGTCACATGAAATGTCCGTTTTCAAGGTAAATGATTTTTATTAAAAATACGATATGAAAACAAGATAATTTTATTCGAAGTATTTACCTTCTTTTTCTACACATTTTTCCCAACGTGACACCAACTTTTTTTATTCCCGAACTGAAAAACTATGAGCTTTGAAGTGAAACAAAACCTAAAAACGCACTTTACACTTGATCATCATTTTCAAAAAGTTTTCCTTTGACGAAGTTGTCTAAATTCCTGAACGGGTGGTAATCTGTTGGAGACAAGTCGGGAGAATATGGTGGGTGCGGAAGAACTTCGTAGCTCAGTTTTTTTCAATTTTTGCACGGTATGTTTTGAAACATGCCGCTCAATGAGATCACGAGGTACCCATGTATCGAGCTTTTTTACATTCCCAATACACTTTAAATGTCTGGAAAAGGTAGATGCACTTGCATTTTGTTGTGCTGAGAGTCCTTTAACTGTTTGGTATGGAGTTCCTTCTACTGTATGTTTGAGGGCATCGTTGTCTATTACGGACGGAGGTCTTCCTCGGGGCAAGTTTTTGGTATCCCCAAGTCGGTATCCCCAGCTAAAAACTTGGCAAACCAACGGCGAATGGTCCGGTCATTAACACTCCCTTCCCCAAACGCCTTGCAAATATTTCTAGCGGCCTCAGCTGCTGAATGGCCGAGTTTGAACTCGCGCAAAAATATTACTCGAAAATCGCGTGTTTCCATGCTCATATTTGGAGGTATACTAAAAAGTGGGTAATTGATTGGGAAGCTAATGTTAATAATACAAAGGTAGAGGACTAGTAACTGTTTACTTTAAACATGTAAACGGACATTAAATATAATATTGTCGATTCTCTTTTTTTGGCTGATTCAACATTTACTAGACAAAAGATCTTAGCATCCACTTAAACGATGAAATGGCTTATTTGCACGATTATGATAACGCCAATCTGTAATTACGGAGTTGAGTTCTATTGAAACTAGTTTGATGTGTTTTTCGTAGCCGATCTTTAAAACCCTAAATTCTCCTTAAAATACTCACTGCTCTTTATTACACGACTAAACTAATCTATAATGAGCTTAATGTTCCATGTTGCTTATTCAGTGAAAACAAGGTTCGATTCCTTCCATTAAAACCCCGATTCCCTCTTCAACCCTCTAGTGTCAACCATTACTTCCTCTTCGATTCCTCATATTGATACGAGGCGTCTGAAAAGAAGATGATATTTTTTAAAATATAAATTGGAGTGCTACCTACCAATGGGTACTTGTTCATGTTCCACTCATATGTACTGTCTATCAATCTATACTTAGGAATAGATGGTCTATGTCTCCTCCATCTCTTCACACCACACATTACACCAGGTCCCCTCCACGTCCTCAAACCATTTCAGGCGTGGACCTTAAGGAAGACCTTGCATTCGCTTTTCTTCTGGCAGGTGTCGTTTTGGTATGTGATACTCTGGCACTCTTTCTACGTGACCAAGCCACCACACAGTGGTTCCAAACGCACTTTTTCGGGACAAAAGTCTTCAATTCTTATTCTAATTAATATATATCACCCATTTTAACGTCATATTGTTTCTTAGTAAATTCACTTTAAACGGTAACATTTGTCCCGAAGAAGTGCGTTTGGAACCACTGTGCGGCGTACTCTTGCCATCTTAATGAATATCTCTATGTCTGGTTCGCCATACATATCCATTAGTTCTTAATTTTTCCTTTCCGCGGAAATTTTTATCTTATATCAATTTACATAAAGAGATTATCGAGGTTGAGGTAATTACTTCAATGACAGGTCTTCAGAAGGCCTCGACAATGCCTGTCCAATAGGAGTGATGAGATGGAGTAGGATTCGCCCTGCGTGGTAGTAGCACGACAGTAGCGAGGGTTAGGAGATAAATCGCCCTGCGTGGTAGTAGCACGACAGTAGCGTTAAGGAGCCCTCATAGGTGCAAATGGGCCAATACCAAACAGCATATTCAATGAGAAAGGTTTTAAGGGACAGAAAGGAAAATCAAATAAAAACTACAGATATAAGTCAGCAGGTAAGAAAGTTTTTTTTTAAGATAAGAAAGTTTTTTTTTTTTTTTTTTTTTTTTTTTTTTTTTTTGAGGCCTGAGCATGAGTTGTATATGTTTAGTAGAAACATGTGAGTCTTTCTGGGTAGTTGTTTGAGTAGTACGTATGATATATTGTCTAGTCCAGATGACTTGTTTCCTTTTGTGTTTCTCAGTGTTGCAGTCAGCTGCTTATATGTTGAGTGAATGAAGTTGTGTGTGGTCCCCGTGACGTGGGTGTGTTTGTAGGTTTGGTCAGTGCGTGCTTTGTCTCGGTCGCCGTAGTATTGTGCTAGTATAGACGCCTGATCTGCAGGAGTGAGAATCTCACCGTCTTGGATTATTTTCACCGATTTTGATTTGGTGTTATGGCTTCTGACCAACTTCCAGAAGTTTTGGGGGTCGTGATGTGTACGGCGTAATTGTTCGTGCCATAGTGATGTTTTCCACTGCGACATGAGTGATGTGATTTGTTTTGTGATACTGTTTATTATTGGTCGGTATGTAGAGTCTTTGGTCCTGTACCAACAGTTCTTGATGTTGTTCCGTTGTTTTATGAGCTGTGTGATGTGTTTTGGTGGAGTTTTGAGGTGTAAGGGTGTTGGGCTGAAGGTAGGTATAGCTGTGTTGGCTGCGTCTTTGATGATGTTCTGTAGTTGTATGATGGCATCGTCTATGTCTTTTGTGCTGTTTAGTGTTTTGATGGTAGGTGTGTTGTTGAAAACAGTATGTTTGTACAGTTTCCAGTCTGCCTTATGGAAATTATATTTGTGGTCTGTTTGTTGTCTTTTTGTTCTGTTTTGTCCCATTTTGTAGAGTACTGGTATGTGGTCGTTGTCACTAAAATCGATGGTAGTGCAGTCCGTGAATCTGTGTGCCTGTTGTGATAGCAGTAAGTCTAGTGTAGATGTGTATGCTGGGTTTGAGTGTTGCCTGTATGTATATGCATTAGGATGTATGATTGTGTATTTTGTTGTTGTGAGGTGTGTTCCTAATGCATTGGGTCTAGCGCAGTTCCAAGTGTGATGTCTCGCGTTTAAGTCACCTATTATGATATGTTCTCTGTCCGTTTCAATGTCTTTTAGGAAAGTTTTGAGTGGTTCGAATGCCTCACTGACAGCCTCTGTTGGGCTCCTGTATACACATGTGATTTTGTAGGTGTATTTCAGTTTAACTTGTATGGTAATTGCAGTGTGTTTGTCGTCACTGAGTGTGTTGTTGTCTATAATCCTAGAGGGGATGTCATTACGTACCAGTAGGGCAACGCCGCCATGTTGGGTTGTTGTAGGGTCATGTCTGTATATGTGATATCCACGGAAGTGTACTTGTTTCCGTCTGTGCAGTTTTGTGTCAGTGAGTGCCATTACGGATGGCCTATGAGAGGCCAGGAGTGTTTCCAGTTCTAGCTTACGTGACATAAGCCCTGTTATGTTGTAGTTTATGATGGAGTGTTTATCCATGGGTTTGGTTTATCATGACTGTTAAATTTGTCATAATCATCTGGCACATGTTGGTCAGTGTATTTTGTACCCAGTTTATAATGTTGTTAACCCAGGGAGGCTGAGTTTCTTGTGTGTTGGGAGTTGAGGCATAAATGTCCCTCCCAGTAGGGGCGATGGCATGAAATTTTGTCCAGTTGTGGGTGGTGAGGTGAAAGTTTGTCCAGTTTGTCCAGTTGGGGAAGGTGGAATGAGATTTGATCTGTTTGTGGGCAGGCGCACATGTGTGACTCCCGCGTACGAATTGGGGTCTGAGGTGGTGTGAGGAGCCTGATTTATTGGTTCCTGGTTGTTTTTGGGCCCTTTTATGGCCCTGTTTTGGCTTATGGTCTTGATGAGTTCAAGCCTTGTTGGGCAGTTTCGATATGAGGCCACATGAGGGCCACCGCAGTTCGCACAGGTGGGTGGGGATGTGCGTGGGCACTCGTTGATTAAGTGGTTTTCCCCGCAACGGACGCATGTTAATATGCTTCCACAATAGTTTTTTGTATGGCCAAACTTTTGGCAATTGTAACACTGTTTGGGTCCATTTGGGGCTCTCATAATTTCCACCTTGTAGACCATATAGTCTATCGGGCCTATTTTTTTAAAATCCTCGATAGAGGTGGTATTTTCGGTAGTGACAATGAGGTGAGATGTGCACCTCTTCTTTCCTTCTGGGTCTGTTTTTGTCATTCTCCAGATTGTTTTAAAGCCAGGTAGTCTGGCCTGGAGTGTATCTTTGATGTTGTCAATGGGGTGATCTAAGTCGAACTCCTTTACTATAAATTTCTTTATTGGTTTAGTGTCCCGTGGTGCATACGTGTGGTAGTCCACGGTTGTGCATGAGTTTAATTTTAGAATGGTTTTGTTGTGGTCTTCTTTGTTAGTTAAAAATATTTTTGTTTCGGTCTTGTTTGACCTGATATAGAATGAGGTTATATTTTCCTCTACTAAGGCAGTTTTTAATATAACTGCCGACATTTATTTTAAATGTTTTAAATTATCTTATTAGTTATGGTATTTGTGGTGTGGGTGTTATTATTGTTCTGTTCAGTAGGTGCAGTACTCAGTGGTGCGTAAGTGTTTTGTGTAGGTATGGGCGTAAAATTTTCCGTGGTCGGTCTCAGGACGTGTCTGAGTGGTTTTTTAAAAATTGTTGTGAATCCCTCACTGTCTGTTTGTGTAATTGTTCGTTTGAGTCTTTGTTTTTGAGTTTGTTCAGTCGGGACGTCCATGGCGTCAGTCATTTTTAAAATAAAAATATTGTTTAAACTAAATAAACACTAGTGTTACGGCCAGTAAACTGGTAATAACTAATTAAAAACTTTGTACTTACGTGGCCTTTACATCCTCCACACACGCGATCACAAAATTTAAAAGTAAACAATAACGGAAAAAGCCGTTACAGAACTGAGAAAAACCGTTAGTGGCACCACGTGGTCTTGGCGTCAGTAGCTCGTCACTGGTTGGCTGCTCTCAGAGAATTGCTTGTTGACTATGAGAAGATGCCATGGCTTGGACACGCTGGGTGTATATAACCTTATGGCCAATCTCAGCACCGAGCGGTGGTAACCGTTTTACTTTACTTGTTACAGGCTCAGATTTATTTTTTTTTTTTTAATCATCTTCCTTTTAATTTATTGTTTAAATCAAAATTAATTGTTATACACAATAATGCCTTTTGTTATACAATATAATGAAAAAAAAAAATGTCATAGATACTCAATTTAATTTGCTTTTATTTTTCAAAACTGATTTTAACAAGAGAGATAGTATGGTATTGCACGTATATGATTTTTATTTTTAATACTTATGATTCAGATTTTTTTAAAATGATTTATTTTACACTTCAGTTAGTGGTAGCATTAACAAAAGAAGTCAATAAATATATCCACCACCCCAAATATTAATTAATAAAAAAGAATTAATAAAAGGAGAGATATTTACCCAAGTAAAATATTTTCGGAAATAAGACTAGTGATACTGATTTATAATACGATATGTATTTTATTAATTTATCAATAGAACCGTATATATATATATATATATATATATATATATATATAATATATATATATATATATATATATATATATATATATATATATATATATATATATTATTTATTCTGTTAATTCAGTCGGGGGGGGCGACCCTAGGGTATGGAGACCCTCCTGGGGCAGACCCAGCCTCTATAAAGCGGGTACCCAAATTAATTGGGGAAAACCCTGGCGGCTGAGCGTGATTAAGGCCTAATCACCTCATTGCACTGCCGTTGGCCTAGAAACAGTACTAATCTCTATATGTACTGAGCCCAAGACCCTTCATGGGTTGTAGAGGTACAGGTTTTTTTTTTTTTTTTATATATAATAGCATTTCCAAGTCAAATTCAACCTTTTCCAAGTCAAATTCAACCTTTTCCAAGTCAAATTCAACCTTTTCCAAGTCAAATTCAACCTTTTCCATTTTAAATTCAACCTTTTTTGATTTCAATAAAATAATAAAAATCAAATTAACATGATTTTATGTTTTTATGGTTATTTTAATTACACATTATGTTTTTAACCCTTGTGGCTTGTTAAATGTTCCCTGGGGTCTTTTTACATATAATTAGTCACGATTATAATAATAAGTATAACCGATACATTAATTTTTAGACATTTTCGATACAAGGTCTGGTAGTCGGATTAGCGGGGTTCGTTTTATTTTAGTTTTATAATCGCGGGCGAAAATATTATCAATAGAGGTTTATTATAACTTTTTCGTATTTATTGGATATAAGGCTCAGTAGCTCCATTCCCAAAGGTTCGTTACCGATTACACTATTAATTTTAATCGCGCTCACTCAAATATGGGTTTATTATAACTTTTTCGTATTTATTAGATACGAGGCTCAGTAGCTGCGTTCCCAAAGGTTCGTTACCAATTACACTATTAATTTTAATCGCGCTCGCTCAAATATGGGTTTATTATAACTTTTTCGTATTTATTGGAAACAAGGCTCAGTAGCTGCGTTCCCAAAGGTTCGTTACCGATTACACTATTAATTTTAATCGCGCTCGCACAAATATGGGTTTATTATAACTTTTTCGTATTTATTGGATACTAGGCTCTGTAGCTGCGTTCCCAAAGGTTCGTTACCGATTACATTATTAATTATAATCGCGCTCGCTCAAATATGGGTTTATTATAACTTTTTCGTATTTATTCGCTATTAGGCGCAGTTGCTGCGTTGCGGGGGGTTATATCCCGGTTATTCAATTTATTTAAAGTGCGCTCGCTCAAGAAAAAGTTTATTTTAACTTTTTCGTATTTATTGGCTACTAGGCTCAGTAGCTGCGTTCCCGGAGGTTAGATACAGTTAATACTATTAATTATAATTGCGGTCGCTCAAGAACAGGTTTATTTTAACTTGTTCGTATTTACTGCATACTAGGCTCATTTGCTGCGAAACCATGGACTCGTTACAGATTATACTATTAATTTTAATTGCGCTAACTCAAGTCGAGGTCTATGAAATAAAAATGGACGTATAAAATTGTTCTGTTGAGCTGATTATTATCAAACTCTAAAACATTAGCCAAAAAGATAACTTACTATCCTGATAAAAGAATTAGCGGTAACCCAATAGATGAAAAGTTACAAAAAACACGAAATAAACATATATTAGACCAACTGACTAGAAAAAAATTAACACATTCACAATCGAAACCCCCCAAAACACAAATACAGAAATTAGCATAGATAAGAAACACGAAGTTATAATAAACCTATATTTTAGCGAGCGCGATTCAAATTAATAGTGTAATCGGTAACGAACCTTTGGGAACGCAGCTACTCAGCCTAGTATCCAATAAATACGAAAAAGTTGTAATAAACCCATATTTGTGCGAGCGCGATTAAAATTAATAGTGTAATCGGTAACGAACCTTTGGGAACGCAGCTACTCAGCCTAGTGTCCAATAAATACGAAAAAGTTATAATAAACCCATATTTGAGCGAGCGCCATTCAAATTAATAGTGTAATCGGTAACGAACCTTTGGGAACGCAGCTACTCAGCCTAGTATTCAATAAATACGAAAAAGTTATAATAAACCCATATTTGTACGAGCGCGATTCAAATTAATAGGGTAATCGGTAACGAACCTTTGGGAACGCAGCTACTCAGCCTAGTATCCAATAAATACGAAAAAGTTATAATAAACCCATATTTGTGCGAGCGCGATTAAAATTAATAGTTTAATCGGTAACGAACCTTTGGGAACACAGCTACTCAGCCTAGTATCCAATAAATACGAAAAAGTTATAATAAACCCATATTTGAGTGAGCGCGATTAAAATTAATAGTGTAATCGGTAACGAACCTTTGGGAATGGAGCTACTGAGCCTTGTATCCAATAAATACGAAAAAGTTATAATAAACCCATATTTGAGTGAGCGCGATTAAAATTAATAGTGTAATCGGTAACGAACCTTTGGGAATGGAGCTACTGAGCCTTATATCCAATAAATACGAAAAAGTTAAAATAAACCTCTATTGATAATATTTTCGCCCGCGATTATAAAACTAAAATAAAACGAACCCCGCTAATCCGACTACCAGATCTTGTATCGAAAATGTCTAAAAATTAATGTATCGGTTATACTTATTATTATAATCGTGACTAATTATATGTAAAAAGACCCCAGGGAACATTTAACAAGCCACAAGGGTTAAAAACATAATGTGTAATTAAAATAACCATAAAAACATAAAATCATGTTAATTTGATTTTTATTATTTTATTGAAATCGTAAAAGGTTGAATTTGAAATGGAAAAGGTTGAATTTGACTTGGAAAAGGTTGAATTTGACTTGGAAAAGGTTGAATTTGACTTGGAAATGCTATATATATATATATATATATATTAAAATCTGTTTCAGAATGAACAATAGTAATACTGATAGGATACCACATTCATACAATATATACAGAAAATAACAATAATAGTCAAATTACATAAAATAGAAAATAAATAAATTCATATTATATATAATATATATATATATATATATATATATATATATATATATATATATATATACAATAAAAAACAAAACAACCACCTATAATTGAGATAAATAAAAAGTTGGCAAATAAATGAACATCATACAAACAATGGTAACTATATACAATATATACAACTGCTAAGGGGACCCCAGATTGGGCTTTTCCCTCCACTTGTGGTGGAAAAAAGCGGAATCCAAGAGATCCCAGCGCCTCTCTCTCAACCGCATCACTGGTCTTAGGGCGCAATAGCTGAGTTAGGGCGCAATAGCCACAAACATACATTAGAACCGTATATTTAATATACCTTATTCAATTATTAAATAATAATAATTATTAACAGTTTTTTTCACGTTTTGAGGCCCATGCCTCATCATCATCAATAAAACACTATAAACATTGCACTAAAAAAATTGTATATACATTTTTTATCTAATCATCAACACTTTAAATTTTTGAACTAATTTCATATATAACAATCTATGTATTTTTTTTTTAAACACTTAAAATAACATGCCAGATTTATTATTTATATAAATTCGTAAATTTTTACAATCGGTGTCTTCCACATTTCTTTTCATATACCTCCTCCCTTTAAAAATTCCTTTACTTTGCATTCCACATCATTTTGGAATCCCATACATACCTCTATACGCAAGGCATCATTGCAGGAAAATATTGTAGTAACTCTTTGTACACACTTGCTTATTGTTTTCTTTTTTATTTTATATCCTACTTCTGTGACCACCATACAAGTATGTTGAGAAGATGGTTCTACCGATTAATTAATACACATTGAACTATAGAAATTGGAAAAAAGAGTTAATATTGAATTTTTATTTTTACTTTCACTAACCTATGTATGAAATATACAGTTAGGAAAAATATCGCGATCGTGAAAATTTTCTATTTCATTTTTTAACGGAAATACACGTTTAGGATCCAAATAATAAAGTCACACGAAAAGAACTGAGTGTGTGGTGAGTGCAACATGAAAACGAAAAGTCGTTTGAAACAGAAATATCATATTTAATATAAATATACGCCCGAGATCAGCTGACCGTAAGTGCTACTTCATACTATGCGTTTCGCACTGTATGACAGTTTCCTCTTAGACGGCTCTAAAGATTTTTATTAAACTCGATGTATCGATGTAACCTTTTGTATACGCAGAGCTATCCGTGGAAGAACAGTACTTCCAAGTGATAACTCAAAATTGAGGGTGGTTCTATTAAAAACAAATAGTGGACCATATAGATTTAAAATATAAAAATAATGGAAGCAAACGACGAATCACAATGCATTTAATAGACTAAAATACATATAAACAAGAAAAGAAACAAAATTAACCTAATAAATTGATATTTGAAAGATAAGAAACAAAATTAACCTAATTATATTTAAACAGCTGTAAGAAAATGTAGGAAAGAAAATAAACCTAATTTAAATATTGAAAAAAATATGAGAAACAAACTTAACTTAATTAAATACTTAAAGATGTAAAACATATATGAATCAAATTTAAACAGTTTTAAGAATGAAAATTAGGAAATTAAACGTTCCAATAATGGATATAGATAGGTTATATTCACGTAAAGATGTCCAGATGAGTGTTGAAGAAAATGACAGCGGGGCGGCTTGAACGAAGTCCTCTTTAGTGTTGAAAACGACCGCAGGGCGGCTCTTCCAAGTTCCAAGGGGAACGATGAGAAGATGGAGAAATACGTTACGTTTGCAAACGTTCAAAAATTGAGAGGAGACTACATACGGCACATCTTCACCGTTCAGACGAGGTACGAGGCAGTAATAAAACAATTGAAGAACGATCGTATTTTTTTTTCTTCTATTATTCTTTAATTTCGTTTCAAAAACTTTTACTTATATTTAAAATTACTATTTTTAAAGCAAATAAAAAAAAAAAGATTAATACAAAAAATGATCTTATGATAAATAAAACAGTCATGAAAAGCCTTATCAGTCCATAACATATGGCGTGAACATCTTTAATATCATGTAGGTCTCCTTACGATTGCAATAGTCTGACTGGTCATGAATGTCGATATTTTATATTTTCTTCCTCTAAAGTATCTTTAACTTTGTAGGTTTGAAAAAATTAAATATATCATCTTATTAGTATTGATAAAAAAGGACTAATTATTGAATTTAATAACCAAGTGAAGGGAGAATAGAACAAAATTTTTTTTAGGTTAATTTTTGTTTCCAAGATAAAATTAGAATAATATAATATAGATGTGTTACAAGGTTCGTGGAAAATCTGAACTAATACAGAAAGTTTTAGAAGACAATGGAGAGTGATGAAAAGAGAATAAAACTAAGTAGTTGTTGTGGATAATAATTTTATACTGTTGATTTAAAACACATGTTTCCCACGAAACTATATAATTAATTATTTTAACTTTATTGAACTCTAGTTTTATTTACATTGATTTAAAAAACAAATTTGATAATAAAGTGTATTTTCGAAAATAGCGTGTGTGTGTGTGTGTGTGTGGTGGGTGGAGTTGATTGGTTCGATGATTCCGCCTGTGCTCTTCACCAGGCTGCCAGAACTCCGTAAGAGCTACTCCAAGCCCGTCAACACCACTCCTGCCGATATTCTCTTCCATTATATGTTCCTACTATTTTTTTAGTTATCCATAGTATTTTATTTATTTACTTATTTTCTACTTCACTCACAAATGATAGGATAGTTTTTATGACTATTCTTAATGGTTAAAAAAAATATATTTTTCTAAAACGTAAAACAAAATTTGTTTAACTGTGGCAACACTAGTTAGCAGTAAAACCTCCCCATATATTCACATATGTGATTATTAATTCAAATATAAGTGTGTGTTGATTGTTTCTATGCGTTCTTAGTTATAAAATATACATTCATTCCCTTGTTTCCATTTATAATAAAATACATATTACTATACGTTTCCAGAAAAATTATAAGTACTCATTTGAATGACTTGCAATGAGTTAGGATTAGGATTAGGAATGATGATTAGGCGTTTTTAACTGCGCGGTTTTTTACGCCATATACTAATTGTTTGGTAAATTAGGTGGTGTGAATTTTATTTTAACAATCAAAATATGTTTTCCCTTTATAAAATTGAAGTTATATAGCTTGCATACAGATTAACTAAAAATATACATATACATATATACACACAAACACACACACACATACAAACACACACATACATATCCATACACACACACACATACATTTTTTTTTTTTTTTTTTATATATATATATATATATATATATATATATATTTTTTTTTTTTTTTTTTTTTTTTTTTTTTTTTTTTTTCTTTTTTAGAATACGTTACTTATAAGTACTACAATTGTAAAACAGAACAATGTTAGCCATTAAGCCACCTAGAGGCTAGAGCGCTTTAATTAATTTGGTTTCTTTTAGGAATCTGATCAGTCTGGTTATGACATCCTCGCAGTCCAAAAGTGACTCTTTGAGAGCTCGGCCAAGCTTGTACTCCTGCATAAGACTTTCGTAATCCGGGCATTCCTCTATGATATGTTTGACGGTTATGGTTGTCTGACATCTATTGCATATTGGTTGTGCGTCTTTCGTGATGAGATGAATATGAGTGAGTCTTGAGTGGCCTATTCTTAATCTTGTTAGAGCAGTTTCTTCTCTCCGTGTTGCTCTCACTGAAGTCTTCCATCGGTGTGTATCTGGTTTTATCTCCTTTAGCTTGTTATTATCTACGGTGTCCCACATCCTTTGCCAATCAGCTTTAGTATCCGAGCGTAACCATATTTTAATGTCGGCTTTAATGGCAACTGGAACGATATCTTGTTTACTAAGTGCGGCTTCTTTTGCTGATTTGTCAGCTATCTCGTTGTATTTAATCCCCACGTGGGAAGGGGTCCAGAGGAATCCGACATCTTTTTTGAGTGTTTTGAAGATATTAAGATATTCGTGGATTTTGGTGACCAATGGGTGATCGCTGTATAGTTCCAGTAGGCTTTGTAGTGCTGGGAGAGAGTCACTGCAAACTATATATTTGTCTCCCTCTTTTGACATTATATGGTGAAGTGCATATGATAGAGCAGAAAGTTCAGCTGTGAAGATGCTGCAATGAGGTGGTAGTTTGTATTTAAAAGTTTGTTCAGATGTAGCAACTGCCGAGCCAATATTGTCGTTCATTTTGGAGCCATCCGTATAGAGAAAAGTTGCGTTTCTATTCTTATTTATTATATCATGGAATTTCTCATGTAGTATATATGGTGGTGTGGTTTTCTTCCTGAATCGGAGTAGGGTCATATTGATTCGTGGTACTGCATAGATCCATGGTGGGGTTAGGGTTTCTGGGTTTCGTATATATATTTGATCTATTTCTTCTATGATTCGTCTATATCTCATTGATAAGAGTGCTGGTTTTGATGGGTTGTTGCTGTAAAGTTGTTGATATTTCGGTCTAAATGCGTATTGGAAAGCTGGGTTTGTTGGTTGTGTTGCAAGGTTTGTTAAGTAGTTTATGGCTAGTTGATGCCTTCGAAATGTAAGGGGTGGTATACTGGATTCAGCGCATAAGCTAAGGATCGGACTCGTTCTAAAGGCTCCTGTTGCTATCCTTATTTCGTTGTGGTGTACTGTATCGAGCTGTGTGAGGAGACTAAATCTTGCAGAGGCATATATGTGACTTGCGTAATCCAGCTTTGATCGTATTATAGATTGGTATATTTCGAGTAATCTCGATCTGTCCGCTCCCCAGCTAGTGCCAGCTAGTACTTTCATTACATTTAATCGTTGTGAGCAGCTATCCTTCAGTTTCATGATATGCTTTTTCCATGTAAGTTTCGAATCGACTGCTAATCCTAAGAAGGTACAGTGGTCATGGAAACTTAATGCTTTATTGTATAAAGTAATTGTTGGAGGAGTGTTAGGTTGTTTTTTCCGGGAGAAGAGTACGCATTTTGTCTTTTCTGTTGAAAAAGTGAGACCATTATCTTGTGACCAGGTTTGTAATTTGTTCAAAATAGACTGGATTATGGCCTTGGTTCGAGAAGTATCCGTATATTGTATGAGTATGGCGAGGTCATCTACAAAAAGGCATGATTTGAGTGATCGATGGGTGAGTGCATCTTGTACTGAGTTGATGGCAATGAGAAAAAGTGTTCCGCTAAGGACGCTTCCTTGTGGGATTCCATTTTCTAAGATTGTTTTCCTTTTAGATTGTTTGGTCTGCTATGCGTACTTGTATGGACCTTTTCTTAAGAAAATTCTGGATGAAGCGAGGTAGAGCTCCTCTGAATCCCCAGTCATATAACTGTTTTAATATGGATGGTCGGTACTTAATGAAGGTATTTAATATTTCGGCTTCAAGTGCAGTGAGATGATCAACAGTTGACCTTCCTTTTCTTTGCCCGCATTGAATGTCTGCCAGGAGGTTGTTCTTTTCGATGTACCATAGAAGACGCTTATTTATAATTTTTTCCATGAGTTTGCAAAGGCAGCATGTTAGAGATACAGGTCGGTAATTTTTTAGTTCTAATTTGTTCTTTCCTGGCTTCAGGATAGGTATGACTATGGATTCTTGCCATTTTTCTGGTAGTTCACCTTCTAGCCATATCCTGTTAAAAAATCTGAGTAAGTATTTCTTTTGATTTGCCGGGATATTTTTGATCATGGAATTGTGGATATAGTCTGGTCCCATAGCGGACATTTTTAAGGAAGATATAGCCGTATCCAGTTCCCATTCGGTGATTGGTAAGTTGTACGTTTCATTATTATAGGCTCTGTTAATGTCAAATTGTATTGGTTGTTGCTGGTTAATTTTTTGTCGAAACTGTAGGTTATAGTTCATTGAGGACGATATTTCTTCGTAGTGTTCTGCGAATCTCTCAGCTAATATTGTAGGGTCATATATAATATTTCCTTCTATTTCGAGTGTCGGCTGTTCATTAGAATATTTTCCTCTGATAGCATTAATTTTTCTCCATACTGTGCGAATGGGTGTGTTTGCATTTATGTTAGTAACAAAGTTGTTCCAGGATTCTTTTTTCTTGTTTCTAATTAGGTTCCGAGATTGGGCTCTCCATTTTTTAAAGTTGATAAGGTTTTCTGTCGATGGGCATTTTCGGAATTTATTGATGGCTTGGATTCGTTTTTTGATTACCTTTTTGCAGTCATTGTCAAACCAAGGTGGTTTCGGAATGGATAATGATGGGTTTGATTTTGGGATTGAGGCTTCTGCTGCTTCTAATATTTGCTGAGTGATATAGCTATTGTTCTTATCTATATTTTCTTCTTCACGTTCCAGATTAATTTTCTTTTGAAAAATATCCCAGTTAGCTTTATTGACAGCCCACTGCCAAGGTCGTCTTCCATCACTATTTCTGCCAATCATTTTCATTAAGATAGGGAAATGGTCAGAATTGTGAGGGTCGTGTAGTACTTTCCATTCGAAAAGATTGTAAAGGTTTGGGGAACAAAGGGTTAAATCTATAGCGGTAAGCGTCCCAGTTCTAGGACATAGATGTGTCATTGTTCCTGTGTTAAGCAGCAACAAATCAAAATTATCCTGTATGCGTTTTATTACGTTTCCTCGTGAGTTATTGTTTCTGTTTCCCCAGCTGGTGTGAGATGCATTTACATCTCCGAGGATAATGAAAGGTTGAGGAAGTTTATTGAGAAGTCGTGTTAATTCATATTCATTAATAGGTTCAGTAGGCGGCAGATAAATGTTGCAAATATGTATTTTTATTGTTGTATGAACTATTGTGGTAGTTGCTTGAATGGGAGTGTCTATATTTATCTTCTTTGCTATCAATCGGTTGTGTATTGCCGTTAAAACTCCCCCACAGGCCCGGTTATCAGTTACTTTGTCCGTTCGGAATATTTGATAGTTTTTAATATTAAATACACGGCTCGGTTTTAGATGTGTTTCCTGGAGGCATATTATTTCAGGTTGGTGTTCAGATATGAGAAGCTTTAATTCTTCATGTTGAGAGGTCGTGCCGTTAAGGTTCCATTGCATAATGTTCATATATTTATCCATATTTGTGATCTTTGGAGTAATTATATGTGAGCAAAAATACTAACATTAGGACAGTAAAAAGTATTTCTTCCCCCCTCCTCATTTCAATTAATTTAAATGTTTTTATATAGATTGTAGTATTTGCAAAATTTTCTGAAATAATGTAAATTTTTGATAGTGAAAACGCAATAAATACGTAAGTCCTTGATTCTCTATTGATATATAAATAGTAATGTATTGCTTGATAATAATAATCCCCCATAAGTAGACTATAAAATAATATGTTTATACAACAATAAAATGACTCTATATAACAACATTCTATAAAATAATAAAATATGATATAATAAGAAGATGCTATGAAATAACAAAATGCCATAAAATAACATAATATAAAATCACGACATGCATAAAATAAGAAGACGTACAAGGTGATAAAAGATATATTCCCATAAGCATTTACACTTATATACGTACTTATAGATGTATTATTATAAGCACAAATACGCACGTATACAGACACATAAGTAATCATTCTAGACATGTACAGCTTTGTATTCAAAAGTACATAGATCTTCGCGTTTGCGTTCAAATACTCATGTCCGCAAAATTTAGAAATTATTAAAAATATTAATAGAACAAGGGAAACATATTTTTCCAGAGTTAATGTAAAATATTGTTTATTTTGCTTATAATTGATTAAAGGTAGGTTGTGGTGTTTGTTGTCTACAGTAGTATTGAATGAAGCGTTATTGTTTATTGTTATGTCTGATAAGAATGAATAGATACCTTGGTAGCTGTAAATATTGTTGTTATTGTTATTGTTAGTGGTGTATTGGTTAGTTTCCTTTAATTTATGTCTATTAGTATTTATGCGAAAATATTTGAAGTAACAAAAATATATGTCTATTGTAGGGTAGTGGATAGTGGTATAATATTTTATTTTAAAGTGTTTTTTATATACGTGAATCCTAATTAATTCTATATTGTTATTAGTCATTAAGTTTTTTTAGTTTTCCGGTTTCCCTGTTTTTTGTTATTAACGACAGTAAATTCTCTCTCAGTGCTCTCGTCTACAGTCATCGATGTACCTTCGGCCTTATCAGATGGTGGAAGTGGAGGGGGGCCGTCGCTCCTATACTTGGAACTACTAGGTGTAGGCTCGGCCGGTAGGTTCGCTAGCGGCGCGTCCGCTGGGAGAGTGGGGAGGAGGGGAGGAGGATTAGGAGGGAGGGGAGGAGGGGAGGGAGTGGGATTAGGGGGGAGGTGAGTTTCGGGATTTGCTAAAGTATTTTGGTTTTCAATGTTGTTTTCTCCAATGATATCTAATGAAACGGTTTGAATGCCGATATCTTTTTTTTCCGTGTTGTAAGATTTTGTTTTCGCAATTTCAGAAAATGATTTTTTAAATGTTGATGGATTTTGTTCTTTGTATATTTTTTTTGCTTCATTTAGGGATATTTTATTAACAGATTGAATCGATTTGATTTCTTTTTCCATAATGAAAATAGGACACGTACGGTCTAGCGCATGGTGCTCTCCGTAACAGTTGGCACACCTGGGCGGCCGCGTGCACTTAACATGTCCGTGTTTGTTTTCCCCGCATTGTATACATTTAGGCGTTTGCTTGCAATCCCTAGTAGGATGATTGAAACCTAAACAATTGAAACATCTGTATGGTGGGGGATTATAATGGAGTACTTTGACCGTATAATAGCCTATTTTTAATTCTTCAGGGATTCTCGGTGATGGGAATGTTATGATGTAAGAGTTGGTTAATATTTCATTTCCATTCTTTTTAATTTTTATTCTTGTTATATCCGTTATTTCAGTAGATAATTCGTTTTTAATTTCTTCAATTTCAAGAAATTGAAGGTCATGACATCTAATCACACCTTTGCTAAAATTCAAAGTATTATGGGGGGTTACCTGTATGGGGAACTGGCCCCCGAAGTTTTTACATTTCAATAACTCTTCCGATTGTTTCCCACTTTTTGTTTCAATAAGTAGTGTCCCATTTTTTAGTTTTTTAATCATTTTTAAGTCACCTACCAAATTTGATAGAAATTTATTAATAAAGAACGGGGATACTTTTTGAAAATTTTGTTCATCCTCTCTTTCTAAAATTAGAAAGGAGGGACAAATTTGAGAATTCGCATTCTCGGGTATTAATTTAATTCTCCTTCGCGGTCTTTTTCGTTTAGCCTTTGGGCTATTAAGATCTATGGGATCACCCATAGAAAACGTAAGTAATATGTAATTAAAAACTAAAATAAACTATCACTCACACAAAAATAAAATAAAATAAAAATAATAATAGTAAAAGAGAAATGAAGAATAGAGAAAAGAAATATATAATTATCTTATATTCGTAAAAGAAACTTAAATTTAAAGAAAAATAAGAAATAGAAGAAAAGAAGAAAGAAAGTTTTAGTCTTATCTGAAACTCGAGCAACTCTGCAATGAGTTATGAGTTGCAAAAGAGTTATGATGATATACAACGGCTATGTTTAAAAGATAAAACGATGTTATTGAATAATTTGGATGTGGCTACTTGGTACTGGTATGTAATTGTAACATTGAGTAAATAAAATTGATATCTGACATGAAATAATTATCTTTTATTTATCATAAACAGAGTAGTGCATTGCTATTCACACGTATTTCTTTTATATAACCTCATTCAACATAGTCACTATCAACATTTTTCGTAATTTGTAGCAATTTTAATTTAAATAATTTTATTTATCAAATTGAATTCACCGAACCCCAAGCAATGATAAAGAAGTGTAGTTTTTTTCTATTTTTTCAATGTGTCTCGATATTAGAAACAAGATATTTATAGTTATATTAGATTAATTATAGTTATAGGTTGAGTTTTTTTTTTTTAAAACACTTTCCTCATCAACCATAATTCTAACTTTAGTCTAATAAGTTGCCATTGAATTCTGTTAAATACACATCAGCGATCCAGTAGAAGTAGGCATCCTATTTATCCAAAATTACTCAATATATTTTAGCTGTAACGTAATCGTGGTATATAGTCACGTTTGCAACATAAATGTGATTGATATACATTGATCCAACGAATGGGAATATTTTTACTTGAAAAAAACTTTGATAAATATAATTGTAAAGCATATAATATTTATATTTCTTGAAAATGTATACTCTTGTAATAACGGAGTAGTTTGTTGACCGTTTTGATTATATCGTCAGGAAGTTGGCTTAGGGTTTCTCCACATCCCCAAATTATTGCTCCATCATATGCGTTTTATACGAGTTACCACTCATAAACGTATTTATGCAAATTTAAATAAAGACAAAATATTCGCGAGCAAAGCCGCGGGTTACAGCTAGTAATATATAAAATACCAATGTACATAAAAATTACTGTTCTTTAAAATATAAAGAATTATATATATTGTTATTCGTTTTAACGTCTGCTCGGTTGACTTACTGTATTTCAGAATTGTTCAAACATTAGACAAACCCTTAACGACTCATATTAAAGAAAAAAAAACCTGTACCACTACAACCCGTGAAGGATCCTCGGTTCACTACATACAGAGATTCATACTGTTTCTAGGTCATCGGTCGTGCTTTTTAACCAACTTTAGGTGCCCACGTTAAAGAGGCTGAGTCTCCATTCCCTGGGGTCGACCCCCGGCTGAATTAACAGAATCAATAATATTCTGCCACAGCCGGGATTCGAACCCAGGACCTGAAGAACAGTAGACTATTCCTCTAACATCCAGACCACGCCGCTATCTAACGACTCATATTGTTTATTATAATAATAGTTGAACTAAATATATTATTAAAAACGTTGCAAATTATTACACAATGGTTAATTATTTCCAAAAGGGAATAACTGTTTATTTGGCTGTAAAGACAATTAACTAATATGGAAAGCTATAAATAATTCAAAGGAAAACGATCGATCACCACTGCTAACAATGACAGCGATGAGACCTATATCTCAAAAGAATACTACAGAGAGTCATCTGACTGGTCGAGATGTTCTGCATCCCTCACCTCTGTACTATCTGTCATAACATCATATACATATGTGTGTGTGTGTGTGTGTGTGTGTGTATGTTAGTGTGTGTGTGTGTGTGTGTGTGTGTATGGTACATTTGTATTAAACGAGTATTTAATTAGCCAATAGACTGATACTTTCACTGATATTATTGGAATGGGCCAAAGTTTATCTTAGGTTAAATTACAGCAAGTTAATAAAGAGTATTAATAATTATGTTAAAAAGTCTTCAAAGCTGTCCATTATGGATCCGCTTATAAATTAGTTAGACCCTTGATTTCAATTAGTGCCTTATACAAAATTTAAACGTGAAGTCTGGCGAAATTCTGTTTTCTTATAACTATTTGGTGAATATTTAGGTATAAAAATATTTATGTGCGCTTTGAAATAGAAATTACGTTGTAGCAATTACTCATTTTTACTTTCTATCTGTTGCGATCATGAAAATATTCGAAATTAGGTTTTACAGAAATACACGTTTAAGGGTTCTATGAGTTCAAATGACCAAGTACCAGAAAATGGTTTGTGTTTGTGTGTGTATGCAGAATAAAATAGAATAGAAAAAAAAAAATTATTCTGGAACTGAGTCTCTTAAGAATAACAGTTTTGTACAATTGAAATATAGTATATGTCTGGCCAACAGGCAAAAGAAACATAATTGATTATTATTTACAATGGTAAAATAAGCATTAAAATTACAACAAATCTATTAAGAAAAAAAATCTATAGAATTTTTTTTTTCGAACAAAGAAAAAAAATCTTATAAAAAAAGAAAGAAAATTAAATGAATTTAAAACCAGATTGAAAATTAGAGGGTAAACTAATATCTTCTTTCATTCAATTTATATGTCTATAATTGAAATATCATATTTTCTGATCGTCTATTTGGGATGAAAGAAGGTATTGAAAAAGGTTTGGGTTCGAATGAGGATAAAGAAGCAGCATGGCGGATATGGATTGGTAGAGAATTCCAGAGGGTAATAGAGCGGACAATAAAGGAACAATTAAAAGTTGTGTTTATGTGGGTAGGAACGTAAAGATCAGAATGGAAATCATCAATTGACATTTGGTGGTCAAAAATATGTTCCCTTCATAACTCAATGTAATTTTAAAACGGCTGGAACGAAAGAAGTAGCAAGACAATTGAGACGTTGATTTCCAAAAGGTACTAAAGGACATTTTTTTCAAAGTTGATATTTTCACATATTTGTATTCTAATGGTTTGGTTTTATCTAAATCCGTCATCAAATTTTATCCAAGAAATATAAAAATCCTTTAAAAAAGTCTTTAAAAATTTCATTTCATTCCAAAAGGTACTAAATCCACATTTTATTTCATTCCAAAAGGTACTATATCCGTGTTTCGTTCCAAAAGGTACTATATCCTATGTAAACAGATATAACCTTTCCTTTCATTTCCTTCCAAAAGGTACTATATTTCCTACTAAACGGCAGAAGCACCTAACCGCGTAATATATCACCATTAATTTATTGTTTTCATCATTTTATGCATTTTTATTGGTTCATTTAGCACGTCTTGAATCACCGCTATTATTTTTATCACTGGTTTTAACCTAATAATCAGTTTTTAGGCTATTTGAAACAACTTAGTAGCGTCGCTTTGGTTCTTTTAGGTTGCCAATTAAATTAAGTTTTTTCATAGTATTTCTTCTTGCAGCAACATAAATTTGGTTTAAAATTTTTCAGAAACTCACATTTTAATAGAATAATGGTATTTTATGCAGCAAATAGTTGGAATTAGCATTCCACGAACTTGCTAAATATGTGAAGAAAATCCGTGCATGATCTAACTTAGTAGTCGATTTTTTTATGTAAAATAAAAGCTAAAAAGTTATTATTTATCAGTATCTATGGTTAAATATTGTATACACGTCGTTAATAATATAATTAAATTTGCTAAATTCACACAAATAGTAAATACAAGTTGAAAACAAACATCATAATTACATACTTTCTTATTATAGTGCCATAAATAGATATATTGTCCTTTGAATATTCACTTTCTTTATGAATAATAGATAATCAATGTAATTAACCAACAAAGAAAGATGTTTCTCAGAGGGAGAATAAGGAAGTATACATAACTTAGTAATTAACGATATAAAGACGTTAGTTATCGGTAATGTTGGATCAGGAAGGTTATAGTGACTGTTACCAACTTACCTCGCGTTATATTCTTCCAAAAAGTACTATATCCCTTTTAATTCGTTCCAAAAAGTACTATATCCATGTTTCGTTCCAAAAAGTACTAAATCCATATTATATTGTTTAAAAGTCATCGGAAAAGTGCAATAATTTGGAAAAATGAGTTGGTAACACCTTTATAAATCAACTTTTGATTTTAATAAAAAAAGAAACACGTAAATTAGGCCAATAATAAATAAATGACAGATTTTTGCGTTTCCTGTAAAATTCTCTAAAGTGGATATAGTACCTTTTGGAAATCAACGTCTCAATTTAGGAATAGGGAACAACTAAGTTGTAAAAAACTCGTCAAAAAATAAATAAATCATTTTAAACTTTTCCTTTGAAAGTTCTTAAATTTTATTTTAACCACGGAAGTAAGTGAAAATTGTGTGTTGAGCGCCCAAGGTTTGTTTTTAATGTTAATAATAATAGGCCTACTGAGCCCAAAGGTTCGATCCCGACCCCACAAAATATAGCTAACGGTCTAAAGATTCCTCCAATGATTACCATATAAAAACAAGCCCCGAGATTAGACAACACAATCCTCCCATCGATGCTTCGGCCAACCATTAGGATGCCTGCCGACCGATTCAGCTAATACAAATTTTTCGTAAATTCACTTTAGAGGAATCCATAAATGTTAAGGTCCGGCCACACTAGGCGGAGTCACTCAGCGAGGTAAGGAATGACGATTTTTCCGATCGAATCCAAATGACCATCTTTTACTAAGGGATCCCATTAGAACTGCCTAAGGGTGGCCACACTCAGGATTCAACAGACGAATTGTGTTTCCTCGCTGGGACACTCCGCTGAGTGAGGCCGGGGTAGCGGAGGGTGATGTCCATTCCAATGGTGTTCGGTAGACTTCGGCCGTACTCGTGCGCTATCGGTGGTCGGTTCCCTCTACATCCCAGCTCGTGCTTTCGACTAATTGTTGTCGTATTCCATTTTTACTATTGTTGTTACGTTTTTTAATCTGCCCCGGGATGAAAAATAAATCGTTTTAACAATTAGAAAATAGATGGAACTGTTTAACAAAATCTTCTTCTCGACTGCTATAGTTCTCTTAAAAAACAAGTTATCTAGCTTGCAATGTTATAGAAGGTAATGGAGTGTAACGAAAGGCTCATAAACTTAAGTGATTTGTATAACAATTGCTATTGTATCTAATTTAATCTAAATAAACTATTTGATCGAAATTAAATGTAATTATTTTTTATTCCACTTCATGTTTTATAATGTCAACTTTATTTTAGAAGTTCTCAAATTTATTTAAACAAGATAATAAGTGTAAAGCGTGCGTCGCAAGCGCCAAACTTTTTATGAATTACGTGGATTACAAAATCAATCCAATTAAATTTCATTTCGTTTGATAAAGTTTGGTTATTTTTGCATTAATTAGAAATTTTACTCGAATCTCAATTTAGAATTTCAATGTAATTTTAGATGTTAAATCGTGAATCCTGGAAGTCCTAGGCTGGGCGGGACAGGGCGGAAGCCCTTAAGTAGAACTTTGTGGGCTTGACAAAAAAGACCCTCGGACCCACTTACTTGCCCTTCCAGTTCTCGTCATAATACTATTCAGAACCACAGCTTATTACAACGGCGTTTTAAATAAATATTATATGATATTTATATATAATGAATGAAAATAAGATTTATCTTATTTTTATTATATATATATATATATATATATATATATATATATATATATATATATATATATATATATATATATATATATATATATATATAAGTTAAGGTCTGATAAGGTTGAGTATCAGCCTTAATTCCTACTCACCGGATGTAAACACCTTGAATGTATATATAGAGGATTATATGTATCAATAAATCAGTGTTTAACTAGCCTTCAAGTGAGTTGTTATTGTGCCCCTTTTTCTTATTTTTTCTAAGTTTTATATTGGCCAGCTCATATGTGGTGCCGAACTGCGAGTGTCGAGGAGGTCCACTTCAGAATGGATTTCCTGGCAATTATGTTGAAGGTGCAGCTGGCGAAAGAAACCGGCAAACGGGAAGGGTTCCCGAGAGAGCGCTCGTTCATCGACTGTGCGCAAGAAATGATGGACGCCAGTGCCAGAGAGGAGGAATCCCGAATGGAGATAGAGGAACCAGGTTGGACAAGAGTTGCGTACAACCAACCAAGGAGCGCTCAGCCATGGAGAAGAAGAGAGAGGGAGTACCGGGAAGCTAGGAGAGACCGTCCCCAGCAAGGAGAGCGCCGGTCAGGTCAGGCGAGACCTCGAAACAATGGACGGCGGGAGGATCGTAAGTGCCATGGGTGTGGCAAGATAGGACACCTAGTAGCCCAGTGTCCGCGCACTCGATGCTTTGAATGCGAAACGGAGGGACACCTGGCGAAACACTGTCCCCACATGTACCGGCGTCGGGATGCACACCAGCCAGAACCGATGGAGATCAATGCGCAGGACGTTCGTCCAAGGAGGTTTATAAGAAGGTCAGTCGGATCAGCGAGTGGATCGTCTAGAGGATCCGAGACGGCAGACACAGAGACGGATACAGATGTCCCTGTTCGAGGAGGCGGTCAGCGAAGCAGGAAGAGCGCGTGGAGGCGACAGGAAGCGTCGGCGCAGTCTGCCCGGGAAGAACTTTGACGAGCGTACCAGCAGAGTGGCAGCCGCACGTTGGTGAGTTATCATGCGAGAGGCGGGAGCGGCGGTCTGCCTATTATCAACGTGGAGGGAGTCGCATGCCTGGTGGACACTGGGAGCTCGTGTACCATCGCCTGTAGAGAGGCGTTACAGAAGTGCAGCGGCGGAGAGAGAGCACTCCAGGTTCAGGTATGCCAATGTCAATTAATCACCCTAGGGGGCCCTGCAGTGTAGAGGGGGAAACCGAGATGGGTTTGCACACCTGGGGGGAACAAAGTGGGGGGTTATCAGTCCATGTAGTCACTAGGATGCCGCGGGATTATCGAGTCATTATAGGGAACGACTTGCTAGGCGTGGTGGGTGCGCGGATCCGTAATCGGGGAGGTCAGTGGGACATTAGAATTGGAGGGAAACAATACGCCTGTACCCGCACAGCGGGAGATGGTAAAACGCGCATAGGGGCGGTTAATCAGATGGAGGATTGACGGGCGTCGGTTCTAGAGGAATTTGACGACATCTTTTTTAAGAAGGGAGATGTTCTTGGCACAACTGGGCGGACGGTGCATGAAATTCCCCTTAAGCAAGAGCGCGTCACTTACGTTAAAGAACGGAGGTACCCGCAGGCTCTACGCAGGCATATTCGGGAGGAGCTAGAGGAGTTACGAAGGCAGGGTATTATAGTGGACAGCACTTTGCCATATAATAGTCCGTTGTGGGCCGTGAAGAAAAAGTGTGCGCCGGGGGACACGAGGGAGAAATATCGCGTTGTCATAGACTACCGGAAGCTCAACGAGAACACGGTCGATGAAAAATATCCCATACCGCGCTTCGAGGACATTTTGGATCGGTTGGGGGGTGCTAACATTTTTAGTACCTTAGACTTAAAGGCGGGGTATCATCAGATACAAATGCACCCGCGTGACCAGCATAAGACCGCGTTTACCTTCGAACGGGGCCATTATGAGTTTACGCGGATGCCGTTTGGGCTTAAGAATGCCCCCATCACGTTTCAGCGGCTTATGGACGAATTCTTGAGGGGTCTGGACGCGTCCGTGTGTCAGGTGTACATGGATGACCATTTGGTATTCAGTAGGTCCGACCGGGATCACGTTGAGCACCTGAGGGCTGTCTTTCGTCGCATGCGAGATTTCGGTCTACGCCTTTCTCCGGAGAAGTCCACCCTGGGGCTTTGAGAGATCAATTTTTTGGGCCATACCATTTCTGCGGAGGGCGTGAAGCCGGATGCCCAGAAGGTTGCCGCCTTGCAGCGGATCGCCGTGCCGACCGAAGTTAAGGGTGTCCGTAGGTTGCTGGATGCGTCGAAACCGGGTCAGACCCACCACTTGTACGTAGGTAACGCCGTGGTCTGGGAGCGTATTCAACGGTTGTGGTGGACTGAACGCATCGGGCTTGACCGGACGTTTATCCGCTGTTCATTGCTTGTGGAAACCATACGTGATGAGGAACGCAAACGAGAGGTGACACTCACTTATCACCAAGGCAAGACGAACCACAGGGGGCTGACCGAAACGTTGCACGCGTTGCGCCTGTGGTATTACTGGCAAGGAATGAAGCGTACCATCCAGGAGCTTATCAGAAATTGCGATGTATGCATGCGTGCGAAATATGATAGGCATCCGCCCCGTGCGGTTCAGGAGGAGACCCCTACCGCGGATGCTCCGCTTAGTGATCTCCAGGTCGATACCTTTACCTGGAAGGGATTTAAGTGGGTCACGGTGTTAGATCTCTTCAGCAAAGTTGCGATGGCGTATCCCGTCCAGGAGCGTACGGCGGAGGTGGTGTTGCGAGCCCTCTGGATCTGGTTCCAGTTTTATGTGGTGCCCGACAGTATTTCCTCCGATAGTGGGCGGGAATTTGACAATGTCAGAATCAGGGAGGAGATGAGGCTCTTGGGGGTCGTATGGCAACATAACACCCCGGGACATCCGAAAAGCCGCGGAGGTATCGAGAGGCTTCACAGCACCCTTAACGACCACCTTAGAGTATTCCAGTTAGACAAAGGGCTGGAGGCGGACGTGGCGATGGAACGCGCGGTCGTCGCTTATAATCACTCCGTTCACTCAGTGACCGAATTCACACCATTCGAGATCCTTTTTGGACTACAGGGTCGTCGGCGGGATTGTCGCGGTGCAACGGCGGGCGAGGGTGAAATCGTGAGCAACAGTCTTGCGCTGCGGAAACTCTGGCGTACGGTTCGCGATCGCATTGAGCGGGAGAAACAGCGACGGGTCGCGCGCCATAATCTCGGGGTCCGGGATCTGATGGGACTCATCAAAATCGGTATGATAGTGTACCGTCGGGTGAGGACTGATCGGGGGAAGGAACTTCGGCGTTATGAGGGTCCCTTCCGCGTGGTTGTGATTAGGGAGCATAATTTGGTCACTATTGAAAGCGTACGCGACCCCAAAAAGAGGCGTACGGTCCACCTTGAACAATTGAAACTTCCCCCGACAGACGCATCCTAACCCTTTGGAGTGTCCTCAGTTTGGGCAGTTTGGAAGTTTTGGTGCTTTTTTTTTTTTTTTTTTTTTTGTGTTACTGTTCATTTTGTTCACGGTTTTTTTTTTGTTTTTTTTTTGTGGTGTTTCAGGAAGTTCTTGTTTTTCATCGGTGTGACTTTTTGTACTTGTTTTTCTATGAACTTATTTTCTTTTTGCATTTTGTATTCATTTTTTTTTTTAGTTTACGAGGATTGTTCGTAAACTGGTGGGGGGGAGTTAAGGTCTGATAAGGTTGAGTATCAGCCTTGATTCCTACTCACCGGATGTAAACACCTTGATTGTATATATAGAGGATTATATGTATCAATAAATCAGTGTTTAACTAGCCATCAAGTGAGTTGTTATTGTGCCCCTTTTTCTTATTTTTTTTAAGTTTTATATAGGCGAGCTCATAAGTTATATATATATATATATATATATATATATATATATATATATATATATATATATATATTAGATTTAGTCAATAAATAAGCGATTTTATTTAGGCTACGTTTTGAGAATTTATTGTTCTCATATTAATGCAAATAGACAAAATAGTGTCTTACATATAAATGTGTGGAAACTATAAATTTAAAAGAACACTGTGTTCTTTCAACACTTAAGTGTTCTTTCAAAGCTTATAGTTTACACACCATATGTCTATGCAACATACTATCTTGTCTAAAACTGGCATGAATATGAGAACAACAGATTCTCAAATTTCAGATAAATTTTCTTATTTATTGACTGAAAGTAACTTTATTGACCAGTAGATAACTTAAATTATCAACAGTCGAGAACCAATCAAACAATATAATATAATATATTATATATATATATATATATATATATATATATATATATATATATATATATATATATATATATATATATTGAATTTGAAGTTTTTGTTTTTTCAGTAGATGCACTATGCGAAGATTTTTGAAAAACTTCTTGCTCAACTACATTCAAGGTTATATGTTATACGTGATTTCTATATCTACAATAGATTATTTTATATTAAATAAAGTTTTTAATTTAAACTTAATGTAATTTCGTTTTTGTACTTTTAATATTTTTTTAAAATAATTATAATTATTTAAAATTGATTTCGAATAGGAAGATAATTGAAATTGGCTGTGAAAGAACTGCATATTTCTAATATAATGTATAACTAAAGTTTAACATGATTCATTTATGATAAATTTTACTAAAGTATTGATTTTACTACTATACTAAAATTCCAACTTTTTATCCTCGTTTCGCATATTAGTTCATGGATAGGACATTGAATAAAACAAATTTTGTACCAGGAAAAATGCATTACTCAAAGGCTTGCAGAAGGATCTTTTTTAATAAGGTATACCCTTTCACGTACGCTTCTAGTTAATTTAGAAGAGGAAAGTAAACAAATAAAACATAAAATAGTTCCAAAATGGTGTGTGATGGAGTATATTTATATTTTTTTAATTTAACTAAAAAATTATTCAGTAATATAACCATTTGTCTTATTAAGGACAGTAATAATAGTGGTAAATTACCTCATATTACGTTCTGGACTAAAATATAAACAGAAATACATTCCTTACATCTCATTTTATCCATTTAGATTTATTCTTCACAGATTTACAGTTTTTTTCAATGAGTACTGCAAAACATTTTTTTTTTTAGTCAATCGCTTTCAATATTACATCTAAAGCACCTATGTACCCTCAAATTATTGCCTTTGATTCTTCTTTATTAAATTGACAATTCTTATTTAGATATATTACAATTTTTCTCAATTAGACAATAATAATAATACTATAAGATCACATTCATACAAATTCAGAGAATAAGGTTAAAGTCAAGTAATTTTAAAAACAAATGTTAGGAGTATATTAACGACTTAGGTTGGGGTAGATTAATTAGCAAAATAGTTAAAAACATATTAAATTTAATAGTTTTTTTTTTTCAGAAAGTTTTTTTTTTCTATTCTTGGACTGTGTCCCTTGAGAATAACATAATTGCACAGTTTATAATATACAACTTTTCTGGCCAACAGCCAAAATGAACATAATTAACAAATATTTACAATTATCGATGTATTTATACATAAAATATAAAAATAAAATAAATAATAATTTAAATAAAAAAAATTCCTCAGAAAATAGTTGTGTTGATTAAAAGAAGAATAAATTAGTTCAAATATATAATAAAAAGAAGAAAAATAAATATTTACATTATTTTATTACTTGTTCTTTTAAGAATAACATAAGATTTGAAATAATAAAGGAACTGGCCAAGAATTAATGAAAAATAAACTAATTAAACATAAATAAAAATAATATACTGCAAAAATTAAAAAAAAAGGTCTTCTAATCACAATATAAAATGATTAAAAAAGAAAAGAAAGGACTGTTTTAGGCAAAAAGGCAACTTCACCATCTTAAATTACAAACCAAGGAATAAAACATGAAATTTGCGGTTCACATTTTTCAAGCAATATTTTATTAAATAGAATTCTTTTAGGCCAAAAGAATATGTCAATAAATATTTACTTGATAGCTTAAGAAATGAGTCAGTTAAGTTGCTATATAAAAATAGATCAAAAATTATATTAAAATATTTGCAAGCTATAAGTACAGGAAAATCGTGTGCAAAGAGACAAAGAATGGCGGAATGAGGAAGTTGCAGCTGCAGAAGAAGAAAAGAAGGCATTATATAAAAAAATGGCTTTTCAACCGTGACCCTATTACGTTACAAGAATATAAAAGAAGTAACAGAGTGGTGAAATGGAAAAGGAATAAAGCTATAAATGAGTCATAGAACAATAATTGTGAATATATTCACCGTTGCATGTACGGGAAAAAGTCTGCAGAAGCGAGGAAAATTCTCAGAAAAATTAAGAATAAAGCGGGAAAATGCTCAAATTGGGATCATGCAAGAAAAGCAATGGGTAGAGTATTTCTCTTAGTTTAATAATTCCCGATCATAAGCAAGGCTGCTGGTTCTCCCCTCTGCTGTTTACTATATATATATATATATATATATATATATATATATATATATATATATATATATATATATATATATATATATATTGAAAGTATCTTAAGCATGTGGAAGAGGAAGTGTAATGGCATGGAAATAATCTTGGACGGTAAATGATTCTAAAATTTACAATTTGCTGAAGACCAGGTCATTCATTACACTTCCCCAGCCACGACGATGAAGACTCGTCATTCATGATGAGGGAGCTATTAGGAGCCTGTACGGCAGGAGGCCTGGAAATCAGCAAATCTAAAACTGAATACTTGCCAATAAATAAAAATGGAAACACAGCTCTAAAAGTTGGAGATTTGGATGTGATGCCAACTGAACACTTTAAACACATGCAAAAAATCGCACTTGCAGACAATTCAAATATTTTAATCTAAATTCCTCCGCTTCATCACGCACTGTCTCTCTTACGTAACCAATAAATAATTACACAAAGACCTAAAAATACCAATCGTAACGGATATCATTAAAAAATATTACAAACATTTTCACGACTCATTCGCTGGACATCCAAGCCTACTGGTACAAACATTACTGACTGATACACTACCACAAAACCAACCGAGGAGACTGAAACGCCTCTGGAGCAGAGACCTACTTCTTTAGCAGATCTTCCACGCCAAGGAATGCCTTCACTAGGAGGTTTCTTCGCTCACGAATTCATAAGAATCCTGAAGGAGGTTTTTTGTAATGGTCATCAGTGTTACAATATATGCCTAAAGGCTTTATAAGGTTTTTAATGACTTTTTTTGGGAAGCTGTTTAAGGTTAATATTTTTTTAATACTTTCGATATTATTAGGATGGTACTTTGGATCAGACAAGGATAGGCAACGGTGGACGAGATTCTTGGCAACATTTAATTTCTGATGATATGGGTGTTGGGAGAAGAAGTTGAGCAGTCTACCGGAATAGGCTGATTTGGTGTACCAGTCAGTTGAAATAGAACCGTCAGTATTTCTAGTGATAAGTAAGTCTAAAAAGGGGTTTGTCAAGTTGTTTTCTCTTTCTACGGTAAAACGGAGGCGTGGATCATATGAATTAAACGAGATCAAATTTCTGTACGTGGTTAGGTTGATGAATTTATTTTCTAAGAGATGTTTGATATGTTGATTGAATTTTATCATGAGAGGGCGGGTGGGATCACGGGAAGATGGTGTATATGTCGATCGGTCTGATAAAAGTGAGTTTATTTTGTCGTCGTATTCAGTTTTGTCCATTATAACTGTCACCATTATATCATCAGAAATTAAATGTTGCCAAGAATCTCGTCCACCGTTGCCTATCCTTGTCTGATCCAAAGTACCATCCTAATAATATCGAACGTATTAAAAAAATATTAACCTTAAACAGCTTCCCAAAAAAAGTCATTAAAAACCTTATAGATTCTTATAATAACACTAAAACCACCGTTACTTCCCCCACAATTCCCGACCATGATTCACCCATGATATTTTTATATAGATCCCTACCTTACATTCCGCACCTTTCTGAAAATATAAAAAAAAATCCTTAAATTTTCCTTACCTTCCTTAAAACTAGGACTAAAGACCCAGAACAAGCTTTCTCACCTTTTTACCAATACAAAAGACCCGATCACTCCTATATATCGTTCCAATATTGTGTATAAAATTTCATGTTCAGATTGTGATGTATCCTATGTAGGAAAAACCAAAAATTACCTAAAAACCAGAATATCGCAGCATAAACTCTCCGTATCATCTCGAAACCCTCTAGCCTCAAAACTTTCTGAACACTCCATACATTTCAATCATTCCTTTAACTTTGACGACTGCTCCATTTTAGATTATGTTCCAAACCATAAGAAAAGACTAATCGCTGAATCCGTCCACATCCACCTTCAATCCAATCCTGTAAACCACAAAACCGATAAACAATGCATTTCCTCCACATATAGCCACATATTAAACTCTATTAAGTAGCATATTTTCTCTGTCTATCCCACTATATATATTGTTTTGTTTTTCATTATTATTGTTTAAATCTATTTTAGGTATCCATATAATTCTATATATGTATTATTTTTGTTTTTGTTTTGTTTATGTATTTAAAATTTTCTAAATGTCTTCACTATTCAAGTTATTCCAACTTGTGTTTATGTTTATTTAACTTTTTTATCAACCTGTAAGATTTGTCAATTAGCGTATTTTACAATGTTCCATTATCATTTTTTCCACCCTGTTATCTTTGGATACCTTAAACAGAATTAGGGATAATTAAGTTGGGAGGTACAGTCAGTTTTTCTCCATATACATCATCCATCACTGTTCTTACTATTATATAGGTGATATTTCAAGAATTAAATTAGAACTTTTTTTATCATGTATCATTATTATAATCATAAGTTAAATTTCATTGATTCTTTGTATGGTAGTATTAAGAATTTTAGTCATTGTTGTCAGACCCTGTCCATAAATCAGTACGTACTTTCCATACTATATTTTTTCCTACGTATTTTCCATCCTACCTACCTCCCATCTACCAAACAGTACCTAGTTTCCATTCTCCCACCATGCGGTACGTATCTCCACTCTACTTCATATTTTTATATTTCATATTTCATGTAAATTATTGATACCTGTCTAAATTATGTTTAGTGAACATTTTTATTTTTTCTGTATAACACTTTCATTATTGTACTATGGTCATTGTATTTTAATTAAGTTTTTTTTACATATACAGTTCTTCTGTTATTTTTTAATACCGACGTTCTCTAGCTAAATAGGTTATATAATATTGTATGTAATGTCATTGAAATTATATTCTTTTGTATCTTCAGCCCTGATGATGACTCACAAAGGGGGTCGAAACGTTGGCAAACAATAAAATAGTTGAAACTATTTAGTTGTTTCATTTAATGACCCCACCCGGACTAATTCCTTCCAGTAATTTATAAAATACATTTTATGTGCAATAAGATTTAATTTGTAGAGAAGTGCATTGTAATAGGGTGTGCTCTACATAAATGTTAAGAAAACTATAATAATATTAATAATAATAATAGGCTTAGCGAAACCGAAGGTTCGATGCCGATACCACCAAATTCCGCCTACACATACTCGTCCAATGTTCACCGTTCAAGCCCAAGCCTCCGAGATCAGCCTTAACACAATCCTCCCATCGACGCTTCGGCCTACCTTTTGGACGCCTACCAGTCGGATCAGCGAATACCAGCTTTCTCGGAATCCGCTCCTCACCGAGCCCAACAACTTTAATCGCCCATTTGAGTCTCCGCGATGCTATCAACTCAATTATATTCACAGGATACAAGTTCCGCAATTCCGCGTTGTGCAACCTTCTAAACTCTCCAGTGGCCTCATCTCTCTTCGGACCAAATATTTTACGCAGTACCTCGTAAGAAAACTATATTTTATAAATAATAATATATCATAATATATATTTTATCAACTATATATATATATATATATATATATATATATATATATATATATATATATATATATATATAAATAAATGACCAATACCAAACAAACCTGTCAAGGTTATTTTAATTTTTGTTCTTGAAGGATTGATCTTAAGGGTAATCTTTTTTCTATGAAATGTCGTACCCCAAGAATAAAGTTCAATGAAGGGTACAGTTGTCTGGCTCAATTTAGGTACATAATTACTAAATATTTAAAATCAAAGTAAATAAAAAGTGATGAAAACTTTGAATGAATTTAGTTGCGCATGATTGAGTCAAAATAGGTTAGATATGTGCGGAAGATGGATCTTTGAGGAGCTAGAGAAGTGAGTGGTATTTGAATAGGTTAGGGATATACTTTTCGAAGGGAGATGGGTAAGGAGTTCCAAAGTATGTAAGCTCTTTTCAAAGGAAGCAGTTCTGCCAGAGGGTACATGTGAACCGCTAGGTTGAGATCTTGTGTTTAGGGTATGTTGTGGAGTGAGGGGATGATGGATATAGGAAGGTTTTCGGGCCCCGTTATGATCAGCACAGGAAGATACTAAGGAGGAATTTTCTCCCTTCTATGGCAAACTCAATTCCCACCCTAACCCACTAGTTTCAACACTTTCGTCCACTTTGATTCCTTATAATCCTCCGAGGCGTCTGAAAAGAAGATGGTCACGAGACATTCTAGTTTAAAATATTTTTAAAGTGCTTTCAATGGGAAGCTTCTCTACGTATGTTTTATGCTCTCGATATTTTTCTCAGATTTACTGGTTTTATTCTATAATACAGTTGTAAATTTCAATAAACGGATTAAAAAAAAATTGTTATAGGTATTATTTTAATCCTAATACTATATTAAATAATTTTCTTAATATAATGTCTCCCTGTGAGCATCAGTGATTGTTTGGCATTCCTTCAACTAACATGACCCATAAGTTACGAAATTCGGGTCTTATTGGAAACGAAAATTTTCAGCCGCCGGAACCACGCGATTAATAAAGGAATTCGAAGAGGAGCCTCGCCTAAATAAACGGACTGCTACGAGGTGGTTTGCTTAATTTGAAAGTGGCGATACAAGCTTACAAAGGCAGTCAGGCTCAGGACGACGTTCGGTTATGGACATAGAGGCTCTACGAGATTAAATTGAAGATAATCCAAAAAAAAAAGCACTCGGATGCTTTCCTCCGAGATTGGAGTGTCTCAGTCAAGTGTGAATCGTCACTTACACTAACTGGGGAAAGTGAAAAGACCGTGTAGAGTTTTCCATGAGCTCACCGGGCAGCAAGGCAAACGTCGCGTGGAAACATGTTTCTTTAAAAGAATCGTCACCTGTCACAAAAATTGGATTTACTGGTGCAATCCTAACATATCAGGACAATGTAAAGACCAAGGCCTGCCAGCTTTACCAGTTGCTGAGAGGAGTCAATTTGATAAAAAGACCATGCTTTCAGGGTTTGTTTTTAATTTTGAAAGAGTAGTTAATGATGAGGTTATGCCAAAGAGGCGTTCTGTTGATTCAGAACTCTATTTAGAACAGTTGCAACGGATGTACGTAGTTTTAGAGAGGCGATAACCGGCTTTGGTAAATCGGGAGAAAGTTATGTTCCATCAAGACAACGCCCGGCCCCACACCTTTCGATATACGAAGCGGAATCTTGCTGGGATGGATGCCTTCTAACCTCTACCTTATTTAGCATACAGCTCTGATTTTTTCAATTAAATTTAAGCACTTAAAACGGTCATTTTTTTTTTTTTCTACTCGCCCCAATAACATAGCCGGGATCCAACTTTGCAGATCGCTGCCCTACCACTCAGCTACCTCGCTCCCGTCAAATGTATGTATTCATTTTCATTCTTGAAGAACCTTTTTTCAGAAGTTAATTTTCCATATATCTTTAATAAACTCATAATTCTGTATATAATGAGTTTAAAAAGATATTTTAATGGAACAATCATCATTTGGTTTTTAGGAACTTAATCTATTAGTTTAACGAGTTGCTTTGAGCTATCTCTAATAGCGGTTACTTAAATAATAACGGTTAAATTCTAGATGGAATCCTATTTCCTCAATTCTATGGAGCTATTTCAGCCATGGCGGGACTAGAACTGACAGGGCTGAGGATGTAATTAGAACACTGGCCCCGAGTTCCATTTTTCCTAGTTAATCGCCCTAGTTAATTACTCTCCCTCCTTCCCGCTGGTGTCAAATTTCCTAAATCGTCGTTTACTATAATTTTTCACCCTTAGGAGGCCCCTAGCACGGCTGGGGCCTTTGAATTCACGAAACAAGGTCCTTGCAACATAATTTGCCTCTAATTCAACTGGAAATAAAGAGGTGATATCAAACTTTATTTGCCCTTAAATTATTACGGTACTACAGGTTTAACTGCTGTGTCTTTACATCCCTTTTAATTGCGAATTGTTTTATTTTTTACTGTCGTGCGAAGGGAAAACTTTACTTGATTTTTATTATTATTATCTATTGTAATTAATGATTGTATTAAACAAATGCATCAAGTAAGTTTTTAGTAAGATTTTTTTTTCTGACGCGACAGGCCTTGTAGGCCTTTGGCCGCGTAGTATAGTCTCCTGGGAGAATATACTTACGTTTCTCGATGAAATTTTTAGGGTAGGGTCATTGCTCCTTACGCCTATTTTTGCGAGTTGCTACCAGTAGGCTGACTAGTCTCACAAACTAACTCGCTCGAAACTAGCGCGCTAGCCACTCAGCCACCGGCTCCCCCAAAAGTATTTTAGTAAGAATACAGTCATGAAAGTCTGGTGCGTGCCACACACGTCTTTCACTTACCTCGGCTGTTAAAATCAGTTGAAATTCTATTTAATTAACTTCATTTTTTTTCATTTATTGTAATTTACAACTGTATTATACGAAAACAACAAAAATCATGAAATGTATTGAGAAAGAACTACCCAGTTGTTGCACTTCAATAACTATTTTAAGGCAGTACATCTTGAGGCCAATATCTTTTCAATCGCCTCGGTGGATTAGCAGGTATATCTACGAAACCTAGATTACGGACAAGTGGATTTTTATAGACAGGGAGTTTGGAACGAAAACAAAGTATATCTATCACGGACTAGGTCTGCAACGAATTGGATATTGAGGTCGTTTTAAGGAATTTGATTTCTTACAAAATAAGGGGAATTCAGGATTTTGAGAAGGATTTTAGATTATAAGAATTCCGTATGCCCAAATAGGGCTGGAAATAGTTTTGAACGTTAGTCTAGTAAGTGTTGTAGTAATCGGTATTTAATAAAATAAAATTTTAAAGTTAATTTAAATAAAAGTTTATTCTTTGGTCTTGAGACTACCGTCCTTTCATGCGCATCAGAGGGTTATCGGGAATAGATGGAGATGAGAGGATACGGGCGAGCGGGTTTGAGTGGGCTGGGAGTTTGCAATGAAAGGAGGTATATCTAATTCCGGCTAAGTCTGCTCATAATGGAATATTCAGGTCTTTATGGATAGTTTTATTGGTGACAAAATAAGGAGCATTTAAGTTCTTTCGGAGGATATTCGTTTGCAAGGATTGGATGCGGGAGGAATTGGATGGTTTGGTGGATATAGCTATACACCCCATAGCTCAATACCATATGTCCAAAACTGTCAAATAACGGCTTTATAAATTAGTTTTTATATAGTAGATGGGAATTTTAAGCGTTTGTAACAAGTAGTGATTGTTGTAAAAATCGGTAACTGGGTGCAGTCACACACAGTTGAATAAGAAATTCGTGAAATTATTTCCACAGTTTTCAGCATCAACCTGGTGGCAACTTTAAAACTACTCACGCTCTTTGATTTTATTATATCATGCATCCCCGCCTTCCTGTTACATACTTCCGTCCCTTTTCGTTAATTTTTTCTCTCAAATTGCAGGAAAGCGAGATGAAAGATGTTATACATCAGATATGTTTTGTCATATAAAGAGTTATATGAGGTAATGGTGAGTTATGAAAAGCTGATAAAACTAAGTTATTGTTGTAGATAATAATTTCTATTGTTATATTATTCAATCTAAAATAAATGATTACATCGAAACTTAATGTTGTGATATTGTACATTACAATATATGATTCAATTTAATTATAAAACTTATGTCATTGTTTGTTGTGTTAGAGGTTATAATAAAAAAAAAAAAGTTTCTGTTAATTAGTTGATTCTATAATTAAAAGGTCTCATATATTACATGGTGTCAGGTGTGATTCGAAACTTTTTCTAGCAGTTGAAGGTTACTACTATTCGAGATCTGGACATCATACCACTTAAGAACAAAACATTTTTTTTTTTAAATTATAAAACTAAATTTTCTGTTTTGTAACTATGGCATACCGGAAGTTGTACGCTGTAATAGCCACGCATTCAGCAGTGCCGAATGGCAGAATTCGCAGATCGTTAGGGATTTACTATGCGAACATCTAGCCCTAACTACCCCGGGTCTAATGGACTTAAAATGAACTAGGCATCGCTAAAAATAAATATATTAAGCAAGCGGGAAACCTTTTTGTAGATAAAGGGAAGGTGTGGTATTGTATATTACAATATAGGATTTAATTTAATTATAATAAATTTTATGATTCGGTGAGCGTTGTGTTAAAAGATTATAATAAAAAAGACGATCGCAATACTTTTCCTAACTATACATTTCAAATACAGGTAAGTGAAAGTAAAAAGCTGTTTCTGTTAATTACCGATTTCGTTAATTAAAAGGCGATTGTTTAAACTTTCATTTAAAAGTTTTTAATTGATTTTAACAACAAAGGTAATTAAAGTCGCGTGTTGTGCGCAGTGGATCTTTAAAAAATAAAATTTTAAATTACCAAAAAAAAAAAAATTAGTTTTCTTTATAATAAAAAAAATTTGCATTATAGTCTAAGGGATGTGCATGCAGAATGAAACAACCTCAAACACCGATAGGAAATCCTTGCGCAGTTGGGCCAAGTTTTAATCTCTGAAGAACGTTCCTTTCTGGCGTAGTCTGTGCAGGCAACACTGTTCCTCTACAACCCACGAAAGATCTTGGACTCAGTACATATAGAGATTTGTACTCTTTCTTAGCCAACGGCCGTGCAATGAGGTGATTAGGCCGAGATCACACTCAGACGTCAAGTTTTCCCCATTTGTTAGGTACCCGCTTAATAGAGGCTGGGTCTGCCCCAGAAGGGGTGTCCATACCTTAGGGTCGCCCACTGACTGATATAACAGAATAAATAATATTTTGCTACAGCTGGGATTCTAACCTATGACCCGAAGAACAGTAGCCGAGTGCTCTATATACTAAACCACGCCGCTCCTTTTATTTATCTAAAACTCATGTAATGTAGAAGATATACTGGCATATTTACTTGACGTTTTTTCATTAATCTTTTTTTCCCGGAACAGGCCCATAAATACTTTGTCATAGTTTTATGAAATTAAATTTCTCGTCGGCAAAATTTCTCCCTTCCCTTCTTCCATGACACTAATTAATCATTGGCTCGTTAGTGGCTAATCGACTTGCGTCCTTCCACCAATAAAATTCATCAAGACGCTAATTCGAGGGTGGAGATAAGCTGTGACCCCAACCCTTTGATCCGGGTTGCCAGAGGACTTCCTCCCAGGTCGATGGGACGTTAAACCAGTTGAGTGGAGTTCCTAATGACCTCCTCCAGGCTAAATGTTTTCGCTTACAACAAAAACATTGACGAGAGGCATCGGAAGGGTGTATTCTTAGCCCGCTATCTGCTATCTGACTAAGGATAGCTGTCAGTTTGTTGCAGTGGAGGGTCAACAAGGGGTTGGAAGGGAGTGATGTAACTTTTCCACCATTACTGCCTAAAACGAAATTAATGAATAATGGCAAGTATAGTATGAATAAAGTATACTAAATCAGTTATAGTACGAATACTCGTGCGCAATATAGATGTAAAATTTGTCCTTTCCGTGCGTCAAACCACACACCCTCCCTAATATAGACAGTCTTATGCTATTTCGGACATACTATTCCATCGAGAAGAGAATTTCTATATTAAAAAGTATCCTTTTTAGTGTGGTAATCCTAGTTAACACTGAACGGTTTCGATTCGTATCCTTTTAAAAGGAGAATCGAGTCAAAAATGGTGGTTTTCTCTTGTATTTTGAATCGTATCCTGGTTACAATGTATGTCAATTGTCACGAATCCTTTTATAGGGAATGGCGACTTTATCGTAGAAAAAAAAAATCAAAAAAGTCTTTTGGCAAAAAAAAAAAGGATTTTGCCCGAATTATGTTAAAAATATTGCTTGAAATCTTTAAATAGATATAACTCTGATCGATCGCATTAGGCCGATCAATTTGTATCATGGTATTTTAGTACCATTAACCCTCTACCACATTAAAGAAAAACTAAAACATAATGTTTCAGAAAAAAATCGTTTAATGATTTATTATTATTATTATTTCTTTCCCTACTGTGCGACTTAGTCATTAAAATTAAATTAGTCATTAAAATTTTAATTTTAATTAAAATTAATTTATTGTAATTTTAATTAATTAATGTTTTAATGACTATGTTGTTTTTTTTATATATTACCTTTACTCTCAACTATGTTTTTAATATATTATCGTCATTTATCACTTCAAAATTGTTCATATTTAAAATTGTAATTGTTCACACATTTTCCTTTGTCATTTGTTTCATTTGCTTAGTCTCTCTTTATATATTCCTATTACAATATTATCATCTCAATTCTGTTTACTTCCATACTTCATAACTATCAGCTTAATTTTGTTTATTTCCATACTTTATAACTGTCATTTTATTATCATATTACATTTAATTTTATTTATGTTCCCATATTATATATATTACTGTCATATTATTATTATATACCTAACGCATTATTAAGTCTATATTATACATTGGCTGTTATCTTGTTTCTTTTAGCCCTGATGAAGGCCCACATTGTAGGCCGAAACGTCGGCACATGATTGAAATAGCACTAGTTTTAAATGTGTGTTTCTAATATATGACCGCACCCCCAACCATTTTCCTCATCTTTTTCTCAACGGTCAACAATAACTCCATCATTATGAAGACTTTTTTTATAATTCATTTATAAATTAAAATGTTTTTTTTTTTTTTTGTTTTTTTTTAATCATCTAAGAAGATATGTTACTGGTCCGAAAGATACTCTTAAAAAAAAAAGTAAGCATTGTAAGTTTTCTTTTCAAATTTCACTTTTACAAAACTATAGGATATAGGTTTCAACTTGTATTCTATTTTATGGACAAATAGAAACAACTTACTCTCTATTTACAAATTTAATTTTACTACATATTAGTCTGTTACAAATACAATATATAACCCATACATAATCAAATATTACTTTTAAATTCTCTTGATACATGCAAATATATTAATAAAAGAACCAGTGAAATGCTTTATTTTAATTTGATTAAGATGATGATTTAGCCAAAAGGTCACTGCAAATAAACAAGGGCCATTTTATGAGGAGAACCTTCAGGAAGACAGCTTCTTGCGGGAAAGAAGCACTCCAGAAAGGGTGTTGCGTAGTCTCAGGAGGGAAAAAGTAAGCACGCGGAGCTTATGAGGGGCATTAGATAATAATAATAATAATAATGATTAGAGCCTAGAGACTACAATGGAAACTTTAGACCGTTAAAACGGTCGCATGAGGATTTCATCGTCCGATAAAAATAGTGCTCAGGTGATGCTACTTTTAGGCTGGATAGTTGTAAGTTGACTCCATAAGTCGAAGTAACATTTTTTCCCCGGCTTCTTTCCTGCATTGCAGCTGTAATTAGACTTATTGTGTACTGTCCATTATCCTGTTTAAATAGGCCAATATTCTTTGTAAATCTTACCAAAATGTATGGATCAGTCAGTTCACAAAGCTTAGGATCTGAAATACGGACATTGGCAAAGTGTTAAAACTAAAGCTTGGCTATTTCTTCACAACTGCACACTATAGGATATGGCCAATTAATTTTGCATTTTGCAGAGCCTACAGATCGGTGAGGCTACTGATCCCATACAAGAGCTAGGAGTGTCCTGTACGTAGCCCTCTTACCTTCCTCAGGGTTATCCTATCCATTGAGATAATGAATTAACTTACAGAGACTTTAAGTTTATTGAGACTTCTACTAAAGTTTCAATAAACTCAACCCCTCACTGTAAACAAAATTTAATATCACTTGTTATTTCCGAGCAAGAAGGGTAATTTTCCCTCTACCAACAGTCTCCAATAAAGCCAGTGTGAAAGGAAACGAGCTTTCCATATTTTCCGTTAGAGGAGTTGAATGAAAAGAGGGAAATTTTTCCCGTTGAAATAATTAAGAAAAACATCTTCTACTAACGCCCTCTTCTCCACCTCCCCCCCCCCTCCCAACTCACAAGGAACAACTAGTTTTATAATTAAGAGAAGGAAATTCTTTTATGTGCAGGATAATTTGAATTTCCCTTTTCTTAATATCCCGCCTCCTAAGGAGTGCAAAGAATAATTCATTTGTCTTAGATCAAAAAAAAAAAATAAACTTTAAAACTTTTGTTTTTTTTAAATTGCTCCAATGATCCAATGAATAACCCTTCGTTCCCTTTATTTTATTTTTATTCCTTTTCCTTTCTTTTTCCTATTTTTTTAGTCAGTAAGTGAAATTCAGTATGAACGTAAAGGTTTAAGTATTGATTCCATCAAAAGTGTCGAAATACATATAATATATATATATATATATATATAATAATATATATATATATATATATATATATATATATATATATATTATATATATATATACGATTATATATAATCATATACTGCGGTGCAGCCCGGTGCGCATTTTACTGATGGGAGAGCACATTTTTTTATTGCGCCTTGTGCATATGTCCAGTCCGCTGCATCCGTCAAGTCTATATAAATAGTTTATAAGTATTATTTAGGTATTACTATAAATAATAACCATTAAAATAAATGAAATAAAAAAATCCATAAGAGAGGTTTACGTCAAGGTTTTAATACTAAGAAAATCTCCCGCTATTTTCACATTAATAATTAAGGATGGCTTATCTAACTCTAATTTTGACGGTGGTGCTTATTCTAACACCTTCGTCAAAATTTGTCGTTACAGAAACTGAGACAAATGTGAATTTATGTTTTACTTTAAGTTAACATTACTTTACGATAGGTAATTAATAGGATCGTGAAGGTTTTCGAATTTGAGTTTTTAACGAAAGTATACATTCTAATACCTTGTTTATGTATTTGTGGAATGTCAAGCTCAAAAACGAAAAGACATATGGAATCTAAACTACGTATTTAAGGTAAGTAGGATCATGTGATGTTAAAGCATGGATTAAGCACCTTTTTAACGATTTTTTCAAAAACCACTCGAATAATTTTTATATATAAAATTAGCTTTCTTCTTTCTTCACCTTCTGGCTCTACAGACTGAAGTGGTCCTTGGCCTGCCTCAACATAGCCTGCCACAAACTTAAATTAACTTTATTGATTTAAAATTAAATGGGCTCTAACATTAGGTAGGTTTTGTCCTAATTGATATAATAATGCCTAAATCAGGCCTCAAATTACAAGTTTTCCTATTTGTTTCCTCTAAATTGCCTCTAATTATAAATTATATATTGTTGGTAGAAATAAAGAATCTGCAAATATAAAATATAAAAGATTTCATTAACCAATTAATGAATAAAGCAGAAATTTATCTGATGATAACATGTAAGGGGGAGTGAATGACGAAAAGCTCATCATATTAAGTGACTGTGGTGGATTATTATTTCTATTAGTATATTACTTACTTAAAATTAAATGGTTTTATTGAAATTAAAAAAAAATCTTTTATATCTAACTCAGCATTATTAAAACCTTTTTGTACTTTTATAACAGATTTCAAAAAGAAAGTATAAGTTGAGTTAATTTAGAAAATTACTAGATTTTGATCAGTTTCTGGTGTTCAACATTTTAATACTTGTGGTTAGTTGTTTTTTATTTCATTCATTTTTTGTGTCTCATCCACGTACATACATATGTGATTAATTTAATTTAACAAGTATATCGTGACTTGTTTATTTCATACGTAATTATAATTACATATCTCCTCACTACTTAGTTAAGTTTTCCAACCACCTAACCTATTCTTAATAGTTATTATTGAAGTCACATTTTTTAATTCTGTATATAGGACAAGGAAATATAATGAATATGGGTCAATTTTTTCCAAACAGCCTATTTAAAAGAGAAATAAAATTAACGGTTTTTATGATCCCCTAATTGACAATTGATTCATTTTCATTATATTTTCTTCCAGAAGTGGAAAATTATAGAGAAAAACACTACTGAAGATTTTATGGATTTGTATTTTACTCGTTTGTATACCATCCACAAAGAACTGCTAAAATAATAATGAACGACTGTTTTTTATATAAAATTATATAAATGACTGTTTTTAATGCAAACTTTCCCTGACGTTGTCGTGTATTTGTACATTTTTGTGAACAATGGGATACATTTGATTATTTCAAATAAACGAAATGAAAGGATCTTTATATTAAGGGTTTTTGGAAATTCGGGAATTAAGTTCTGTCAGAGTCAGGCTGTTTCAATGAGGATAAATCCTTTACTAAATTAGAGATCATTTAATTATACACTGATATAACGAGTTTGTACGAAATCATTTCGGTCTTTTGTGGGAATAGAGCATTCGCGTTACTTAAGTTAAGACGAAGCTGACAACAATGAACTTTATGTTGGTAACATTTCTAATGAGGCAAATATTGAAGGAGCTAAATGGGAAACATAAAGGAATCATGTTTGTTTAATAAAGTTTCACTTAAATGCTGTTCCAAGCTGCTAAGCCCGAACAGATATTACGACTGTGTTTTGAAGGAAGAAGCGAGAGGAAGTGGGATATTGTTCTAGCTGTGTAAGGTCAGGTCCCTTCTGAAATAGTTCTAATTAAGTTTATATTAGGATTATTAAAATATGCTTCCGCTACTCTCCCCCAGAACTCACCCTCCGCAAAGTTTAATTTAGCGGAATTCAGGTTGAACTAAGCACTTCCAGCAAAATTTCTCATCTTGTTACTTCCTTATACATTTATTAAGTCGTATTCGATTAATTCTACACGCTAAATGAATTTAAATTGTCTTGAATATAAATTCATATTTATAGACTAATGGTCGTCTTAGAAACTCAATTATCTATTTCAGTGTTCATATTTTTTTTTTTTTATTTCACTTTCACTTACCTATATACGAAATATGTAGTAAGGGAAAGTACTGCATTCGTAATAATTTCCGAATTCAAGTTTTCACCGGAAATACACGTTTTAGAATACCCTGAGTAAAAAGTCCCGAAAAAATGTATGCCTGTGTGTATATATGTGTGTAGCTCGGAAACGAAGAGTTGTACAAAACTAAAATTCCGTATTTAAGTTACCTAAACACCCGAGATGTTACAGCAACGTTTTCACTAAAATTGGCTGGCCGAAAGTGCTACTTTATAACATACATTTTGCACCTTTTTACGATTTTATCAGAAATGGCTTCAATGATGTTTATAAAACTCACTATATCGATTTAACATTTAACTAACTATCATGGCGCTACGAATCGGTGACGTGTTTTGGCATCCTCCACCAACTTCCTCCAGGCATCTCTGCTCTGTGCGGCCATCATCCAGTGCCCGATTCCCAGTAATCATTTACTACGCCGTCTGACCATTTTGGTCTCCTTCTTCTTCTGGTGCCGTAGAGAGGTTCTTAGGGATCGCTTCATCCTACATCCTCCGACTCACTGCCACTAACAAAAGGTATACCCCAAGGTTCCTCGTTATCTCCTACCCTTTTCTCCATATTCATAAATGATCTTCCGCTCTCCATCAAGCACTCCCAATACCACCTCTATGCCGAAGATATTCAGATTTATATTTCCTTTACCCCAAATGAATTTCCTGATGCTATCTCTAAACTTCAGGAGGACATAAACAATATAAGTGCTTGGTCAAACAGCAACAAACTCCTGCTAAGCGCTGAAAAAACAAAAGCCATCCTGATAGCATCACCTGCTCTCCTTAAATCCTTTCCCAGCTTCCCCAACCTTTTCCTAAACAATACTCCTATCTCTTTTCATTCATCTGTCAAGAACTTAGGTATTACTCTTGATCAAACTCTCTCTTGGAAACCGCACATCTCCCAAATATCCCGCCGAACCATAGCAACCCTAAAGCAATTCCGTCGCCTCCATCACCTCCTACCATTCAATATTCGTAAACTCCTTGTTTCTTCCCTTGTCTTTCCCCACTTTGACTACGGATGCGAGGTGTACAGCGGACTTTCAGGTGAGCTCGAAGCAAAACTTAAGCGAATTATGAACTGTGCAACACGGTTTGTATTCGAGATCACCAGAGATACGCATATAACCCAGTATTACGCCGAGTTAAGGTGGCTTTATCCTCGTTACAGATGCCAGTATTTCCTAGCCTCCTTCCTCTACCAGGTTATCAGAACACATCGTCCCAGCTACATCTTCCAATCCCTTCAATTTAAATCATCAATTCAGTCCCGTTCTACTAGATCCCGTCTTTCTGACCTCTACCCTCCTCCTCACCGTACTGCTGCCTTTGACAAGTCCTTTCTAGCCAAAGCAACCACTCTTTGGAATTCTATTCCTCCTGAGATCCGTCATGTAAGTACTGCTTTCTCCTTCAAATCGCTACTTTTCAACCACCTTATCCTTACCCAGTCAAACAGACAATAACTTCAAACTGCAGATGCTATAAATACCAATTATTATTATTTTTATTTATTTATTTTTTTTTGTGTGTGTGTGTGTTTATATTACTCAAATTATCATTGATGAACCAGCTATTTCTGTTTATTTTGTTTTTCTTATTCTGAAAGTCTGACTTGCATTTTCATAAAGACACCTCATAATTCTTATGAATTTTGGGGAAATGCCAATTTCGTTAAGTTTCTGCCATAATTGTTCATGTGGAACTTTGTCAAATGCCTTACTGACTTCAGTATAACTATATAACAAACGGATTATAAAACAATTAGTAGTTATCATCTATAGGATTTACGAATGGATATGGGAAAGTAATTCTAGAATAGGGTAGCACAAATGACAAAGGATTTTTTGAAGGAGGCGGATCTGTGGTATGTTATATACAAGCATATGGTTTGGGATCTAGTGTTTAATGAATGGACAGAGGAACAAGTGATAAGCATAACAAGAATAAAAGGAGTTTTTTTTGTATAGAAAAATTGGAAGAGACAGACACCGAGGAGGAAAGAGGGCTTGCCGACGGAAAGAAGGGCGGGTATAGAAATTTAACTCGGTATACCTAATAAAAACATGGGAGCGTCTGGGCATTCCGAATGTGAATCTTATGAAATAATTCATGAGTCTTTTGAGTCTCATATAAAATTTCATAGACATCCCGTCATAAACGAGGCAACTCTAGCCAAACTGGGGGAAATGAGAGAAGAAACCAGTATCATACGTATTTTAGGTGGGATGGAATCACGACATCTTATGAATAGATTTATGAAAGCAAAAGATTTCGGGTGATTTGAGAAATAGGGTTACTCCAAAATAAATTGTGATTAATAATCACTCTAAGGTTTCTTACTAAGGTATGGAAGTGGATAGGTAGGCTATTGGAGCAAAGCATGGGATCATACGGGATTCTAAAGGAGAATTTAGAAGGTTCTTAGAACCGATGAGGATGGCTTTGTTTTTTTGTAGCATCCAGCTTCAAATCATTGGTCGTAGCCCATGCATTGATATTATCAATACCTTATTGTGTATTTTTTTTATAAACATTTTATTTAAATTAACTTTAAATTTTTTAAATTAAAGTTTAGTTAATGTTTTTTAATTTGATTTAAATAGTCGAGGTATATGGAAGTCATGTGTTGCCCGTACCGGATATTCTTCACTGTAACAATATTTTTTTCAATTGACTTGGGCCCGCAGACCCGATAAGAAGAATAAAAAGACTCTTCTGGGACCCATTCATGTTTGAAACTAGCAGCGCTTTGGGAAGTGGAGAGCCAGCTGACGCTAATGATGGGCCAAGACGTGTGACATGACAGTGCGGTCAGAAGGGGAGGGGGCTGGCAGGCGCTAATTGTCAGGGCCTTCTGGTCACCTCATCGTTAGCCCCGGCTCTGCGGCTACAGGGCCCCCCTCCCAATATATTTGATTGTCTTACAATTTTACATTCGCTTACGTGACAATCCATTTAAAATCGTCCAATTTTAATAAATTTGGCCTCTCAACATTTTTTATGTAACTTTTACCTACCTATATATGGAATATATATATACACTCCCCGTCAAAAGTATTGCAACACCCACAATTCTCGAGAAAATAATGACCTTAATCCAGACTTTGTTTATATGTATGGTATTATTATTTATTAAATGAGAGATATTATGGATAAGACATATCATTTTTATTCACAGTTTACCAACAAACGATGGAATTTTGTTTCATCCATTTCAAATTTCCTTTCAGTCCATCTTTATCTTTTGTTTGCCTCAAGTCTGTTCTCTCTTTTCTCTCAAGTCTAGTTAAAACAATTAATTTTATTCACAATGAATCGCTTAAGTCACGATGATTTGGTCAAAATCGTCACTCTCTATGAAGAAGGCAAATCATTGCGTTACATTGCGTATCGCCTTGTGATTCACTTTTCAAGGACCATAAAAAGGTACAGGGAGACTTCCGGGGTTACTTACCCCATAGATGGCCGCTTCATTAAAATACAAGCACTTCGGAAGCGTTATTCTACTACGTCTTCCATTAAAAACTTGATCGCTGGTGTTCGAGGGTTATCGATCACGGAGTCAACGGTCATTAGAAGACTGAGAAAGTCCAACCTCAGGTCAATAAGGCCAGTCTACTTCTTACCGCTGAACACTGTGTAAAAATATTAGGATTTGCAAGGGAACGCCAATCTTGCACTGTTAAGAAATGGAAACAAGTTTTATTCACTGATGAGTCGAGAGTGACCCTTAATAGCTCAGATGACCGTGAAAGAGTTTGGAGGCCTGGAGAACGGTACAGTCAGTGCTGTACGTAAGAAACTGAGCTATTTAGAAGGGGTTCTATCACGTTTGGGATTATCTCAAAAGAAATATTTAGTCACAAGATTCACCTCCTACTACCCTTGAAATGCTAGAGACAGATGTATTGGAAGAGTGAGACAGTAAACCCTTAGATTTTCTTCAAAATCTTTTTACAAGTATGCCAAGACGGGTGGATGCAGTCATTAAAGCCAGAGGGGGCAATACGTCTTATTAAAAGTAAATTAAAAATTGAAATTGTAATTTAAAAGTTAAAATTGTAAATGAGGAAAATTTTAAAAAGTAATTTTTTTGTTTATTCGGAGAAATATTGCAATTTATTTGTAAAAAGATTGTTTATTTCCAGTTTAAAAATGTTTATTATTGACTAAAGTGATTTTAAAAATTTTCGAATTCCAGTTTATACAAATATACTTGAGAACAAAATCTTTATAATATTAGTAATGAAATGACTATATTTTAAAACACCTTCATTTTTAAAAATATTGTATCTTTAAATACCTTCATTTTTTAAAACTATATTTTCAAAACATTTACTTAATGTATTTTTTAGTTGTAAATGTCAATAAACATGTTCAAAAAAAAAATTATATATATGTTTAAATATTATCCATTTTTCATTAAACTATATATAAGAAGAAAAGGGTAAAGATCCTCTCCTTTGAATCAAATCCTATTGTGGGTGCGAATTAGTTTCAAAGGAGGAAAATTAATTAAATAAAATTAGGTTTCAGCAATGTAGGGGTAAGAAGAAAAAATTTGCAATAGTCTAATCAACAAATGTCTACATCAACCAACAAATTAACACTAACGGTTTATAAGAAAGAGTAAATTAAGCGTCCTATAGCGAAAAAAGAATGCAAAAACAAACAAAAAGAAAAGTTGGTATAGATATAGAAAAAAAAATTGCCCATTTTTAATTTTCATAGATGGATCAATCTTCTAAAACAGAGAAGAATTCGAATTACAATACCAAAATTCAAGATGAAAAGCAAGTTAAGAGTCGTCAATATCAAAAAATGCAACGACAAAGACAAAATAAGAATGACTAATTCAATTCTTTCATAGATTGGTCACTCTTTTAAAACATTTATAAAGCATATTCCTGAATGACCGAATTCCCATGACACAAATGGAAGGTCCATAAAAAAAATGTGCTATTTGTACTACCAATCATACAGTCTACAGTCACATTTAGATTATGATGGCATAATTCAAGATGATATATCTTTACAAGATGATTATGTTCTACAATTAAATGAAACAATAATAAAAAAACACGCGTTCTCAACATAATCTACTTTTACGAACATACTCTTCTTTCCTACGAAATTCCAGTGAAAATTGCGAATTTAATAAAGTTTTCACTTTTATCGGCTATCCCTATGACTGCCTGAATTTTGATAATTTTTTAGAAGCGGGGTTTTCCAGAAATATTTATAGCTGAAAATCTTGAATAATTATTTAGAAAAAAAAACAAAATGGTTGAAAAGAACAACAATGTCCAAACGGTTTTCATTCAAGATTTATGATATTTCAAGTGTAATTGTTTTTTATAATATCGGACTCGAGAAAAATAAAGGATTAGATTACAAAATTATCGAAATATCAATCTCGTAAATATTCTTCTTTGTTGGCGCGACAGGCCATGAAACCCCTTGGCCAAGTGGTGTGATCTGCTGGAAGAATACATTCGCGATTCTCGATGATATTTTATAGGGTAACCTCATCACTTTTGTGAGTGGCTACTGTTAGCTGACGGGTCTTGCATACCCGGGGAGAGGCTGTGAATGAATCCCCATTTAATGTCCCAATAACTCCCTCCTGATAACACGCCTTCACCATAGAGTAAAGCATGAGTTGATGAGGCTCCTTAAAGAACGAGATTTGGCCTGCTTCGAGGAAGTTTACTGTGTGGATACCGATGGATTCACGCGATATGCTGATATCGTGGCATTTCCTAAGACCAGAAATTCGGCTGTCATTCTGGATCCCACCGTGAGATATGAATCTAACGACCTTGAACAGGCAAGTAAAGTGGAAAGGGAAAAGAGAGGAATCTACGAAAAATGTATCCCTTTCCTCAAGGGAAAGTTCCGCGAGAGCTATGGCGAGAGAGAGTTCTACGTAAAAGGCCTTTGGTTCGGAGCCCGCGGAGCTGTGCCAGGTTCAACAAGGAGCTTCATGGAGGACATAGGTGTCGATATAAAAGACGTAGCAAGGATAGCAGAAAGTGTGGTTCTCGACTCCCTGGGAATTATACACTATCACATCTACTCCTAACAGGTATAATTGGAGGGGCATGCATGTGGATCTGTGTTCAGTTATATTTTAATTTTAACAGATTATTTTAATATAAAGATATTGATTTTGGGTGCTGAGTGTTTTGGTATTGTTTTTATTGATGATAGTGTGATTTTTTAGTATGTAGTTGTTTAATGTATATATAATTTGTTGTTTTTTTTTTTTTTAATTTAATCTTTGGTGTATATGTATAGATATATCTAAGTATTTGTAAGAAAATGTGAAACAGTAGAGAAGGAAAAGAGAAAAACAAAACAAAAAAAAACAGGAAAAATAAGTAGGAAAAAAATTTAAAAGAGTAAAAAAAAAAAAATATATATATTGTATTTATAGTTAAATAAAATATTAAGAATATTCCTGTAGGAAAAAAATCGGTATGCTGTGTTATAGCAACCCAATTAAGTTGGGCAGCATCATTTTGTTTGTTTATTTATGAATAAAGTGTATCTCTCGGATTTCGATAAAAATACAAATATATATAATAGTATAAAATACCACTCTCTTAAAATCTGCAGCTTTGCACCTTTTGTAAATGTGAATTTAGAATATTGAGGAGCCCTATCACGGCCGTACATAAAGGTGTTGACGATAAACTGTCAAATTGATAGTTTATCGAGATTGAGGAAGCCCCAGGAGATTTCCTGACGAGGCCTCATCTACAGAGCTTTAGCCCTTATTTAATCATTGATGAGGACTTCCAAGAAACTTTCAACGAATAAGGCATTAATTATCGTTATGGTGTGGAGACCCCTCTCCCCTACAAACAGAATTTTAAGTGCTTACTTGGCTTCGACGTAATAAAAATAATGTGATAACCTAATAAAAAAAACAATAATTTGAAGAAAACAATACCTAGTTTAAAATATGCTTCTAGACTACATACTGAAAGAAAGTAACTATTGTTTGTCTCATATTACTTATTCCACCTCTCTTTGCCTAGTTTCATCTTCAGTAATTCCCGCTTACCTTCTTTGGGTGCTTCAAGATAAACGCTCTAAATTTTCACTTACGGATTTGAGCTTTGCGGTTCTACTAAAACATCGAATTATCTCTATACATAATCTTTACAATCCAAAATCTTTCGAAAAAACTTCAAACACACCCTGATTCGTCGCAAATGAACTCATCCATAATAAAGTTAATGTTCCTTATGTGGCTGATTTGTCCCGAACCAGGTACTAATCTTTTTATGGCAAACTTCATTTACACTCGTATTTACACTTCATTTCTGTCCTTGCTTCCTGATAATAATCCGAAGCATCTGAAAATATGGCTTTGAAATATTCAGCATTAAAATATTTTTTGAAGGGCTGTGCATTGCATCTTTGCTACAGTGTTCATATATATAAATATTTAAGAACACTATAGCAAATATGCTAGGAATAGTTCAGGTAGGAAGGGTTTTCCAAATTTATGACGTCAGTAGTCCGGGGTTTTCTCCTTTTGTTTATTGATTTTTATTTCATTTTTTTATTTATTATTATTAATATTTAATTATCAACTCTTCTTATCAAGGAATAGTCCTGTAGAGGGGGAAATGAACTCCAACCACTTCAGGTGCTTTTAGTTACATAGTATTATATATTTAGGAAACTCCTAACAATTCTAGCTGTGTTCCGCAAGAAGCTTTTTGGGCTTCATTTATAACAGCTTTAGATAGGCCAAGACGCTCAGTGGCTTCCAAAGTGGACTTCGGTATCAAACCATTGCTGGATATCACAATCGCCCTCACAATAACACTATCCAGCCTGCAGAGTTCCTTTAGTTCAGCTGCTATAGTTTGATACTTCCGAATTTTTTCTGCGCATACTGAACTAGTGTTGCCATCATTTGGGACAGCTACATCAAATAGCTCTGCATTTTTCTTAATGGTATCAATCAGTACGATGTCAGGCCGGTTGTGGATCACCGTGTGATCAGTTATAAATGATTGATTCCAATACATTTTTATACCTTCCCTTTGAAGGAGCTCTTTAGGTTTGTATTGGTAATATGGTATTGATTCATTTAATAACTTTTTTTGTACACCAATCGCCTGATGATATATCTTGGCAACATCGTCGTGCCTCTTCAGGTATTCTGTCCCGGCCAGCGCACCGCATCCTCCAGTGATGTGCTGAATCGACTCGTAAGTGCCAGCACAGAGCCTGCATCTGTCGGATTCATTTTGCTGTTTCAAGACGTGTCGGCAGTAAGACCGTTTCTGGGAAGAGACTTCCTTTAGCCAGCCAGTGAGTAGAAGATGGTGTGTCGATTTCAGTTTGCTGGAGTTGATGGTAAAATCTTCCGTGTAGTGCTTTCGATCTCCACTCTTCCAGCCGATCGCGATCTGTAACAATGGTGGTTGCAGCATCTTGAGAGTTTAACTTAAGAGCATTATGATTACGGTCAAGATTGCATATTATTTTGTGTAGTGGAACTCCACTTTGTCTAAAATATTGTCCGAGCAATACTTCTTGGTTTTGGCACGCCTCTTCAATGTTTTTAAGACCTCTACCTCCCTCTTTTCTCGACAAGTAAAGTCTTTGCTGTGGATGAAGTAGGGTGATGCATTCTGGATCCAGTCATACTCGTCCTTATCAGTCCGTCCAATTCCTGCAGTGATGTTGTTGACCACTTTAGGACCCCGAAGCTGTAAGATATGGCTGGAATAACCCAAGTTTTGGAATTTTTATTTTTGATCTTGAAGACAGCTGTGTTGCAAGGATAGTCTTTAATCTCTGTTTTAAAGACGTCGTCAGTCTTAGCTTTACATCCTTGCTTGCCACTTTGACATGCTGCTCTACTCCAAGGTATTTGTACATTTCTTCTTTCTGAAGCTGCTTAATACGAACATCAGCATCGTATATATTTTTAGAAATGTGTGTTTTCCCTTTTACTACATGGAGAGCCGCACATTTCTCAATACCCAGCGACATCTTGATTGAATCACTGAAATCCGATACTATCTTTATCATAGCCTGTAACTGGGACTTATTCGTTGCACAAATCTTCAAATTGTCCATATAAAAACTATGGCTGATCACTGCTGTCGCTTCATTGTATTTTAATTTGTATCCACATCCTTGCTTTTGTAATAGGGTTGACAACGGAGCCATCGCAAGACAGAACCAGAGGGGGCTTTGGCAGTCCCCTTGGTATATGCCTCTCGAAATAGGAATAAATTCCAACGAGTCCGACGATCGTTCATGTCCCAGCCTTTGCTGGAAAACAAAGCTGCTCATCAATTTTTTTCAAAAGTTCTTTTACTTGTGGCTGCACTTTAGATATATCCAAAACTTTTAACAGCCAACTGTGCGGGACCGTGTCGAAAGCCTTTTTGTAATCGATCCATGCCATGGATAAATTCCTTTTATTCAGGGTCGTTAGGCCAGCAATGACTGAGTCTATAATCAGTAACTCTTTACATCCCTGCGCTCCTTTCCTACATCCGAGTTGCTCGAGTGGGATCAGATTATTGGTTCGGAGATGATGCTCGATCCTTGTCTTGAGAATAGATGTTAAAATCTATTATTATTATTTAGACGCATTAAATTTTAATAACAAGAATTAAGGTTTTGGACATCAGATTTTTTATTAATGGCGCGATTTTTCTATTTTTCTATGGTATTTTGATTGAAACTCTTTTTTATAGTGTATCGTTTCGGGTGAATGAAATTAGAATGTATGTTCCGTTTTTCTGGTGGTGAGGGCAGTTTGGTTTGGTTTATTAGGGTTTTTTGTAAATGAAGTACAGCTATATTTGTGTTGATACACTCTTACATCATTTTGTAAAATCCTTCCTACTTGAACTATTCCTTTCTTCTTTGCTTCAGTGTTCATTCAAAGTTTACACATATTTTGATGTCTTACATATAGTCTTACATACAAAAAATGGTAAAAAGGTGCAAACTGCATGGTATTAAGTGGCTCTTCTGGTTATAATTCTTCTGGGTGTTTGTAAAATAATATATAATTTGATCTTACATCTTTGAGAAATTTTAAATAATACTTGCTGTTGAATGTATCCATGAAAATGAAAATTGAACAAATAAATAAACGTATATGTTAATATTCCCAGAAATTAGCATCTACTTGGGATTTTTGGGAATTGAATTGACAGGAAACGGCGGAATAGACGAGATTTAAATATTGTGGGAGTCTCGAATATTAGAAGAAATGGAGTTTCATAGCGATGCGGATCGGATTAAGAATGATCTATTAATCTGTAAGCTTAACTTATGTTTTTAGCTTTATGAATGTTTGAGTGAATTAGTTTGTGGTTATGATCTTTTGAATTTCTCAATGGAACGACTGGACTGTATATGAGCAGAGAATATTATTTTTGTTTTATTTAATTTTTTTAATTATCTCAGGTCAAATTATTGACAAGCAAGAGCGTAGATACATCTGTAACAAAGATAAATGTAGTGGTTGGCCAGCGAGTATAGATTCGATGATTATAAGGGTTGCTTTAAGAGGTCTTTATTACCTATATCGAAAGGAACGATGAGAATAAATATCGGCTTGTGTTGGTTGAATGGGAGGAAAATACCAGCAATGTTTCCGGGAAAACATTGATTGACCGTGAGCTTTTCATACGAAACCTGATAGAGATTATGGAGTCAGAAGAACAAGTTACGTTAATCGAAGCTCGGAAAATTGTATTCAAGAGGGTTTACACATGAATAATGAAGATTTGGACCCTAAACAGCAACATATAACAACCGATTATTCTTGCCACATTTGTTCGATTTTTGATCAATCATTTAAGAGTTGTCGTGGGCTTTTAATTCATACGTCAAAGAAGCACCCCGTAGAAGCAAATCGGATTAAGTTGGGAACGATAGAAAAGAACAATGAAAATGAAGAGGTCCCAAACTCAACTGAGAACAACATTGAGTTAGATGATAAAAGTGGGCAGACAAATTTAAAGATCTGCTTAAGGCTCCTTCCAATTCTGACAAGTGTGAACTAAAGGCTAGCAATCCCCAAAGATCTAGCAAGGCCGCGAGGGAAAGGCGCATTGCAAGCAATACTAATATAAATACTACAACTGCAGGAAGAAAGTGGTTCAGAGTGTAATGAATGAGAATCGCCCAAAGGAGTGTCCCATCGAGATCGAAAAGGTTGAGGATCATTTCAAATCCCTTTTGAAATGAAAAGGAAGATTACCCTTTATCACTAAATATTCCTAACGTGGAAACAATTAATTTCAATTGCACAGGGTAATTAATAATATATCTTTGGACACATCAGCCTGTCCAGATGGAGTTCTTATAAGAACAATAAAGGAAATATGAATTGCCCTTTGATGAAAACAATAGTGGAAATAATTCTGAAATTCAGCCACGTCCCCGAAATTCTCCATTGTGGACGAACAGTTTTTAATTTATAAAGGAAAGGGAGATCACAAAGATATATCCTCTTGGAGACCGATTACAATTTTTCCCATCGTGAGGCATATCATTGAAAAAGTTCTTGCCTTCGAACTTCGAAAACAAATTTCATTCCACCCAAGACAGAGAGGTTTCATTATTGGCCAAACCGGGTGTCACGTCAACGCCAGAACAAAAAATAAACAAGAAGACGCGGCAGTCGCATTCTTAGATGTGACTGGAGCATTTGATAATATCAGACATGGCCATATTTTGAAAACTTTGGAGTCGAGGGGAGTTTTGAACGATTTCAGAAGACCTAATGAGGGCCTATTGAGTAAAAATGTGATAATGATCAATCTTAGGATCAAGGAAACCAATGGTATCCATGTTTTGAGGGGAGTACCTCAAGGTGGGCAACTTTAACTAACACCATTTAATTTAAGGATTGATTATCTATACACCAAGTTCACAGGTATCTAATGAGTATGGATATAATGTTTTTCCAAACCACGACTCTGTTTCACTCATTGGTTTTGCGGATGATCGAGCCGTGACCTGTCACAAAGTTGAATCTAGAGAGAGCGCTATCAACTGCGCCCGTAGAATACTTGGAGAGCTAGGATTCTCTGTTAGTGCAAAAAAAAAGCTCAGGTGTAAGCTTGAAAAAAGGGAATGTTGGTTGGGTCAAAGTTTTGTTTGGATACGGGAGAATACATCCATTCTAATCAAGATAAGGTTTTCATCAAACAAGTTGGATGTAGATTTTCGGGTGAATTAGAATTTGATGAGGAACCCTTCGGTAGGATGAATCGGAATTTGGAAAAGCTTGTAATTCTAATCTCCTAAGCAAGACCAAAAAATGAACTTTGTAAATAGATATATTTTTCCTTTCATGATATACTCGTTTCAGACAGCACCACTTACAAAACTGCACGCATCTTTATTAGAAGCGATCGACGTTATAATTCGAAGATGCATAAAGGTTATCATAGGACTAACGGCCAACTCGTGCTCCTCCATGCTGTACTCGCCGCGAAGATACAGGGGTCTGGGTCTTTTGCGGTGTCTGGGGGAACCTCCTCTTCAGCATTAGGCGATTTCTGAAAGATTGGCTAGAATAACGGACTCCCGGGATCAAGATGTCAGGTTAATGAAGCTGTTGGACCCCTCTGCCGCAGATGCGGTCGAGAGTCAGAAACCCCTACACATGTATTGGACAAATGTCCACATAACATGATTCTCGTTACCCGCCGGCACAACCCCATAAAAAATGAAATATCATAACTTTTAGAAAGGAAAAAATACAAATGTTTTTAAGAAGTGTTTTGCCTTGTTACTGGCATTTAGTGCCACAGAAAAGAAAGCGCTGATAGTAGATCCCACTATCAGATATGAAACATGTGACGATTCAGAAGTTTTGGAGAAGTATGGACTCGAAAGATATCAGTTCCAAAACATAGCGGATACAATAATCCTGGACTTACTGTGAATCCTGCATAATCACATATATTGAGGCTAGGCTGGATTGATATATGTCCATGGGCAATTTCGAATAATGTATGTGTATATCTATTTGGCTGTATCTCCCTCTATTTGTTTCTTTGAAGATGTCTTCAGGATTGATCCAGTATGCTGTGCACTCATAGCAACTCAGCGAAGTTGAGCAGCAGATCTAATTGGGAATTTCTTCTGTCGTGTTATTATTTTCTTGACTTATTTACCTATATAGTGTTATATTTTTTTTTATAAATTTACATTATTATTGATATCTGTATAGCGTATTCCAAGGATTTTTATATCCGTTTTATAATTTATATTTATATTGATATTTTTGGTAATGTATACAGTTTCAAGTATCTTGCTGTTTCTACTGGTTTGTGAGGTATCCAATATTTATAAATTTTCAAAGTTTAATTGTTGTTTTCTTTTCCTGCTGTGGGGTCATAAAGTTCTTGTATTATTATTTTCACAATTCGATGTATCTTGAGAAATTCTTGTTTTTAGTTTTTTAGAAGTTTCAATTATGTATTTATTCATATACCTTCACATTTTTTACAATTGATTTTGTTTTTCCATTTTTTAAAATTATATCTTTCATTTTACTAAAATATAATTCTAATTTATTATTGTTGTATAAAAAAAATAATAATAATAAATTACTAATCCTTAATGATTTTCGACTGTAAGACTTTGGAAATATAGGTCTTATTTTTGTTATGTTTTGCGTTATAAAGTTGCATATTCGGTTTCGTCACCAACTACTTCTGCTTCAATATAGTCATAAACATGTATTTGTAGCAAAAAAAAAAATTCCTTTTTTTTATTTCAGTGTCATCTATATCGGGACAAATGGAGCGAAAAAGAGATAACACTAAATTAAGAAACCGATTTGGTGTTAGAGGGGGTGGGGAGAATTCCTTTCTCAGGGGATGGTCCTGTGATGAATGAGCCGAAATCGACACCAACTTATTTGTTGATTCCCTTAATCACCTCATGCTTTTCTAATCGTTTTTCAAGAACGGTTCATGTTCCTCAGTAAATTTTATTCTCGCCTTTTATATCAAGTGATTACCATAGTAAAGTTCCAAACTGAAATTAATAAAGCTCAACGTTTAGCTAAATTTAATAGGCATTTTCAGTTATAAATAAATTCTTTATTAGCCTGGGACAAATCCTTTTATAATACAATTTACAGGATATATATATATATATATATATTATATATATATATATATATATATATATATATATAATATATATAATGGGGTTCAAAGTCTTAGAGTAATTATATAAATATAAACAAGGTAACTAAAACTAATAGAAAACAGGCATTTGCTTATAAAAGTAGAATAGAGCCTTATTTACAATTATGTTATGACTGGGTAGTCAGGATATGAATAAATGATCAGGATTTGAAGATAAGAAAAGAGTTGGAGTGACTGATAGACAGAGAATAGAATTCCACAAGATTGGTGATCGGGTAAAGAAAGACTTGTGGAAATGGGCATAACTGTAGCCTGCATTTTGTAAATCTGAAAGCCTAGAGCGTCTATAACGGCTTAAGATTAGACATTGTAGATGGTCAAAAATATATGATGGACTGCGGGATTGGATAAATTTATAAAGGAATGGTGCCAGGGTTCACTTTCGACGATTGGAATACCTTTCCAAGGTATTTACCTAATCCTCCTCAACTCGCTGTAAAATTGGGATACGGATGTATAACTCGGGACCCCGAAAATAAATCGACAAAACAATTGATTAGGCCTTTTATTTGTAACTCGGGATCCCCAGAAACACTACCGTATACCGTACAGTAGTAGTCGAAGTGAAGAAATATTAGAGAGGTAACGAAGAATTTCTGGGTTGCATACGGGGATAGATGACGTGTGACCTAATAAAAACAAAATCTCAAAAATTAATTATTATTTACATTTATTTACCTTTACATAAAATACGTAGTAAGGAAGAGAATTGCAATCGTGAAAATTTTCGAATACCAATTTTAACTGGAAATACACGCTTTAGATCCCCCATAAGTCCAACTGACTAAGTCTCAATAAATGTCGAAGTCTGTGTGTATGTGGTTGGTCAAGCTCGAAAACGATAACTTGCATGAAACTGAAATTTCGTATATTTGAAATGTTTATGCCTTTGGTGTTACAGCAACTATTAACCCAAAATTTATTTACCAGAAGAGCCATCTTATACCATGAACTTTGCACATTTTGACGATTTTCTCATAAATGGCTCTATCGACTTTGATTTAATAGGCTATATTGATGTATTAAAGCTTTAATATTATGCATGTGTTATTCTGATTTAAATAGTCGAAAAGGGCTTAAATGCCAATGCTTTAACATTTCTTCCGCTAAAGTACCTTTAATTTTGTATATTTGAATAAATTAACCGTTTTATATAGTTAGCGTTGCTAATAAAAGCAGGTAAAAACACAAGACGAAAGAATTTCACAAAAATCACCAAGTGAAGAAGAGAATTTTTCGTTTTTTTCCTGAACTTAAGAATGTTAATATACAGTAGTTGTATTATATACCGATGGAAAGCTGAAGATTTGAGAAAATGTTATCTTACATACAGAGAGGTAGGTATAAGGTAATGAAAGGTAGGGTTTTTACCAAAACCGACCTTTTAGAACACCGGTTTTCGAATAGTAATTTTCCAAGAAAACCGGTTTTCACCGGTTACGTATTTTTATTTTAAAAAAATGTTTACTAGAATATTCTACAATTCGAAAAAAAATTTTAACAGAAAATTTATAGTGATTAAAAGCAGTTTTAGACTGAAATTATTTACTGTTCAATTTTATTGTACAGTAAAAAATTTTTATATAATTTAGAAGAACAAATAAATTAAAGGTGACTAGGATTAAATAACTTTAAAAACAATAATTCGTTGTTTATGCATAATTTTCACTATAATAATTTAAATATTTTTATAATAGTGAAACGAGTTATTCGGCAAAGGGTTAATTATTAATATAATAAGGGTAAATGAAAACAATATATTTTCATGATAAACATATTATTTTTTTTTTAAAGCAACGTTAGTAGATAGAGATGGATACTTAAAACTTAAAACAATTTTAAAATATATAACTGTGTATTATATAATGTAAATTATAATCAAATCCGAAAGACAAGAGTAAATAAAGTTTATGCATACATACCAGTACTTATTAAAATCAATTTTAGTTTTAAAAACAATTAAGCAAAGGACCGAGTATTTTCTATTCATGGCAATTTTAATACAAATTTAAATATTCTATTTATTGTTTTGTTTAATGAAATATGATTTCAGAAAACAGAGGACGTCTATCGATTTGCTATTTAGCTGTGTCCTTAGTTTATTCAGAAAATTCCCACAAATAGAAAATACCCTCTCATTTGCTACCGAACTAGGCTTAATCGTTTTTAAAGCATGATTTTAAAAATTTATATTTTTATAATATTAAAATATGTTACCTACTTACATTTTGTATAATATAATCTATATCAAATATCGATCAATGAAACTAAACAATGAATTTATGAACTGTACATAAAGAAGCCAGAAGTCAAACTGATATGAAATCTAAATTAATTCATCCAATAGATAAAACACACATTTTCTTGAAATCATATCCGACCGATGTTTAGTTCTCTGACTGTTGGCTCCCTGTCAATCCTTCTTTGGAACACAAACGGAATACTTCGATATAAAACTGAACTGGAAATTTATATGCAACCAAAACATATTGACATTGTACTTCTGACGGAAACACATCTAACTTCACGTAACAAACTTTACATACCAAATTATACTTTGTACAGAACAGACCATCCAGACAATACTGCCCACGGAGAGACAGCCATACTAATTAAATCTAACCTTAAACATTATCCAATACACGTAAACTCGACGGCTCAAATACAAAAAACAGGAATACAGCTACAGACCAACCACAGAAACGTAACAATTGCTTCTATCTACTGTCACCCTAAATATATTTTAACAGAGCAAATGTTCGTAGAACTCTTTCAATCATTTGGTAGAACATTCCTTGCTGGAGGCGACTTCAATGCGAAACATCAACACTGGGGTTCACGTTTATGCACACCAAGAGACAGGAGGCTCAAGTCTGCTGTTACCCAGTTGTCATTAAATGTATTTGCCCCCGACAAACCAACTTACCAAATTCTCAGTACAAAAATCCTGAAGTACTTGACATATTTGTAGCCAAAGATTTGACAACTCTACCAATTACCATTATTACCGAAACAGATCTTGGCTCGGACCATTTACCGGTAACCCTGATGTTGGGGTAGAAAAATTCTTTGCAGAAAGGAGACCATCACTCACTTACGGCGTCATGAATTGGGACATCTTCAATGAATGTATTAATGACCAGCTTACCGTGCCTAAAGCATTAAAAACCGAAAAGGATTTAGAAGAAGCGGTTGAACTTTTCACCTCAACCATCCAACAAGCTGCCTGGTCCTCACAAGAAATAAAAAGAAGGCAAGGAGTAAGTTTACCGTCCTACTCTCAATACATCAGGGACCTAATAAGAGCCAAGAGACGATCACGAAAACAATGGCAAACTAACAGACTTCCTTCAGACAGACGAACCTTCAACAAACTTAATAATGAACTGAAGCGAGAAATACGAAAATTTAAACAAACTAACTTTGACAAATATCTGGAAAACTTGACAACGGACGACAGCAGTCTTTGGCGACATACCAAGCGCCTCCTAAAACATCGCGAAGTGTCCGTCCCATTGAGAAAAGATGATGGTTCTTGGGCTGTGTCGGACAAAGAGAAATCTGTAATTTTTGCTGACTATCTTTTAACTGTTTTTAAAACTCACACAGACTTAACAGACATACAACACGAAAATTATGTGCAGAAAGTCTTAGACTCACCTCTTCCTATGTCCTTTCCGCCAAAAACCTTTACTCCTTCTGAAGTATCAAGACATATTATGAAAATGCCAAAAAAGAAGACTCCTGGTTATGACCTTATCACTGCTGAGATACTACAAAAAATCCCCAGAAAAGCTTTAGTCTTCCTTACAACACTGTACAATGCTATACTTAGGACAACTAAATTCTCTATTCAATGGAAATATTCTTCAATTTCAATGGTACATAAACCTAACAAAGACAAACATAGACCTGCCTCTTATAGACCTATTAGCCTTCTTCCGTTATGTTCGAAAATATTTGAAAAACTGTTGTACGAACGGATTATTAACATACTGACAGACCACGACATATTACCAGATCACCAATTCGGATTTCGCTCTTTTCATTCCACAACACAACAGCTACACAGAGTTACCGACTACATTACTACTGCACTAGAACTAAAACAAGTACGCATCTGGGGCTTTTTTGGATGTTACTCAGGCTTTTGATAGAGTATGGCACCAGGGTCTTCTTTTTAAACTAAAACCTATACTTCCAAGCACATATTACTTAGTTTTACAATCTTTTCTCTATGACCGTTTCTTCTCTGTTCGACAGGGTTCTGAGACCTCATCAATAAAACCAATCTCTGCAGGTGTACCCCAAGGTTCTATCCTGGCCCCTCTTCTCTACTTAATATACACATATGACTTACTAACAGACCAAAACATCTTAACTGCGACATATGCCGACGACACTGCAATTATTACGAGAAACACAGACCCTATACAAACCAGTATGATATTACAACACCATTTGGACAACGTACAAAACTGGTGTAAGAAATGGAAGTTAAAAATTACCCATGACAAGTCACTACATATTACATTTACACTTAGACGCGGAATCTGCCCTTCAGTTTACATAGGCAATCACTCTTAACCGCATACAAATACAGTAACGTACTTAGGACTAATATTTGACAAAAGATTGACATGGGGCCCACACGTCAAGACAAGACGTAAAACGCTAAACTTTCGACTTAGACTATTATATTCAATATTACATAGACGTTCTAAATTATCCACCAGACAGAAACTAAATTTTTACACTTATTTATTAAAACCAATATGGACTTACGCTTGCCAAATATACGGACCCGCTAAAAAGATACACATACGAAAAATACAAACCTTTCAATCGCAATTTTTAAGACTAGCAATGAACTCACCACCATATGTATCAAACGATACCCTACACACTGACTTACGTATTCCAACTACAATAAACCACATTCGACTGACTTACAAACGATTTCACGACAAACTAAATGGACATAGAAACAAACTTGTACAAAACATGGCTACAACTGACATACCATACATAACTCGGCGTAGGCTGAAAAGGAGTTGGATGAGGGACCTCCTAGCCTGAAAAAATAGTTTGTATTTGAATGTCAGGGGTACTATCTCCCTTATGCCAACCCATGCTAAGTTTATCATATATAACTCATTTGCTGATTGTAACATATACAGGTGCAAATAAAAAAATATTAAGTTAAAAAAAAAAAAAATATATCCGACCGATATGATTCCAAGAACTAAACCGCTTGCAACAGTGTTTTCATCAATCTGCTACATTTGTCATTTTTAATTTTTTTAAAAGTGTTATCCATACATTGAAAACCGATATTTTCTACTAAAAAAACAGTTTTAAAAAATCGACAAACCCTAATGAAAAGCGGATAAAACTAAGCGATTTATGTAGATAATAGGTCATATTCTTAGATAACTTAATCTAAAAAAAATGTTTTTCGACACTCACTTTTTTTGCAAACCTCAAGCTAACTCGTAGGTTATTTACTACCACATGTTATCTCGTAGCTTCTGGACAGATCAATTTCGTACATTTTTGACAAAGGTAGAAGAAATAATGCTGTGACAGCAAACAAATGTTGTAGCGTGCATTATTAATTAGTTGGATTATCACATTATTATGAGGAGATATCTGTGACAGAAGGAAAATCGTAACATTTTCTTTTTCAAATAAAAGCAATAAAATTGTAATCATTAAAATGTACTATAATTTACGTTTTGGAATACAATATAATTAAATTAAACTGGCTTCTGGCACCGGAATCGTAGAAAATGTCGTGATAGTCAATGTGTTAGTAAGCACGTTTGATTTTTCTTTTCAACATCAATTTATGCTACTGAGGCTAATCGGACAGTTCTTCGGTGAGAGCCTTAAATTTTGCCAATCCAGGTTTAATTAGGATAGAGATATTTAACGAGTATCTGACATCATACCATTTTACGTTCTCTACGAAGGGCAGCATATTCTAAAGTGTTAAAAAATCCTATGGCCAACTTTCGGGTTACAATCCGCGATCTTGGGCATAGACGGCTGTTATGCTAGCCACTACTCCGCAGGTGAACCCATTAACAGGCATTTGATCTCCTATATTAATTAATTAAACGGTCAGCTTATTGACTAATTATACCTCTAATAATTTATAGACATAAGCACAGTATACAGGGACTTTAGGTCTAGTCAATAATTGATAAACTGATTTCTTAAAGGTATGATTAGAAAATATTTTATGATATAAAATATAATTGTATTTTTTAATGATAATAATACTAAATTCTTTATTAATCCTGGACAAGTCTCTTAGAAATGATATTACAAAGTTCATAAAAGGAACTTTAGTGTCTTAAAGTACAAAAATGAAACCGAAAAATAAAATAAAATACTAATAAAAAACAAAAATGAACAATAGCAATAAATTAAAAGGCAGCTTCTATTAATAATAATTCTAATTGTTTAGAGTAATCACCTCCAATTAAATGTTACGATGATCACTCCTTTAGTAGTATATAAGAGGACTGTATGAAAAATATAACTAAATGAAATAAGGCTGGGCCAAGATATAAAAAACACAGTATAGGGATAAAATTAATTATATTATAAAGACAATTGGTACATATTTAACTTAATGGCCAGATGTTCATTAGGACTGGGTTAGTAAATTGTGCTATTGTAAATTATAACAAGTGATAACTTATGTTGTGATCTCTGAGATGGTGAAAATGCTCTGGAAGGTGAATCTGTTCTTCTCTCCTCCTCTCCGCCTCCCCTTTGGCCAGGGGGGTCTTCTAAATTCTCTACTCAATGGTGAAGGGTGGTGCTACAGGAGGAAAAAACTAGAGCAGACTGTCTGGCACAACCAGCCAGGACCTGCAACTTCACTGTTTTCCTTTTCGGCCGCTAGGGGCGCGCTCTTTCTCCCTATGGCCACTAGATGGCAGAGCAGTGACATTAATTTCTCTTTTCGGGGACCCGAAACACTAATAGTTAATTAAAAAACTAAACAAAAATAAAATATATGAATATTATATACAATGAATATGAATTTACTAATCTTAATAACAAATTTTTATTATAAGGTGATGATCATAGGGTGATTGCTCAGATTTCGATAAAATAATATAGTTAAATGTGCAAAGTCAACAAACAGTTAAATAATATATTTAAAATTTCGTATCTCCATGTTTTTTTTACTAATTTTTATTGAAGTTAACAAATCTTTTTTTAGTTCTTCGAGAATTGAACAGAAATGAAGTGATCGAATTGGCGGGATTGGAAGGTCGAGAGAGTATCAGAATGACGAATATATGAGGGAATGGAATTCCATGCTGATCAGGATCGAATTAGAAAGGATCTGTGGTAAACTGCGGTTTGAATGGGCGTTATATGCGGGTCTGAAGGCCGCGAACGAGTGGACGGATTTGTATGAAAACATATCTGAGATGTACGATGGGCGCCAAGATTGGAGAACTTGGAAGAGGAAGAAAGCCAGGAAGTACTTACAACGGTAAGGCCGACCGCATAGTGGAGCAGCGATGCACGCTGCGATTCAACGTATGCAAAAAGCGTGCTGCAAGCAGCAAGGCCTTTTAGGGTGAATAATACATAAAAAATCCACTGTATGTGCCTAAATGCATTTTAGGAACATAAAATGTTTTTAGGCGCATTTGTTATGTATTATTAACCTTATTTATTATTCCCGAATGCTACATTGAGTGCTTCAAGCAAACATAATAAATAATAGGACCACAAGAAACAGGAAATATGTCTCATTTTTGTTCCGTCTTTCGTTGTGTTCACTTATAGCCTACATTTTTGCCCTATATAATGAATTTCACGTTATCTGATAACTCATCGATAAAAATATAATGCTTTAAAAAAAAACAACTAACGTACATGTAATATACCGGTTACGGTGTATTGATGGGGAATTTTATAATGTACTTATATCCTCTATATACACATAAAAATGAAATCCAGGAAAAAATAAAGTCCCGCTTAAAGGTGGGAAATGCGTGTAATTATTCAGTTGCTAAGTTACTTAGTTCGCGGCTTCTATCTAAAAACTTAAAGGTTAGAATTTATAAAACTATTATTCTTCCGACGGCTCTTTATGGATGTGAAACATGGCCGCTTGCTTTGAAGGATGAACAACGGCTTAAGGTTTTCGAAAATAAGGTACTGCGTAAAATATTTGGTACGAAGAGAGATGGGTCCACTAGGGAGTTTAGAAGGTTGCATAACGCGGAATTGCGGAACTTGTATCCTGAGAATATTATTGAGTTGATAGAATCTCGGAGACTCAAATCAAAGGGCGAGTAAAGTTGTTGGGCTCGATGGGGAACGGATTCCGAGAAAGTTGGTTTTCGCTGATCCGACTGGTAGACGTCCGAAAGGTAGGCCGGAGCGTCGATGGGAGGATTGCGTTAAGGCTCATCTCAGGGGCTTGGGCTTGAACGGTGAACATTGGACATGTCTGTGTGGACAGAGTTTGGTGGTATCGGCATCGAACCTTTGGGTTCGGTTAGGCTATTATTATTATTATTACTTATATCCTCAGCTACGTCAGTATCCCGAAAGGTTTGATTCCTGTTAAGGTTTTTTTTTTATATGTATTTTTTATTTTATTGGCATTAATTTGCCAAATAAATAAAGCATTTTTCTCTCTCTAGGTATGTAGGTATGATATGGATATGATGAGCCGGAGGAAATAGCATCGCGTCACATCCTACTTAAAGTCAGTCGTCTGTTTCCAGCTTTTTCGTAATTCTAAATTCCCAATTTAAAAATAAATTAACCAGACGTTTTCCATATTTTTTAAGTTGTTTTATTATTATTAAATTTCTGTATTGATTATTGCATTCCAAAGTTAGATAATTAAATTGATATCATTGTTAAAATTACTTTTTAAAAACATTTTTTTAAATTATAATTAATAATGATGTACTCTAACTAATTATATAAGATAGGTGATTACTCTTAATAGCATATATAACAATGATATCATAATAAAAACACTGCTTAATAGCTCATATTCCATGTAATATCTCTCAAAACTGCTGCAAAACCACAACTCCTATCATGAAGCGGGACAAAATCAAACATTCTGAACTCTCAGAGCGCAGCTCGAAGCTGAAGCGCGCATCGCTGCTCCACTATGCGAGCTTCCATTGGTAAGGGCGCTATGGGTGTGGAGGAGCTTAGCACGCCGTACTGCTTTTTGGGTTTCATTACGAAGAACTTTAAAACAAGTATAATTACCCGGAAAGCGAGTGCGACGAAATTTACGTCTCGCAGCTTTTGTTAATTGTTTTATTTATTTAGAAATAATACAATCTGCCACAATCTTGGGCAATGAGTATTAATGATATAAGAAGTCATTCATTCCTTATATGCACTAAATAAAGAAATAAAAATAAATGAATACAAAATAAATTGAAATAAATAAAATACAAAGAAGAATAAATGACCCTAAATAATGATAAAAATAAAATAAAATAAATAAATAATAAGAATCTTGTTCACATTCATACATATTTATACAATATTTACATACTGTCCCTGGGAACTCAGAATCGAACCCCGACGCCCACTTGTGGGCCCGAGGCCAGGAGATCCCAGCGCCTCTCAGTCAGTCGCCTCACTGGTCTAATAAGCCAGTGGAGACTGAGAGAGGGCGCTAGAGCCACAGACTCTCAGGCATGAGTGGAGAAGCTGGCCATTGCCAACACCCAGCATTGCTTAGTTATAAGAGGTCTCTAGGCCACTGCCGTTTCAACCTACGAGGAGGGTTATAGGGATAGCTGGAGCTAGATAAGGATTGGGATAAAGGATTAGGAAGGTGAGTAAGCCTCTGGTAGAAGTTTAGGAATTTAGAAGGGATTAGATCGAGGACAAATGGAATATTCAGATCATTGTGTAAGGTCTCGTTTGTAACATACTTGGGAGCATTGACTATTGTTCTGAGGACTTTGGACTGAAAGGATTGGATACGCTTGATGTTCGAAAATTTAGTTGTACCCCGCAGTTCGAGTCCGTTGGTCCAAATCGGTTTTAGAATCGTCTTGTAAATTAATAGTTTATCAGCAACAGAAAGTTTTGATGTTCAGTTTAGTAGTCTATGTAGTTGGCCGTATCTTCGGTTGAGTTCTTGTCGTTAAAGTCGAGTGTGTGGGTTCCACGTTAGTCTTTTGTCTATTAAGAATCCCAGATACCGGACTGTGTCAGAGCAGGGAAGGGGTGTGGAGTTAAAATTGACTTGTGGGCAAGATCTGGTATTGCAGCTTCTCTTCTTTTTATCATATCCCTTAGTTTAAGTGTCAACCAAGAAACAGTAGGGCAGCGTAAGGTTTGGGTTTTTAATTGAGCATGCGATTCTGGTGAGGTTTTTAGGTTTGAGGAGAGGGAGAAAATCATAGGATCGATAGAATTAGAGGAGTATATGGTGTTCCAGAGAGATTCGAAGTCGGTTTGGAGGGATACGACAAAAATGAGGTCGAAATTACGATATGATACTACTTTAGCAGTAAAGGATTTTACAAGTATATTGTTTGAAATCCCTATGAGGTCGTGCGATGAAAGAAACGGGACCGGGTGCTGGGAGGATGAAAAGAACTTTAGGGGAGAGTCAGTAATGTGAAGAAAGCTAGCCACGTGTCGGAGAATTGATTATGATGGCTGGGAAAGTAAAGAAGAAGGCAAAGATTTAAGAAAAACACACACATACATACATACATATATATATATATATATATATATATATATATATATATATATATATATATATATATATATTATTATATATATATATCAATTTAATGTATTAATCAATTTAATGTATTCTGGCCAGAAGAGCTATATTTATTTGTAACATCAATGTTATTCTTGAGGGACTATGTCCCATAATAAAGTTCATTTTTCTATTCTATTCTATTATATATATATATATATATGCTTATATCCTTTGAATATCCATTAGGAAATTGAAGTTCTTTTCACAAGATACTAACGTTATATTTAATTTCATTACTGAAAACATTTTCTGCCATAACGTGAGTATATACTATTAATATTGTACAAAAGAAATTCGATTAGAAAATAATAAAATTTAAAAATTTGAAATTTTTTTTATATCATCTTTCCTGGAATACCTTACACAGTTCCTTTTTGAATTAATCGCCTCTAAAAACGATTATATTTGTGCGATTTTTTCAATTAATTGTTTTAAATTAATAAAAAAAATCAAAAGTAATATAAAAAAAAAAAAAAAAAAAAGAATTAGCCACTTAGAAGACTAGATTTTTTTCTAAAACCTAGCATTTCCATCTAGACAGTAAAGGAATCTCCACTAAATACGAGTATAATACAGAAAAAAAATATAAATAAAAAAAATATGTATATATATATATATATATATATATATATATATATATATATATTTAGTTTTCAAAACATAGTTTTCAATTGTGAAATGACTTTTTTCTAGTTCTAAATAGACTAACAGGTGAATTTTTGAAGGTGGTCTATAATATATATAATATTAGGAAGATCGAATAAATCATTATTTTTAACCTGTACATTGTTTCATTTATTTTGTTATCTTTCACAAAAATTATTGCATGCCTCTAAAAAGAAAGGAGGATAAAACAAAAAAAAAAAAGAATAAAAAAGTTGGAAATCATTAATCAGGTAAGTTCAGGTAGGATAGGATGGAGTTATACAAAGCCTCAAGAGATCCCAGCGTCGCGATGTTATTTTCGAAACTTTAAAGCATTCATTGTCCCCTGCTAAGCAGTTACGATGTTTTATATTTAAGTCCAATGCTTGTTAGACTAAAGCAAAGCGGTGTAAAATCTGAATAGCCGGCTTAATCAGGAAACTTTATTAAAAAATAAAGAAACTTTATGGAGCTATAAAAGTAAAAGTAACTTTTTGATGAAAAGTCAGTAAAATTAAGAGTTTAATTTTCACTTTGGGTTTCTCTAATCACTTTATTCCAGGGGGTTTCAATATAATTTCATAAAATAAAGAAGGAAAAAGGAACATGATTCTTCCTTAACCCTGAGATATTGTAATAAAGGAACATTACTTGTTCATTAAAATGTTCAATATATATAATTTTTTTCTTTGGGAGGGGGGGGGGGAGGGAAATCGTTATTATTCAATGATTACATTCATATACAGTCATACAGATCACCTTTTATAATTTTTTGTGGTACTGAATTTGATCCAATCGAATGTTTTCGTTTTTGTCTGCTTGCTTATATCATAAGCTTAATTAACAGAAAAAAATAACGTTTCTTAGTTCTTAATTAGTAGTTTTAACTACTACCAGAAAAAAACCCTGTAATTATATCGGATTGGAAGCGTTTTGCCATTAGAAAATATTAATGTTGTAGGGTTACGTGAAGTTTCCACTTTAAATTTACACAGAAAAATAGCGGTGACACAAATCAACAGTGGTCAAGCTTTTAAAATTAATATTAATAGTTCATTTTACAAGACAATTTAAACTTATATATTTTTTTCATTGACTTGTGTTTACTTTCCTTTATTTTTCAATATATAATATTATTTCTGTGTTCTCAGCATTTTTCAATAACATGCAGTAATGTTTAATGTTAAAGATATTTTCTTTATTGAGTTATACAATTTCTATGACCATTAATGTATATATATATATATATATATATATATATATATATATATATATATATATATATATATATATATATATATATATATATTACATAATTACATCACTCCTTAGTCCTATTTTTGTTTGTGGCCACCATTTGGCTGACGTGTCTCAAATACACAGGGAAGAAGCTGATAGTGAATCCCCATTAATTAAATACTTGAAAAAGTGATCCCGGGACTGGGATTCGGACTGAAAACCTTTGGCGTTGTAGACTAGCGCGCAAGCCACTCAGCAACGGGCTCCACTTTATATATGCCTACAAACACAAACATAAAAATATGTAAACAACGCAAAATGTTAAGATATCTATGTATTGTAATTGATTTTTTTTTTGTTTAATATATTACTTTCACTTACTTGTATCTGAAATATATATTACGATTGTGAAATTTGTGAAGACCATGCTTTCAACGGAAATACACGTTTTAAAGATCCCTGAGTTCAAAGGTCGTACTTAAATGAAATTTTAAATTCGATGTTACTGCAACTTATTCACTTTGTTGCCTGTACAGAAATACTACTTAATGCCAGGAATTTGGTACCTTTCTACAAATTTCTCAAAAAAAGGTTTTAGCAGTTTTGATTGAACTGTCTTTATTGATGCAAAATTAATGGGTTTTAATACCATGTTGGTTTTCTTATTAATGGCATTGAATGAGTTTAGAAACAATGTTGTATAATATATAATATGATGAAAAGCTGGGTCCAAATCACCAAGATGGCAAATTTGCTTTCTTAGAAAATAAATGCCTAAGTTCAGCTGTTTCTTATACAAATGATCATTTCTAATTACTTTACAGTTCTGCGCTTGCGCTAGTTCATTAACATACGTCGTTATATCGTCACTTCTTTATGAACAGTTTTTAGTGTGTAATAATTGTTTTTATTACATATAAACAATTAGTGATTGTGCAACAACATTCGTTGTCAACAATGGACTAATCCTACTGATTGTAAGTAGTAATATTTACGAGTACTTAGTTGTCGTATGAAGTAGAGCTGAGAAGCCTTATCTTTTTCGCCATATTGCGATCCCCACTCAGCTTCCTCAGCTTGCCAGTCTTCCACTGATCCCTAGAGGGGCCACGTCGCGCTCCGGACGACAACGTCAAGGTCGCGCGGACGTATTTTTTTGTTTTATTTTTATGTATCAATGAGATACTATCACCAAGTCATGGCGGGAAAGGCAAGCATTAAACGCTCCAGGTCAGCTGACTCTTCTGCTTCCCCGGTCAAGCAAAGGCAAAGACGTAATAACAAACGCCCTACGCCCTCCTCATCAGCTGCTTCTAACGAACAGGAACCACAACCCGGGACTTCAACGCAAGGGGTGACTGAGGAATCTCCCTTTTTTTACTCCTAACCCCTGCCAAGTACTCCATATCGAGAAAGAGGTCATGGAATCAGAATCTACACCGAGAGATCCCCGCCCTCCTCCCATATTTGTTAAAAATATAAGAAATTTTCAACTCCTATGCCCCAATTAAATAAAATCATTCATAGCAAAAGCTACACATGTCTAACGCGTATCAATGACACAAAAATATCACCCGATTCAGCTGATGTGTACCGCAAAATAGTAAAATATCTTAGTGAAACAAGAGCTGATTTTCACATGTATCAGCTAAGAGAGGAGAGGGCATTAAGGGTGGTAATAAGAAATTTACACCCCTCTACACCAGCTGAGGAAATAAAGGAATAACTGACGTCTCTTGGGTTCAAAGTGCGTCAGATAACTAATGTCATGAAAGATAATATAGAAGAAACAGTTGACAGGAGTAAAATTCCTTTACCTCTATTCTTTGTGGACTTAGAGCCGTCTCCGGGAATAGAAAAAATTTATGAAGCAGAAAAACTATATTACACGAGAGTAAAAATTGAAAAGCCTTATGTAAAAAGAGACATTATACAATGGCACAATTGCCAAGCATACGGCTACACGAAAACGTATTGCCACCACATACCGCGCTGTGTTAAATGTGGTGAACAGCACAAGTCTGAGCAGTGCAATAAATCTCGTATAATCCCAGCAGTTTGCGCTCTGTGCCACAAGGGACATTCGGCGAATTACAAAGGCTGCGAGATTTAAAAGAATCTCAAGCCCCAGCGCCAAGAGGAGACTAGACCGAGGAGAAACCCATCAAAATTCGTCGACCCGACAGTTTTGTTCGCCCAACAACTTGGTGGTGGTGACCAGTCTACTCAGCGTGAGGCCACGCCGGATCAACATACACTCAAACATCCCGAACCTGAATCTCAACCACCTCAAAATTTTAATTCTCAAAAACTTCCCCAGCATCAAATTTCTCCTATCCCTCCTCCATCAAATGTCACAGACCTCACCAGTTTAATGGCATCATTCATCTCAGAAATAAAATCAATAGTTATGCCTCTGATATCACTCCTAACAAACCTAGTATCAAATTTAATTCCTGCCTTGAGAAAGCCCTAAATGATTCCATCCAACTCCATTTCCATTCTCCTTTGGAATGCGAATGGTGTTCGAAATCATATTAATGAACTAACTTTATTACTACACGACAAACGTATTGACGTAGCTCTTATCACTGAAACACGACTAACTAACAAACGATCATTCAATATCCCAGACTACCAAATATACCGAATTGACCATCCCGATGGAACAGCTCATGCCGGCACTGCTGTCATCATCCATCGCTCCCTCTCCCATAATTTATTACCCTTACCAGTCCATAACTTCCTCCAAACCACTGCTGTAATTATACAAACCCGTCATTTTCCCATAACAGTAGTTGCAGCATACTCTCCTCCAAAAATACCTATTTCCGAAATCCAATTTAATTTATTCCTTAATTCCTTAGGGCATCATTTCCTCATAGGTGCGGACTTAAATGCCAAACACCAGCAATGGGGAGCCAGAACTACAAATTCTCGCGGGCGAACATTGTTGTCTGCACTCTATCCCACTCACTGTAATATCCCCTCCCCCGATTCCCCTACCTATTGGCCTACTGATCCTCACCGTAACCCCGACCTCCTCGATTATTTTATCCACAAAGGGCTAGGACCTTTAAATCATTCCGTTTCCCGGCTCGATGACCTTTCCTCCGATCATAGCCATCTTACCCTAACTCTCTCATTATCCCCTATTTCCAAACTCCCTCCACCATCATTCCTAAGAGGCCCAGTTAATTGGAACCTCTTCCCCGAAATAATAACGAATGGAATAGACCTCAGAGTATCCCTCAAATCTCCACAAGATCTTGATGATGCAGTTGATTCCTTTACTACCCTCATCCAACAAGCAGCCTGGAATGCATCTTCACCTTCTCCTTCCCCAATATCAGAATACTATCAGAAGAATCCTATACCCCAAAACCTCCTAGATCTAATCCATACCAAACGACGCTCTAGAACCCTCTGGCAAAGAACCAGGCACCCAGACGATCGTAAATCCTACAATTATTACACCAAAATAGCTAAAAAGAAATTAGATACCTTTCGATCCCAATCCTACAATTCCTATCTTTCTTCACTATCCATCTGCGACAATTCCCTCTGGAAAGTAACCAAAAAAGTTCTTAAATACCAATTCATCTCCCATCCCATCCGACGTGAAGATGGATCCTGGGCTTCGTCGGATGAGACTAGAGCGGAAGAATTTGCCAAATACCTTTCTAAAGTTTTTATCCCACACCCCGAGCTCAATCCTGCCCATACAGCTAACGTAAAGGAATTCCTCTCCTCTCCAATTCCTCTCTCTCCACCCCCTAAAGCTATTAACCCCACTGAGGTCAAATTCCTTATAAATAAACTAAAACCTCGAAAAGCTCCTGGCTACGACCTCCTCAATTCTAAGATCCTTCGTCAACTGCCCCAAAAAGCAATTATATTCCTTACCTACCTCTATAATAGTATCCTCCGTGCAACCCACTTTCCTTTGGTGTGGAAACACTCCATCATTCTCCTTTTTCCCAAACCTGGTAAACCTCCCAACAACACCTCATCCTATAGGCCTATTAGCCTCCTTCCGATCCTTTCAAAAATCTTTGAAAAAATCCTTCTCAAGCGTATCCTACAGTTAATTGAAATTCCTTTCCACCAGTTCGGATTCCGCTCACAGCACTCCATCCACTGTACAACAAGGCCTACGAGTGGTTGACCATATATCCTTTGCACTTGAAAACAAGCAATATTGCACTGGTGCCTTTCTGGACGTTGCTCAGGCATTCGACCGGGTCTGGCACGATGGCTTGCTTTTCAAACTAAAAACCCATTTACCCCAATCCTTATATCTAATCCTACAATCCTACCTTTCAAACCGTTCCTTCAGAGTCCGCTCTGGTTCAGAATTTTCCAATAGTTACCTGATCGAGGCTGGTGTACCTCAAGGCAGTGTCCTAGGTCCTGTCCTCTATCTCCTATTTACAGCTGACATACCTACGGATCCTGATACCTTCTTAGCAACTTTTGCCGAGGATACTGCCATTTTATCAACCCAATCCGATCCCGAAATTGCATCTTCCTATCTACAAAGACATCTATCCTTGATTGAATTTTGGTGCGCTAATTGGCGTATCAAAATTAATGAATCCAAATGTAAGCACATCACCTTTACCCTTCGCCGCAGATCCTGTCTACAAGTCAATTTTAACTCCATACCCCTTCCCTGCTCTGACACAGTCCGGTATCTGGGATTCTTACTAGACAAAAGACTAACGTGGAACCCACACACTCGACTTAAACGACAAGAATTCAACAGACGATACGGCCAACTATATAGACTACTAAACAGAACATCAAAACTTTCTGTTGCTAACAAACTATTAATTTACAAGACGATTCTAAAACCGATATGGACCTACGGACTCGAACTTTGGGAGACAACTAAATTTTCGAACATCAGGCGTATCCCATCCTTTCAGTCCAAAGTCCTTAGAACAATAGTCAATGCTCCCTATTATGTTACAAACGACACCTTACACAATGATCTGAATATCCCATTTGTCCTCGATCTAATCCCATCTAAATTCCTAAACTTCCACCAGAGGCTAACTCACCTTCCTAATCCTTTATCCCAATCCCTATCTAGCTCCAGCCATCCCTATAACCCTCCTCATAGGTTGAAACAGCTGTGGCCTAGAGACCTCTTATAACTAAGCTATGCTGAGTGTTGGCAATGGCCAGCTTCTCCACTCACGCCTGAGAGTCTGTGGCTCTAGCGCCCTCTCTCAGTCTCCACTGGCTTATTAGACCGGTGACGCGACTGACTAAGAGGCGCTGGGATTTCCTAGCCTTGGGCCCCAACGCCCACTTGTGGGCGCCGGGGTTTAATTCGGAGTTCCCAGGGGCAGTATGTAAATATTGTATATATATGTATGAATGTGACCAAGATTATTATTATTTATTTATTTCATTTTCTTTTTATCTTTATTTAGGGTTATTTATTCTTCTTTATATTTTATTTATTTCTATTTATTTTGTATTCATTTATTTTTATTTCTTTATTATGTGTACATAAGGAATGAATGAATTCTAATATCACTAACACTTATTGCCCAAGATTGTGGCAGATTGTATTATTTCTAAATAAATAAAAGTTTCAAAAAAAAAAATTACTTTACAGGATTCATATTAACTATACATAATATAATATACTCTAAAAGTAACCTATATTTATGATTATTTTTAAAAAAAACTACAAAAATCATTTCGGGAACTCGTCCGAAGTTGCCATCTTCAGAAAGCAACATGGAAAATTTACATAAAATTAAGTATATTAAACAGTCCTTCTTACTTATTGCCTTTAAATTGTATCTATTTATAAATAAATATTTGTATCATTAAAGAAAAAAGAGAAATAAATCAAAATATAATGACCCACAATATAAGCATAATTTCAGTGAACGGAGTTTTGATTGGCCGGAAAAATTGTGTTTTTGAACATGGCCTGAAGATATCTACAGTAGAGTGTATAAGAAGCCAAACATGGCGTAAAAGATTGCTACCGTCTTAAAAAAATCGTTTTTAAACGAAAAAGTCATTTTGGAAACGGACATGACGGAGCGTTCTTGATATCTTGATATTACCCCAGTGATATCTGAAATAAATATTTGTTAATTAATTTAGTTTATATTGTGCTAACGTAGTTTTAAATAAGTGTTTAATTTATTTTAGCAATATGTAGTCTCCTGAAGCTGAAAAAATATAAAACGGGAAAAAAAAAATTCTACGGAAGAATAAAGCCACAAGAGAAAACAATGTTAAAATCAAATGTAAATATGAACCTTTAAAGAAAATACCAAGCAGAAAAGAAAAAAGAGAATAAAAGAAAGCTGAGGTAGCAACATCACCTATCAGCCAAGTTGATGCAATGTTGAGAAAGGTTCATGTACTTCCTGAACTGTGCAACAAAGTTTTATTTAACAAAGTATTCACCAACATCAAGATAAAAATTTAATATGACTGTTTCGAACTTTTGCTTGGCCACCTACATTGATTGAAAGAGATTTAAGTAACATTTTGTTATGATTAAACCTTATGCTCAATGTATAGATAAATTTTCAAATTATCAGAAATCCAAACACTTCAATCATGATTTTATAAACCTAAATTGTATCTATATCGTCATTTAGAGAGCACTTGCAAACACCTCATCATTTCCGGTAAGGTCACTAAATTCATAGATAACAAATAATTATTTTATATTTTCTATAAACGTCCCTAGTAATATTAAACTAGATCTTTAGTTTTTTTAGTTATTTATAAGCCAACAATATTGCTATATTTAGTTAATTTTAAGTTTAAGTATCGATTACAACAGTATTAGTATTCCATGCCCGTTGAGTGCAAACACGAAACGTTTATTATATAGATCATATTTTAAATAAAAAGACACTGTTAAAAAACATCAATTTTGTGTTGCTTGTTTTACTATTAATTATTTTTGAATCTCTTGTTCGTCCGCACGAACTTAAGTTTTATACAAGAAAATAGTCAAATAGATTTTTATAGATAGAGTTTTTTTTTAAACTTTTATATGTGCAATTTCTTTAGAGCTTTTTAATTTCTTAATATTAAGAGCATAGTCCCGCTATGAAATACTGAAGTTACATTTTGAACCTCACAAAAACGTTTCCGGAAGGATTGTTTTTAGTGACTCTTTAGTTTAAAAATGAAATTCTATGCTCTGCCAAGGTACATACATATTGTTCAAACAGAAGTTTAGTAATTTAAGCTGAGTATCAATTTAGTAGCTGCAAAGTATTTTTTAATTATAAAACTGAAGTCGGAACCGGCCACGTTGCTGATTTTGACCCAGCTATGAAAAGTATTTCTTGTAAATAATAATTTATATTCTTATATTATTTAATGTACAATGAATTTTTCCAATAAAACTTAATCTCATACAAATGTTTTTAAATTGATTTAAAAAACGGAGGTAAGTAAAAGTCGAGTCCTAGGCGCACCAGATTTTTAAAAATAATTTTGTTCTCTTTACGAAAAAAAAAATTAAGATCAAGAGGCTGAAATATGTCTGTATTTCGTTTCACCATTTGCGAAATTTCGGTTTAAGTGATCGACGGCAACTAAGGATTAAAAAACGTCCTTTAGCCTTAACTAACCCCCATTATTAAACATGTGAATTTCACTCTATTAGAGTAAATTTTACTTTCAGTGTTAATACTTGTATTAAGGCAATTTACCATTGTTTAACTTAAAAACTACGCATTGCGGTCCTTCCTAATTTCCCTGCCATGTGTGAATGATGTGTTTCTAAGCAGACAAATAGGCAGACATAATTTGTGGTAGGGTTTATGTATTTATGTGCTCAAACATTGAAAGTTTAGGAGACGGCTTGGAAGCTGTGCCCAGTAAATAAGGATTCAGCTTGTAAATATTCCAACCCAAAGCTCTTTGGACAAAGTTCCTTGACGGGGGTAGCCTTTATTGATATTTATGGATAACAATTTATTTTAGTAAAATAAACTTTATGAACTTTAGCATAAAAATGTATTAGTATTTTTTTTTTTTTTTGCCTGTGTTTCGTAATCATGAGAAATAATTATTTTTGTTTACTCTAGGTTTTATACCTTGGGTTGTTTTCACTAATATTTTACTAATCACTAGCTTTAACCCGCGGCTGTATCATTTTTCTCTCATTTATGTGATTTTATGGTAATAGTAACTATAATACATTTCTGCACAACGGATATTTAATACCATACTTTAATTTTATTCAGTCAAATTTACAATTACTTACCAATATAAATAGGATACCCTAATTACTCGAAATATTTGATATTTTAGTCCCATTAGTGAGTGAAGCTGCCCATTAGAAGAAGCGAGTTCTATAGTTTCGGAAATTATTTTTGGATTTGCCAATCGTAATGTAATAAATAAAACAAAACAATTCTTTTTTAAAAAGTGTTGCGCTATCCAACGGTATATTATACGTCTTATATTTCTACTTATATTTCAGGAATAATTGTTTGATGATGGTTGCAGACTATTTATTTTTCCAGTCTAAAGAAAAGCTAAATTGCAATATATTGTATTTTACTTTTGAACCCTGAGGAAAGAATGCAGTAAAATATAGTAAAAAACTCGTCCAGTGGTTGAGAAGGAGTTCAGCAGAAACAATAGAATCGATATATGTTATATATATATATATATTATATATATATATATATATTATATACTTCTTCTTCTTTCAGTGGCGCGACAGGCCTTGTAGGCCCTGGGCCTCGTGGTATAATCTCCTGGGAGATTACTCTCACGTTTCTTGATGCATGTTGTAAGTGTAGGGTCATCACTCCCTACGCCCAATTTTGTGAGTGGCTACCATTTGGCTGACGGGTCTCACATACCCGGGGGAGAGGCTGTGAGTGAATCCCCAATTAATTATATCCTTATAGAAAATCTCCACCGGGACTGGGATTCGAACTCACAACCTATAGCATGAGAGACTAGCGCGCTAGCCACTCTGCCACGGGCTCCCCATATATTATATATATATATATATATATATATATTATATATATATATATATATATATATTATATAAATATACATACACACACATACATTATTTGTTTGTTGCTAATGGAAATCATCACAGTGGAGTCTTAGGTTATGTGGGAGTCCTAAATTTTGCCTAAAAAACCTTTAACGAGCACCTGACACCGTACAGACTCATGAATTTGGCAAAACCAAAAAAATTTTTCACTCCCTATGAAAAATTCAAGGACCATCTGCAGGGTTTGAAATTTTCTGCCAACGATTCGAACCCCATTGTGGATCATCTTCAGGGCTAAAAAGATACAAAACAAATGCAATGAGTGTATAGTAAACATATATATGTAATAAAACAGTTAAAGAGAATACAGAAAAAAAGGAGGGTATATGTTATTATTAAAAATAACAATAACATTAAATACAATATTTTATATACGATTGAGTTAGAGGATGTCAATATTTAATTTTTAATTATTCATATATACTCCACTTTTTGTTGTATTCCCTTTAGTTGTTCTATCATTTATATATTATTATACACTCATCGTGTTCCTTTTGTATCCTTTCAGCCCTGGTGATGACCCACGATGAGGGGTGAAACGTTGGAAGACAATAAATAAGTTAAAACTATTTAATTGTCTGAAAAACTATTCATTTACTGACCACCACCCGGATTAATTCCTTCCTGTAATTCTCAACGGTCAATTAATTATATTCATTATTTTTTTAATAACATATCAACGGGTTAAAAACATACCAAAGTCCTGCCCTAGATATTTGTCCTCAACTGTATTAGGGCTAGACCATTTTTATTATAATTATTTTAGCCCAAATATTTTCTACCTCAGAAATTAGTGAATTTCTCACGGATAGTTGAAATAAAACTGTTTATTTATTTATTTTTTTTTTTAACATATTAATCAACACATCACCTAGCTATTTAAAAAAAAAAACAACAAAAAAAAACAGTAATCGTTAAATATTTAGTTACATCGAATCTAACATATATTCGAAGATATTTTTTTTGATTTGATAGAATATATAGTGTTAAAAATAATACTATCCATAATAAAAAAAACGTTAAAATTAAATTTGTTTAAACACAAATTACTAATATACAAAGGCTGACCCCCTCCTCCCACCCCCAAACCAAATAATTTATTTCTCTGAAGGAAATTATTCTTTCATGGACGGTTGAATCCACAGTCCACAATATTTCTTTTATAAACGATGTGATAAAAAAGTTGTTGAATCTAGCGCTCTTTATTTAAATAAAAAAAGGGAAGATGAGAGGAGAATATTTTGACAATTTATGATATTTTATTTTTATAAAAAAGGTATGAAATTTTAAATATAATAATATTTAAAATTACATACCTTTTTTTCACTCTGCATATTTACTTATTGTGTTTGTATAATACAGTTGTAAATTACAATAAATAAAACATTTTAATAGTTTCAGAACAACCTTGTTATTTTAAATTTTAAACAAAGCTTAGGCAGGATTTCTGGAGGGGGGGGGAGAGGTGACAATTGTTAGGAAGAGGAAAAATTGGACGAAAATATAAATTAATTTTTCCAAAAACTGTCTATAGAAAAGAAAGCAAGAAAAACAATTCCTAATAATAATAGAGGTGTACAAAAACAAAGTCTTGTGCCTGGCTTAAATAAATAATTAAAAAAAAAAATTAAACTTATATTTATATGACTTAGTTACAAAAGTAGTACATACGATAAATAAAAATAAAAATGTGTGTATATATAGTAACAATTATTATTCTGCTTACTACTATAATGGAAGTTTAATTTATAATATATTTTTAGAGTGCTGCCAATGGGTAGTGTCTCTAAATATATTTCATGTCAGTTTACTATGTCCATCACATTTACTTGATGTATATAATACAGTTGTAAATATTAATAAATATGTTTAAATAAAAAGAATATATAATATAACATTTCTACTATGATAATTTAAAAAAGAAAAAGGAATTTTAATTTTTTTTGTGACAATTTATTACATGAGTATTAAATCAATTTATGTTTCATGTTGACAAGTAAAAAAAAAATTTGTGCGTGCGACACACTTACCCTCGTTGTTTAATGAATAACATTGAGTTTTGATGAAAACATTTATTTTGGATTAAATAATGTAACAGAAATTATCTAACACAATAACACGTTAATTTTTTCCCGATGTTTATCACTCTCCATCACCTTATACAACGTTTTATAAAATAAAGCGTTTTCTTATTTGTTTGTTTATTTTCAAATCATTAGCTTTTCAAAGGTATAATATACATATATATTACTATTCTTATATACAGGAAAAAATATACATATATATTTTTGTTGAGGATGTATAGTCGACTGTAGAAACTATTATAGGTGGAATAGTCAGGAATCAGTCATTTCTGAAAAGTTTTTAATTTTGCCAACGTTTCGGCCCAAGCTTGTGAGCCATCATCAGGGCATTACTGAGCCATGACCAAGCATAAACTGTTAATGTAAACTCAAGCCGAAACGTTGGCAAAATTAAAAATCAAAAAATGACTGATTCCTGACTATTCCACCTATAATATATATTTTTGCTCTTCTTTAGGTAGTAACCACATTTTTTCAGCATGTATACGTACATCAGGTAAAAAATAAAAATATTCGTAGGTACAACGGCCTCAGTTGATTAATTAGTAAGGTTACAGGTGACTTTAATTGAGATGACAGAGAATTGGTGATGGTGGAAGCATGTGACAGAGGGTGACCCTACGCACATGCCCCACCGTAGGCTGTAAAAGCCAACTAGCCCCGTAAACCCTTTACAGCTGGACTCTCCGTAACAGATCATAAATTCCAGGCACCTGGAGTTCATTCCTCTTTTTGTAACAACTGGAATTGTTCTATATTTTATTACTTAAAAGAAAAGGCATAAAGTAATGATAAAAATGGAATATATTTAAATAAAAATAAACTGTCCAATAAACCTTACTGCATCTTTTTAATGTTTTGATTTTTTTTTAAATCATCTGTTGAATGGCATTTCATCTTAACTCTGAGATATTTAATACGAATTTTTTTTTTTTAAATATATGAAACCTCAGAACTGTTCAATTTTCTTAATCAATGTATCTACGTAGGTTACAAAAATAAGTACAGTTCAGTTATAGAAGATTAAATAACTACATATTTTACTTTCACATACCTATAATAATAATAATAGGCTTAGCGAATCCAAAGGTTCGATGCCGATACCACCAAATTCCGCCTACAAAAACTCGTCCAATGTTCACCATTCAAGCCCTAGCCCCCGAGATCAGCCGCAATCCTCCCATCGACGCTTCGCCTACCTTTCGGACGCCTACCAGTCGGATCAGCGAATACCAACTTTCTCGGAATCCGTTCCTCACCGAGCTCAACAATTTTACTCGCCTATTTGAGTCTCCGCGACGCTATTAACTCAATTATATTCACAGGATACAAGTTCCGCGATTCCGCGTTGTGCAACCTTCTAAACTCCCCAGTGCACTCATCTCTCTTCGGACCAAATATTTTACGTAGTACCTTATTTTCGAAAACCTTAAGCCGTTGTTCATCCTTCAAAGTAAGCGGCCACGTTTCACATCCGTAAGAACCGTAGGAAGAATAATAGTTTTATAAATTCTAACCTTTAAGTTTTTAGATAGAAGCCGCGAACTAAGTAATTTATCAACTGAATAATAACAACCATAAAAACAATATTTTCTTTTGTTAGACGATCAATCAGTGTTGAAATTGATACAAAGGAATATGTTGGGATGAGTGACATTATAAAAAAAAAAAAGGGTGGGCTAACGTAAACTCTATCCCGTTTCAAAACGAGCTGCTTTTTGAGCCCTTATAATTGAAAGTAAAATAAGATAGGGTAATATTAAATTAAAAATAAAATTGAATAGAAAAAAAAATCTCGAAAACGAGAAAAAATATATATATATAATATCTATGGATTAAAAAAATAATACTAAAATCGAATGGTAGGGTAGGAACTTTGCAGTAGTTCCGTTCTTCGGGGATGCAAGGTGTCTGCGAACCTAACTGATCCGTCTGTATCAATGCAGTAGACCTCGCCAAAACAGGCGAAGCTCTGAGGAGCTTTGTTAACTCGTTCTTAACCCTGTGGTGCCGACGCGTGATGTTGTGGCAATTTCCCAGCACATGGGCTGCTGTTTCAGACTCAATGCCGCATTTGCGACAAAGGGGCTCTAATTCCCTTGCCTCTCCGCTGGCTCCTGGAACTATACCCAGGGGTGCATAATTTATATTCATTTTTACGCCATTTCTATCATTTTGAGCTTGAAATTACTTCCTTCTCACTAAGTTGGCTCTAGGGGTATCTTTGAAGGGTCAAACTCCAACGCCCTGCCACCTGCAACTAGCTAATTCTTCAAATGCCTTTTCTAGAAGGGACTGTCGTTGAGTTTTCACACTTTAGTTGCCCTGCTCACCCTCTAGTCTTTCGGTGCAGTCAATAATTTCTTCATTATACCGAAAGATAGACTGAAACAGGGCATCCGGGACATTATACAATCGCATGGGCAATGGACCAATGCTATAGGGGAGCCTCCTATTGACAGCGGATCAGTCCTAGACCTCGATACCTTCTCGGTGTATACAACGATGACCTTGGTACTCCAGTGGATCTTCGTTCCAACACCGCAGGACATCTTTGTAAGGGGCACAGCAATAATGTTGAACTACCGTTGCAGTTTTTGTTGGGAAGAAGTAATCAACTTATCCAATTGTGTATTCAATTTAGTCGCCGAATCTACATTAAAAACTAGCTCAGCCGAGATTGTGCATCCCAAATACGAGGCATGTTTTTTTAAGTAAGTACCGTTTTGGAATTAAAAAAAGACACAAATGTTTTGACTTCGTTATTCTTGAAGACGCCGACCGCCCAGGTGTTTCTTCAAGTGCAGGAACAAATGGTAGTCGCTGGGCGCCAGATCAGGATGATCTAGAGTTTCCCATTTAAATGATTTGATGAGATCTTTTGCCCGATTAGCCACATGTGGACGGGCATTGTCATGCAGCAAAACGATACCCTTACTCAACTTGCCACGTCTTTTGTTCTGGATTGCACGACGCAGATTCTTCAATGTCATACAATAAGACGCTGCATTGATTGTTTCATTACGAGGCAGAAACTCCAATAGGCATACGGACGCCCACTCCGTTCTTCACCATGCACATTTGTGCAGCCATCTTTAAATGCTCTCACCCATTTTCTTACCATTCCATCACTCATAATGTTTTGTCCGTAAACTTCAACGATCTTATGATGAATATCGATCGGTTTTACGCCTTTAGCACTAAGAAATCGTATAACAGCCCGTACTTCACAATCAGCGGGACTCACGATTGTCGAAGGCAACACTCAGTAAACAACGTATACAATGCAGAAAATTAATGGAAATTATGTATAAAGTAGATTAAGGTACGGGCTTTCGTGTAAAAATAAAATTATTGCGATATCTTGGCACGTCTTTTTTTTTTTAATTCCAAAACGGTACTTACTTAAAAAACATGCCTCGTACATTATTATTGTGTCTCCTTCTTCTATTGTTTGAATGAAATTTCCGTTCTCAAGAGAGAGCGTTGTCGACTGCAGCTCCCATTTATTTAGTACGACGCCTATACTTTTATGTGGGTTTACGCTAAGAGCAATATCCGCAAGTAATAATAATTATATATGTAATTCCACAAATACATGGTGATTATTGAAGACAGAGAAATCGAAAAGATTGGCTACTATAAATAATTATATCCTAATATAGTTATTTGGAAATAGTAAACCATTCTGTAATTTGCTGCGTTTCTTTTATTTTTATTATTTTTTTCCTTAGACTCAATCTTGATTCATTCAACAGAAGAAAACAAAGCTATGAAATTTATTTACTACCCGAGGGGTTGGGGAAACATGCCGTTTCTTCAAGCGCCCCTAAATGCAAATTAGACGGATCCATGAAGTTGAGCCTTCACCGTGAAGACAGGCACCCCGCCACACTAATGTCGCCAGAAGCAGTTCCCCCTGCCATCCCGGCGGCGAGAAGCAGTTGTCTTGGGTCGTCTTTCTGCTTGGGATCGCAATGGCTAAATCTCTATGCATATACATTTTGGTTTCCGCGAACTCCTTCTAAACCACAAGGCTGAATTTGAAATAGTTTGCACCATAATTTTGGGAATTCTTTCCTGAAGGTTTATAGTGAATTACATTGCAATTCAGCTTTCTTTTAAAAGTTAAAAACAAGTTTTCTTTAACCATGTCATCAAAATATTATTCCTAAATATACGTAATAACATAGACGTATAATATACCCTTGGAAACCGTAAGATTTCAGAAAAATTTATATAAAATAAAAGAAATCGTACAAGTTGATATAAAGTTGTTGTTAGCCTAGAAACTTATTAAGATATATTATTGGCAAAGAGAGGGATTATAATAGTTAAATGTAAATGATCGTGCACGTTATATTCTTTTATTTAGTGCGCACGATTTTAGAAGTAATATTACGTAACGAATCGTAACTAAGTTGTTAACCTAAATGGTTTGTTGGTATAAATTTATAAACTAACATTGTTATTAATTATTTCAAAATTAATACTGTTCCATTAAAGCAGATTTTTAACAATAAGCAAAATAGGATTCCTTTAGAAGCTTAATTTAACTTTTAAAATGTATTTTGAAATGTTCATTTAAAATACTAAAACATTTGTAAACCTAATAAGATAGAAACCTTAATAATTTCTATACTTTTTGAATATATACATATAGTTCAAGTTTTCTTTATGTGTAAAAATTTAATTTTCGGTGATCTGTGCATAAAATCACAAACGAATAAGCTCAACCACTTTTGATTTATTTTTTTTCATTTCTGCCGTTGATTAAATAAAATAATGAATATACATTATAAAATAAACGTATGTTCTTGCTAAATGCACTTATGCAAAAAATTCCTATTTCTTGCGATGGTAGTCTGACAGTCCTATAATACTTTGGTAAGATATATGTTTGGCCATTCACAAAAAAAGTTGAATGAAAGTATTTTCGTATTTAACAACGTTTCGGCTTCTAGTGCCATCCTGAAGTGTCTGCAAAAAATATATATATATTTTTAAGATATTACCTGTACATTTTACAACTCTTTAAACTTTTAAATTACTTATTTTATTAATAGTGTTTTTTTTCCTAATCTGGCAGGCTCAACAAGCTACTTTAACTTGCCTATCTTCTTGGACTCAATTTTTAAATAAACCAATTTTTTTAGCTCAGGATGACGCCAATGCAACGGAAAAGAGTTACGGCGATGACGAGTTTATATAGCACCCGCATTTTAATAATAAAGGTGTATTATACTGTATATTTATTATAATAATCATCTTATTATTAAATACTTTAAGCCTTAAAAATGTCTTTTTCATGATAAAACACATAAGTTCATGGATAAACTTACATTTGAGAAGACCGTAGTTGTACAATAATATTACAAACAAATTGCGCATACTTAAAAAAAAAAAAAAAAAAAAAAATATATATATAATATATATATATTATATTATATATATATATATATATATATATATATATAATATATATATATACAACAATCAAATACAATTCCATCAATCCGTTAAAAACCTCGGGGTCATCTTTGATCAAAGCCTTTCCTGGAAAAATCATGTTTCCGAAATCTCCCATCGAACATTCTCCGCCTTAAAACTTCTGAATTACTTCCGTCCTCTCCGTCCAATCGAAACCCGTAAGCTCTTAGTTAGCTCCTTAATATTTCCCCACTTTGACTTCTGCTGTACGGTGTATGGAGGTGTTTCTGGAGATCTCGAGGCAAAACTAAAACGAATGTTTAATTGCTTTATACGTTTCATCTTTGGGATATCCAGAGACACCTCTATCACCCGATTTTACGAAGAGTTGAAGTAGCTTTACCCTTCCTTCCGCCGTAAGTTCTACCAGGTTATCCAATCCCAGTGTCCGTCTTACATCTTTGATCTCCTTAAATTCAAATCCTCTGTTCGTTCCCGTGACACCCGCTCGCGGCCTTCTGATCTGTATATGGCGTTCCATAGATCCACTGCTTTCGATAGATCATTCTTAATCCGATCCGCATCCTTATGGAACTCCATTCCTTCTAATATCCGGAACTCCCAAACTCTCTCAACATTTAAAGCCCGTCTATTTAGCCATTTCCTATCAATACAATCCCAAGTAAATGCTTATTTCAGGAAGATGAAGAAATAAAGCAGACAGATACATTTATTTATTATTCAATTTTCGTTTTCTCGTTTCCATTAACAGCAAATATTATTTAAAGTTTTTCTTTTAATCTTTTCAAAGACGTAAGATTAAATTATTTGACAAACATTCAGAAGAGTTGTACTTTCTTTTCTTTTTTTATTTCATTTAAAACTGTAAACATATTTTTTTTTGTTCTTTTTAAATCTTATTATATATTTTTTTGTTCTTACGTTAATATACATTAAAGAATTGTAATTTCTTTTCTTAGTATATTGTATTTTAAAATATAAAAAGAAATAAGTTTTTTTTTTTTTTTTATTGTTCTCATGTTAACATACATTTAGTTCTCTTGTTTGTGCATTTTTATTAGAATTTATCTTTTATGTTATCTTCTTTGTTCAGGTTATTAGTTCAATTCTATTTTTTTCAATTATTGTATTATACTCTAAGGTTATAGTCTTAAGTCTACTTTATGTTTCCTGCTGTATTATTCTAAAGGGACTTGTCCCAGAATAAATAAAGAATATTATTATTATTATTATATATATATTATATATATATATATATATATATATATATATATATATATATATATATTTGTATATAAATAAATAAAAAATACGGTTCCTGTTTTTTTTTTCGGTTCAATACTATTTCATATTTCAAATGAACTATTTAAAATACACGTCAAAAGATTAATTTAGTTTCCTTACAGTCCCATTTAGTTTACAGTGAAACATCTGATTTCATGAAAAAATCTTAGAGCAAAAAATAATTATAACATGTTAGTTTAGTTAATTTAGTCATTTTTTAAAGAATATAACTTCTACAATACAGGACGATGGCAACACTAAATATCCATAATCTTCCTTATAAAATAATTACAAATAACATGCTCTCATAAGTTTACGCGCTTATAGCAACATGTTATTAACCTGTACAGCATTATGAATACTACTAACATTATCAACTACTTGTAGGTCGCCCAGCGACGTGGTGTCTCCATTTTGAGTAGTATTTCGTTCTACCAATAAATATGTATGTGTGTAAATATACTATTATATACATCATTTTAAAAAGAAAAGGTGCTACAATGTTTATTTGCAGATTTTTTAATAATTATTAGACAATATGTTATTAAATAATAAAATTATCGTTCAAAGATAAAATATTGTATTTTAGCGAATAACAGAAAAATTACTTATCATATAGGAAAACGTATTCAGACTTATTTAACCACAACAACCTAAGGAAATAAATGACACATTGTATAATATGAGAGATATGACACATAACCTTAACGCTTGGAAAATAGGGTTCAAATTGGAATGGGGGGAGGGGGTTAGCACTAGGGGGAGCAGTGGGCATTTTATAGCATTACGATTTTATCTTTTTTGTTTAAATAATACGAAGCTTTGAATGGCGATTAAGTGAAATATAAAATTTTTCTAAAGACTTGTCAACTGAATCATAAATATTTGAAACTTCTTTTCATCTTTCACCTTCCAAAAGTTTAAATAAAAGCTCAGGATTAATAACTTTAAATTTTTATTCGTTAAATTGTCAGTGTTTGAGAAAAATTCACATATTCAAAATTAATTAAACTCCAGGTAGGAAAAAGATCCGCAATGTACGTTTCAAAAACTGACTGTTTAAAAAAAAATATGAACTAAAATTGACGAGCAGTTTTTATCCACTCTTGTAGCTTTATCGATAATTGAGATATATCAATATCTTGACAAATCGTCAAGCGATTTAATATCAAAGTTCATGTCTCCACACATTAAGTGTTAATTAAAACCACAATAAAAAAATAAAATAAAAAATTTACATCGTCAAAAATTGAAACTTATCCCTATGGAATGACGAACTAACCGATGTAGTATTTACAACATTGTTATGAAACATAATTTTTATAAATATGAACAACATCATATTGTAAATTAACAATTTTAATTATATTATTACAAAAAATAGAAACGCTTTCATCTCTATTCAACGAGTTTTGACTATAAATGAGTAAAGCTTTTTATTTCAAAATTAACACCAAGATGATTCCATGATCCAGTCAATACAATTACATCAAAAAATTCATTGCAATAATTTATATATAGTAGAAATTGATCCGGATTCTTATTTGGCTTATGGATATTGAAATTACTAATTTTTATCTTTTCATGCATGATGAAATGTCAAATTTTAAGACATCAGTTATTTGACCGTTATAAGCATTAACATCATCAATCTAATTTAAATCTTTTTGTGAATAACTCTTTTAGGTAAATAAATAAAAATAACATATGTATATAAACAAAAATTAGAGTTATTAAAATAAATACTAAAATATTATATGAGTTATTAAAAACAAAAGGAATTCCTACACTCTCCTTAAATTGAAATAAATAAGTAACAAAATATATATTTACCACAAACATGCGTTCAACTCTAACTTTGAAATTGAATACGTAAACATAACTGTACCTTAAACTTGTAAAATTAGACAAACGTTCAAAACTTCCAATTCACTACAAAAATCTCATTTATATCACTGTCATATCTGGTCATATGGAATCGAGCTTTGGGGCTCTACTAAGCCATCTAATTCCTCCCGCATCCAATCCTTGCAATCCAAAATCCTTCGCAAAATCCTAAATGCTCCTTATTTCGTCACAAATAAAATCATCCATAACGACCTTAATATCCCATTTGTGGCAGACCTTTCTCGTACCAGATATAATACTTTTAATTCCCAACTCCCAACTCACATAAACCCTCTTGTCCGTAACCTATCAACCTCACATATTTCTGACAACCCTCCGAGGCGATTGTAAAGAAGATGGTCTCGGGATCTACTTACTTAAATAAACATCGAAGTACTACCGCTGGGTAGTTTCTTCTCAAGCCTTATTAGTTTCTTATACGCCTTTTATTATAATTCATCACTTTTATTTATTGTATTTTTGTAATATACAGTTGTAAAATTCAATAAATATAATAACAAATAAAAAAAAACTTGTAAAATTAATTTTAGATTAATCTCAAGAAATATGATTAAGGTAAGTTTTCCAAATGAATTTCCATTTGGATTCTGTGAACTTGAGACGATTCATTCTTTCTCAGTAGCAGATTTCCATTTCTCGTCCACAAAAAATTATATTTCTTATCCTCTTTAACCTTCCTTGCTTTTGATAATAATATTCTTCGTTTTTTAGTTAGAGCTTCAGTTATCTATCAGAGGAATCGGAATTAAAATTCTCAAGATGGCGGGTACTAAAATCTTATTTAATTCTTTGTTTTCTAATTATTTCTTCCTCATCGGATTTCTTGACAAAGGACTTCTGTCTAACTGGCTCATATACTGAACATATCAATAGAAAATCCGAAAGAACAAAAAAAATTGTATTTATAAAATGTTCCCATATTTTAATAAAAATTCCAGTTTAAGCACTCAGAACAAACTACTACTATATAAAACAGTCATACGTGCCCAGATCTGTTATGCATCGCCCGTCTGGAGCTCGACTTGCAATTCCAATGATAAAAAAAATACATGTATACAACAATACAAAATACATGTATGCGAATCATCAATAACTACCCACGATATACTAAAATTTCAAAAATGCTCTCTGAACTAAATCTTCCAACATTAAAACAGTACATCTACACAGTAACCAAACACTATTTTGATGAAACCACAGCTTCTGAAAAGCCATTAAAACTAGAAATTGGTAATTACAACAATACATCACTAAAGCGCTACACGCACAAAAGAACCAAACATGTACTTTTAAATTATTATTGTAATTTATATTGTGTAGGTTTTTTCGTGTAACTTTTCCTACTGTCTTAAACGAAATATTGTATGATAATTAGTGAATTCAATGGATGATTGAAACTCTGTTATCATGAAAAAAGGTCCACTGAAATCATGAAACCAAACATATTTGTATTGAGTGTACATTGTAAATATTATGGAAATAAATAAAGTTTCTTCTTCTTCTAACTGGCTAATCATTTTTTTTTTTTTTTTTTTTTTTTTTTTTTTTTTTTTTTTTTTTTTTTGAGAAATCTCACGCCTAACACTGTCCATCTTGGAATTAATTATATCAATTGATTTTTCTACCTTACTTATTATTTCCTAAAACTCCCTAGTAATTTCTTTTAAAAGCTCCAAAAGACCTATTTGATATTGAAGTGGATCATTTATTTTTCCATGATGCTGGATCACGGAGCTTTCTCCCATTGTCCTCCACCTTGTCTTCAGGCAGTTGGAGCTGCGCCAAGCTTTGTCCTCGCTCGTCAGTACCTCTATGTCTACTTCCGTCACATTAACTCATGCGCCGTGAAAATAATTTTGACAATCACAACATTTGACCCTAGCTGTGTTTCTTTTTAATAATTACTGCACAGAAGCAGCATTTGACGACATGGTTGATGAAACACAAGAACAGATGATATAATTTTATTTTTTCTTCTTCTTCATCATTCTCTTTAAACTAAAATTCAATTTTATTTATTAATACTTAAATTATTATTATTTATTTTATTGTAATATATATATATATATATATATATATATATATATATATATATATATATATATATATATATATATACATATATATATTTTTTTTTTTTTTTTTTTTTTTTTTTTCTGATATCAGTTTGGTAAATCGTTTTTCCCTTTATTTTGTTCTTTTTAAAGATGTGAGGGCCATAATAACCATCAGCAGTTTTTTTCCCTTGAAATTAAAACAAAAACAACAACAAACGATCTCAGAGCCTCTAACTTACGATCTCTCTCTCTCAACTCTGAACAAGAACTGTTTAGTGCAAAATTACTTTCTCCTCCTTGCCACATCATTTTCTCCTAGCCACCAATCCCCAAAAAGCCTCCGGTATAAACGCCCCAGTAGTTTTTTCGCGCCTGCGGTTTTGCCATTTATACTTGGGGCACCCTGTATATAAGTTTACTAGGTGAAAGCATGTCATAAAACTGATTTAATAGCACTTGTAATGACTCGTAGTTAGTAACAGTAGGGTAGTTGACTATAGAGAGAGCTATGCGATCCATGGATCCAGCGCGGTGGTGGGGGGATGGTGGTGGCGCCTGCCTCTCGCTCAGTCCCGCTCCGGCCACGTGTCTGTCATCATCCTACCGCCTCCAGGCCTCTTTCACCACATTTACGTCAGCAAATTATTATTTTTAATAATAATAAAAAACAAAATTTAAAAATATTATCACAGTGCAGTGTAGAAAAAAAAAAGACTTTCTGTGCTGATAATTTTTTTTTTTTTTTCTACCCTGAAAAGGGCCTTGGTCCGTCAAAAGGAGCTCTGTTAAAATGTGAGTAATCGATATATTTAGCTTCTAAACAATTTTAAAAGCACATCCGATTTTTTTTCTCACCTTCCCCAGACTGTCAACAATATACTACTAAGGTTTCAAAAAAAAAAATTCGTATTGTATTCAATTTTTAAATATATCCACTACAAATTATATGTCAAACTATAATTTTTTAAAAGTTTATATTCAATAATAAATAAACGTTATTATCCTTAAATAATCTGTAGTGTGCTATTAGAATGTACACAAAGATAACAACTTTTTTTCTTTTATTACGAGATATCAAAACAGGTAACTGACACATAAAATATTATTTACATTCCTTCAAGTTGAAATATCTATTAAAAATAAATTTCAGTACACATTATATGTGAACAGACTAAATAAAAAAAATATTATGAAATATTATTATATGTTATGATAAATTGATATAATCGGTATTTGAAGGGCGTTGGTTAATTCTTCATATTGAAATAAACTTCCTTATCTTTAGTGTATCTGTAAACAGACTTCTGAATTATTGGAATTATGATGTTGGGATTATTTGAGCTTTAATGCTTTCTTTGTATCTAATATTTTATTAATATTATTATTATAGTATTTGTTAAGAAATTTTCAATGTTAATAAGTTCGAAAAAAAATTCTTGTTATATGGATGTATTAAAGATGTGTCAACTTCAAACGCGACTTGACTTGAAGGCTTATTATTGACATACATACATATATATATATATATATATATATATATATATATATATATATATATATATATATATATATATATATATATATATATATATTGTATGAAAAACTTCCGAAAGTTCCATTTTTTTTCTTAAGAAATTTTATTATTCACTTCTGTGAGTGAAAATATTGAGTAAGAGATTAAACTGCGGTAGATACCGAAGTGACAAATATCCTTCCCGGTTTCGAAATTGGAAACTTTTATAAAACCCACGAAGTTTATGTCATACTTAAAAACTTTATTCCTGGAAGTTATCTCTGGCGTTGGAAATGATTAAGTTGGTCAGAAGAGGTAGTATTCCCCTATGCTATGATCCCTACTAAACTTGCATAATTTGTTTTTAATAACCAAACAAGCTTATTGAAAAAAAAAAGTTTATTAAAAAGTATCCTAAGCATAAGATTATTCCGGAGTTTTCCACAATCGCTTTTTTCGAAGAGAAGAAAGAATGAAGTTCATGTTAAGAATTTAATCTTTTTTTCTTTTTTTTTTTTTATAAAATTTGTAAAGCAGAGCAACCATGATTGACTCAGTATGTACTTTGGCATTTGGTACTGGGCTTCAAGTTTAGTTCTGCCAATTTTTTATTTAAATATTGAAAAGTTGTAATGTTTATGATATTAAAAAGGAGATTGGATTGGGTGAGATAATTAAAATTTTCCATCCGATCTGAACTCGGAAGGTTAGTTTCTAATATTAATGGTGTACTTATTGTAATAAAAGTAAAAATAATCTATACGATGACAAGACCTATTGTGTTATCTTATTTATTTCTATGACATATCCCTTTTCATCTTTCATTCATCCTTTTTTTTTTTTTCAAATATTTCTTGTCCACCTTTCGAATCATTCTATATTCTAGTTAGGATTACACCACATATCCCAAGAAAATTCAATATAAATATTTAACATATACTCATTAAATCAAATATTTAAATAATCGTATTTTTTTTTATTTCAAATAATTATTAAATATGAAGTTTTAATTTAATAAAAAATAATTTCGTAACAATATTTTACATAAAAATAGATAGATAAAAAATAAACAAATTATTTTATTTGTCTTATACTGTTTCAGTTTCTCAATTGTGATGGTTAACTCAGGATCAATAAGAGATATAATATTTAATATATATATATAAATAAATATATATATATATATATATATATATATATATATAAAATATACATAGTAGGTTTACTAATATAATATATATAAAAATTCCGGGGTTTAGTCGGTATTAAAGCATGCTAACACGGCAATGCAATGAGGTGATTTGGCCTTGATCATGTCAGGCGTCAGTGTTTTTTTTTTTAACTTTTAGAGTTATTGGTTGTAATTTTTTTTTTTTTGGTCCGTGAGATAATAACGAGAAGAAAAGACTTAAACTATGGAAATAAATCATTAGACTAGATTTTTTTCAGCCTTTCCGTGAACAGTTTTCAAGATTAATTAATAATTGGGTAATGTTTGGATTAGTGGTGTGGCACTACCTTACACAGGCGCACAGTGAGCCAAGTATTGCAATACTTCCAACATTCCCCAAAACATGATAATTATAAAATTTAAGAATATTTCGACAATTTTCTTAGATGTCCAAATTCAGTTTCTTCCTAGTTTCGAGAGATTTTATAAAGAAAAATAGTTTACAATTTGGTACTCGAAAAAATAGATATTTTTAACTATAATAGTGTTTATCTTCTGATTTTAATGATATATTGTAAATATATTATTTCAAGAAAGTTTTAGAATATTAGATAATTTACAGTGTTAAGTTCTCATTTTTCATCAAGTTCTTTTGTTGTTATTGTCACAAACATAGTTAATCCATGTGTGTTTGGGGGTGTTATAATGTTCGTTTAGGTTTTCTTTTTCTACATAGTTAATTTGGGTTTTTAAATCACTTTAGGTCAGAATAATAATTTTGTACTGTAACAACTACATTTTGTTTTTGTGTTTTTCTTATGATGGAACAGCCTTCCAATTAAGGTTTGATACAGTAATTTACTACATACAATTTATTTCTAGATAAACCATTAAGAGACCAAATCCTTATTTTTCAAGAAAAAACATGAGGTTCAAGAATTTAACATGTCATTTAGAACGAACTGTATTTCGGAAGCCCAGAGGGATTTAATTGGTCTAAAGAAATGGACCATTTAAGGCAATAGGTTATTGGTTATTATAATATCCATTGTAGGAAATTGTACAGTGCGAAAATCTCTCTTTAATTTGATTATTTATTTCATTTCTTTGCGTTCAAAAAAAGTTTTTGTTATTATATTATTAATATTATTTTTAATTTGTGGAAAGACGCGATTTCAGTATGCTTATTAATAATTTATTTAAAATTAGAACTTTTTGAAAACAAGTGCAATATTCAAACGTTTTTTTTACTTAATCACGTGATGGCATTTCGATTAAATTAAACAATTAGAATAAAAATAAAAACAGTTACTCTCAAAACACGACTTAAACTTACCGGGGCTGTTAAAATCGACCTTTACATTATTCAATAAACTTAAAGTTGAAGAAGGGTTAAAATTAAATTTAAAATATTATTCAGTATTGTTGAAAACATATAATTTAGATTAAATAATAAAACAATATAAAATTGTTACGTATACTCATCAATTTATACTCTGTTTGTTAAATAACATTAACTCTTGCGACATTGTATATAATTTTAGTTAGTTTTTCTCAATCTATAAAATTAAAGGTACTTTTGAGGCAGAAAATTTAAAATATCCGAATTCAAGTCCTGTCAGTCTATTTATTGCAGAATTAAAACTATATGGTATTAAAACTCATTAAAGTTTACATCGATATGGCTAGTGTGATCAAAATCGTTAAAGCGTTTTTTGATATAATCGTAAAAAGGTGTGCCAAATTCATGGTGTGTAAAGTAGGACTTTCGGTCTGCTAATGTTAGTAAAAAATCTGGTGCGGGCAACACACGACTTTCACTTACCTACATTTTTAAAATCAATGAAAGAATATTCAAAAACAGTTAGAGATAAAAATACGTGAAACTATTAAAGAATTAATTAAATTGAATTTCTATAGAAACATGTGTTTTATTAAAATATCTATTATATTATTATCTAAAATAATCAGTTAGTTTTATGTTCATTTCATCACTCTCTATTAACCTTTAAAATCTTGTGTATGAGAAAATATTTGTCTAAAATCTTTAGCTTTCCAACGGTATATCATACATGTATATTACTGCTCTTATGTTCAAAAACGAAAAATTGCATTAAAAAAATATTTTTTATGTTTTTTCCTTTAATTGGGTATCGAATTTATTCAATTTATATATTTACCTCTTTTTTCATCAGCGTTAACAAGATAATATAGTTATTTTTATAGAATAGCTTAATAGAATAGAATAGAATAGCTTAAATAACGGCATTTAAGCCCTGTCAAACCATTAATCAGAATAAAACCTACATGATATTTAAGCCCATTAAATTTTACATCGATATAGCGAGTTTAATCAAAATCGTCGAAACCTTTTACGAGAAAATCGAAAAAAGGTGCAAAATGCATAATATAAAGTGCCTCTTCTGGTAAGCTCATTTTGATGAAAAAAGTTTTGTCCCATCTCGGGCGTATAGTTGTCTTAAATATGAAATTTCAGTTTCATAGTACTTACTGTTTCCGCCCGGGAGTTACCACACACATACATACACACACACACACACACACACACAGAGAGACACACACACACACACCTTTTTGCGGGACTTGGTTATTTGGACTCAGGGGACCCTAAAACGTTTATTTCCTCATCATAGTCGTAAATCTTCTTTTGGTTGAATATTTGTTCGATAAATATTAACCGTTCTACAAAAGAAATGTTGGATATATTTTTTTAACAATTTATTTAATTTCCAGTCATTGCACCGTTGCAGCCTCTAGTGCCATTTTCAAGCTTCTGTAATCAATTAAAGTTTTATTGCATTTATACATTTTTAACATCTAATATCAACACATAATAAATTATTTTTAATAAATATATTACCTACCATGGATATCCATGTTCCATATCAATTCATTTCATAACGTTTTTCAAATTTATTTACAGTTTTTTTCCCGAATTTAATTTCGGTTACATCATATTTTTTAAACTTTTTTTTCTACTTTATTAGTTAGATTTTTTATATAAGTAACCGAATAATATTTTTTAGGGTATGTATTGTGAAATTTATTGCTTTCTTCATTATTTTCTGGATCATTTATTTTGGTATCTTTTTCCTTTGGTTTTATTTTGTTATCTATTTTAAAATAATTCGTAATCAGATTTCGTTCATTTTTTTTTTTTATTATCATCCTGTAAATTTTTTATGTCAATATTTTCTCCATTGGTACTATTGTCTTTAATCACTTTATTTTTGTAACATAATACCAGGTTATTTATTTCATTGAAAACTAGAATTCGAATCTTTTCTTTCCTTTTTTAATTTCTTTGGACGTTTTTCTTAATATAAACACTTAAAAGAACACACATTGACTTCCGTTTGTCACTTAATTACTTTATTTCATAAGCTTTCATATCTGTCAACGTTTCGGGGCTGTTTCTCCATTTTCAAGACTTATTTTTTTTCATTATATAAATGCTTTTTCATATATGACCCTTCATTTTATTTCATAGCACCCTTCAACACCCATAAGGACAAATAGCAGTGTGCTATGAAATAAAATGATGGGTTATATATGAAAAAGCATTTATATAATGAAAAAAATAAGTCTTGAAAATGGAGAAACAGCCCCGAAACGTTGACAGATATGAAAGGTTATGAAATAGAGTAATTAAGTGACAAATGGAAGTCAAAGAATCCTAGATGGATGGCTCGGATGAATGAAATAAAACGATAGTGTAGGGGATTTCCACCCCACTCTTTTCCTTCCCTCCAACCGATGGACTGGAACGATCGTGCAAGTGAGCCTTACAATCTTCGTCCTCTGTTGACGTTTAAGGCCGTCCACGAGGCACGTTTTTAAACGTCTTATCTCAAGAAGAAAATTTAGCAAACCAAAGACGGGAGGTTCCTTCATTAGAAGTTTCTTCATCAAACTCATGATTAATATCCCTTACTTCCTGGACAGCTCAATCACCGAGTTTGCACTCGGTAATATATATATATATATATATACACAAATCAAGATTTGAACAAAAAATAAATATATACAAAAATAAAAGATAACATAAGAACAACAAGTTTACAAAAACCTCAACTGCCTTCCTACAATCTATGTTAAGTTGATTGAAGTCTATTGATTTTATAAAATATTTTTTAAATTTTGACATAAGTCTTTGTTCTTTTTCTGGCCAAGTCCCGTTTTCCAGTATAACTTCCTGTATTAGTTTTGCTCGTATGTGGTCTAATTGTTTACATTCGTATATTAAGTATCGAAAGTTGTGTGTGTCTCCATCGTATGGGCATTTGTCGTCTTGTAGTATGTTAAAGCGTTTTAAGTTTGTTTTGTTTGTCCATGTTCAGTCAGGAATTGTGTCACCTTGTAGTTGTTACTTAGTATGTTTTTGTATAATTAACATATTTTAGTTATCTCATCTATTTATGGTATCTAACGATGATATTTTCAATGTGTATTTTTCTTCTCTTTTATTTTGTTTGTTTATTTATGAATAAAGTTTATCTCTCTCTCTATTATTTAAAACATTGTAAAATGCTACAAACATAATAATATTTGAAAATGTTACATAGTATTACGTGTAGTGTGCATACGAATTAGGCATGGAACATGTAACTCTTAATTAATAAACTCTCCTTCTTTGGGGTTACCATAGAAGGAAAAGAAGAAAAAAAAAACATATATATATTTTTATATATATATATATATATATATATATATATATATATATATATATATAGGTTTATTATATAATATATATATATATATATATATATATATAATTGTGGGCTTCCACGGGCTAAAATCAGTAAGCTTTCTTGAAAAAAACAAAACAATAGTTGGCAAATAGAGAACCATTTATTACAGACTTGTCGAATGCTTCGTACGGCTGAAATTTAAATGATGTGTCATTTATGCTTAAAAATGCTCTGTCTGACCGATTTACAATTTATCGCTTTCATCGTAACGAAATGTGCAATTACCAAGAAAATAGGTTTATTATATAAAGTATAATTATTATTATATTTAATTATCGACAGAAATAAGAAACATAAATCAAAATTGGTTAAGTTTATTTGTTTTTGTTTTTTAAGTGAAGCATAGATAAGAGGCAAATAAATTAAATTTTCCCATGTAAACAAAACTTGATTGCAATCCATTTATTCAAAAACTGTAAAAATAAAAAAGGTTCTTGTCCTATTAGGTTTATTACTATATTATATTTAAAATAAACTTTTCAAAATATATTCTAAAAGGTTAATTTAGTTTCCATTGGAACCATTTATTTTACATTGAAATATCCTTTTTAATGAAATAATTTACAAATTAAAATAATTAATAACAATGGTATTTTATGGATTTATAACTACTTACCATTTATTCCAACACTTTAGTTACAATGTGGTACGTAACAATGTTTTTAAAATCTTGCGTACTGAGTGGAAGAATATAACTTACACGACCGTGTAATACATATTTAACAATTATAACTTTCATCTTTACCAATAACATATGTGATGTTAATTTCCAAAAGGTATTATATCCATTTTAGAAAATTTTACAGGAAACGCAAAACTCTGTCATTTATTTATTATTCGACCAATTTACGTGATTCTTTTTTTATTAAAATCAAAAGTTGATTTTTTAAGTGTGTTGCCAACTCATTTTTCTAAATGATTGCACATTTTCGATGATTTTAAACAATGTAATATGTATATAGTACTTTTTGGAACGAAACATGTATATAGTACTTTTTGGAAGAATATAACGAGAGATAAGTTGGTAACAGTCACTATAACCTATACTAACCGATACAACATTAGTGATAACTAATTAACGTCTTAATTTCGTTAATTACTAAGTTGTGTATATTTCCTTATCCTCCCTCTGAGAAATATTTTTCTTTGTTGGTTAATTACATTGATTATCTATTATTCATAAAGGAAGTGAATATTCAAAGGACAATTTATCTATTTATGGCACTATAATAAGAAAGTATGTAATTATGAAGTTTGTTTTGAACTTGTATTTACTGTTTGTGTGAATTTAGCAAATTTAACTATATTATTAAAGATGTGTAAACAATATTTAACCATAGATACTGACAAATAATAACTTTTGAGCTTTATATTTTACATAAAAAAATCGACTACTAAGTTAGATCAGGCACATATTTTCTTCACATATTTAGCAAGTTCGTGGAATGCGAATTCCAACTATTTGCTGCATCAAATGCCATTATTCTATTAAAATGTGAGTTTCTGAAAAAATTTAAAACTAATTTATGTAGCTGCAAGAAGAAATACAATAAAAAAAAACTTAATTTAATTGACAAACTACGAGAACCGAAGCGACGCAATTAAAACGGCCTAAAAACTGATTATTACGCTAAAATCATTGATCGAAATAAAAGCGGTGATTCGGAGTCACCCATAGCGTAGTTGCTAGCATAACAGCTTTCTATGCTAAAGGTCGTGGGTCCATACCTGCGGGTGGCCCTAGGATTTTTTAATGGGAGTTAAAAATCCTTAGTTATGCCGTCTTTCGGAGGGGACGTTAAAAGGTGGTCCCGAGCCTTTGCAATGTCAGGTACTCGTTAAAGATCCCTATCCTAATAAAACCTGGATGGGCAAAATTTAGGACTCCCATTGTAGCATCGTCCGATTAGCCATAGTAGCATAAAGTGGCGTTAAACGAATAAACAACAACAAAGCGGTGATTCAAGACGTGCTAAACGAACCAATAAAAATGCATAAAATGATGAAAACAGTAAATTAATGATGATATATTACGGGATTAGGTGCTTCGGCCGTATAGTAGGAAATATAGTACCTTTTGGAAGGAAATGAAAGGAAAGGTTATATCTGTTTACATAGGATATAGTACCTTTTGGAACGAAACATGGATATAGTACCTTTTGGAATGAAATAAAATGTGGATTTAGTACCTTTTGGAATGAAATGAAATGTGGATTTAGTACCTTTTGGAATGAAATGCAATTTTTAAATACTTTTTAAAGGATTTTCAATTTTTTTCAGATAAAATTTGATGACGAATTTAAATAAAATTAAACCATTAGAATACAAATATGTGAAAATATCAACTTAGAAAACAATGTCCTTTAGTACCTTTTGGAAATCAACGTCTCATATCTTCACTAGTATATGGGATTACAATAACTTTATGTTAGCTTGTACGATGTGTTTTACTGTTCCGTCGGTTACTTCTTTATCGTATATTATACGTCAACATTACTCTTCACATTTCAGGAATAATTGTTTTATGACTTGGTTACAGTATAGCTTTTTAAATATAAGCTAAATTATGTATGTATATGTAATGTAATTATAAATGTGTATGTAAATTATGTATAATGTGCTAAATGTATGTTACTAAGACACCTCCAGGAAAGAATGCCCTAAACGCTGGTGAAAACCGTAATTAACTCCGTCTAGTGGTTTAGTAGTTCACGGAAACCAAATTCCCAAAGTCAGGAAACAAAAGTCAACATTTTGAAAATCGGACATTTCATGTGAAACAACCCCAAAGAGCGAAGTTTTGTGCCAAAAAAATGCTTTGGAAAGCAGTATTAGGCGTTACGCCACTGATCTCGAGTGACTTGATCTCATCTTGTTGGCCTAAGTGTGTGCCGTTATGAGGGGAATTGCCAGTATCCTGTTAATTCAACGAGACAATTGGATCAAATTGCTTCGAATATGGAATCCGCCACGAGTCTTCAATTCGAATATGGGGTTCAAAGTTATTCGTCAGTTTTGCAGTTTCCAAAGAGGCTACATTATACATACACAGGCTACAAAAAAAAAAAAAAAAAAAAAAAATTCGCACACAGTCAGCACTCTTCTTTTCTTAAAATGGAGTTTTAAATTAGCATAAAATTTAAATAAATATTATATTGCTTCGGTAGAAACTATGTTTTAGATTTAATAATAAATATGTTTATTTACAATTATCACTTAAGTGTATGCCCTATCCGTCACTTTCCACTACCTCCTACAGCGTTGTGGATAAAAGATAACATTATTTCTTAAATATTCTGCTTCCTAACGGTATATTATTATATATTATTAGTTACATTACGTCTCTATTACTCTTCTCACGTCCGGGGGGGGGGGGGGGATGGCCAAACAAATATGATTGCTGTTTTGTCCTTTAGTGGGTTATCAAATTCTTTCATATTTTATATTTACCAATTTTTCATAAATGCTAACAAGATGAAATGGTTGATTTTTTGGAATATACAAAATTAGATTCACTTCAGAGAAGGAAATTTAAAATATTGGCATTTAAGCCCTGTTAAAGCATTAAAGACTATTTCATTATGAATGAAACCTAAATTATATCATAGCCCATTAAAGTTTTCATCTTTATAGCGAGTATAATTAAGATAGTCGGAGTCGTTTTCAAAAAATCGTAAAAAGGTGCAAAATTCATGGTGTGAAGCGACTTTTCTGATTCTTCGAATTTAAAGGAAAAGATTTTTTTTTTTTTGACTTGTCAATTTTTTTACTGCTGTTCTTATATAATAGTTATTATTATATTCTAAGAGAACTGAAATGGGCCTTAAAGCTTGGGAATATCTTAATTTATATATTTTTAAAACCATGCAATCTTTCATGAAGATAGCGGGACAATAAATATTGTTTTAGAGTTACTGAACCAATGCCTTAAATAGAAAAGAAAACCGCTGCAAATTATTACACGATGGTTTATTATTTCCGAATAACTATATTATGGTATATTATTATCAGTGGCGCAACAGGCCGTGCTGGCCCTGGGCCTCGCTGTGTGATCTCCTGAGAGATTACACTCGCGTTTCACGGTGCAATTCGTAGTGTAGGATCATCACTCCCCACGACTAATTTTGTGAGTGGCCACCATTTGGCTGACGGGTCTCACATACCCGGGGGAGAGGCTGTGAGTGTATCCCCATTTAATTACATCCTCATAAAAGCCCCGCCGGGACTGGTATTCGAACTCGCAACCTGTAGCATGAGAGACAAGTGCGCTAGCCACTCAGCCACGAGCCCCCTATTGTTTATAAGATGGTGTTATAAAATGTCAATTTCGGCTAATCGATTATTGAGAAAATTAACGTCATCCCTGTATATTAACTGAACATGTACTGAAAATCAACATCCCTGCTCTTTGTTTTCTAAGCCAGACAGTTAACATATAAACTTACATATTTCTATTAAAAATCAGGATTTATAATTTTTCAGGATCGAGTTTTTACTTCACCTATATAAAATATATAGTAAGGGAAAGTATTGCCTTCCAAATGACCAAGTCCCGTAAAAAGGTCAAAGTGTGTGTGTGTATGTAGTAAGTTTATCACGAAAACCGAAAGGCGTATGAAACTAAAATTTAACACTTGAAATAGTTATACGCCCCAGATGTTACTTTTTCATAAAAATCAACTATGCAGAAGAGGAGATTTAAACCGTGCATTTAGCTCCTTTTCACTATTTTCTCAAAAACGGCTCTAAAGATTTTGATTAACCTCGTTACATCAATGGAAAGTATTAATATCAAGTAGGTTTCATTATGTTTGAAATAGTCGGTCTGGGCTTAAATGATGACATTTTAGATTTTCTTACTATAAAGTAAGTTTAGTTTTGTAGATATTATAAAAATAAACATATTATCTAGTTTGCATTAATAAAAACCGGATAAAGTTGAACGAATTCTATACATTACTAAAGGAGAAAAATATAAAACTATCTTTTTATGCCATTTTTGTATTTTTGAACATAAAAACAGTACTATAAATGTATAATATACCGTTGGAAAGCTAAATATTTTGAAAAAAATACTATGTTATACAAACAATTGTAAAAGTTTATGGACAGTGATAAAAAGCCGTTAATACTAACTGATTGCCATTTATAATAATACAATAGATTACTTAATAAAAGAAATGTTTCTAGTGAAACTCAACATAATTAATTGTTTAACAATTTTTTATCATCTTTAGATGTAGTTAAAAATTGTTAAATTTATTTTACTACCGGAGGTCAGTGAGGGTCGCGCACCAAATTGTTTTCTTTATTATTTTTTTTTTCTTTTTATATGAGTAAGTGAAAACATTAAAAACTATTTCTTTTTGCTAATGAATATTCATTTAAATGCTAACTTTTTATATTATAAGTTTACTATAGAAATGTTGTTTTTCATTAATTTGATGTCGACATTGAATATTTTCCTTCAGCGTGACAAAATAAAATGTTTTTTTTTAGTTAAGGCAATGTTAATCTCCCGAATATTATACAATATATTCCAAAAGGGCTAACTTTTAAATGCCCTGTAAAAAATGAGAAGCTCGGGGTGAAGGGCAGTATAAAGCATTTATACAAAAGCCTCATTAGCTTGAATCAATATCAATTTATAATGGAGCTCATTAATTGCTCGCCCATTATTAAACGCGGCCAATAATTGTGTTATTAATTATTTGCAATAATATCACTTGGCTGTATTAATATAATTAAGTGACTTATACCTCCCTTCTATGACCTTGAGAACCAAACAATTTTCATTCTCCGTTATTAATTTCTGTATTACTCAATTCAAAATATTAGAAGCGTTTAGTATTGATTTCAATAAAGCATATGACTGAATAGACCGCTAAAAGTTGTGTGACATTTCGATTGAGCAAGGAATATTGTAAACCTGATAATTAGACCTTATTATCTATGAGGCATTTAAAAATCTTACGCCTGAGTGGGAACATTACCTTCTAAATTTATTTATTATATAACATTATAATGCTCCACGAAAAACCACCTCTGTCTTGGTCGAAATCAAAACTTCACTTGTTATTTAAGAAAGGTGACAGGAAAGCTACAGATAAATACCTTGAAATATCATTAATAAATACTATGGCAAAATTATTCACTAATATTCTTGCAAAAAGACTTATTTTATGGGGTGATTCTGAAAATATTATCCCTGAAGAACAGGCTGGATTTAGAAGCATTGATCATATTTTTACCCTGAATGCACATATAGGAAAAAATCTCAAGAAACAAGGAAATTACCTATATGCGGTTTTCATAGATCTGAAGAAGGCTTTTGATTCCATAAACCACAACCTGCTGTGGGAAAAACTTTTTACACTTGGAGTTAGCAGTAAAATAATTAGAATCATGAAAAACTTATATGACAATGCTACTACCCAAATTTCAATAAATGGTCAACTAAGCGACGAAATAGACGTAACTCTTGGATTGCTACAAGGTGAAAGCCTCAGCCCAGCACTCTTCATCCTCTTCTTGTCGGATATTATTCAGTTCTTTCAGGATAACGGAGCCATAGGAATTAGCATTGGCCATAATCATGAGACAATAATGTTATTACTGGTAGACGATATTATACTTTTAAATAATAACTGGCATAGTGCGCAAAGAAATTTAAAGATCCTGCAGCAATACTGCTCAAACAACTCTCCAACCTTAAACGTGGAAAAGTCAAAAGTCCTGGTATTCCATAAATCACCCAAGTTAAAAAAACTCAAACCCTTTTATTGGCACAATATAAAGTTAGAACATATAAAAACCTACACATATTTAGGAGTTCCTTTTGCATCGACAGGTAAATCAAAAAAGGAATCTGTACACTTCTTACAAAAATCATCTATTGCTATCGCTAAAGTCTTGGAAATCCTGAGAAGAGGAAAGAGTGACTCTTGGGAAACAAAGATGGCGTTGTACGATTCAATGATCTCTTCAGTTCTCCTGTACGTTTCAGAAGTTTGGAGTCTGAAATATCTAGATACTATTGAAATTTCTCAAATGAAATTTATTAAACACTTATATGGATGGCCCAAAAACATCCCGAACTATATAGTGAGGCTTGAAACAGGTAGATGTCCTCTAATCTCAAAAGTAATGAAAAAAAGTAATCAACCATTGGTCTAAACTGTCATTGATGCCTGAAGAGAGACTCCCAAAACTGTGTTTCAACAGACTAAGGATGCTAGATGCAGAAAAGCCTAATATATATTACAACTGGGTTTCACAGGTCAATATGATTGCTCACCACTATGGATGTAGAGAAAAATTCAATGCACCTCAGGTAAACGATATTTTGAATCACAAAGCCGATAGGAACGAAACAATCATAAACAACAACTATTCAACTGACATTAATAGAGCAATGAACTCAAAAAGTAACCCGATATACCGATTACTCAGCAGTTACAACCTACATAAACCCGAAGCGTGCCTAACATATAGGCTATATTTTAAGAAAATAAGATGTATCAGCCGACTAAGGGTAGGAAACCCAGAGAGTATCGAACTCCATCATGGAAACAAAACAAATATTATTAAGGCAAATGACTTTGTATATTCTGCAATGATTATTTCAATAATAGTTTGTACCGTATCCTCCTACATTCCCCAACCTTTAAAGACCATAGACAATATATCATAAAACCATCTGAATCCATATCCTGTGACCTACAAAAAATTGAAAATATCTTGAACATTAATAGTGAAGCCAGACTGAACAGTCTTTATATTTATATCTTACACATATGTAATAAATATGATTATATTAGTCCCATATAAACAATATTATGTAAATAGTTTTCGAAACCATTTAATCACTGTACTTTTACTACGCTTCCGTTTATTTTAGATGTCTCATTATGTTAAATTTAATATTGTGTAGTAATCAATATTATGTTAAAACATTTTTATTATCCAGTTCGTTTTATTTTTGTTTTTTATTTTGTCAAGGAGTACTTGTTTTATGTTTTGTTTAATTTTTTCGGTAAAGAGCACTAGACTCAGGTAATATTTCTTTTGTAATTGTATTTTATGTTGTAAATTTGTACAAGACTTTGTCTTTCACAAATAAAATATATTCTATATTGTAAACCTGATAGCTACGTGCTATTTCGAAACATTCAATAAAGTTAGAATCGATAATAATTATTCCGAGATGGGTGGTTATTATAATAAGGCTTTTTATGGTTGTTAAATTGTAAATTAAAAACAAGTTTTTAATTTTTTTATTTATCTATAATACTTTCACTTTCTTTATCTTATATTTATTTTGAAAATATATATATATATTTTACATGGAATGTTTATTTTTCACCACGGTCGTGATAAAAATAGTCGAGAATCTTAATTCAATTGTGTTTATTACGAACTGGATGGATTGATATTGCTGCTCAGCGGTGACGCAGTGATACAGACACGATTGAGATTGACCCAAACCTCATCTCAAAGACAGTTCTTTCCTCTTGGAACATGGGAGAACGGCCCTCCGGTTCATTTTTATCAATTCTCCACTCTCAACTGGACTTTCAGTTGTAAATATAGCCTATGTGTAACATTTTTACTTTCACTTACCTATATATGGAATATATAGTAAGGGAAAGTATTGCGATCGTGAAAATTTTAGAATTCTAGTTTTCAACGGAAATACACGTTTTAGGGTCCCCTGAGTACAATTTAACAAGTCCCGCAAAAAGGTTTGTGTCTCTGTGGTAAATCCAGCGCGAAAACGAAGTGTCCTATGAAACTGAAATTTTATATTTATGACAACTATACGCCCGAGATGTTACAGCCACTTTATAGTATGCATTTTGCACCTATTTACGATTTTTGTAGCCAAATCTCTTTACCGGTTTTGATTAGAGTACCTATAGCTCTAATAATTCAAGGTTTTAGACAAAAAAATATATCTAACATAAAATATCGTAGGTCATGCAGAGAAAAGAATAGCGAGAAGACTTTAGTGTTTGTTGTAAACAATGATATATATATATGTATATATATATATATATATATATATATATATATATATATATATATATATATATATATATATATATATACTATGTATTATTTAAAATAAATTAAATGTTTTTTATCTAACCTGTTTAAAAGAAGTAATGAATGAATTCCAGGTGTACTGAATTGAGCCAAACATTTGGGAATCAGTGAGAAGCTCGTTTTTCTTCCTCAGCCTTCACAAGCTTAACCCAAAGGCGAGGGTAAGAAGCAGAGATCGCCTCTCATTCTTTTAATCCCATCTTCTTTCTTCTCCTCTCTTCATAGAGCACACTCCTCAATTTCCCAGGCTTCTTCTCAAACTGCAACTTGGATGTGCACTAATGGAGCCAACTGCACTATCAATTTCGCTCTTTAAAACCGGTTTTAATAAGTCTTTTTCTCTGCATTAAACATTAAAAGGGATGGAGGAGGATCGGCATTTTATAAAACTCAGATATGGCTTTTTTTTATAAATAATATTTTAAAAAATTGAAAAATAAATTGTAAATGACTACTCTTTGAAGCAAAAATTTATCATTATTTTATGTTTTTTCACAGGCCTCAGTTTTAGGTTGACAAAACCTTCAAAGGTTTCCTTGCTCTCCATTATTTTTAAAACTTTAAAATTTTACTCCTTATAAAAAAACCTAAGAGCAATTGCTAATTAGCCGGGTTCGAATCATTGACATTTGGTATAAAAGGCTGTTTATTATGCCTCCCTGAACAGTTTTTTTTTCTCATCTATTTATGTATTCTCATGATAATTCTCTGAACCGAAATGAAAATGGCCAATATTTAGCTAATATATTTTGCAACTGCATCGTTAAAATTTATTGTTACTTATATTGTACAGACGTCAGATTGTTTTATATATTTTATTTAATAAAACATGACTACAATTACCTTGATTATTTTCATTCGCCATACGTTAGTTAAATTATTTTCATTGAATATAGCAGGTGTATAAATATTTATTTTGCCAAGTGTAACTTCGAGAATGTTGCCTTTCTTCTGAATCACTGTAGATAATTTTTCTAATATCTGGTTTATGTTGGGTTTTCTAAACCATAACTTCTTCTTTCAACACTCGGCCGCTACTCTGTAAATGAATAGTTCCCATCGAATGTTTCCAAAGCACTCGGATTGCTAGCCTATATTGACACAGCCATCCAATGTCGGATAATTCAGTCTGTAGTCCTTTCATCAAGCTCTTCAAAGTTGTGCATTTTAGTTGCTGTTTCAGGGTTAATTGTCCCCAATTAAGATAATAAACCGGTCATCGTATCGTCCAATGTAAAACATCCCCTTCAAAGGTCGCGTCATCAGTTTTGTTATTAAATACAATGCAAATAGGAAATTATTTATCCGAGTTTAAGGTTGATGGAATCCCGATTTTAAGCAGGCATAACCATGTTGTTTCACATTAAGCGCTATAAACCTACTATTTGATATTAATAGCGCCTAATGTGAAATGAAATTCGTTACGAACAGATGGATTAGCAAGAAAATACGTTTATTTAATAACGTATGCTCAGTATTATATTTAATCATCCGCAGAAATAAAAAACATGAATCAAAATTGGTTAAGGTTATTTGTTTGTTATTTAAAAGTGAAGCTTATTTAAAATTTATTTTTCCCGCATAAAGTAAATTTGATTGCTATGTATGTATTAAAAGACTATAGAAACGATAAAGTTTCTTTGCTATTAAATTTATAAGCATTTAATATTTCAAATCTACTATTTAAAACAAATTGCAAACTTTTAATATAGTTTCCATAGGAATCCCATTTAGAGTGGAACATCCGTTTTCATGAAATAGTATTAAATCTTTAAAAATTAATTAAAATGTTACTTTATAGATTTATAACAACTTACAATTTATGTTAACAGCTTAGTTACAATTCAGTGCGTAATATTGTTTCTAAAATCTCGCCTACTAAATGGAACGATATAACTTGCACGATCTAGTAAAATGGTGGACACATTTAACTATCACAACCTCCCTCTTTACCAATAACATATTTCCATAGGTTAATGGGCCTACAACAAATTTAGATCAACCTGTACGACTTCTTTTACTTTCCTGCGACTTAACATTCCTAAAATTTTGCGATTTCCAATGGTATATTATACCTCTATATTACTACTTATATTTCTGAAATTATATTTTTATGACTTCGTTGCAGAAAATTTATTTTTCGAGTTTAAAAAAAAGCTGAGTCGCAATGTATTTTAATTTTTAATCTTAAGTTTTAATTTTAATTTTTAATTAACAACGGAAGTAAGTGAAAGCCGAGTGTTGGGAGTACCAGACTTTTTATTGATAACATTACTTCCGTGATTTACAATATATGATGGAATCAAATTTCATTGAATGGTTTTACACTAGAAATCTTTTTTGCGAACGATTCAGGTATCACCTGAATATTTTAAATATTCATAAGATTTGTCTTTAGCACACCGAAGAGGTCTCATGTTACCCATTTATGCAGCGATTTAAAGTGGCTCCTTCCCTCTATCCGCAGACAATATTTCCTAGGATCATACCTTTACCAAACCATCCACTCCCAGCTACCACCCTATATCCACAGTCCTCTGCAATTTAAATCGTCAATCCACTCCCTCGAAACAAGATCACGCCATTCTGACCTTTATATTCCTATCCATAGAACAAAAACTTTTGATCATTTCTTTCTTGTCCGCTCTTCTACTCTCTGGAATTCCTTACCTACTTATATCCGCTATGCTTCATCCCTACCATCTTTCAAGTCTCAGCTGCTCCAGTACCTACTGTCATCCCAAACAGACGCTCAACAACAAGCCTGATATTTCAAATCAAATTTCAATTCATAATGAAAATTTATTATTTATTGTTTATATTAAACTCAATTAATGAATATGTTATTATGAACAAGTTTCACTGTATTATTTTATTCAACGCTTTAATCTATAAGATGTTATGTATATTACTTTATTTACTCTTTAATATACTTTAAACCATTTTTTTTTCTGATATCGTTGTAAATAAAAATTAATTATAATCCTTTGGTCTTTTGGCCAGACACATCGTATATCTTAATTGTACATATCAATTGTTCTTAAGGGACCCTGTCCCAGAATAATAAAGAAAAATCTTTTCTATTCTATTCTATTACCCTTTAAAATAAGTTTAACTTTATCAATATGAGCTATTCAATAAAGTTGACATAGAAGCCTTAATATCATACTCCCAGCTCGTTATTTGCTGAAAGGTTTTGTTATTTTCTGATAAGGATCGAATCGTTAGTTACACATCACACCATGCTAAGGGAAGGCAAATTTGCTATGTTTAACATAACTTGGAGCATGCGATTGTTTCCACCACGCGAGTAACCACTTTGCTATTGGTAATGAATTGGATATTGTTGATGTGCAACTATTTGCTTTGCAAATTTTTCTATCTGAATATATTACGAAAATTAATAATTATTATTAAATTTGGGACTGGATACGATTTTAATCTATTTTATAATAGTAATTGACTCCTAATATTGATAAAATCATTACTATTCCACACTTACACAAGTAATACATATTGGGACGAAAAAAAATGCTGGGTTTCGGTTAAAAAAGGAACAAACTTCACTGCTTACAATACATTTCTGCCCAAGTATTTCCTTCTATATAGGATTTCCTATCTTTAGAATTGATCCCTCCGAGGCGATTGAAAAGACGATGGCTTCGAGACCTACTTTAATTAAATTGACATTGAAGTGCTACCACTAGGTAATTTCTTCACAAGACATTATCACGCCCATAAATGTAAATTAGCCCATTTACTTGTTGTATATATTGTATGTACAGTTGTAAATATTAATAAAATATTAATAAAAAGAATTGATAAACTTCAAAAACGCATTTTATAATATCCTCTGTCCATTAAATTATTATAAAGTGGTGTCTAAAAAAATTAATCCGTAGGTGAGGGATCCAGAGAGTAGGACGGATGTGGCAGAGATTAAGATTTTGTGACTTTGTACTTGGACATGTGACCGGGCTTTGTCGGGTTTATATATGTATATATATATCTGCTAAAGTAAAATTATATTAGTATAATATGATCAAAAAGAATCTCGTGTCGTAATAAAAGAATTATTACGTTTTGAGAGATATAATGATCAAATTTAGAAAACAATCGATGATGAGTAAACCATACCGAAACCTAAACTCTGACCATGTAAAACATTACATGGTAAATTTGAAAGCATTCATTTCTCTGGAATTTATAAAACTATTCCTAAGCAATGTAAATAAATATTGCTAAAGTATTTAGCAGTTTATAAATCTGTTAAAGCAAAATGTATTATTAGTATGTAATGATCAAAGAGAATCTAGTGTCTAAATAAAAGCTAACCGAAATAAAAAAAGTATTAAAAAATGCGGGCGAATAATAAAAAAAAACCTCTCTGTTGCATGCTTGGTTAAACCGACAAATAAGGGGTGGGGGAGTGTTTTACATGGCTTACGTTTATTTATTGAGTACTTGTTATAAAAAAATTCCGAGCATATTTCTCGAATATTATTACTCCCGTTGTTCTACGGAATTTCGCTTCACTTACTTAGGTTGTTTTGTTGTTTTATAATCAGAATTGAGGTTAAGCTAGAAAAAAAAAAATAATCCTTTTACCTATAAATCTTTAATAAACAGTTTCTTTTTTCTTTATATTTATTACATTTTATTATTCCCCATAGCCTTGCTCAGGTCATACGTCATTAGGGATCCGTCATCATTATACGTTAATCGGATCCGACAATAATATACCGGATCCGATTAAGCAATTTCTGGCCAAAAATAGTACAGTTTAATAAAAAAAGGTACTTTAAATGCGTTACATTTGGTGTACATGTATGGTGGTGTCGTTCGACGCCAAATTACATCACGTCATCAGTTCAGTCCAGCATCATTCGTTCGCCTTTCACGAGACAGTACATATGCTCTTGTTTTGTCGGTGCTACAGATATTATTATCTTGGATATTCGCGAGCTATAACATCCTATAAGTTGTCTGTAGAGGAACTTCTGAAACAATTCTAAATTTTTATTAGAGAAATTGTTCACTCAAGTACTGACTCACCCAAGTGTACTGAATTATATGATAAACTGCTTACAAATCTATTGAAATCTAGGAAGACAGCTACGTTACTGCTCACGTCTTCCTATACTTCACTTTCTCAGATAGCTCATTTATTTTATTATGTTACCTTATAAAATCTTATATAATTATCCTTGCGTAATTAACTTAGATTGGAATTGTGATGGCAATAATTCTAAATTATTTGAGAATGCTAACAATCACAAACAACTCTTATATTAATGATAGACACAATCATATTTCGATGAATATGTCTGATGAATGGCATAATTATCACAATAAAGAGGAGTTTGTATTATGAGTATAAATCTTTAAATTATTCTACTGACAATATTTGTTTTTTAAATAGTACGTAAGTGCTAATAACTTTAGTATATATTATCAAAAATCAATTTTGATTTTGAAAAAAAAGGTAGTAGAAAACAAATAGTCTTTATTTTCAGTAAATAGTGATCAATAGCCGACTGTTTTAATAGCCATTAAAATTTTACTAGTTACCTAAACTACTAAACTTTATTTTTTTGCTCCATATCTAATCCTAACATAACTTTTATTTTACAAACTTCCTATTATGACTACTATTATACTCGAACAACATACTAACAGTTCATCTTGGACCGAAAAGTGAAAATCAACCTGATTTAGTCATACCATCCGGATCCATCCGGATTGATGAAATTCGGGAACGGATCCGTCCGGATTAATGAAATTCGGGACCGGATCCGGCCGGATTGGAAATGACACCGGATTGCGATCCCTATACGTCATTAAAGTGAAAGATTTTATTCATCATTAAATTTATGAAGAAGTCGGATTCTCACATTTTGTGTCCTATCCTTTGTGGCCTTGGCGACAGGGAAGCCTCATAGTGAATAGTATTATCTAAAATTTAGAAAAAATATCCTTTCAATTTATGCCAATCAGGCTTTTGTTAGTTTTGCCTAATAAGTGTTATATTTTTTGCTTTATTATTTTCAATGATGAACCTTTGTAATGGAAAAAAAAAAAAAACTATCCTCTCTCAAAATTTGAGGGCAAGCTATGTAGAACCCGAAAAACGAATTAAAAAACAATCCGTTTGTCATCTATCAAAGTTAAGCAATTCCTTAGAACTCAAAGATAAGCTAATAAAAATCAGCCCTAATTGATTGAAATATTTCCGGACTTTCAGACTTGGCTATTTATGAGAATTTGAATCTTACGTGTGTTTGAGAATTCATCTATTCCACCATATCCTTTTAAAGCTAGGAAGCTCTCCAGCCGCAAAACGTAGGCCTCGAACGATTCCTCATGACCATCAAAGGGTTGTAAATTTAGCCCTTAAAGTTGGTTTCTGGATTGCTCGTTAGCCACAGTGCCTCGACTTCTTCCGGTTCGGACATCGCGAGTTATAAAGTACTATTTATCCAATTATCGTCACCAATGTTAAGTTATTATTGGATTGTGTCACATGAAATGTCCGTTTTCAAGGTAAAGGATTTTTCTTAAAAATAAGATATGAAAACAAGATAATTTTATTCGAAGTATTTATCTTCTTATTCTACACATTTTTCCCAACGTGACACCAACTTTTTTATCCCCGAACTGAAAAACTGAGGTTTGAAGTGAAACAAAATCTGAAAACGCACTTGATCATCATTTTCAAAACGTTTTCCTTTGACGAAGTTGTCTAAATTCCTGAACAGGTGGTAATCTGTTGGAAACAAGTTGGGAGAATATGGTGGGAGCGGAAGAACTTCGTAGCCCAGTTCTTTCAATATTTGCACGGTATGTTTTGAAACATGGGGTCTTGCTGCCGCTCAGTGAGATCATGAGGTACCCATGTATCGAGCTTTTATACTTTCCCAATACACTTCAAATGTCTGGAAACGGTAGATGCACTTGCATTTAGTTGTGCTGAAAGTCCTTTAACTGTTTGGTAGGAGTTTCCTTCTACTGTATGTTTGAGGACATCGTTGTCTAATACGGACGGAGGTCTTCCTCGGGGCAAGTTTTCCAAGTCGGTATCCCCAGCTGAAATTTTAGCAAACCAACTGCGAATAGTCCGTTCATTAACACTCCCTTTCCCAAACACCTTGCAAATATTTCTAGCGGCCTGAGCTGCTGAATGGACGAGTTTAAACTCGTACAAAAATATTGCTCGGAAATCGCGTATTTCCATGGTCGTATTTGGAGGTATACTAAAAGTGCTAAAAGTGTAATTGATTAGGAAGCTAGTGTTTATAATACAAAGGTACAGGATTAGTAACTGTTTACTTTAAATATATAAACATTCGGAAGAAAACAACAGAGACCTGGAAAATCCTTTATGTATTTCAGAAACTATAAAAACGGACATTTCATGTGGAACAACCCAATAATAAAACACATTTACAGACATGTAAATTTCTGTTTTGAACATTTTTATTACATAGGAGTAACCTTAATCAAAAATCTCGTGTCACGGTGTTTGTGGTCTTACTCCTTCCACACGGCCCCACCGATTTTAATGAAATTCCGTATGTACATTTGGTAGGTATGAGGGTAGGTCCTAAAGTATATTTCATACCCCTTTGTGGTTCAGCTGTCCCTATCCAGAATTTGAATTTCTTTTTTACACGAAGTCTTAACCACGATTTTAGCATTAGTTTCATGCATTTTCTATTAACCCTTTCGTTACCAGCACCGGATTTAGCCGGCAGCCACTGGACGCCCTGTGTATACCAGCACCGGATTTAGCCGGCAGCCACTGGACACCCTGTGTATACCAGCACCGGATTTAGCCGGCAGCCACTGGACACCCTGTGTATACCAGCACCGGATTTAGCCGGCAGCCACTGGACACCCTGTGTATACCAGCACCGGATTTAGCCGGCAGCCACTGGACACCCTGTGTATACCAGCACCGGATTTAGCCGGCAGCCACTGGACACCCTGTGTATACCAGTGCCGGGTTTATCTTGCATTCATTTTCCGTTATGTGTGTACCAACACCGAACATTGCCGGCATCAATTTGCCTTATATTGTAGTGTTAATAAATTCATTTTTCTTGTAGTGGCATCAGTTCTGTTTTATGCTTCTTTAAAAAAAAATTCTTTTAAAGTGAATTTCGTATTTGGAATGTAAAATAGAAAAGTAAAAATAATTATCCTAATTTCATGGTAGATTTTTAATCTTCATATCACAGAGACTCTTTGATTTTAACAACCTCTTTAGAAACTAGATATTAATTTTTAGAAGCAATTAAGTTATTTTGTTTTCTAACAGCATATTTAGTTTATGTTCAGATATTTTGTATTTCCGCACTATGTTCTTTCATTGTTTCTTTAAATATTATTTATTTATATATATATATATATATATATATATATATATATATATATATATATAAATAAATGTAGCGGACTCAAGCTAATGATCAAAGAATCAAGCCCTAATTATGTTAATGTATTAAAGTATTATTGTAAAGTTTTTAATAAATAAAACAACAACATTGTATTGTTATTATTCACATACACATTAAGTATAGAAAAATAATATTGTTTAGATTTATTCCAGAGAACTGGAATATTTTTTGGTACATGGAGTGGGGCTCCTGTCGATTTAGCTTTCCCTAAAGTTGTCAGGAAAAAGCTGCTAGGATTCCTCCACTCCTCTTCTACGGTTTTTCTCACTTTTCGATAACACATTTATCAATTGCGGTTAGGCACGAAACAATTGGAAAATTGTTTGAGCCACATTTATTCCCTTGACCTCAATACTGCTGCTTCTATAGATTTATATTCTACAGGCGGTCGTGTAGTTTGAAACCAATTGTGTATGTATATATTAAATACCAGATCTCATACTCCACAAGGATATGGACTATACACGAAGCGCACTAGCGAAGCTCTATAATGCGGCTACTTTTAGTGCTGTTTCACATGAAAAGTCCGTTTTTATAGTTTCTAAAATACATAACGGATTTTGCAGGTCTCTGTTGTTTTCTTCTGAATGTTTACTTATTTAGAGTAAACAGTTTCTAATCCTCTACCTTTGTATTATAAACATTAGCTTCCCTATCAAATACCTACTTTTTAGTATACCTCCAAATATGAACATGGAAAAGTGATTTTCGAGTAATATTTTTGTACGAGTTTAAATTCGGCCATTCAGCAGCTAAGGCCGCTAGAAATATTTGCAAGGCGTTTGGGGAATGTAGTGTTAATGAAAGGACCATTCGCTATTGGTTTGCTAAGTTTTCAGCTGGGGATACCGACTTGGAAAACCTGCCCCGAGGAAGACCTCCGTCCGTAATAGACAACGATGCCCTCAAACATACAGTAGAAGGAAAGCACTACCAAACAGTTAAAGTACTCTCAGCACAACTAAATGCAAGTGCATCTACCGTTTCCAGACATTTAAAGTGTATTGGGAAAGTAAAAAAGCTCGATACATGGGTACCTCGTGATCTCACTGAGCGGCATGTTTCAAAACATACCGTGCAAAAATTGAAAAAAACTGGGCTACGAAGTTCTTCCGCACCCACCATATTCTCCCGACTTGTCTCCAACAGATTACCACCCGTTCAGGAATTTAGACAACTTCGTCTAAGGAAACTTTTTGAAAATTATGATCATGTGAAAAGTGCGTTTTCAGATTTTGTTTCACTTCTAAGCTCAGAGTTTTTCAGTTCGGAGATAAAAAAGTTGGCGTCACGTTGGGAAAATTGTGTTAAAAAAACAAAAACGTAAATACTTCGAATAAAATTATCTTGTTTTCATATCTTATTTTTAAGAAAAATCCTTTACCTTGAAAACGGACATTTCATGTGACACAACCCAATAGTAATCGGTTTTTAAGGGAAATTTTCTCTCGTTACAGACTAGTATGAGGATTCTATGTTAGGTACCGGATTTTTTGATCAGCAGTTTTCACGGCGAAGAAAGGTAGTTCACTGAGCTTCCAGCAATACGTACTTATTCCGAGCCAGTCATTGGGTTATTTGCTATCGCCTCAGGTAGGATGTATCCTCAGCTATTTATATTACCGTCCTCAATTTCGATCGCTCATTGTTGTATTTATTATATTATATTTCACAAGATGCGCGGTGCCTAGTATGTTAATGTAATATAATTTATTCTGAGTGCTGTCGGAGCAGAAGAGCTACGCGGCCAACATATCCGATTCATCTATTTAGCCAGCTAATGAAGAAGGTGCTTCGTTAGAAATGCGGCTGATAGAATGTAGAATTAAGCCGCGGCCCGCATCCTGATTAAGCCTTGTTGCACCCAGGTTCGAGAACATGCATCCTTTTCGGATTAGAATGTGCCTTAGTGGAGATTACATCTTTGACTTAGTGATGAATAAGAAGGGTATGATGATTGGGGTGGCAGTCATGAAAGATTAGCAAATAGAGAAAAATACAACTATGTATTGACTAAATTACTCTCACAGTGAGTCATATATATATATATATATATATATATATATATATATATATATGACTAAATGAAAAAAAAAAAAAATATATATATATATATATATATATTTTTTTTATTTATTTATTCATATATATTACAATTTGTCTCAATAGACAATAATAATATTGATCACATTCATACAATATTTACAGTATAAACAAAAGGAAAGCCAATTTACATAAAATAAAATAAAAATTAATAAAGGTATATTATAACAAAATTTATAAATTAATCAAATACTAGGTAAACAAATAACACGGCCATACTTATATACAATATTTACAATCTGCTTGGGAACCCCAGGCTTGGATTGTCCCCTCATTTCGGGAAGGACAAGCAAACACCGAGGGATCCCAACGCCTCCCTCTCAACCGCGTCACGGGTGAGAGCCAGCGGAAGCTGAGGGGGAGCCACAGCCACAAATACATCGCATATGAGAGGTGAATTTGACCAGTGTCAGAACTCCAGCGTAGGGCATCCCGGATATTAATCTTATAATTGTTTAGCTAATATATGTATATAGTCTTCTGAAGATGTTTAGGCAATAATAACCACTAGCAGTTTTTTGCTCTTAAAACCAAAACAAGAACAAGAACTGTTTCAATTCACCTTGCGCCTCCACATCAGGGCTAAAAAATAACAAGACATGGTGTAGTGGTTTGATAAATAAATTACCACAAAATATTCACAGAAATAAGATACAGTGAGTTAAAATTAAAACAATCAATAAAAAATAAAGTAATTATAACTAATAAAGGAGTGAATTAATATATCACCATGAGTTAATAGAAAAATAAATATAGTTAACGATATTTTATATGAGGTGAAAATTAATTGAAGTGAAGATAACATATTTCAAAAAGAATTATGATATTGATTTTTTTTTTTTTATTGATATTTACAACTGTTTTGGTTAATTTCTAGTAAATAGGCTATCAGATAAAAGACATAAGAATTAACTGCCCATTGGCAGTACACCAGGATATTTAAAATAAAAAGTAAATATAAATTAAAACGAATGTTGATCTTTTTAACATTTTATTGATATTTACAACTGTAATAACAAAAAAATACATCAAGTAAATGTGATAGTTATATAATACAATGACATGATATACATGTAGAGAAGCTTCCCATTAGAAGCACTCTAAAACTATCCTTTTCAGGCGCCTCGGAGGATTATCCGGAATCGAAGAGGAAGAAAGGATTGAAACTAGTGGGTTAGAGTGTGAATGGAGTTTGTCATGAAAGGATTGATACCTGGTCAGGGCCAAATCAGTAACATAGGGAACATTAAGTTTATTGGTGACAAAGTAAGGAGCGTTGAGGATTTTACGAAGAATTTTGGATTGTAAGGATTGGATGCGGGACAATGTAATGGTTTAGTAGAGTTCCTAAGCTCTGCTCCGTAAGTCCAGGTTGGTCTTTAATAGTCATGTAGATGAGCCTTTTATAGTTAAGAGGAAGATTTGTCCGTTTGTCTAGTAAGTGTTTATGAAGCCTAAAACGGCGAGCAGTTTCTTGTCGTGTATGAGGATTCCAAGTTAGGCGTTTGTCAAGAAGTAGTCCTTGGTATGGGATCTATTCAACAGGAACTAGTTGAGTGTTATTAAAGGATACTGTAGGGCAGGAAGTCAAAGGTTTACGGCGAAGGATAAAGGTTATTTGATGGGATTTGTTGGAATTTACTAATCTCCAGTTCTGACACCATACTTCTAGGTCTTTGATGTTGGCTTGCAGGGTATGGGAGTAAATAAATAAATAATAAATGGATCTAACAAAAAATGTAAAAATTATAAAAAGCTAAATAATTAATATGTATAATATTAATAAATATTAGTGATAGGAAGAATTACTTATTACTATATATACATCATCTACATTAAGTAGCTATTGGACTTCTTAATTTTCAAATTTCTTGTTTGATAAAGTCAATACACGATTTATTTCGAAATTTAAAAGTTACACTACGTAAAATTACGGACATCCACAGAAATTATCGATAAAACTTATATATTTTTATGACATAAAAAAGGTCAATCGTAACATTAAAATTAAATTTACTAAGTAAGAAAATGATGTTAAAAAGGCCGAAATAAGTTAAATAGAACGGTGAGTGCAGGCTTTTGTCCCGAAAAAGTGCGACTGGAAGCTCGGTCCCCGGCGGGGGTTCTTCTCTTCAGGACTTCCGTCTCATTGTATCGGCTTCCGGTTAGCTTAGCTTATTATTGTTATTACCATACATCATATTTACTTTTCATTTCTTATATCACTATTCCTTTTAACATCTGGTATTCGTTATCTTTGATTCGCTTTATTTTTACCTCATATACATACACTTATTATTTTTTTATTTAAAAGAAATTTACAACTGTATTATACAATAAAATACATTAAGTAAATGTGCTAATAGATCAAGTGGGCGTGATACAGGCATGTGAAGAAACTACCCAGTGGTAGCACTTCAAAGTTTATTCAGATAAGTAGGTCTCGAGGCCATCGTCTTTTCAGCCGCCTAGGAAGATGACCAGGAATAGGAGATGAGAGTTTGCGGACGAGTCGGTTGGAGTGGACGGGTAATTTGGAATAAAATGAGGAATATCTAGTTCGGGCTAGATCTGCGACTAATGGGATATTTAGATCTTTATGAATTATTTTATTGGTGACAAAGTAAGGGGCGTTTAGAATCTTTTGGAGGATTTTGGATTGCAAGGATTGAATGCGGGAAGAATTGGATGGTTCGGTGGATCCCCATAACTCAATCCCATATGTCCAAATAGGCCTAATGATGGTAATATAAATTATTTTTTTGTAGTATGTGGAAAGTTTTGATCGTTTGTCCAGAAAGTGTTGTAGTAAGCAGTATCTACGAGCTGTTTCTTGTCTTTTCAGTCTAGTGTGAGGATTCCAAGTAAGACATTTGTCTAGATGGAGTCCTAGGTACCGGATCTGTTCAACTGAGGTGAGTGGAATATTGTTAAAGGAATGAGTGGGACAGGCGGTCATAGGTTTTCGACGAAGGGTGAAGGTAATTTGATGGGATTTAGTAGGGTTAATTTTTATTCTCCACTTTTGACACCATTTTTCAATAGAAGAAATGTGAGACTGAAGGGTTTTGGAAGCAACAGATGGGTCATTATTTACGGATAACACACAAGTGTCATCTGCGTAGGTTGTGAGGACAGTACCAGGATGGATACATACACTTAAATTTATTTCTCTGTTAACTCATGCTGATATATTAATTCATTTCTTTATTAGTTATTATTGCGTAATTTTTCTTTTCTTGCTCTTATTTTAACTCTTGATCTTGTAATTTTGATAATATTTTATGATCATTTATTTATCAAACACCTTCACTGTATCTTGTTATTTTTTTGCCCTGATAAACATCTGCAAGGTAGATCGAAATGTTGGTTAATATGTAGTTTTTTTCTTCTTTTCGCCATCTGCTTATCTTTTATGCCTGGGACTGGAATGACCTCACCCTTGAGAAAGTGTCCCTCAAGAGAGGTGGTAGGAGGGAGCCCTTGATGAGACAAAGTGAGCTGCCATAATTTAATCGACGCTTGTTTTCTGCTTCGCTCCACTCGCTGTCAAATTCTTCATTTAAACCCGTACACATTGCCTCATGATAAATCTAATTTATAAGTAATATAATTTTTTTTCTTTACATATTTATTGATATTAAAATGCCCAAAGAATGGAAAGAATCAATACTTATTCCGATTCACAAATAAGGACCGAGGACGGCTTGTAACAACTATCGTGGGATCTCCCTTCTTGCAGTATGCTATAAAATATTCTCGTCAATTCTAACTATTCGAATCACGGAATACGCTGAGGAAATTATCGGAGATTACCAATGTGGTTTTAGGCAGAATCGCTCGACTATTGCTCAAATATTTTCCTTACTTCAAATATTAGAGAAAAAATTGGAGTACAACGGTGTAGTCCATCAACTTTATATCGATTTTAAAAAGGCTTATGATTCAATAGACCCTCAGAAACTATATAACATCATGATTGAACAGGGAATACCTAGAAAGTTAGTAAACTTAGTAGAGATGTGTTTGTCGGAAACATTCCAGAAAGTTAGAATCGGTCATAATTACTCCGAGAGATTTGAGGTGCGATCGGGTTTGAAACAGGGTGACTCCCTTTCACCTTTTATTTAATATAGCTTTAGAATATGTCATAGAAAAGATGTTGTGTACCGAGAAAGGCTTAATTAAGGTGACAAGATTCCGGTTTTGGGGTATGCCGATGATTTGGTACTGCTAGGTGAAGACACGGAAACCATACAACTAAATACAAGTGTGTTAATAAAAACCGGTAAGGAAATAGGACTCGAATTAAATACCGATAAGAAGAAATATATGAATAGTAGCTGAAACGGTGGCGATCTTGGTGATATTGATATATCAGGGCATACTTTTGAACACGTAGAGAAATTCAAGTATTTAGGATCAATGATAACAAGAAAAAATGAAATCCAGGAAGAAATAAAGTCCCGGTTAAAGGTGGGAAATGCGTGTTATTATTCAGTTGCTAAGTTACTTAGCTCACGGCTTCTTTCTAACAACTTAAAGGTTAGAAATTATAAAACTATTATTCTTCCGACGGTTCTTTACTCATGTGAAACGTCGCCGCTTACTTTGAAGGTTGAACAACGGCTTAAGGTTTTCGAAAATAAGGTACTGCGTAAAATATTTGGTCAAAAGAGAGATGAGGCCACTGGGGAGTTTAGAAGGTTGCACTACGCGGCATTGCGGAACTTGTATCTTGTGAATATAATTGAGTTGATAGCATCGCGGAGACTCAAATGGGCGAGTAAAGTTGTTGGGCTCGGTGAGGAACGGATTCCGAGAAAGTTGGTATTTGCTGATCCGACTGGTAGGCGTCCGAAAGGTAGGCCGAAGCGTCGATGGGAGGATTGCATTAAGGCTGATTTCGGGGGCTTGGGCTTGAACGGAGAACATTGGACGAGTCTGTGTAGACGGAATATGGTGGTATCGGCATCGAACCTTCGGGTTCGGTAAGCCTATTATTATTATTATTTATTGATATTAACAACTTAAACACATATACATCAAGTTAAGGTGATGGCCATAGTAAACTGATATGAAATACTTGTAAATATTCTACCCATTGGCAGCACTCTAAAAATATTCTGTGTCACGCTCCTTACTTTGTCACCAATAAAATCATCCACCAAGACCTTAATGTTCCATATGTTGCTGATTTGGCCTGTACCAGGTATCACTCCTTCCCACTATCACTCTAATCCACTAGTTTCAATCCTTGCTTCCACTTCTATTCCTGACAATCCGCCGAGGCGTCTGAAAAGAAGATGGCCTCGAGACGTTCTTGTGTAGTTTTAGTGCCAATGGTCAGTTTCTCTTCATGTTTTTTTTTTTTTTCATGTGTATTATCATTGTAGCATATTTACTTGATGTATGAACATACAGTTGTAAATTTCAATAAATGAATTTTAAAAAAAAAGTATTATCTCACTCTGAATAAGAATAAGGACTTATTTACCAACAAATAATTTAATATTTTCGGGAAACGGGATGTGTGCTTGTGTCATGAGTGACATTATGGGTCAGTGGAAACAAACAGAGGAAGAGGAGTGAGGCGGGAATCGGACCTGGTGATCCGTGGACCAGTTCACACGGGACAATATCCTGCATCGGTATTGGCTTACTCAAGCCCTCAGTATTAGTTAGTCATATGTATTCCCTTCATTTCTGAAACAATCAGGTAGAAATTACTCTTTTGTGGACGTGCAAGTAGTAAACGACTAAGGAAACTAAAATCATTTTTCACCGATACCTCGCTTGAATAAAAAAAAAAAAATAGTTATCAGTTATAATAAATAGTTATTCTCACAGATAATAAAAACAAGATGAATGAATGAAAGGATGAATAACTTTATTTGCATTCGGAGTAAATTAAATACAAAAGGCGAAAGAAAGAAACTTTTATACATCTATTATGTAAAGTATCTTAAATTAACGCATGTAAAGTAACTTAAATTAGATACTGAGCGAAGAAAGAATTACTAAAAAGTTATGTGCACTGAACTCGACTGATAGGCGTCCAAGAGGTAGGCCGAAGCGTAGATGGGAGGATTGTGATAATTCTTATCTCACGGGTATGGTTGAGTTTGGATTAAATTTTGAAGGCAAAACTGGGCGAATATCGGCATCGAATCTGCAGGTTCGCTAATCCAATTTTTACTAAATTATATTTACTCTCTTGAAAATGACGCAAACGAAAATGAAGAGAATATAGGGGGTTATTGACTTTATTCATCCTTTCTTTTGGATGGTATCCTGTTTTTCTATATAAAAAGTTCTCTCCAATTGGTGTACATTTATGGAGTAGAGGAGGTTTAATGGATTGATTGGAGTCGAAGGATCTACCCTTCTTATCTTTTCAACCTTCGTATTGTGCTAGGGGTACTGGCTCACCATTTTCCTTAAGTGATTCCATTATTCTATTTTCTCCCCGCTATCCGGGTCGCCTCATCGTATGAAGGACTTTATATATATATATATATATATATATTATATATATATATATATATATATATATATATATATTCTATATAATTCCTCTGTGAAAACACGGTATCATTATTAACCAAGGACAAACTTGGAAAAAAACAAATAGCCCAAAGTTGCCATAGGCCAATAAGCACGCCCAAGTTATTGAATCGTTGCCGCCATCTTCTTCCACGGTCAAATCGTAACCTTCTCGTTTGCTCACTGATTTTCCCCCATTTGACTACCGCTGTGTGGTATACGGTTGCCTCTCAACCGTGCTAGAGAAACGAGCGAAGGATGTCATAAACTGTTTTTTAAGATTTGTCATTATTTGGAGTCACTCGTGCCCCATCTTTACGGCGAGTCAAAGTTGCTTTTCCCCTAAACCTGTTACAGTAAACCCTCTTTTTAACGAACAACCGTTTATATTAAACTATCCCTTTAAAAATGAATAGAGAAATATGCTTTCTCCTCGTTTAAAACGAAATATTCTCTTTAACGAACTACTTTTGTCGACCTCAGAATTGAATTTGTTCGGTTATTACGAAAAATAAAGAAGAAAAAATTACGATACATCTTAATTCCTAGTTTTGTTCAAATCCTTCTTACCTCTTCCCTCTATTCAGCTCAATTCTGTGATTCACAGTCTGTTACAGCTACTGGTTTCTAGAGTTTCAGCTAGTTTTTCTGTTTTTATTGCTTTTATTACTAGCTTTAATTCGAGTTTCCTACGTGGTCTAGTCAGTCTTGCTTTTCGTTCTAAGTGTACTTCCGCTCCGCACAGTATGTTAAAGAGAAAATCCATTGATTTAAATACAAGGTTGGCGATTCTCCAAGAAATGGAGAAAAAAATTGAGTCGAATTCAAAAATTGCTGAAAAATACGGGGTATCAACGTCTCCTCTATCAACGATTATAGCTATTAAAGATAAAATCGATGCCTCCGTTGCGTTTCTATCGGGTTGGGCAAAAAAAAAAAAAATATATATATATTTTTTATTATTTCAACTTTAGATGAATTGCTGTGATTCTGACCATGTAAGTTCCTTTTTATGTTTTGTATTTTAAATGATGGTTTATGTTGATCTTAAAATATCTCCCTTCAAACATCCGTCATGCAAGCTCTCTTCTCTCTCATCTCTTCACTTCTTATAATTACGCTATTTGACAAAAACAATGTTACTGTTAGATTGTAGTAAATAATTTTAGTTTTTTACATGTATTTGTACAAGTTATCTCAACTTTTATTTGTGTGAATTTTCTTCTAGTTTAATCTTTATTAAATTTTAATTATTTATATTGTCAACAAATGAACTTATTTCTCATCATTGTTCTTTTATATTATTATTACTTTCACTTACTATATATAGTAAGGGAAAGTATTGCGATCGTGAAAATTTTCTAATTCCAATTTTCGAGATCAGCTGATGCGCCAGATGGTAACAGTCGCACTTAACTTCGTCTCTGAGATTTTTGATTTTTCAAAAGGATTTTCATCGATTCCAGTCTCGAAAAAGCTGCCTGCTTTTTGGACATCAACAGCAGTAAGGTTTGGAGTATTATTTCGGTAAGCAGAGTAATTTTTTTACCGCAAACAGTGAATGCAGAGTCAATAGGCTTGACACAAAGGGTAGCCATATTTCCTCATATCAGCTGATTGCTGGTATTGGGAATATATACTTATTACTTGTTTCCCTTTAACATTCTTATATTACTATCTTTTTTTATATATGAAATGCGATATTTTCATCAAGTGATGTCTTCTAAAACGTCAAGTAAAAGATCAAGATCAGCCGGTTTAAATTCGTCTCCCACTAAACAAAGACCCCGTCGTGATAACAATAAGAAATTACCAACACAAGCGAACCCTTCAAGTAACACTTTGAAATCTGAACCCCAGCCTGGCCCATCATCACAGGAGATGACAGATGAATCTCCTTTTTTCACACCGAATCCATTTCAAATCCTCCATAGTGAAAAAGAAGACATGGAATCTGCCCCTACACCAAGGGAACCACCACCTCCCCCGATATTTGTCAAAAATATTAAAAATTTTCAACTTCTTTGTGCACAACTTAATAAATTAACCAACCCTGGTAGCTACTCATGTCTGAATAGAACAAATGACACTAAAATATCTCCGGATAGTGCTGAAACCTACAGGAAAGTAGTAAAATATCTGACAGACACCAAGGCCGAGTTCCATACTTATCAGCTACGCCAGGAGAGAGCACTGAGGGTTGTAATAAGAAACTTGCATCCCTCGACACCAACTGAAGTTATTAAAGAAGAACTGATGGAGATGGGATATAAGGTGCGCCAAGTCATCAACGTTTTGAAAGATAAAGTTCAACTTCCAATGTTTTTTGTTGATCTAGAACCATCGACAGGAGTCGAAAAAATCTACGATCTTAAACGATTGGACTACAGCTGTGTAAGAGTTGAGAAGCCCTATATGAAGAAGGATATAGTCCAATGCCATAATTGTCAGGCATATGGCCATACTAAATCTTATTGCCACCATATACCACGCTGTGTGAAATGCGGAGAAGAGCATAGGACAGGAGAATGCACTAAACCGAAGTCATCACCAGAAGTATGTGCTCATTGCCTCAAGGACCATCCAGCCAACTACAAGGGATGCCAAATATATAAAAATCTAAAGACCAGATTTCAAAAACCTCAAGAACCAGAAACAGCAAGAATAACAAGATCTAGAAGAGAACCATCTAAATTTGTAGATTCCAATGTCTCATTTGCCCACTTACTTGGAGGTGGGGACCAGAGTAATGAAGCCGAGGCACTGCCGAAACAACGTTTACCTCAGCATAATCCACCTATACCACAACAAGATATTCAGCAAAATTTTCCTATTCTTCAAAAGACTCCTCAACATCAAATTTCTCATATCCCTTCTCCATCAAATGTCACAGACCTTACCAGTCTCATGACATCCTTCATCTCCGAAATCAAATCCCTCGTTATGCCTCTAATATCACTCCTTACGAACCTTGTATCAAATCTCATTCCTGCCTTACAAAAACCATAAATGACCTCACCTAATTCCTTATCCATTCTCCTTTGGTATGCGAATGGTGTTAGAAATCACACTGACGAACTGACAGCGTTGTTGCAAGACAAAACAATTGACGTTGCACTTATTACTGAAACTAGACTAACCACTAAACAGCTTTTCAAAATACCGCAGTACATAACATACCGTACAGACCACCCAGACGGCAAAGCTCATGCCGGTTCTGCTATCATTGTCCACCAATCCCTCTCTCATCATTTACTTCCACTTCCTACCTATGATTTCCTGCAAGCCACAGCAATAGTAATCAAGACTTTTTCCTATCCGGTAACTATTACATCAGCATATTGCCCTCCCAAACACTCCATTTCCAACACCGAATTTGCATCCTTCCTGGATTCCCTAGGAAATCATTTTATTCTGGGTGGAGATCTAAACGCCAAGCACCAGCAGTGGGGTTCTAGAACCACGAATTCTCGTGGAAGAAATTTGCTGACTACTCTGAATTCCCGAAATTTTAACCTCCTACCTCCTGACTCCCCTACCTACTGGCCAACAGATCCTAACCGTAATCCGGATATCCTCGACTTCTTCATCCACAGCGGATTAGGCTCCCTGAACTATTCCGTAACTCGCCTTGATGAACTATCCTCTGACCATAGTCCACTGATCCTTAAAGTATCCCTAACTCCTATTCCGAAACCCATTCCACCTTCATTTATCCGAGGCCCTGTCAACTGGAACCTCTTCCGCCAAATCCTCACCGATAATATTGACCTCAGTGTGACCCTCAAAACACCGGATGACCTTGATGATTCCGTCTACTCCTTTACTACCGCCATTCAGCAAGCTGTCTGGACTGCCTCCTCTCCTAAGCACTCCAATAGAACTCCTCAGCAAAACCATTTACCTCAACACCTAGCTGACCTCATCCATGCAAAACGCCGAGCCAGATCATTATGGCAAAGAACCCGACACCCAACAGATCGCCGCTCCTATAACTTTTATTGTAGGCAATTAAAGCGGGAGTTGGCGACCTTCCGTTCCCAGTCCTTTAATTCCTACCTCTCCTCTCTATCAGCTCGAGATAATTCCCTGTGGAATGTGACCAAAAAGATCCTAAAATACCACAAAGTTTCCCCCTCTCTCCGGCGTGGTGATGACTCCTGGGCTGCGTCAGATGAAGATAAAGCCGAGGAATTCGCCACACACCTCTCCAAAGTATTCACTCCTCACCCGGAATCCAACAGAAATCATACCACAACAGTTCAAGAATTCCTTTTCTCACCAATACCTCTTTCCCTACCTCCTAAAGCTATTAATCCATCTGAGGTGAAATATCTTCTTCAAAAACTGACCCTTCGTAAATCTCCTGGACACGATCTCCTTACCCCCCAGATCCTGCGACAACTTCCCAAGAAAGCCATTATTTTTCTTACATACATCTACAACTGCATCCTTCGCACCACCTATTTTCCTCTCTTATGGAAACATTCCACAATCATTCTATTCCTAAAACCAGGTAAACCTTCCAGTAACACTTCATCCTACAGACCTATTAGTCTACTCCCCATCCTCTCAAAAATCTTCGAAAAGCTCCTTCTTAAACGAATCCTGCCTATATTAGAATCTCACAACCTTCCTTCCCACCAGTTTGGTTTCCGTTCTCATCATTCCACTGTTCAACAAGGACTCCGAGTTGTAGACCATATTTCCTCAGCCCTCGAATGCAAAGAGTATTGTTCTGGTGCGTTTCTGGACATAGCGCAAGCTTTTGACCGGGTATGGCACGCTGGATTACTCTTCAAGCTTAAAACGCATTTACCCCAGTCTCTCTACCTCATTCTAAGATCCTATCTCTCAAACCGCTCCTTTCAAGTTCGCTGTGGTGTAGAATTTTCCAACTCTTATCCCGTTGAGGCCGGTGTTCCTCAGGGCAGCGTCCTGGGACCCGTTCTCTACATCCTTTACACCGCTGATATTCCTAATCATCCTGACACCTTTCTGGCAACATTTGCAGACGACACCGCCATCCTATCATCCAGTTCCGATCCCGAAACAGCATCCTTAATCCTGCAAAGACACCTTTGTCTTATCGAAGACTGGTGTGGTGCTTGGCGCATAAAGGTAAACGAGGCCAAATGCAAACACGTAACCTTCACTCTTCGACGAAACTCCTGTCCGCCAGTTTACTTCAATTCCATTCCTATTCCTCCTTCAGATACAGTCCGCTATCTTGGCTTACTACTAGACAAAAGACTGACGTGGAACCCACATACAAGACTTAAAAGAAAAGAACTCAATCGACGATTCGGACAGTTATACAGACTATTAAACAGAAAATCTGAACTTACAGTTGAGAACAAATTATGAATTTATAAGACAATACTGAAGCCCATCTGGACCTACGGACTTGAACTGTGGGGGACAGCTAAACGTTCTAACATCAAACGCATTCAATCCTTTCAATCCAAAGTCCTCCGAATAATAGTAAATGCTCCTTATTATGTATCCAACTATACCTTGCACCACGACCTTAATGTTCCATTTATATCAGACCTAATTCCATCCAAATTTTCCAAATTCCATCAGAACCTCATTCATCATCCTAATCCTTTAGCACGATCCCTATCCAGCTCCACTCATCCATACAACCCACCTAGAAGGTTGAAACGGCAGTGGCCCCGAGATATATTGTAAATACATATGCTGGAGTTCTGACACTGGTCAGATTCTCCTCTCAAGTGCGGTGTGATTGTGGCTATGGCGCCCTCACTTAGCTTCCGCTGGCACTCACCAGTGATGCGGCTGAGAGGGAGACGCTGGGATCCTTTGGACTCTGCTTGTCCTTCAACAAGTGGGGGGACAAGCCCCGTCCGGGGTTCCCGAGCTGATTGTAAATATTGTACATAGGTATGAATGTGACATGTTTTGTTTATTTATTTGTTAACTTCATTTATTTGTATTTATTTTGTCTACTTAATTTTGTTATTGTATACGTTTACTTATTTTGATTTTATTTTATGTAATTTGACTTTCTTTTTGTTTATATTGTAAATATTGTATGAATGAGATCCTGTAGCACTATTATTATTGTCTATTATGACAAATTGTAATATATACGAATAAAAAAAAAAAAAAATTCCAATTTTCAACGGAAATACACATTTAAGTCCCGCAAAAAGGTCTGTGTATGTGTGGTAACTCTCGGGCGGAAACGGTAAGTCCTATGAAACTGAAATTTTTATTTAAGACAAATCTACGCCCGAGGCGTTACAAAACCTTTTTCATCAAAATGAGCTTACCAGAAGAGCCACTTTACACTATGCATTTTGTACCTTTTTTCGATTTTCTTGAAAACGACGATTTTGATTAAACTCGCTAGATCGATGTAAAATTTAATGGGATTTAATATCATGTAGGTTTCATTCTGATTAAAATGGCCTTACAGGGCTTAAATGCCGGTATTTTATATTTTCTTTCCCTAAAGTACCTTGAATTTTGTTGATTCTATAAAAATAACTATGTCATCTTGTTACAACTGATAAAAAACAGGTAAATATGTAAGTTGTGTGAATTTAAAAAACAACTAAAGGAGAAAACTGAAAACGAAAATGTCTGCAATTTTTTGTTTTTGAACATTGGAGCAGTAATATACATGTATGATATATCTTTGGAAAGCTAAAGATTTTAGAAAAAATATTATCTCATACTCAAGCTTTTAAAAGATAATAGAGAGTGATGAATATAAGATAAAACTAACTAATTATTTTAGATAATAATAGAATATATTTTTTAATAAAACACATGTTTCTATAGAAATTCAATTTAATTAATTCTTTAATAGTTTCTATTACTAATTTAAAAGTACATGTTTGGTTCTTTTGTGCGTGTAGATAGCACTTTAGTGATGTTTTGTTGTAATTACCAATTTCTAGTTTTAATGGGTTTTCAGAAGCTGTGTTTTTATCAAAATAGTTTTTGGTTACTGTGTAGATATACTGTTTTAATGTTGGAAGATTTAGTTCAAAGATCATTTTTGAAATTTTAGTATATCGTGGGCAGTTGTTGATGATTCGCATACCTGTATTTTGTATTTTTTCTATTTTTTTATAATTGGTATTGCAAGTCGAGCTCCAGACGGGCGATGCATAACATATCTGGGCACGTATGACTGTTTTATATGTTAGTAGTTTGTTCTGAGTGCTTAAACTGGATTTTTTATTAAAATATGGGAACATTTTATAAATACATTTTTTTTGTTTTTTTCGGATTTTCTATTTATATGTTCGGTTTAAGTTAACGATTTGTCTAATGTTATGCCTAAGTATTTAACTGATTTAGACCAGTTAATGCAAAATTGAATAAATTTATGGTGTCACCCATGATAATCATAAATTGATCTTTGTCACAGTATTTACTCACACTAAAAATCACAGATCAAGACAAGTGATGATAAATACAGCGATGATGCACTACAACACAGAACTAGACAAACATATGAGCAACTACTATCATTACTTATCGTTCATTGGTTTATCAAGTAATTAAAACCTATCATGTAGTATTAAACATATTAAAATCTGTACAATCAGTCTTAATGCGGTTAAAAAATAACAAATCTTTAACCTTCGATATCTGTTTAACAAATGAGTGTGAGATATATGTTAACATTATCAACTTTTTTTATATTTTGTTTTAGTGAACACACATCAAAAATAGTGCCGTCAATTACGAAACACCCTGTATAGATAATCTTGGTTCTCGTTAAGTATTTAATCCCTTTATTCCTAATTAATGATTAAAGCTGTTAAAATCTTTAATAATAATAGGCTTACCGAACCCGAAGGTTCGATGCCGATATTACCATATTCCGTCTACACAGACTCGTCCAATGTTCTCCGTTCAAGCCCAAGCCCCCAAGATCAGCCTTAATGCAATCCTCCCATCTCCGCTTCGGCCTACCTTTCGGACGCCTACCAGTCGGATCAGCAAATACCAACTTTCTCGGAATCCGTTCCTCACCGAGCCCAACAACTTTACTCGCCCATTTGAGTCTCCGCGATGCTATCAACTCAATTATATTCACAAGATACAAGTTCCGCAATGCCGCGTAGTGCAACCTTCTAAACTCCCCAGTGGCCTCATCTCTCTTTGGACCAAATATTTTACGCAGTACCTTATTTTCGAAAACCTTAAGCCGCTGTTCATCTTTCAAAGAAAGCGGCCACGTTTCACAGGAGTAAAGAACCGTCGGAAGAATAATAGTTTTATAAATTCTAACCTTTAAGTTTTTAGAAAGAAGCCGTGAGCTAAGTAACTTAGCAACTGAATAATAACACGCATTTCCCACCTTTAACCGGGACTTTATTTCTTCTTGGATTTCATTTTTTCTTGTTATCATTGATCCTAAATACTTGAATTTCTCTACGTGTTCAAAAGTATGCCCTGATATATCAATATCACCAAGATCGCCATCGTTTCTGCTACTAATCATATAATTCGTCTTATTTCTTTTTTAATATATTTAATTCGGTTCCTATTTCTTGATATACAAAGTTTAATAGCATGAAATGACATTCTCTACCCTGTACAAGTTTTAAACATCACCTCTTTTGTAATTTTTTTTCGCACCCCAGAGACAATGTGAAAAGGGAAAAAAGGGGGTGGAGAAAGGCCCTGGAATTTTTCTCTGTTTAGGAATGTGACGGATGAAAAAGCTTTTTCCGGAAAAGTGTTGGAAAAGCACAAACGGTTGGAGGAAATTACAGTATCTTGAGAGATAGGAGGGAGGATATTCAATTACTCCTTAACACGATATCTTTCACTCCGAATTCGGTCCCATTTTCTTCACGGTACTACTGAATTCGATGCCGTTTTTGTACTGGGAAAGCCGACTTTCTCAATATAGCGAAAAATAAATAACTTTTAAATTTCAGCTCATGTTCCTAATGATGGACGATTTGATCCGTTTGTATCTTTTGAGCCTTACATTTTTCTCATGCTCTTCGGAAATTAATCCCATGCATACAATTTAGAGATTGGTAGATACTCAAGTTAAAATTACGGAGCGGGGCCACCCATTGCGCAGTGGTTAGCATAACAGCTTTCTATGCCAAAGGTCGCGGGTTCAAACCCGCGGGTGGCCCTAGGGGTTTTTAATGGGAGTAAAAATCCTTAGTTATGCCGTCCTTCGGAGGGGACGTTAAAAGGTGGTCCCGAGCCTGTGCGATGTCAGGTACTCGTTAAAGATCCCTATCCTAATAAAACATGGATAGGCAAAATTTAGGACTCCCACTGTAGCATCGTCCGATTAGTCATAGCAGCATAAAAGTGACGTTAAAGAAATAAACAAACATACAAATTACGGAGCCCTTAGCTCAAATATTCTGATCGCTGGGATACTGAAGCAGTACTCGAGCTGGTGCCTTAAGTACTCAGCTTGCCTACCGAGTACTTCCTGTCTTTCCCACTCACTCAGAAGAGTTTTACATCAAGTATTTGCACGATTAAGCATTACGATTCTTAGCTGATTTAGAGATTAAGTAAGTTATACCTTTACAGAAGTCTTCTGGTGGAGTAATGGTATTGGCTAGCAGTTTTTGGTAATAGGAAGCTAATTATTTATGTGCAGCCCTTAGTAAAGTATTTCATCCATAAATCTTATCAGGGCCAGGTGATTTCGAATTTTTCATTCTTTTGACTGATTGTTGTATATCTCCTTCATTTATCAAAATTGCTTCCATTGGCGAAACTGAGTCCGCCTTTGCGTTAATCAAACATCCATTTATTTATTTATTATTTTTTTTTATAGTTTCCCAAATTTTTGACCAGAAATCTTCCAATTCGTTCTCATCAAAACTTGAAGTCTCAATGTTCTGTTGATGATGTAATGATTTATAGAAGACCTTCTGATTCGATAAAAACATAAAATTTACCATTCGTCTATTTTCTGCCTCAGTATACCTTCTTAGCCTGTTAGCATTTACAGCCAATTTTAGCTTTCTGTCACCTAAATAAAGTTTTAATTTATCATTTTATTAATATTATTATATACTAATGGAATGTTTTGTTGAGGAGAAACATAGTAAAAATAAAATATTATCACTAAATATTTTTCCGTTAGTATTCTATAATCTATTTAATACTTACTTATTTTAAATGTTATATATTTTTAAAATTAATATTCAACCTATCCGATAGCAAATTGGCTACGTGATTATTTTAAAAAAGTGATAGACGAAGACAACACAGCTGGGTTTCATTGCTGTTATTAATTTAATTGAACAATGAAAGCAGTAATTGGGCCTAATTGAGTTTAAATAACAAGTGATTAAGTTAATTATTTAAATTGTTTAAGTGAGGTCAATTTTAAGTTAGAGCTGTCGCAAAGTTTGTCTTGGCTTCTCCTATTAACAACCGCAGTAGGCATCAACTTAACATAAACCTCTACTTATTAATGTTATGTTTTTTATTAGTTATTAGAATAACCAGCTGTATCTCGTGGCCCAAGTCAAGAATGTTTAATTTTGTGTTGATTAACATATACACAATTGGCAAAAGCCTAAAATATGACCCACGTTTTATTATTCGTCAGCTGTTTGCTCCATTAAGAAAAATATATAAGGGTCAGTAGGCAAGTATCAAAAAAATATTATTCCGTTAAGCTAGCTTTTTTGATTTTTCGTCTTCAAATAATGATTACTTATAAAAAAAACAACTCTGAATTATTACACAATGGTTTATCAATTCAAATTAATTATATTAGAGTATAACTTTTTTTTAAATGTAATCAGGTGTGTTGAGTGAGAGATAAAAGAACCGTGTTAAGGAGTATTTATGTATCCTTTACATTTCCGTTGAATTAAAGTAGTCCGTCTACCTCAGCTCCGTAACAAACTTTGGGCACTATTTTGAAATAATATTTGACGGCATTTTTTAAAAAGAACATACATTTTAGAAATAAGAGAACAGCAAGAATAAAATTTAAACTAAAATAAGAATTTTAATGTACTATTAAAATAATGTGGGGCGAAACGTCGGCAAAATAGCTAGTCTTATTGATGTGTTTTCTTGGTGACTACACCCCTAACCAAGTTATCCATCATATAGACTCAACGGACAAACACTCCAGCATGATTTACTTTTAACCTTTAAATGGGGTATGCAGTTTCCCAAGGGACATTTTAAATGTATTGTACTACCTGAAATTGTTTCTTAAAATTTGTATAGAAATGGCCTCGAGACCGAGTGCTGACACTGGATAAATTATCAATATTTCTTGTTCACGTCTATTTTCTTTTAGCCTATTTACTAGATGTGTTGTACAAGGACTCTTTATTGCTAATATTGGTGAGCCAGGAAACATTTTTCCTGGATCTAGGCAACCCTCTTTGTAGGGGTGGGCATAATCGAATGACGATTATCAGATCATCCGATTATTTCAATCGTTCGAATTAATCGATTATTGGATTGATCGGTTTAGAGAAACGAATGATCATTCGGACTAGGGGTGGGCATAATCGAATGATCGTTATAATCGGATGATCAGACTTCGATAATTTAAATAATCGAATGATTCCTAATCGAATGATTGAATGATTAATATGCCACAATTCCCGGATCTATAATGGCTGAGCTAGCTGAACCTAGGTCCAAATACCCATCTAATTTATGTGATAAGAAAAAGAAAAAAACAAAAAAACAAAAAAAAAGGTCGTTCGACTATCCGACCTTCTTATACTCCTTTGATTGTCGTTAAACGATTCAGCACGAATGATCGTTTCCGGACCGATTATCCGATAATCGATTGAATGTGAATGAATATTAATATGAATGATAATTAATGATTGAAATAATTAATATTAATAATCATTCGATTATGCCCACCCCTAATTTGGACTCAATTTTATAAGGATAGTCGAGGGATTAGAAGGAGTTGGGATAACCAAATGATTTTTTGCTCATCACATAAATTATAGCCCCAGCTAAGCAATCGTAGAGAGGGGAATTATACCATATTATATATGCATATTAATCATTCGATTATTTAAATCATCGAAGTCCGATCATTCGATTATGACGATCATCCGATTATACTTACCCCTACCTCTTTGTCTTTTTATTTTTCTGCATTAGCAATTAATTGGTAAGATGAAATATAGAGATCCGATATGATTAGGTGGTGCCTAAATTTATCTTCTCTTTATTCCTTCAATTACCCTTTTAAGTCCTTTAACTAGTAATATGTCTTTTTTATCTGAATTCGCAAAAATGTTTTTGAGAAGAAATTATTAATACCTGAAATGGTTTTCCTATTCCTGAAATTAATGGTTTTCCCGAAATTTCATTACATTTTTGCTTCAATTTTAAAAAGGAATTAGGAAACAGCCTCATCTCTCCGCATATGAAGAAAACATAGCATTCCGCTTCACATCAACTGAGTTATATGGAAATGAGGCGTCGCAAAGTTCCAACTAGTTCAACTTCTCCCTAAAACTAATTTTGATTCAAAAAGGCCTAAAAAGACCTCTGGGTGATCACGTGTTTTCGGAAGAATGATAAAAAAAGCGATAGAGGTATGCAAATTTTGTCTACAACTAACACACAAGGAGTGTTCCGAAGTGGTATGCTAAAACTGCCTGAAAAATTAGACAAACAAACCATTTGTTTTTTTAATTTAAAGCATATTTGTTTTATTAGATTCACATGTGGAATCCCCAAACGCTCCCATGTTTCTAGAAGCTATACCAAGTTGAATTGGCTCTTACCCTCTTTCCGTTGGTTGTCTCTTACCTCCTAGGTGTCTGTCTCTTCCGATTTTTCAAAACTAAAAAACCTCCTTATATTCTTGATATGCTTACCACTTGTTCCTCTGTCCATTCAGTAAACACTAGATCCCAACCCATAAACTTGTATATACCTTCACACAGATCCGTTTCCTTCAAAAAATCCTTTGTTATTCGTGCTACCCTATTTTGGAATTCTTTGCCTGTATCCATTCGTAAATCCTTATCATTGTCCACTTTCAAACACCAACTATTTCTCCATCTCCTAAAGTATCAATCTTCCCAACATATGTAATATTTAAAATCTATAGATGATACTATTCATTGTCATTAAACCTTTCTTTTATTGTTAAACTGAAGTCTTAAACGACCAGACAATTATCATGTATATTGTACTTTTCTTGTTATTCTTAGGGGACTACTCGTCCCAGAATAAAATTACTTTTCATTAATTCATTCGTTCATTTATATTTGTTATACGTCCATTTTTAAATTACAATTATTTTCGTTAATAAACAATTTAATGTTAAAGTGTTTCTCATATTCAAAACGAGTTGTGACCATTTAACCGAAATATTCAAACAAATTCATTTTTTTTCATGATTTTTTATCTAACTCCCTAATGTATAAAAGAAGCTTTAAATAATTAAAATAAACGATTTAAGTTTAATTGAAATGAAAATTTGAGTATATTTGTATATTTTAATGTTTAGTGCACTGAGTACCCCACCTCCCACAAATGGATGCCTTTTCACCTCCATACGAAAAGGTTAAATAGGATTAACTCAGCATATTTACTATTATATATCCACGGTTAATACAAAGGTTCAAATACAATAATATAAACAGAAATAAAGGATAAGGAATCTGTATTTGTACAAGGAATGGAAAATCCTCCGGCTCATTCTTCCCTTGAGTTTATTAGCCGTTGATCCTGTGAACTGGGTGTTAGCTACTGCCTCGGCTGTGTCTCTGAATAAATCAGGACTCCTTCAATCCCAGCCGTGTCTTTTCGAGGAAGGTGTTATATTCGAGGGCCCGCTCCCTCATTTTTACACTGTCTCAACATAAGAAAGATCTCTTTAAAAAAATAATTGGAAAATTGAGTTGGAATGGGGAATTTAAATCTTAGCGTGAATTATTTTCCTTCAAGATTTTAGAAACTCTGCTAATCGACATATTAATATTTATTCATACATAAACTGAAGACAAAATATAATAAAATACAGTAAGTGAATAAAGAAAAATAAAACAATTACTTCATACTTGAACAAAAACATAATATTTTATGAGATATAATGCCAAAAAAACAAACTTATTCTATATTTTATAATTATAGAACAATTATTTTATCTGAAAGGATACATAAATTAATAGTATTTAAAGAAAATATTTAAAAAAAAAAAAGGCTATGCACCCTTAGAGCAGCAAACCTTTGTTAAAAAACTAGAAAATAGCTTGAATTTTTAAGGTGGTTTGGTCTATTTTAATGATTTATAAAAACTATTCAGGGTAAGGAGTAGCCTTGTGGTTATTGTCCTCCGGGTTCCAGCTTCGAAATTCGGCTGTGACAGAATTATGTATTCTGTTATTTCAGCCGTGAAGAGATCCCTGGGCAAGGCTGGCCTTAATAAAGTGGGTACCTGAAAATTGCATGGAGGAATCCTAGCCTTTGAGCGTGATCAATCACAACCATTCACATCAGTTCGCACGAGATACAGTTCGCATCTCTATCAGCACTGAAGCCAAGATTCTTCATTGCCGTTAGGCGTAAAGGTTTATTTATTAATCTTTCTTTTTTTTAAACTTTTTAATTGAACAACACCCACGTGTAGTCATTTCACAAAATTCAAATGGAGTATTTTTCTCATGGGTTATTTTTGTATTATTAATAAATATCTTTCGGAAGATAGGGTTCGAGTAATACCTGTTTAATTACGGGAACCGTTCAATGATTAAACCAATAGAGGTAGCTTTGGTCGTTAAAATATATTCAGAATAATTAACAAAACGTAAATTAATGGATCAGAAGCTGCGAAAATTGAGCTGATTTTAATTAAAAATTAATTGTAAAGATTAAGTGACATTGTAAAAATTAAAATTCAGTGGTGTAGAATATCATAAAATCTATTCAATATGAATGCAGATTTATTTCTCTTATATATTATATATATATATATATATATATATATATATATATTATATATATATATATATATATATTGTTTGATTTGTTCTCTACTGATAATTTAAGTTTTCTACTGCTCTTAGTCAATAAATAAATAATTTCATTTATGCAAAGTTTCGAGCATTCATTGTTCCCATATGGATGCCTTAACAGTGGAAAAACAGAACAATTTTTAAACAATCATAAATAGATGATGTTACTGTTAGAAAGACAGAAAAGAATGAATAGATATACAGTAGTTAAATAGATATTTCAATTTGAATTTATATTAAAGACATTATTAGAAATTTACATACAATTTGATATAAAATAGTCTATTACATAGACATATATGTAGACTATAAACTTTGAAAGAACAGTGAAGCAAAGTTGCTAGGAATACTATAGGTAGAGAGGATTTTCAAAAGTGACGTCATAGATTATGGGGTTTTCTCCTTTTTTAACATTTTTTTATTTTATTTTATTTTTTTTTATAATTAAGACGTAATGTTAATATGTATTCATGTTATTCAAATTTAATAAACACATATTAACATTGAGCAGGACTCTCTGCCGTCATTAATTTGGAAAATGTGTGTGTATATATACAAATATTCCGATTCTCAGCGGTTAGAGAGAAAAATCAAATTTTGAGCTTTTTTTTTTTTTTTTTTTTGGTCCATGTGAAAACCTCAAAAAAATTGATGTCAACGCAAAAAAAAAAAAAAAAAAAAAAAAAGGGTGGAAAATAAAAGAAGAGAAAATTTCCTAGAAGTTTTGAAGCCAAGCCTTCGAAATAATATGATAAGTATCGTACAACGTCATGCAGAAAATTAAATTTTAATATTTCTAAGAATCCTCGGAAATTTCAAGGGCCTGTTACTCTTCTATTAATAGGTTTTAGATTTTCCAGCTCTCAGAATAACTTTTTCATTTACTTAGATTTAAAATGGTAAAAAAGAAACCTACCTTCATAGGCCAATCAAGGAAGCGAGGAGGCAAGAGTTTAAAAAAAAAATTGAAAAAAACCCTTTTTACAGCCAGGTGCGACTATCGGGCTTTATGATTGTCCTGTTCTAGATGCTATCAACGCCAAGTATTTTTTCTGTAACCTCTTTATTTAATAGGTTAAATAAACTTTAAAGAATGTTAAATAAGAAGTTATGAAAATCTCAAAAAAAAAAAAAAAAAAAAAAATTGTGTATGTTCAATTCCCTCTTAGGAAAGAGGTTTTGTATAGAATTCTGGTAAAGAAGCAGACTGCTTGTGTAATAGTTGATAACAATAGTATATCTTTTTGTAAAGTGCTACATTCTTATCAGAGACCAGCTCACATAAAGATATCTCGTTAGACCTTGTAAAATGTTAGAGCTTTTCAAGGTTTGTGGAAAGATTAGAATTTAGTGTTACAATGACAGATTTTTTAATTTTTTTAATAATGAACCTTTGTAATCGACAAAAAAAGAAGAAAAAAATTAAGGGCTTACGTTTAAAGGTACGTAAAATCCAAATAAATAATAAAAAAAAGTTTGTCAGCGGCTTTTTTTCGAATCTACTGGACCATTTTTATTTTTTTTTAATTTAGCATAAAAATACTAGCCCATCCAAGATTGATCGTAAAACCAAGACCTTTATATCCGCCGATTAGTTTTAATATAGCTGCCCATTACATATGATTTAATTCAATAACTCAGTTATTGTTTAAGATAAAAAAAAATATAATAGGTTTTCAGCTAACAAACCGCGAATAATTATAAAATAGAAAAATAAAATTAGAATTTTACACATAAATACGTCTTTAAATATAGAGAAAAATATGTATAGAGTTTTAGAATTAGTCAAGTGGGATTAAAAAAATAAATAAAATTAAAATGTTGCCTTTATATACGCTTGCTTAAGAGAAACAATTATAGTTTTAAAATCAGTACTCCACTATTAATTATACAGAAAAAATAAATGAAATTTAACCTTTATATTCTACCATAACTATCAAAAAACTAAACAAACATTACCCCATCTCAAAATTTAAGGGCTCGCGTTTAGATTAAGATATTTAAATCCCGAACTACGTCAAAAACAAACAATAATAAATGACCTACGGTTGTCCAGGTTACTGGAAGTACCCCCCTGCCCATCCGTTATGAGCCCCCCACCCACAGGGGGGTAGGCTAAGAGGCTGTTATGAACTAATATACTAAGGATATTAGGCTTAGATCAATATGAGTTTCCAGCTAAATCAGTTAAGTTTCTCATTAGAATGTGTCCTTAAAGTGTCCCTAATTATTTTCCTCTTCTAATTTCTATCTATTTAATGTAGGAAACGGCCATTATAGCTTAAAATACTGTCATTTTCTCTTTAGCTTTTATGTATATATATATATATATATATATATATATATATATATATATATGATGTCCAAGTCAATTGTAACCTTTATATTTTAAATCTAATCCTTTCCAAAGCAAATTTATGATAATCATTTATAAAGAAAACCTTTTTGTTTACAACGAAGAGAATTTTATAGCTCGGGAACCAGTCACCAAATTCATATCTCTTATACTCACCATATAGATGTGTTTCTGTATTGGTTTTCTACATTTGTGTGTGTAATTGCAAAATGTATGCTTTGTTTATTTAACTTACTTTTATGATGTCCGTAAACAGTTTTCAGCAATGTTTTTTTGTTAGATTCGTGGTATATGACCTGTATTAACCAACTCCTTTTGTACTGAGATGGCCCCAAAAACTAATTAATATTATTTTTATATCATATCATTATATTGTATGGAAGTTCGAATAAATATTTGATTTTTTAGACGGATATGAGCTTTGCTTTTATTGAATTCTTAAAGGCGTTTTTTAATTTTTATCTTCTCTAATCGTTTACTATTTACAACTAAGTTATGTGTATCAACACGAGCACTTTCGCTATGTTAAACACTTGGACGAAACACGCGAATTCGTAACCGGATTATACAGGACTTGCCGAAGCGGCATAACATGGACAAAACAGTTTCGTGTTTTGGGTTAGCTGATAGCACACATGTATAAACCCAACCTAAAACTACGAAATTGTATAAAACGTCATTAAATTTTAATTAAAAGCGTTTTATCGTCTGAGTGTGAATCTAAAACAAAAAATTAATATAAAGTAAATTTTCTATTAAATCGTGTTGATGTTTTTTTAAAATTAATGTATGACAAATTTTCTTTCAAATCAGCTATACTTCTACAATCCATAAAGGTATAATACAATCGGTTCAGTCCTAACAGAGATCCGTACTGTAGGACAACAAATAGCGAAGCAAGCCTAGATCATATCACCCGCTAGGTTTTTCTTTAATATTCGGGTATCCACTTTATTGAGACTGAGTTTGCTCCCGGCGGGACTCCATACCCCAGCATCGCTCCACCTAGAAAAAACAGGACAGATTCTGCCTTAGCGAACCTGGGACCCGGAGAAGAGTAGACTGCTGCTCTACCCACTACATTTTTTTCCTTATACTTATTTACTGTAAATATAAAGTTTATAGTAAATAAAGGACCTCGCGCGGATCTCATTACCACGTATGGGGAGCGTCCCACGGGTGGCGGATGTGGGGATGGTCGGTGGAATTTCCTCGGAAGCTCCTCCCGGCTAAGTCCGATGGACTCGCTGACCAACAATGAGAGCGGCCCCCCAGGCTTGCTGGAGGGTGTGACGTATGTTCGAACGCCCTACTCAAATATTTTAGTTCACAAAATATCACCAAAAGTCATGGATTCCTCTGAGGTAAAACGCTCATTATCCGGAGGTAAACTAGTCCCCCGTTCGGGTCTCCGGGTGGGGACTGCTTCAGGGGAATCATGGCGCAAGATGAAAATTAGAGATCTAACAATAGGGACGTGGAACGTTAGAAGTTTAAATACGGCAGGTGGGTAAAAGTCGGTCGCGAGTGAAGTTAAAGGGTACCATTTAGATATCGTTGCATTACAAGAGGTTCGCTGGCCAGGGGAGGATTCGTTAACAGAAGGAAAGTATACTATTTGGTACGGGGCGAGCGTTAATTATTGTATAGGTACCGGGTTTTTGATTAGGAATAGATTTCTTTCCGCATTACGGGACGTACAGTTCTTTAGTGAAAGAATATCGGTTGCTATATTTCAAGGGCTTTGGTTTAAAATCGCGTTTATAAACATTCATTCTCCCACCGAAGACAGTGATGATGAAGTAAAATGCGAATTTTATGATAAACTAGAGTCGGTTTACGATAAGTTACCGCGAAATTACATTAAGATAATACTAGGCGACGCGAACGCAAAGGCTGGAAGGGAAGAAGTATATCGTCCTACAATCGGTAAAGAAAGTTTGCACGAATATATTAATGATAATGGGACCCGACTAATAAACTTTGCCATTTCGAAAAACCTAGTAATCAAAAGTACTACATTTAAACATAAGGATATTCATAAGTATACGTGGACATCGCCGGATGGACAGACACGGAATCAAATCGATCATGTTTTAATACAAAACAGATGGCAAAGTAGCATAATTAACGTGAGATCGAAGTATATGATTAGTAGCAGAAACGGTGTCGTTCTTGGTGATATTTATGTATCAGGTCATACTTTTGAACACGTAGAGAAATTCAAGTATTTAGGTTCAATTATAACTAGAAAAATGAAATCCAGGAAGAAATAAAGTCCCGATTGAAGGTGGGAAATACATGTTATTATTCAGTTGCTAAGTTACTTAGTTCGCGGCTTCTATCTAAAAACTTAAAGATCAGAATTTATAAAACTATTATTCTTCCAACGGTTCTTTACGGATGTGAGACGTGGCCGCTTACTTTGAAGGATGAACAACGGCTTAAGGTTTTCGAAAATAAGGTATTGCGTAAAATATTTGGTCCAAAGAGAGATGAGGCCACTGTGGAGTTTAGAAGGTTGCACAACGCGGATTTGCGGAACTTGCATCCTGTGAATATAATTGAGCTGATTGCATCGCGGAGACTCAAATGGGCGAGTAAAGTTGTTGGGCTCAATGACGAGCGGATTCCGAGAAAGTTAATATTTGCTGATCCGACTGGTAGGCGTCCGAAAGGTAGGCCGAAGCGGAGATGGGAGGATTGCGTTAAGGCTGATCTCGGGAGCTTGGGCTTGAATGGTGAACATTGGACGAGTCTGTGTAGGCGGAATTTGGTGGTATCGGCATCGAACCTTCGGGTTCGCTAAGCCTATTATTATATTATTATAGTAAATAAAGGAAGACCCTTGAGGTCCCGATGCGGTAGAGGTGTGTTTGAGGCTCACCGATTCTGTACTGATTCTAAAAAACTATAGATTTTTTTCTCTATCTTCGAAAATAACGGAAAAGGAACATGTTCAATCACCACTGCGAATGTATAAATTTTTTGGCATTTATTTATTAATTCTTATTTATCTTCAAAAATAACTGAGTTAAGTTCGTACTCGTATATAGAGGTGAAATTTCATTTTTTTTTTCTTTTTTGTTCCTGAATCTATTATTATTATTGTGTATTGATTCTAAAACAAATTAAAAATTTTTCCTCTATCTTCGATAATAACGGAGTTACATATACATCATTACATATACATCGCATGTGTAGGTGAGATTTCATTTTTTTTTTTTTTTTATTCTAAAACTCGCTACATATTTTCTCCCTCTTTAAAAATAACTGAGTTAAGAGCATACTTATGAGTAATTTTTTTTTTTTTTTATTTTAAACATATTTATTGGTATTTACAACTGTATACAAAATACATCAAGTAAATGTGGTGGAGATATGTTAAATTGACATGAGATACATGTAGAGACACCACCCATTGGCAGCACTCTAAATATATCCTAAACTAGAAGATCTCGGGGCCATCTTCTTTTTAGACGCCTCGGAGGGTTATCAGGAATTGAGGAGGTAGACAGAATGGAAACCAGTGGATTAGAACATTAAGGTCTTTGAGTAAAATTTTAATTTTTTTAAAAATATTCTTGGTTAAAAAACTAATTTATTTTTATTACACTTTTAATTGACCGCCATTTTAAAACTAATAGGCTGATATCAACGTCCAAGTGTTAGGATCATCGCTGGATACCCAGGTATTTTTGTGCCAAAATAAAAATTATTTCAGCAGTTTTGAAGAAAAGCCGCGTGACGGCGTACGACGGACGGCACAAACGGATTTTTTTTTATTCGTTATTTGGGTTCTAAGTCTCTCGGAACGTTATCCCTCAAATTTTAAGAGGGGGTCATTTTTACTTTCACTATATATAGTAAGGGAAAGTATTGCGATCGTGAAAATTTTCGAATTCCAGTTTTCAACGGAAATACACATTTTAGGGTCCCCAGAGTCCAAATAACCAAGACCCGCAAAAAAGGTGTGTGTGTGTGTGTGTGTGTGTGGTAACTCCCAGGCGGAAACGGTTAGTCCTATGAAACTGAAATTTCATATTTAAGACAAATATACGCCCGAGACGTTACAAAACCTTTTTCATCCAAATGAGCATACCAGAAGAGACACTTTATAAAATGCATTTTGCACCTTTTTTCGATTTTCTCGAAAACGGTTTCGACGATTTTGATTAAACTCGCTATAGCGATGTAAAATTTAATCGGCTTTAAAATCATTCAGATTTCATTCTGATTAAAATGGTCTGACAGGGCTTAAATGCCGAAATTTCAAACATTCTTCCCCTAAAGTACCTTTGATTTTGTTGATTCTATAAAAATAAATATATTATCTTGTTACCACTGATGAAAAACAGCTAAATTTGCAAGTTAAGCAAATTTGAAAAGCAACTAAAGGAGAAAACTGAAAACCTATTTTTTTAATGCAATTTTCTGTTTTTGAACATAAGAACAGTAATATACATGTATGATGTACCGTTGGAAAGCTAAAGATTTTAGAAAAAATATTATCTTATACTCAAGCTTTTAAAAGTTAATAGAGAGCGATGAAAAGAAGATAACTGATTATTTTAGATAATAATATAATAGATTTTTTTATAAAACACATGTTTCTATAGAAATTCAATTTAATTAATTCTTTAATAGTTTCACGTATTTTTAACTCTAACTGTATTTAAAAATTCTTTGATTGATTCTAATAATGGAGGTAAGTGAAAGTCGTGTGTTGCCCGCACTAGATTTTTTTTATTTTGGTCGATTACAAACGTCCATTATTGAAAATAATAAACCATAAAAAGAGCATTCAGGATTTTCGAGGGATTTTAGATTTTCAGGATTGTGTGGGAGAGGAATTAGACCGTTCTGTGGAGGCATATAGCTCAATGAGACAAGTCTAAACAGGCCTGGCGATCATTGTATAAATGGGCTTCTTTCAGGAGAAACAAAGTTCAGAGGGTTAGGGAAGTTTGTTGTATAGTAATCGATCTGAACGGCTAGTTTCTTGTCCTTTCAATCTTGCATGAGCATTCCGAGTAAGGCTCTTGCAAAATGGAGTCCTGTACAACAGGAGTAAGCGGAATATTCTTAAATTATGCAGTAGGGCAGGAAGGCATAGCTTTAGCATCATTTCCTGGGATTTATAATATTTTCCTTTCCAACTCCTCACACCATTCTACAATGGCTTAGGTATTTTTAAAAATATGGAATGGGATTATTTAAGATAATTATCCAAAATTATTTAATTTGGTTAGGAATTTGGTATAGGACTCTTTTTCAGAGGTTATTTGTCATTTTAAGTATATAAATATTACTATTAATACTATCTGAAAAATATGAGTTCTTAAGAAGGGAAAGAAATATTATATTATTTAACATTAAAAGCCAATCAGATGATACAGAAGAGGATCTCGTATTACTGGTATTGAAAATTTTCAGAGATATATTGAAAACAGAAGTCCATACAAACGACATAGATTTAGTTAAAACATTAGGCAAGAATAATTCAAATACGAGACCAATTCTTGTAAAATTTACCACTTTAAGGATCAAACATCGAATACTTAAAGCATCTAAACTGTTAAAAGGGACAAATATAATCTTATCACAAGACTACAGTAAAGAAGTCAGATCAAAAAGAAAAATTCTCTTACCTTATCTCAAGCAGGCTAAAACTCAAAATATGCGTGCATTTCTTATACACGATAAGTTGAAAATAAATGGCACTATTTTTACGGTGGAAACCATAGATAAATATGAAAAAGAGCTGGATTCAATTTATCGACTAAATCGTATGAGCAGCACACCGGAGCCAACTGTTTCTAAACATAATATTAAAGAAATAAAGAAAAATACGCATACTGAACACACATATTCTACCGACTCATCCGAATTCGAAGAAAGAAATGACCAACGATCCGATAAACCGAGCCTATTTGAAGAACTTCAAGCCACAAAAATAAACAGTAAGCGAAACCGACAGAGCGAAAGCCCTAAGCATCAGAAGAAAAAGGCCGTACGTAGCTCATCGACATCTGAGCAATGACTGGATTACCTCCATGTCAACAACGGAACATCAACAGGCTGCCTCCCGGGGACACAAACGGATTATACTACTATAAACATCAATAATGTAGATTATTTACCTTGCTCTGTTATATTTTGGAACACTCACGGAATTAATAACTTTTTCTCAACTACACCTTACTACACGGCAACATCAATATTCTGCCTCTACGAAACCTGGCAAACATCTAGTTCACTGAATATTTCTCCAGCCTTACAAGATTTTTCTGCAATAATATCACCGGCAATAAAAGAAAAAAGTAGAGGACGTGGAAGCGGTGGCCTAGCGTTACTATACAATAGAAATATATATAATGTAGAAATAATGGATAAATGTGAATACTGGATTTTTGCCCTGGTAAGTGTAAGCACTAACAAATCTTTTATTCTAGGTTTTCTATATTTTAAACCCACTATTAATATTATATATGTCATTGATCTACTTAGAGAAACTTTAACTACAATTAAAAATAAATTCAATAATAAATTAATCCTTATTGGAGGAGATGTTAACTGTCGAATGGGACAACTGAACCAGTATGATGTTGACTTTATATTTGGAACACACTTCGCGGGGCACCGCATTAGCTTGGACCATACTGATAACGATAAAGGTAGAATGCTAAACGAACTCATGGAAGATGAAGGTTTCCTTATTATTAACGGTAGGGCCCCCTCTGACAAACCAGGTAACTTTACTAACGTTAATTATAGAGGGCAAAGTGTAGTCGACATAATATGGTGTAATTTGAATTTTATTAGTGAAATAATTGATCTAACAGTACTTGATTTCCCCTCACTTTCAGATCACTTCCCGATAAAGGCAGAACTTAAATTATCAATAGATAAACATAAAGTAAATAAAACTCGCAAACCATTAGCTCAAACTCAAGTGTTAAAATGGCAACCCGAAAAAACATTATTATTTAAAACATCAATGACCCATTCACCTCGTGTGGGAGGCCATCCGTTTGATAATGTTGACCTGATGTATGAAAATATAGCCCTAGCAATCCAAGAAACTGCTAATTGCCTCCAGCTCTGTACCACCACTGCTGTCAAATTCAAATTAACAAACTACACAAACCCTTGGTATGACAGCGAATGTAAATCCGCGAAATATAATATAAAAAGAAAATTTAAAGCTCTTAAAGAAAGTGGATATGATATCAACATTAGATCGGAATACTTACAAGCAAAAAGTATCTATAGAAATCTATGTAAAAAAAAGAAAGCGGAATATAAAAATAACTTAATAGAGGAATTGGGTAACTATAAAGATTCAAAAAAATTTTGGCACACAGTCAATCGTTTTAGAATTAAAAAATCTACATCCAATCCTATACCTCCCGAAATATGGAGTGAATATTTCAAAAATTTCTACGGACAAAGATCTATAAACCTTCATCTGAAATTAACAACAACAGACCCAATATTAGACCGGGAAATCACACTAAATGAATTAACCGCATCATTAAATAAAATAAAATCTGGTAAATCTCCTGGACCTGATAATATTCCGAACGATTTTCTCAAAAACCTACCTCAAAACTGGCAGTTATACTTAGTATCTTTATTCAATAGAATCTTGACTACTGAAGACATACCTAACAACTGGACAAAATCAAATATAACGATGATATATAAAAAAGGAGACATACATCAACCCGAGAATTACCGGCCAATTTCCTTAATGAACAGTCTTCTGAAAATTTTTACTCAAATTTTGTTAGACCGATTAACAACATGGGAAAATGAAAAAGGAATTTTACCGGAAACACAAAATGGATTTCGGAAAGGGAGATCTTGCCTCGATAACTTATTCCTAATGAATGCGTTAACACAACTGAAATTAGAATATTCAGACAGTGATTTATTTGTTATCTTCATTGATTACAGAAGAGCTTTCGACAGTGTAAATCATAATATTCTATGGTACAAATTAAAATTGCTGGGAATAAGTGGGAAAATTATTCGGCTTATAAGAAATCTTTATGAACGGGCCGCAATAAGAATAAAAATAGATGGATCGCTCTCTGATGAAATAGCCGTGACGAAAGGAGTATTACAGGGAGAAGTTCTATCCGCTTACCTTTTTTGTTTATATATATCCGATATGGATTATTACTTCTTTAAAAAAGGCGCTACCGGTATTCAGCTGAATTCGAAATTTAATGTATTGAGCTCTTATTACGCAGACGACATGGCGATATTCTCATATTCCTACGTCGATACTAATAAAAAACTGGAAATTCTTTCTTCATATGCGAAGGAAAATTACCTAGAAGTAAATCGTTCAAAAACAAAAATAATCTTCTTCCATAAAGGAAAACAGAAAAAACTGAAAAAACTTCTATTATGATGGAGAACTAATGGAAACAGTAACATATTACACGTATCTGGGCGTTCCTTTATCCTCTTCTGGTCTCTTCTATGAGGCCTGTAAACACGCTCAATCTAAGACAGCCTGCGCGATAGGTACAGTTATTGATATCTGTAGAAGGTCTAAGATGGAATCATGGGAAAGTAGGAGACGATTAAACGAAGCCATTACTACTAGTTCACTTTTCTACGGTATAGAAATTTGGGGTCTCAGGTATCTAGATGCTATTGAGAAAGCACAGTTAAATTACTTTAAAAGGTTATTTAATTTAAATAGAAACATTCCTTATTGGCTCTTAAGATTAGAATTTGGGCTTGAACATTCCACGACAAAAATAATAAAATGTGTCCTGAGATTCATACAGAAAATACTTATCATGCCAGACGATAGAATACCCAAAATCTGTTATATGATACTTAGAGAAAAACATAACAATCGACCATCTGCAAAATATAACTGGTTTACCCAAATATACAATATCTTAGATAAAGCCGATAGCTCAGAGATACTTTTTGAAAATAACCCATCTACTCTACAAACCAATAGTACAGTAATAATTGAATCATTTAAGAAATTACTACACAACAAAGATATCGAATCTTTAAGATCGAGTCAATATAGCCCTTTCTACAATAGTCTTTACCAACAAACTTCGCTCAGCCACAGTTATCAAACCATTTATAATATTCCGTTTAAGATGTTAAAAATAATAATACAAGCTCGCCTCTCTGGAAAATACCATATTAAATTCTCTCATGCAAACAATACCTACAATATTAAACCCAAAGAAATCTGCACAATATGTAATATGAACACATATGAAACCATATACCACTTAATAGCAGCCTGTCCAATATATTCAGCACTTCGAAACCACTACATACCTCACGCTAATAACATACCAGAAAGCCTATTTCCTACAATATTAACTATTGATGACCCAATTAAAATCAAACTACTCTATTATTATTTAGTTAGTACCTTAAAACTAAGATCATTTGTAATAAATGAGTAATATTTATTAACAATTACGAGCTACATTAGAAAATAATCAAATATTTATAAAATTAATAATACTGTCCCTAGTTAATGTTTCATAGTGGTTCCTATGTAATAGGTAATGTCTGCACTACTGCAAGGAACTATTATAATCCATAATCTGGTTTCACAAAACTCTTTTAACTATATCTATATATCAGTGTTCATTTAAAATCCTAATATTTAATATTCATTCACTCCAATGTTAATTTAAAATGTATTTATGTATATATATATAACTATATCTATTAAAAATTTGTACTCCAAAGACTATTTAAAACTTTAATACTTTTATATAAGATAAAAAAAAAAAATTATATAAACCTGTATAATTTGTTACTTTCTGTTTATTTTATTTATTCTACTATGCTGTTTAATGCTTATCTATTATCCTATTGTGATTTGTTGCGTTTCATGTTTATTACTTATAATTGTTATTAATTGCTGTTTGTTATGCATAGCCTGACCAGGCTCTATTTGTATGGGGAACCCCCAAAGACAAATAAACTCATTCTATTCTATTCTATTCTAAGTATATAAATATTTTTCTGTATCTTCAAAAATAACTAAGCAATCGGTATATATATATATATTGGGTTGTGTCACATGAAATGTCCGATTTCAAGCTAAAGGATTTTTATTAAAAATACGATATGAAAACCAGATAATTTTATTCGAAGTATTTTCCTTTTTTTTTCTACACATTTTCCCCAACGTGACACCTACTTTTTTATACCCGAACTGAAAAACTCTGAGCTTTGAAATGAAACAAAATCTGAAAACGCACTTTTCTCTTTATCATAATTTTCAAAAAGTTTTCCTTTGACGAAGTTGTCTAAATTCCTGAACAGGTGGTAATCTGTTGGAGACAATTGGGAGAATATGGTGGGAGCGGAAGAACTTCGTAGCCCAGTTCTTTTAATTTTTGCACGGTATGTTGTGAAACATGGGGTCCTGCTGCCGCTCAGTGAGATCATCAGGTACCCATGTATCGAGCTCTTTTATTTTCCCAATACACTTTAAATGTCTGGAAATGGTAGATGCACTTGCATTTAGTTGTGCTGAAAGTCCTTTAACTGTTTGGTAGGGGTTTCCTTCTACTGTATGTTTGAGGACATCGTTGTCTAATACGGACGGAGGTCTTCCTCGGAGCAAGTTTTCCAAGTCGGTATCCCCAGCTGAAAACTTAGCAAACCAACGGCGAATGGTCCGTTCATTAACACTCCCTTTCCCAAACACCTTGCAAATATTTCTAGCTGCCTGAGCTGCTGAATGGCCGAGTTTAAACTCGTACTAAAATATTGCTCGGAAATCGCGTGTTTCCATGTTCATATTTGGTATACTAAAAGTGGGTAATCGATTAGGAAGCTAGTGTTTATAATACAAAGGTACAGGATTAGTAACTGTTTACTTTAAATATGTAAACATTCGAAATAAAACAAAAGAGACCTGCAAAATCCTTTATGTATTTCAGAAACTATAAAAACGGACATTTCATGTAAAACAACCCAATACGAGTTAAAATTTCAATTTATTTTCTATCTCTTATTTTTTTTTTGTTCGTCGCAGTTTCGTGATCCTAAAACTAGTATAATGTTTTCTCTATCATTAAAATTAATTATTTTTTATTTTTTTTTATAATATAGGCGGTTTCTTGATTGGAAAAGAAAACTCTATAAAAAAAAAAATAATTTTAATTGACCACTATTTAACAACTAATTCGCAGATATCAACGTCTTGTTAAGACCATCGTCGGATGCTCAGGTATTTGTTTGCCAAATTTCGAAAAACTCGGTCCCGTAGTATTTCCAAAAACTACTCAAATGCTTTGCAAAAACTTTCCTTCTACAGGAATTTTGTGTACTTTGTATACAATCATATATAAAAATAAAGTATAAATACAAATATAATAATAATTTTTATTAATCAAGCTCTAGATTTAGATTATTAATAACCATTGAATTTGCTGTTGTAGGTATTCGAGTAGGGCAATTGTCCACACATCGAATTAACTTGAAACCGTAAGACTGTTAATAGTGGTGTTTTAATTTTAAAAATTAAACTAATATATTTATTTTTTATTACTTTCACTTATTATATATAGTAACGGAAAGTATTGCGATCGTGAAAATTTTCGAATTCCAGTTTTCAACGGAAATACACATTTTAGGGTCCCCTGAGTCCAAATAACCAAGTCCCGCAAAAAGGTCTCTGTGTGTGTGTATGTGAATTTGTGTGTGTGTGTGTGTGTGTGTGGTAACTCCCGGGCGGAAACGGTAAGTCCTATGAAACTGAAATTTCATATTCAAGACAAATATACGCCCGAGATGTTACAAAACCTTTTTCATCAAAATGAGTTTACCAGAAGAGCCACTTTATACTATGCATTTTGCACCTTTTTTCGATTTTCTTGAAAACGGTCCCAACGATTTTGATTAAACTCGCTACATCGATGTAAAATTTAATGGGATTTAATATCATGTAGTTCATTATGATTAAAATGGTCTTACAATGCTTCAATGCCGATATTTTATATTTTCCTTCCCTAAAGTACCTTGAATTTTGTTGATTCTATAAAAATAACTATATTATCTTGTTACCACTGATAAAAAAACAGGTAAATATGTAAGTTGTGTGAATTTAAAAAACAACTAAATGAGAAAACTGAAAAAATATCTTTTTAATGCAATTTTTTGTTTTTAAACATAAGAGCAGCAATATACATGTATGATATACCGTTGGAAAGCTAAAGATTTTAGAAAAAAATATTATCTTATACTCAAACTTTTAAAAGTTAATAGGCAGTGATGAAAAGAAGATAAAACCAACTGATTTTTAATAGATTATTTAATAAAACACATGTTTCTAAATAAATTTGATTTAATTAATTCTTTAATATTTTCACGTTTTTTATCTCTAACTGTATTTGAAAATTCTTTCATTGATTTTAAAAATGGAGGTAAGTGAAAGTCGTGTGTTGCCCGCACCAGATTTTTTAATGTTTTATTTCTGTCTAACGGATGGGAAGTAAATCTTTGAGTCTATAAGACGAAGTGGAGAAAAGTCGTAAATTGTGCTTGAATAGCGCTGCTTGTGGTTTCGGCTAACACCGCACTCGTCTCTTTACCCATGAGTTTTCTTCTAAGTTACTAAGAAAATAATTGTGATTTATTTGTCCTGTATATAGATATATATATTCAGGAATATGTAAGGTTTCTAAGGGTATCAAGGTTCAGTCAATAAATATACAATTGTGTTCAAGCGACATCTACAAAACTTATTGTTCTTATATCTGTGCTGTTTACATCAAGTATTAATTTATGACTTTGCATAGAAAGAAACTTTTTTCTTTTCATTAATTCATTTGATGAATTCACTGTGAAAGGATATAGAGTAGTTGAATTGATATCATAATTCAGATTAAGATTTATTTATTATGTTATAAATACGTATTAAAGTATTACAAATTCACTAAAATGCTAGGAATAGTCCAGAGAGTGATTGGCAACGAGGGATTTTCCAAGTTACTCCGGTTCCAGAGTCAGGTTTTTTCAACACGCGATTCATCAACGTATTATTATTATTATTAATATTAATTGAATTGTATTGAGGATGCATAGTCGACTGTAGAAACTATTCCACCTTTAATAATTAATATTAATTGTTAATATAAGTTTATTAAAATTCATAACATGAATTTCAAATTTTGGAAATCTGATAATTTATGGCGCCAAAAAAAATTGTACCACGCAGTTTTGTATAAATTGTAAGACAATAAAATTGTAAGTAAATTTGTAATAAAAATTAATACATATTTATATCATTAGAACAGGTTAAAAAAATATAGCAGATCGACATGAAACGAAAAAAAAAAAAATATACCAAAATAAAACGTAAAATCCGTTGATGTAGCTATTAAAATGATTCCATAAATGTTGTTTGATCTTACTAAGCCCAGGTCCATTCTGCTTGTCATCAACTCATCACATTTTCTATTGAAACAAGCCGGGGCTTTGGAACACGCGACCCAGTTGTTAGTGATATATTACAGGCCATATCGTCACTACATCTACATTGTCAACAAATGAACGAAAATTCTATGGTGTATTATTCCGAATTGAAGCAAGATATTAACTTAATCAACCCAAAGATATTTAGTACAAAGCCAAAATGAAATAGGCACCCTTACAATCAGCTTAAACGAGAAAACTTAAACTTTATCCATTGTTTACAATGTTTTACCTTAAAAAGAGATCGATATCATTTTTTTATTCTGCACATGTAACACCAAATATTAAATTTTCCGCTATATATGTTTTTTTTAAACTAAACTTATGTTTTGTTTTTCCAAAAATTCAGAGGTATTGTAAATTTCGTTTTATGCCTTAACTTTATATTTTTACAATTTTTTTCTTTAATGTATTTTATTACTTTCACTCACCTATATATGAAATAAATAGTAAGGCAAAGTATTGTGATCGTAAAAACGTTAGAATTCCAGTTGTCAGCGGAAATACTTTTTTTAGGGTCTTCCAAATCCAAATAACTAAGTCTCGCGAGAAGGGGTGTGGGTCCGTCTGAGTGAAGTAAATCTTGCCAAAAAAAAGTGTCTTACAAAAAAAAAAAAAAAAAAAAAAAACCGCATGAAATTGAAATTTCATATTTAAGACTATATGCTAATTATTTTTTGATCGACTACCAAAGTTGTAAGAAGTTCACAGGTAATTTACGATTATTTTTCATTAAAAAACGGTTAAAAAGAAATAGTTTTCCGTTGAATTGCCTTGTGCAACCCATATGATACTCAAAGATAAAAAATACAATACCAAGCGCCAACGTGTCGCACAACTAACAGATTTAAATAGATTAATTTATTTAAGCCATAGGTGGTCTCAAATGTTTGACCGGCAGTGTACATATAAGTTAAAAACAACATTTTTTTTTATTTATTAATTTATTGAAATTTACAACTGTATTAGTGAATACATCAAGTAAATTGGCTCATAATATAGATAATATACATGAAAAGACATGAAGAGAATATGCCCATTGGCAACACTCCACTAGGTAATCTACACTAGAAGGTCTCGAGGCCATCTTCTTTTCAGACGCTTTGGAGGATTGTCAGGAATGGAAGATGAATCAAGGATTGAAACTAGTGGGTTAATGTGGGAGTGGAGTTTTTCATGGAAGGAATGATTCCTCGTACGGGCCAAGTCAGTAACATATGGGACATTAAGGTCTTTATGGATGAGTTTGTTGGTGACAAAGTAAGCAGCATTGAGGATTTTTCGAAGGATTTTGGATTGTAGAGATTGAATACGGGAAGAATTTGATGGTTTAATAGAGCCTCAAATATGATGGTAATATAGATGAGCCTTTTGTATTCAAGTGGAAGGCTAGAACGTCTGTCCAGTAAGTGTTGAAGTAAGCGAAAGCGTTAGGCAGTTTCTTTTCGTTTCATTCTTGTGTGCGGATTCCAAGTTAGCCGTTTGTCAAGTAGGAGTCCTAGATAGAGAATCTGTTCAATCGGGACGAAGTGTAAAGGTAATTTGGTGGGATTTGTTAGAATTGATCTTGATTCTTCAATTCTGACACCATACTTCAAGGTCTCTGATGTGGAATTGAAGAGTTTGAGAGGCAATAGTAGGATCATTATTGACTGATAACACACAAGCGTCGTCAGCATAGGTAGAAAGGAAGGTGTTAGGATGGGTTGGGATATCAGCTGTATAGACTGTGTAAAGAAGGGGTCCTAGGATACTGCCTTGAGGAACGCCGTCAGACTGAGTAAATAGGGATGAGAAAAACAAAATTAAAACCGAAAAACACAAATACGTATCTTTCAAATAGATGAGAATAATGACTTTCTTAAGCGTTTATTTTTGTTAAATATGTGTAATACTGTCAGTGGATTTTCCTGAATCAATAGGGAAACAAGACAGAATATCAACTTTGAATATTCTTATGGGAAAATATATAAAACCTGTGTTTATAAGTAAGTTGTCAGAAAAAGCAGATTAAGTAAAAACGATCCCTGAGCAAATATACAAGGCCAAGATGAGATATGTCATTTCAGTCACTCAGAAACGATTCAAACCACTTATTTATTTTTCTGGCTCCTGTATTCATTGAGTTTCTTTTTACATTATTTATTTATTTTAGTGGACTACCATGTTTAGCGATACTTTAAGATTTTTCAACATCTGTCTTTCTCGACTTAATATTTTTTATTCCGTGGCATAAAAAAGTTGAGCGAGGAATGGCTTTTAAAGTTGAGGGAGTCGACTTTGTTTCAATAAGTTCACACTCCGCAATACTTCTTCCAATGCCTCCCGAAACCTTTTAACTTATACTTGGCCCTATAACTTACAGAATAAATACGATTCAGTAAAGTTTTAAAAATGTGATACGTTTCTTCCCATTTTCCAAAGCTTTTGGAACAGTTTAAATTTACTTCAAATGCTAATAAATTTGTTTAACGATATATCATATTTGTCATAATTTCACTTTTCAATAATTTCAATAACATGATATATGAGTCCAAAATGATTTAATATGTGAACTACATCTTATGCTGAGCTACATTATTATCTCCTCTTACATATATACTAAATGCGTACTAATGGAAAGTATTGCGATCGTAAACATTTCATATTTCGAGTTTTCAATGAACATACAGTAAAAAAAAAAAAAAAATAAATAAAAAAAAATTAGATACATATACAAACATAAACTGGCGGTCAAACGTTTGAGATCATCAATTAATCATTGTTTTAAATGTGTGGTTCTATTTTATGACCGCACCCCCAACCATCTTCTTCATCTGATTTCTTAACGGTCAACAAAAACTCCATCATTATATTTTATTTAGGTATTCATAGAGTTTATTTATGTTTTATTGATGTAAACCATAGGTCGTCTCGAACATTTGACCGGCAGAGTACATATTACTGGGTCGCATATGTCCAAATTACCAAGTAGCACAAAACGTTCTCTGTGTATGTAAGTGGTTGTTTAGTTGGATAAGAAAAAGTGCGAGGAGATTAGAAATGGAATTGATAAACGATCAATGATTTATAATGATGGAGTTTTTGATGACCGTTGAGATATTAGATAAGGAAGATGGTTGGGGGTGCGGTCATAAATTAGAAACACACATTTAAAACAAGTGCTATTTTAATTATGTGCCGACGTTTCAGCTTACAATTTGGGCCTTCATTAGGGCTGAAAGAAACAAGATAACAACCAATGTAATATATAGACTTAATAATGCGTTAGGTATATAATAATAATATGACAGTAATATAATATGGGAACATAAATAAAATTAAATGTAAAATGATAATAAGATGACAGTTATAAAGTATTTAAATAAACAAAATTAAGATGATAGTTATAAAGTATGGAAGTAAACAGAATTGAGATGATAATATGGTAATAAGAATATATAAAAAGAGACTAAGCAAATGAAAAAATGACAAAGGAAAAATATGTTAACAATTCAAATTTTAAATATGAACAATTTTGATGTGATATTTTACGGTAATATATTAAAAACATAGTTAAGAGTATAGCTAATATATAAAAAGAACATAGTCATTAAAAAAAGAGAAACAATATGAATAAAAAAATAATTTTAAATTTTAGAATAATCTATTATTAAACTAACAATTATATGTCAGGATATGTAACGGAGAAAGATATGAGTATGGAAAGAGGGAGAAATACGTCAGCACATAATTAAAATAGCACTTGTTTTAAATGTGTGTTTCTAATTTATGACCGCACCCCTAACCATCTTCCTCATCTAATTAATGATTTATAGGAGAGTATAAAATAAATAAATAAATGGTGCATATATTAATATTATACAAGAGAGAAGTATACGAAATTTTAGAACATATACTTATTTAAAATGTAATTGTTAAGAATAAGTTATCGGGAAGTTTTGAAGAAGTAACAAGCATTATTAATAAAAATAAAAATAAAGGTAGAACATATAGAGAATTAAAAACATATAGGGAAAGAGCAAAGTATTTGAAACAAGGGGGTTTATTGTTCCGCCGCTACGGGGATAAATTGCCTTTTTAACTGACTTGTGCAGCCATCTAACGGAAGGATATGGAAATATTTCCAAGTTCCATGAAGTGGTGCGCTCTCGTGTAGGGATTGGGAGGCTGCGGCCAAAAGGAGTATAATCGATTTATATTCAAATATTTTTATAATTAATATATACATTATCATTAGAATAGAAAAAATCTGGTGCGGACAACACATGACTTTCACTTACCTTGGCTGTTGAAATCCGTATTAACGTTCATTTCCAAAAGTATATCCATTCTAGGAAATTTTAAAGGAAGAGCCAAAATCTCTCGTTGCTATTTTATAAAACCAACTTATTTGATAGCAGTGTTGAATGCCCTATTTTTAATTCAGGCGAACCAGAAGATCTGAATAATTTTTTGTTGCAATGCCTTGTTTACTCCCCCGCCCAGAAATAAGTACTTGAGGACATATATTAAAAATATGTCAGACAATGACCTCATAGTACAACTTTTGTTGCAAATAGAAAATAAAAAGAAATTTGAAAATTTATTTTATTATGTAACAAAATGTTTAAAGCTAAAAAATTTGTATCTGTCTATTCAAGAATAATTAAGCACATTACTAAAATAACAATAATTGAATTTGTTAAACTATTTATGATTATTTTATTTGTTTAATATTTATACAGTTACAATTTATTTTGCCTTTTATTATGTATGTTTTAGTTAAGGAAGCGTATTTTGTTTAGTACAGTTGTAATAGATTTCTTTGATTTATGTTTAACTGTTCTGTACAACTCAACTCCATTTGTATGGGCTAGCCCGAATAACAAATAAAGAGATTTATTATTATTATTTATTTATTAAATTAATAAAATCGTATGATCTTCCAATTGCATTGAATATTATAATTATTATTAACTCAATATAGTACTATTTTAAGTCCATTTGCGTCGAAAAAGTAAGCCTCCACGTGGTTTCGTTGGACGTTTGCTCTTCTGGCGGTCATTAGTAAGAGTTTCTAAACGGCAAGAAATGTATTTTGAGACATAACAGACTAGTTAAAACAAAAACTAATCGTATGTTCGATGGGCGAGAAAATCGGATGTAATTGGCCATTTCATCATATTAATTAGCTGTTTAGTAAGGGTTTTAGTACCGCAAGAAAAGCATTTTTGTAATAAGTGTGGTTGAAGGAATTTTTAAAAATATTTCTAGATGTATGTTCGATGAAGAAGTGAAATATACATCTGGGGCTCAAGGACTAAAATGAATCTGAGTAAATATCAGAGGGAAGCTATTTATCTGAATTTCTACATGAAAAGCTTTCTTCTTCCTTGGACTGGCTAATAGCCTCATGGTAAACATGACGGGGTGGAAAGGGAACAAAAAGGGGGAGAACGCAATCGGATGGATGGTCCTTCTGTCATGAAGCTGTCAGATCCTCTCACTGCATCTCAGTCGGATCAGGGAGGGGATAAACCTCTTCCTTTTCCGGATAAAAAAAGATTTCACGTTTCTTTTCGTTTTATTTTTATTTTGTCAACGTTACATTTTGCGGTTGAGGAGCCTATATTGCGATAGGCTCCTGGAAAGTTACTCGCCGAGAGTTCCAAGTAGGGCTGGAATAAAAGGTATTGATATTTTCGCCACCATATCGCATTATCGATATTTTGTTGAGTATGATATCGGAATATCGATAGATTCACAAAATTCGGTAAATAATAATTTTTGTAAATTTTTCACTAAGTGATAATAAAAAAAATAATCTGGTGCGCGCAACACAAGACTCTCACTTTCCTCCATTTAATTATTCAATCTAAGAATTTTTAAACACATATAGAAACGAAAATAAATTGTTAAAGAATTATTTACATTGCGTTATTATTAAAACATGAGTTGTATTAAATAATTTACTAAATTATTATCTACTACAATCAGTAGGTTTTAACGGTTTTTCATCATTCTCCGTTAACATTTACAATAGTATGTATATGATAATATTTTCTTCTAAAATCTTTAGCTTTCTAAAAGTGTATTATGCATCTATATTTCTGTTTCCAGGATAACACTATACTAAACACACAATTTGCATTAAAAAATATGTTTGCTCTTTTCTCCTTTATATAAATATCAAATTCGTTCAACTTGTATATTCAGCTGATTTTAGCAATGGTAATCAGATGATGTGGTAATTTTCACAAAATCTACAAAATTAAAGGAACATTAATGGAAGCAATTTTAGTATTTCAATCTATTTCATTGAGAATGAAAGCTACATGAAATTAACTAGTGATCTTGGCTGTCCATTGTCAATAAAATATATATAACCTACATGATATCAATGCCCATCAAATTTTACATCGATATAGCGGGTCTAATCAAAATCGTAAGAGCCGTTCATGAGAAAGTGACGTAAAGGTGCAAAATGCATGGTTAAAGTGGCTCTTCTGGTTGGCTGATTCTCATGAAAAAGTTACTGTAACATCTCGGGCTTAGAGCTGTCTTAATAATACAATTTTAGCACACCGAAACCTTTTTGCGGGACTTGGCCATTTGGACTCAGAGGACACTAAAACGTGTATTTCCGGTGAAAACTTGAATCATAAAATTTTCACGAACGCAATATTTCATATATATGTATGTGAAATTAAAAAAATAAAATTTCTGTTCTTCTTTAAATTTCCCGCTTAGTGCCTTTCAGCGGATAAATGCATCTAGCCAGGAATTCTGTTCTTCTCTATTTCTAGCCACACTACAGATTTGATCAATGGTCGATAGGACGTCCATAGGTCTTCTGCCTTTCGGGACTCATTCCTTGGGCTTTACAGGATCTCAGTGGTTGTCCATGCTAACATGGACGAATCGCTTTAGCCGAAGAGTTTATAGGTCTTTCAGTGGCCTTATCTGCAGTTCCTGACATTGCGAACTCGGTTCCCCCTTGTTTTCGCAATCGTTCTTCGCGATTCTGCTCACCAGTCGGTCTGTTAATATCCAACTCTCTACTCCTTACAAATGTATGGGTAGATATACTGCCTTGAAGATGTAGAGCTTGACATATCCCGCTCCTCTCTTCCCTACCACAGTGATACTTTCTTTCATTTGCGGCATACTTATGTATATTTTTCTATTCCAGGTCTCTTGTTGCAGTGTGTGCTGTCAACATGTATTAGAGGTAAGTGTTCTACCTTATTATACAGCTAATATATTTTTACATTACCTTGAAAGGATATCTAAATATAGCAGTATCAACTGAAATTCAACCTCTTCTAATTAATAAAAATCAAGTTTACATAATTTTATGTTTTTATGATTATTTTAATTGTACATTATGTTTTTAACCCCTGTGGCTTGTTAACTGTTCCCAAGGGCCCTTTTACATAAAAATACTCACGATTATAATAATAAGTATAACCGATACTTCACTTTTCAGACATTTTCGATACGAGGGCTGGTAGTACGGATTAGCGGGGGTTCGTTTAAATTTACTTTTAAAACCGCGGGCTAGAATATTGCATTTTTTTAGCTATTTGGATTTATTCGATACTACGCTCAGGTACCTATTGTCACCAAGGGTTAGTATACTGATCATACTATTAATTTTAAGGGCGCCTGCTCAAATATTGGTTTTTTTATAACTTTTTCCTGAGCCTAGTATCGAATAAATACGAAAAAGTTAATTAGAAAAAACCTATATTCGAGAGAGCGTTTTTAAAAGTAATATTATAATCAGTATACTAACCCTTGGTAGCGTACCTACTATGCGTAGTATATAATAAATCTGAATTGCTAAAAAAATTCAGTATTCAAGCCCTCGATTTTAAAACTAAATTTAACGAATCTCCGGAAATCAGTTCTACCTACCAGCCCTTGAATCGAAAATGTCTCAAAAGTGAAATATCGGTTATACTTATTATTATAATGTGAGTATTTTTTATGTAAAAGGGCCCTTGAATTCGAAATGGAAACGGTGGAATTTGATATGGAAAAGGTTGAATTTGCCTTGGAAATACTATATTTGAGCTCTGTTTTATACATCTGTACAACTTCTTTTTCTGAAAAAAAAAAAATCTATCTAGGAAAATATATCGTTTCTTTTTTTCTACAGCAGTTCATTATCTTATTCTACTTAACAGATGTTTTATGTTATTGTTTTTGTCTCTTTTCTTCAGTTAGTTATAACATCACCCTAATATTGTTTTAAAATTATTTATCACTGTGCTAAAATATTTTTTTTTTTAATTCATTCATAGTCATTCATCACTATTAAATTCTACATGTTTTCAAATATCTCCAGTTCTTCTAGCCTTATCTGACAATAATGATACTTATCGGAAGTCCACTTTTTAAAACTGTTGTGTTTGATTTCATAAGGATTAGTTTCATTTGTAATTTAAATGATTAAGTAGATTACCCGCATTTATTTTAATTTTTTTTTTAAAGAATGAACTTCAGAGAGGCACCGTAAGATATGTAAGGAATACAGGGACAATGTCATAACAGAACTTACTGCACAAACACAGTTTGCCGGACATAGGATTCTCCAAGTATAACATTATACAACACAGATCGAGGGGGGACTTTAGTCACTTGATCTGGGTCTGAGAACGCTATGGTTAATGATTTCCAACGCCGCTCATTAAATATGACCTAGCTGATGTCGGTTAAGTACAGCTTTAGATATAATTTGGTTTCCGCTGATTGACGTCCCAATTCCAATAATGTCAGCTTCCGCCCAGGTCCAAAATTAAACTCTTTTTCCCAATAGGGCAGCGGTAATGGAAATTTAACCTTTGCTTTTAGCGTTAAAACGTGTACTTGATAATAATGCTGAGCCTGTAACCGATAACCGTTATGTCTTTTCAATCACAAGCTTTAATTGACTAATCAGTGGCTGTAATTCGATGGCAAATTTAAGTTTAACCTTAAAAAAAAGTATTTATTGCATTTTAAAACTGAATTAATAATATACCAAGTAAATGTGAGTATAACTATAAAATGGTACATGGATGCACATGTAGTGATGAACATGTAGGGATACTACCTTTTGGCAATACCCCAAAAATATTCTTAACTAGGTCTCGGGGCCATCTTTTCGGACGCCTTGTAGGATTTTCGGGAATTGAAGAAGAAGCGGGGATTGAAGCTAATGGGTTAGAGTGGCAATGGAGTTTGTCATAATAGGAATGGTACATGTTTTGGGCCAAATCCCCAAGATAGGGAACATTAAGGTCTTTAAGGATTTCATTCTTTACAAACTAAAGAGTATTGAGGATTTTACGAAAGGTTTTATATTGTTAGGATACCAGAAGAATTCGCAGGTTTAGAGTCAACTACTCCGTAAGCCCATATCGGTCTTACAATAGTCATGATGATGCGCTTTTTGTACAATAGTTAAGTGTGTCGAGGTTGGTTATTTATATAAAGACGGGATTCCAGAAGGCCTCGACAATGCCTGTTCAGTGAAGGAGTGAATATGGAGGAGGTTGGTGCCCGCCGTGGTAGAAACACGTACCGCAGCACCAGGGGTCGAGCCCGCACCTACCTTTTAGCAGAGAGGTCTGGTAAGGAAGGGATGCCCCGTGAGGTAGAAGCTCAACAGTAGTGGTTAGGACTCCTCATAGGTCACATAGGTAGAAGCCATGCGACCCATCATATGAGGGGGAGAGACAGTATTAAAATAAACACAGATTTTATGAGCACTCCAAAGAAAGTTGAAATACCTGAGTTTAATTATTCAGAGAATAAGAGAAGTGAAGGAGAGGTGAGAATGATGCCACGCCTTTGGCCCGCATGTTGTATGTGTATGTACTTATGGCCAATCTCGACACCGAGTGGTAACCACTTATTTACCTAGCATGTGCTCAGATATTTTCTTTTTTAATAGCCTTTCTTTTTTTACTTTATTAATAAAAATATATTTATAATGAACATGGTTTTATAAATAAATAAAATGTACTACAATTCATTACACTCAATAATAACGCATAAATCAATATTACTCCAAAACTGATTTAATGTATACAATTTATTAGCATAAGGGGCTAAAACATATTTTTCTATAGTAGTAATGATTTATTTTTTTACTTTTTATATTATTTATATTGAGTGTAAAAAAAAAAAAAAAAAAAAAAAAAAAAAAAAAAAAAAAAAAAAAAAAAAAAAAAAAAAAAGAGAAAATCGGAAAAAGGTACAAAATGCATTGTATAATGGCTTTCTGTCTGCCGATTTAATGAAAAAGTCACTGTAACATCTCGAGCCTATAGTTGTCTTGAATATGAAATTTCAGTAAATATGACTTTTCGTTTTCGTGTTAGACTTACCGCACACATACATAGGCCTTTTTGCGGGACTTGGTCATTTGGACTCAGGGCACCCTAAAGCGTGTATTTTCAGTGAAAACTCAAATTAAAATGTTTTCATGATCACAATAACTTCCCTTAATATATATTACATGTATAGGTTAGTGAAAGTAATACATTCTCGTTGATTTTACATTTATATAAGTTATTTTATAGCGAGCTCCAGAAAACTTGGAAGATAATGCTAGGGATCCGGAACGGGACTTAGTGGCTATATATTTTAAGGAATCCCTTGATTGAAGTGGCATGGCAGTTGTTCCAAGTGATATCTCAACCAATCCTATCCTCATTTAATATTGATGGTGCCCGAGGGTGGGGAGTGGTACCTCGCTGCTCCATTTCCTAGGGGAGGGGGTCAAAGTGGGGAGGGGGTCAAAGTAAGAGGGGTGAATGGGGGAGGGGTAAAAGGAAGGGGGTTGTAAGGGGGAATACTGACATTGGGGCTGTACATGGTTGGCTGGGTCTTCCGTAAGCTACGTGAAAAGGATTGTGTTTGCCGAGCCAAACCATGTTTTGAGGATTTCCCTAAAGCCATCTTTATATGTCATGATAGCTTTCTTTGTTCTCAATTTACTTTCACTCGCCTATATCTAACATTTCATTTACGAATACGTTAATATTTTCGAATTCCAGTGCTACTATTGTAACTTTTTACGAATTTCTCAACTCTTAACATGTTTGATTAAGCTCCCTATATCAATGTAAAATTTAATCAGCTTGATTATCATATAGACAATTAAGATAAGTTTGTTTGTTTATTTATTTAACGTCACTTTATGCTACTATGGCTAATTATGACACCAAATGTTATTTGGAATTATTAACATTTCAAGTATGTAATATTAACTTATTTTTTATTTTATAAAAAATTAAGAGGTATTGTAAATTACTTTTCATGTCTTCACTTTATATTTTTACGTTTTTGTTTGTTTATTTTTTACTGTTTCTTTACTTTAACTCACCTATATACGAAATAAGCAGTAGGGAAAAGTATTGTGATCATGAAAATTTTCGAATTAAAGTTTTCAACGGAAATACGGAAAATCAAAAAAAGGTCTCTTTGTGTGTGAGAAGTCGATACGTTTTCCTACAAAAAAATAAATAAATAAATAAAATAATAATAATAGGCTTAACGAACCCGAAGGTTCGATGCCGATACCACCAAATTCCGCCTACACAGACTCGTCCAATGTTCACCATTCAGGCCCAAGCTCTCGAGATCAGCCTTAACGCAATCCTCCCATCTCCGCTTCGGCCTACCTTTCGGACGCCTACCTTTCGGATGCATACCAGTCGGATCAGCAAATACCAACTTTCTCGGAATCCGCTCGTCATCTAGCACAACAACTTTACTCGCCCATTTGAGTCTCCGCGATGCAATCAGCTCAATTATATTCACAGGATACAAGTTCCGCAATTCCGCGTTGTGCAAACTTCTGAACTCCCCAGTGGCCTCATCTCTCTTCGGACCAAATATTTTACGCAATACCTTATTTTCGAAAACCTTAAGCCGTTGTTCATCCTTCAAAGTAAGCGGCCACGTTTCACATCCGTAAAGAACCGTTGGAAGAATAATAGTTTTATAAATTCTAATCTTTAAGTTTTTGATAGAAGCCGCGAACTAAGTAACTTAGCAACTGAATAATAACACGCATTTCCCACCTTTAACCGGTACTTTATTCTTCCTGGATTTCATTTTTTCTAGTTATAATGGAACCTAAATACTTGAATTTCTCTACGTGTTCAAAAGTATGCCCTGATACGTCAATATCACCAAGATCGACACCGTTTTGCTACTAACATATATTTCGTCTTATCGGTATTTAATTCGAGTCCTATTTCTTTACCGGTTTTTATTAACACACTTGTATTTAGTTGTATGGTTTCCGTGTCTTCACCTAGCAGTACCAGATCATCGGCATACCCCAAAACCGGAATCTTGTCACCCATATTTAAGCCTTTCTCGGTACACGTCACCTTTTCTATGACATATTCTAAAGCTATATTAAATAACACAGGTGAAAGGGAGTCACCCTGTTTCAAACCCGATCGCACCTCAAATCTCTCGGAGTAATTATGACCTATTCTAACTTTATGAAATGTTTCCGACAAACACATCTCTACTAGGTTTACTAACTTTCTAGGTATTCACTGTTCAATCATGTTATATAGCTTCTGACGGTCTATTGAATCATAAGCCTTTTTAAAATCGATATAAAGTTGATGGACTACACCGTTGTATTCCAATTTTTTCTCTAATATTTGACGTAAGGAAAATATTTGGTCAATAGTCGAGCGATTCCGCCTAAAACCACATTAGTAATCTCCGATAATTTCCTCAGCGTATTCCGTGATTCGACTAGTTAGAATTGAAGAGAATATTTTATAGCATACTGGGAGAAGAGAGATCCCACGATAGTTGTTACAATCCGACCTCAGTCCTTTTTAGTGGATCGGAATAAGTATTGATTCTTTCCGTTCTTCGGGCATTTTTTCATTTTCCCAGATCTTTTTAACTAAAAAATGTATTTTGAAAACGCCCGCTTTCCACACGCCTTGATTAATTCACTAGTGATATTATCATTTCCTGCAGCCTTATAACGTTTTAATTTTCCTATCGCCATTTCTACTTCCTCTTTACTTGGTGCGTCTATCCATGGTTCAGCGCTCTGATATTCAGAGAGAGGAGATTGATTATTATTTTCCGTATTTAATATGCCGTCAAAGTGCTGTTTAAATGTATTCAATATCTCAGAAGGATCCGCAATTATATTGTTATATGCATCTTTAACCGCATTCAATAGCGGTTCAAATCTTTTACGCGATTTGTTTATACCTTTGTACATCTCTCTGACGTTATTTTCGTTTCTGTGTTTTTCTATTTCTATTATTTTGCCTTTAAGATACTCTCTTTTCTTATTTTTTAAGAATTTTGAAGTTTCATTCTTTACTAACCAAAAATAAGCCACATTATTATCGCTTGGATTATTTAAGGAATTCAGTTTAGCGGTTTTTCTTTTTTCGCACATATTTTGACAATCCCTGTCGAACCAAGGTTTGTTCTTTTTATTTTCGATTTTTCCAAGACATAAATTACCGACCTCTTTAATATTATCCCTGATCCCTTCCCATTATTTGTTTACATCTTCGTGTTCCTCGTCTGAAGATTCCAAAGCTTCGAACCTATTTTTTACTTCTATCGCGAATTGTTTTCTAATTTCGAGGTTGTTCAATTTAACTAAATCAAAATTCTCGGGACGAATATAGTTCGGTGATCTCTTTTTTGTATTTAGTTTTAGTCGAAGTTTCGCGATTACTAATTCGTGATCAGAACCGCATTCTGCGCCACGATACGATCTCACGTTAATTATGCTACTTTGCCATCTGTTTTGTATTAAAACATGATCGATTTGATTCCGTGTCTGTCCATCTGGCAATGTCCACGTATACTTATGAATATCCTTATGTTTAAACGTAATACTTTTGATTACTAGGTTTTTCGAAATGGCAAAGTTTATTAGTCGGGTCCCATTATCATTACTATATTCGTGCATTTTTGAAAAACACATGATTTATTTTCGTTTAACTTATCAACAAGAAATATTGCAAAAAAAAAGATTATTGTTCTGGAGACCAATATGCTTTTATATCCTCGAAAGTATCTTTAAGTAAGTCCTTGCCTTCGTTAAGACGTAACCATTAGCCCATGAATATATAAATAGTAGGGCTTTATCGGCTGGCACCCTCCAGTTTTCGAACCATGTACCTTTGTATATACTCTTCTAGATTGGTCTTCGGCATCTCCAGATCGGAACCTGTTTCTTACGGTAAATTATTATTTGGTCTTTCTCTGCATTTCATTTTTCCATGTAGAACATCGATTCTTTGTAAACATTTTATAGTTATTTTATTTGACTTCAAAACTGAATATAATTCTAACAGATTCATTTTTAAAATACAGAGCACAAATTAACTTTATACACCAACTCACACTGCGATAATAACCTTTAGAGAATTACAAATATGAAATTATCTGATATAGAAAAACCACTGTTTAATTCATAAAATAACCGTTATCATAACTGAGTAACATTTTGCCTATAATAAAAAAGAGCAAAAAAAAAAAAAAAAAAAACCCTGATATTTCATAGTTAAGACAACTAAACGCCCCAGATGTTACTGCAACTGCATCATCGAAATCAGCTTACCATGAGAGCTACTTTATACTATGCATTTTGCACCTTTTTACGATTTTCTCAAAAATAGCTCTAACGATTTTGATTAAACTCGCTAAATCGATGTAAGATTTAATCAGCTTTATTATCATGTAGATTTCTTTATTATTAAAATAGTCTGACAGGGCTTAAATGCCGAAAAATAAAATTTTTTTAATCTAAGGTACCTCTATATTTGTAAATTTGAAAAAAATAAACATACCATCTAATAAAAAACGGCTAATAATATATATTGAAGGGATTTGATAATCAGTTAAAGGAGAAAAAAGATGTATGTGGAGAGTTTAGTTCAAAAACGAAATTTTTAAGGAATTGAAATTTAGTATTTATAAATATATAAATTTTCTTAATATTAATTTTTCTATGACGTTTTTATGTTTATTTACCATGATTAAATATTTAATGTTGAGCTAATAAAGGCTGTTATTAATTGAATTAGGATTTATTCTAAATTATAGTTTATTCTAAAATCTCATATGAATAGAATTACAGTAAGCAAACATATTGGGCGCGTGTGTGTGATAAGTCTAGTTCAAAAATGATTAGTTGTATATGACTGAAATTTTATATTTTAGATGCGTGTATAACTGAGATGTTACGGCGAACCAGAAGAGCCACTTTATTTTAATAGGACGTCTAACATAGAATTCACACACGAGACTTAAACGACAAGAAACTGCTCACCGCTTTTGGTTACTTCAAAACTTACTGGACGGACGCTCTAACTGTAAACGACTACATGATCTTCAAAAGGCCTAACTGGACTTACGGAGTTGAGCTTTAAAGTTCTATTAAACCTTGATGTCTTCGCGAATCTAATCCTTACAATCCAAAATCCTTTGTGAAATCCTCAACATTCCCAACTCAAAAAAACTCATCCATAGTGACCTTAATGTTCCTCATGTCTCTGATTTGGCCCGAACAAAGCCGAATGACTCCATTCCAAGTTTAAACCACTAGGAATCCTTGCTACCTCTTGGATTCCTGATATTCACCCGCGGCCTCTGAAGTGAAGACAGCACCTTCTGCTTTAGATTACCTGCTGGAGTGCCATCAATGGGCAGTTTATTTACATCTTTTTCGTGTATTTTATCCTAAAGCTTATTTACTTGTTATATTTTCCAATAAAAATTCTAAATTTCGATGAAAAATATTCTTACTTTTTTATATTTTATAATACTATTTTTTTTAAAACTTATTTTAAGCAACACATTAATATTTCCCCCAATTTCGGGTAACCACTTTACAGAGGCTGGGTGCGCCCAAGGAGGGCCTCCTAGGGTCGCTCCACGACTGGAATAACAGATGAAATAATTCTGCCTCAGCCGGGATTCGAACCTGAGACGAGGAGAACAGTAATCTCCACCAATAGGCCACGCCAAATTTAAAACCAATTAATGTACTAATAAATAGAGTTCAAAAAGGTTTAATGGATTATACTTAATTTCGTTGGAAACATATATTTTAGATTAAATAATAAAAAAAATATATAAAATTGATATCTTCAACAATCAGTTAGTTCTATCTTATTTTCATCACTTTCTATTACATTTTACAACTTTTTCTATGTTGTTTTAATGTCCAAAAACATGAATATTTTATAAAAAAAATTTGCTTGTTTTTTTTCCTTCTTTAGTTGTTTATCGAATTCGTTCAACTTATCTATTTATCCTATTTTTATCAATGCTAAAAAGATGATATGCTTATTTTTATAAAATCTATAAAATTAAAGGTACTTTAGATAAAGGAAATTTAAAATGACGGCATTTAAGCCCTGTATATGATATAGCCCTGCGTAACATGATATTAAAGCACATTAAATTTTACAACGATATGGAGGGTTTAATCAAAATCGATTAAGCCATTTTTAAGAAAATCGTAAATAGGTGCAAAATGCATAATATAATGGCTTTCCGTCAGCTAATTTTAGTGAAAAAAGTTACTGTAACATCTCGAGAGTATAGTTGTCTTAAAATATATATATGTATATATATATATATATATATATATATATATATATATATATATTTTTTTTTTTTTTTTTTTTTTTTAATAGATTTATTGCTATTTACAACTGTATAATGATATACATCTAGTAACTGAGATTCAAGATACAAACGACATGGATTCACATGTGGGGATACCACCCATTGGCAGCTCTCCAAAGACTATGTTAAACTAGAAGGTCTCGGGGCCATCTTCTTTTCAGACGCCTCGGAGGATTATCAGGGATTGTAGAGGAAGCATGGATTGAAACTAGTGGATTAGAGTGGGAATGGAGTTTGTCATGAAAGGAGTGGTAACTGGTTGGCGCCAAGTCAGCAACATAGGGAACATTAAGGTCTTTATGGATGAGTATATTTGTGACGAAATAAGGAGCATTGAAGACTTTTGATTGCCGGGATTGGAAACGGGTCTTAAATATGTAATTTGAGTTTCATATGTCTTTTAGTATTCGTGTTAGACTTACCGCACACACACATTCCTTTTTTCGGGACTTAGTTATTTGGACTCAAGGGACCCTTTGTAAATTCTCCTTGAACTGCAATTCGAAAATTTACACGATCGCAATAATAATTTTCCTTACTTTATATTTCATATAAAGGTAAGTGAAAGTAAAAATATTAAGCTTACAACAGGGTTGTAAGAATTAATCGGGAGATGGAGAAGGGGTTCCATATTTCACGTGTTTTTTTCCGCTTCAATAAAGCTGATGATGGGCCTCAATCTAACTCGAAACTTCGTTGGAAAGGGGGGAGTTGATACTAATCCCCCTTCATTGAGGCATTCCCTCGTGCGGAAATGATATGTTTAAAATTTGATGATATTTGGCTACTGGAGATATGGCGTTTTTACATCTGATCCTGGCGGTAGATGGGATCTTAATTTAATGTTAATGAAGGAACCAGATAAGGGAAACATCAGCTTAGCTTCCGCGGAGGGGTTTAGGGTTTAAAATTCCCTTTCCACAGAGATAAGGAACAGGGGGTTAGTAGGGATTTTTTTTCGTCCCTTCGGCTGGGAGTTGTCCTATATATCAGCCCTCAGGGTTAAAAAAATCAAAAAGATTCTCATATAGAAAAAGTTGTATATATTAACTATATAATAACTATAACTTATAAAATTATAGTTTTCCTAATAATTTTGGCAAAAACTATTAAATAATTTTCGCCGATTTGATTATCATTATTAAATTTTGATTTTCCGATACCTAGGACTCCATCTTGACAAACTTCTTACACGGAATCCTCACACGAGACTAAAACGACAAGAAACTGCCCGTAGATACCGATTACTACAACACTTACAAGACAAACGTTCAAAATTTCCGATTCACTACAAATTTACATTATATCACTGTCATCAGACCCATCCGGACATATGGAATCGAGCTTTGGGGCTCTACTAAGCCGTCTAATTCCTCCTGCATCCAATCCTTACAATCGAAAATCCTTCGCAAAATCCTAAATGCTCCTTATTTCGTCACAAATAAAATCATCCATAACGACCTTAATATCCCATTTGTGGCAGACCTTTCTCGTACCAGATATACCACTTTTAATTCCAAACTCCCAACCCATATTAACCCTCTTCTCCGCAACCTATCAACCTCATATATCCCTGACAACCCTCCCAGGTGATTGAAAAGAAGAAGCCTTGGGATCTATTTACATAAATAAACATCCAAGAACTACCGCTGGGTAGTTTCTTCACAAGCCTCTTACGCCTTTTATTATAATTCAACACCTTTACTTATTGTATTTATGTTAATATACAGTTGTAAAATTCAATAAAATATAAATAAAAAAAATTTGGTTTATTTTTTTATATAATACATTTCCTTTTAATTATGTAACTTACAAGGAGCGGATTCCAAAGGCGTCTCACCGATTTTGATGAATTCTTTTTAGGTAATACTAGACATAAAACGATAAGACTCTAGTTCTAGTGAAGGTAGACAAAAAAATATTAATATTTCTTTTTAGGAGTAAGGAACACAGTTTTTAAGAAACCATATTAAAAGTACTGTTTCGACGAGAGTATTTATATTTTTAGGATTGTTTCTAAGTATAAAACTAATATGATTTAATGGCATTTTTTTTTTATCGTCATTCGTTATTACCTAATCGTCATTAATCATCGTCATTCGTTATTACTTAATATATTTTAATCTTTACCTCGTCACTATTACATCTTCCCCTTTATAGTCATACTTATATATTTTTCGCTTCCTAATTTTCTCTTTTTTTCACTAATTCTGCTTTTTTTAACCTCAGTCCGCTATTTTATATTATTAATGTATTAAAAAATCATTAGCCAATCCTTTAGTTTTTTTCTTCAACAAACAATCGAATCATAAACATAACATAGCTTTTTAGAAAAGCTCTAACGAACATTCTAGTTCCCATATTTTGCATTCCACGCAATGAGCGTTTTTTAAACAGAAAAACATCACTTCTTTAGACACCGTCTCAGAGTCAAGTATGTATATTTTTTCTTATTGATTAGGATCTCTTTTCATCGCCTATTTCTTTCTCCCTCTTTCCATACTCATATCTTTCTCCGTTACATATCCCGACCTATAATTGTTAGTTTAATAATAGATTATTTTTAAAATTTAAAATTATTTTTTTATTCATACTGTTTCTCTTTTTTAATGACTATGTTCTTTTTATATATTACCTGTACTCTTAACTATGTTTTTAATATATTACCGTCATATATAAACTTCATAATTGTTCATATTTAAAATTTTAATTGATCACATGTTTTTACTTTGTCATTTTTTCATTTGCATAGTCTCTCTTTATATATTCTTATTACAATATTATCATCTCAATTCTGTTTACTTCCATACTTTATAACTATCATCTTAATTTTGTTTATTTCCATACTTTATAACTGTCATCTTATTATCATTATACATTTAATTTATTTATGTTCCCATATTATATTACTCATATTATTATTATATACCTAACGCATTATTAAGTCTATATATTACATTGGTTGTTATCTTGTTTCTTTTAGCCCTGGTGAAGGCCCACATTGTAGGCCGAAACGTCGGCACATAATTAAAATAGCACTTGTTTTAAATTTGTGTTTCTAATTTACGACCGCACACCCAACCATCTTCCTCATATAATTTCTCAACGGTCACCAAAAACTCCATCATTATGGCATATTTTTAAAATTATTTTGCTTTGAAATAGTGTGTTTTTGACACCAAACCATTTTTTTTTTTTTCCATTCACTAGAACCAGAGATATTCCATAAAATGTTTTTTCCGCGCTTAAGCTTTCCTATATTTTTGCGCCACTCCTGGTAAGCGTTGGCCCCTAATATTTTTCAGAGTTTTATGGTTTTATGTCCAGTTTTATCTAAACAAGAAATTAATCAAAATTGATTGTGAGACACACTTGGGATCCTCTCCTTGTTAGTGTAATGAATAATGACATAATAATATTTAAGGCCTTCATCATTCCCAGGAATAAACATGATAGTCGATAGAATCTCTATTACAAAAAAAATAAAAGGGGAAAAAAAAAAAAACTGCGTCTCCAAAGAGCATAATGGTTTTAGGTTCAGTATGTAAAAAAATTTGTTCTTTTTCTTGGCCAACCACTGTTCAACTACTAAGCTCAAGCTTAGTCTCCAGGTTTTTCGACAAATTTTGGTTACCTACTTTATAGTTGGGTGCTGTCCCAATGCAAAAAGAACAGAATAAGTAATTTTTAATTGAAAAAATTAATTTAATTTAATCTGCCACTGCCGGATCTGAATCCTGGACCTGGAAAATAGAAGTCAAGTGCACCGCTCTTTAAATAATATATATATTATACAGTAATATAAGACAACTAGTAATATATAAATGTACCAAGATTTTTTAGATAAAACAAAAAGTATATTTATGACAATTTGGTTTATATTTGTATAAAGTCTCTTTAATGGCCGCACATACAAAAAAATATTATCTTAATGATTCACTATATTTACATGTCAGTTGAAATTGTATGCAAAAATATTCAGTCAGAATATAAATTAAATCATTTCTATTTAATGTATCTATTAAAATGAATATCCAAAACATGTTAAGGTGTTATTAAATATTCCTCAAATATATATATTTTTTAAAATTTAATTTATTGAAATTTACAACTATATATCAAGTAAATTGGCTCATAATATAGATAATATACATGAAGAGAATATGCCCATTGGCAACACTTCACTAAGTAATCTACACTAGAATATCTCGAGGCCATCTTCTTTTCAGACGCCTCGGAGGATTGTCAGGAATGGTAGAGGAAGCAAGGATTGAAACTAGTGGGTTGATGTGGGAGTGGAGTTTGTCATGGAAGGAATGATACCTCGTACGGGCTAAATCAGCAACAAATGGGACATTAAGGTCATTATGGATGAGTTTCTTGGTGACAAAGTAGGGACCATTGTGGATTTTTCGAAGGATTTTGGATTGTAGGGATTGAATACGGGAAGAATTTGATGGTTTAGTAGAGCCCCAAAGCTCAACTCCGTACGTCCAGATAGCCCTTATGTTGGTAATATAGATGAGCCTTTTGTAGTTAAGTGGAAGGTTTGAGCGTCTGTCTAGTATGTGTTGAAGTAATCGAAAGCGGCGAGCAGTTTCTTGTTTGTTTCAGTCTTGTGTGCGGATTCCCAGTTAGTCGTTTGTCAAGTAGTAGTCCTAGATAGCGAATCTGTTCAACCGGGACTAGCGGAATATTATTAAAAGACACTGAAGGGCAGGATGTCGTAGGTTTACGACGAATTCCTCAAATATAAAAAATACTTTACGTTTTTATTTATATGATATTTCATTGTTTCATTTATATTGGGCTGATGCGAAATTAATGCAGGTTTCTTCTATTGCAATATCTTAATTCCAATTGTGTAAACAAAGCTAATCCTAACATTGATCATTATTATACCAAAACAAACCTTATCTAATACCCTCTCTTTCACCATGAATTTGTTTTGTAAAATCGTTTTGTTCAGTGTGTTCAAAGGTCTTGAATCGAAAATGTCAAAGTGCGATTTTCGTCAAATTTATTTTTACGAATTTAAATTAGGGCGCAGCGCTGCGCAAACGGCTCGTAATATTAATGAAGTATGGGGTCAGGGGGCTATTAATGAGTGGACGGTGCAGCGTTGGTTCCAGAAGTTTCGCAGAGGAGATTTCGACCTCGAAGACAAGGAAGGTCGGGGCCGTCATCTTGCTCTGGACAACGACCAGCTGAGGTCAAAAGTGGAAGAAGACCCAACCAAAACCACACGAGAAATGGCCGCGGAACTCGGTGTGAACCAATCCACAGTTGTACGCCACTTGGAAGCAATTGGTAAGGTAAAAAAGTTGGCCAAGTGGGTGCCACACCAATTAAACGACCACCAAAAAAATCGCCGCTTTGAAATCTGCTCCATGCTTGTGACACGCAATAAAAATGATCCATTTCTCGATCGCATTGTGACGTGCGATGAAAAATGGATCTTATACGACAACAGAAGGCGTTCTAGCCAATGGCTGGGCAAAGATGAACAACCAAAAAAAAAAAATTCTTTTCGTGATTTTATTGAGTCCAGGGATTCGGATTTTTTTTCTGGTGGAATAAGAAAGCTTGTTGAACGTTGGCAAAAGTGCATTGATTCAGATGGAAATTATTTTGATTAAATATATATGGTTAAAGTAAAGATATGGCGTATTTACAATACCTACTAAAAACCTGCATTAATTTTGCATCAACCCAATATTATAAATATATCTGCTCCTGTCACTTACGTTGTACTTTCATAATTGCCGTTGCAACGCTGGACCAACGTGTGCTGAATCTCAGTGCAACTTTGAGGGTGGTCCTGTTTCCAACTTGATACTTTTTCTATCACATTTTTTATCAATATACTTTTTACTGCTAAAATTCTGAAGTAATTTTTTTTTTTTTCGGTTCTTATACGCCAATTACCCTCAATAAAATAATTATTATATATTTGACTTTATCAAGGGGCTTAAATTGATACATTGATATCCAAAATATAAGGAAGAAATTTTTTTTTAAATCGATATTTTGACATATTTCGATTCTTAGTTTAGTTTTATCCCAGGCATCCTTTTTTCATCTAAGAACGCTCAATTCCTTAAAAAATGAGAATTAAAAATGCAATTATTTCCAAACTTTAGTTATTACATAATTGATTTTGCCCATTTTATTACTTTAATAAACGAACAAAAAAAAAACCGGTACCTCCACAGGGCATGAACGGTCTTGGGCTCAGTACATATAGAGATCCGTACTGTTTATTGGCCTGCGGCCGTGCAATGGGCCAGGTTTTCTTCCCCCAATCAGGTAACCACATTAAAGAGGAGGGATCTGCCCCAAGTTCATCCCCTATGGTCGCCCCCCGGCTCAATTTACAGAATAAATAATATTCCGTCATAGCTGGGATTCGAACCCAGGACCGTGAAGATCAGCAAGCTAGTTCTCTACCCACTAGACCAGGCGTCTCCCCAATTATATATTAAATATTATTACTCACATAACGTAAAATTAATAGATAATGATATTAATTATTCGGAAGAAACATATTTTAATGAAAAGTAGTTAGGCTTTAATTGTTCCCAAAAAAAATTAGTAATTCCTGGTGTAAATTATTTGGAGTCTACGCTCCGTGTGTTTTTTTTTATTTTCATAATCAGGACTCACTAACAGGAAGCAATGCTTACTAATGTTAGTTATGTAAGTATCCGTTATCTCAAACTTTGAAATTAGAATAATAATTTAGATAGAAAATAACACTCACACTAGACTGAAAAGACAAGAAACAGCTCGGCATATCGCATATACCGATTGTTACAAAATTTACTTGACAAACGCTCAAAACTTCCCATCTACGACAAAAAATATAAATTATTTTAATAACCCTTATTAGACCTTTTTGGACATATGTTATTGAGCTATGGAGATCCACGAAACCATCGAATTCCCCCCATCATCCAACCCTTGCAATCCCGAATCCTCTGAAAGATCCCAAATGTAGGGGTGGGCATAATCGAATGATCGTCATAATCGGATGATCGGACTTCGATTATTTAAATAATCGAATGATCGAATGCTTAGTATGCATTTTGAGAGGCGATATGTCACATTTCCGTCCTTATAGTGGCTGAGCTGGCTGAGCTGGCTGAGCCTAGGTGGAAATAATGCAGCATATACTTTATGTAATGAGCAAAAAAAGGGAAAAAAAAAAGAAAAAAAAAAGGTCGTTCAATTGTCCATTATCGTTAACAGTTCATAATTCGCTTATCCAATCCGATTAATCCGATAATCGATTAATTCGAATTATTGAAATTGATTATCGGATCATTCGATTATGCCCACCCCTACACATATGCTCCATTCCTACTTCTGCCATAAAATACTGTTACAAAAGTCGAAGTTTGTTTACATCCCTGGGTACTGTTTAGATAATCCTCACCTCTATCTGATTATTTTCTTTACATGTCAGGATAATTATATCAGTTAGTTTGTACTTTATTTCGCTCAGTTGACATAGAGTGGGTTGGTAAAGAAAAATAATTAGGTGTGGTCGCCTTACACAAAGTTGAAAAATGCAGGTTAGATTTCAACACTTTGAAACCTTTGGTTTCAGCAGTATGTCCGTGTACTGCAATATAAATGGATATAATGAAAAATTATCTGTATGTGACAGACCTCGACCGGGCCGTCCTCGCACCCTAGGCCTCACGGTGCAATCTCCTAGGAGATTACATTCACGTTTCTTGATGCATTTTGTAGTGTGGGATCGTCACTCCCTACGCCTAATTTTGTGAGTACCGGTTGTGGCACCCGGGATTACTCTTTAAGCTCAAAAACCATTTACCTCACTCCTTATACCTAGTCCTCCGATCCTATCTATCAAACCGCTCCTTCCGAGTTCGCTGTAGTACAGAATATTCCAATTATTATCCAGTCGAATCCGGTGTTCTTCAGGGCAGTGTCCTTGGTCCTATCCTCTACAATATATACACGGCTGATATTCCTGTTTGCCCTAATACCTTCCTTGCAACGTACGCTGATGATCCTCTCACTTAGATCCCGAAATTGCATCTATAGGCCTCCAAACGCACCTTTCTCAAATTGAAGACTGGTGTAACAACTGGAGAATCAAAGTCAATCAATCAAAATGCAAACATGTCACCTTTACCCTTCGAAGACAATCCTGCCCTCCAGTTCTCTTTAACTCCGTTCCGCTTCCTTTCTCCAACACAGTCCGGTATCTTGGCTTCCTTCTGGACAAAAGACTAACTTGGAACCCGCATACTAGACTTAAACGACAAGAACTTAATCGACGATTTGGACAATTATTCAGACTACTGAACAGAAATTCAAAACTATCTATCGAGAACAAACTGTTAATATACAAGACAGTACTGAAACCTATCTGGACCTACGGACTTGAACTGTGGGGGACCGCCAAATTTTCTAACATCAAACGCATTCACTCCTTCCAATCTAAAGTCCTCCGAACAATAGTTAATGCCCCTTATTATGTACCCAACCATACCTTACACCGCGACCTAAATATCCATTTATTTTAGACCTCATACCATTAAAATTCTCTAAATTTCATCAGAACCTTATCCATCACCCTAATATCCTAGCTCAATCCTTATCCAGCACCACACATCCTTACCATCCTCCTAGAAGGTTGAAACGGCAGTGGCCTCGTGACCTCTTGTAACATGTGTATTGGAGTTCTAGCATTGGCTAGATTCTTCACTCACGTGCTGTATGCTTGTGAATTGTATATAGGTATGAGTGACTTTTGTATATATTTTTATTGATTTTGTTTTGTATAAATGTATATTTTATTATTATTATTATATAAATTTATTGTTTTGTATATATCGTGTGAATTTAGTATGAATGTTGTACGTTATCAGTATTAAAAATGTCCTGAATTGGACAGATTGTAATATTGCTCAATAAAGAATTGTTCTTCAATTAAAAAAAAATAATTTTGTGAGTGGTCACCGTTTGGCTGACGGGTCTCACATCACATACCCCGTGTATTTTTTTTATACACTAGTAATTATCAATAAATAAATAATATTTGAAAAAAAATATGTAAAATACACCGTTGAAAAAATAGTATGGTGTTGTATTCACAGCTGTAAAAGGTAATGAAGAGTGATGAAAAGTCTATAAAACAAAGAGATTGTTGTAGATTATGATTTTAATTGTTAGATTATAATGTCATTAAATATCAATGACATTATTTAAACATTTTTTTCAACTCTAACTTCATTTAAAAGTTCTTAAATTAATTCTAACAACGGAGTTAAGTGAAAGTCGTGTGTTTCGAAAACCAATTTTTTTTTTTTTTTTCCTTGGCTGAACCTAAATATTTTACAATGGAAACTTAGTATAGGGGTGATTTCCAAACTCTTGTCAACTATGAAATGATTTGATGAAAATTAAAACCATTGAAATAAAGTTTGATGTTCAAATCGACGTGCTAGAAAATATTTCCATAACTACAATATTATCATTTCATCTCGACGGAAGAGGTCTCAGTGCTAATTCAAGCAAGAAATTGCCTCCATCCCTCCTCCCGCGTTCTTCGCCTTTTGCCTGCGGGAAGTGATAAATGCTAGGGTAAAGAGTGAGGAGTAAGAGAGGAAGTGGTGAGAGAGAGAGAGTGAGGGAGCGAGAGAGAGAGGGAGAGGGAGAGAGAGAGAGAGAGAGGAGAGAGGAGAGAGAGAGAGAGAGAGAGAGTGTGAGAGAGAGAGAGGGAGAGAGAGAGTGAGAGAGTGAGAGAGAGGAGGGTAGAGGGAGGGAGAAATGGACAAAAAAAAAAAAAAGTGAGAAAAAACTCCAATTGCACAACTACCCTTAAAAGGGACGGTGAAGCAGGGTAATTAAAGGTTAGGTTAGCAGCTGCGAGGGCTCTGATGAAAATTTCAGGGGCCCCTCAGAGGGAAATGGGATAATAGGATCCCTTTAGCCTCGAGAATGTCTTTATTTTACCCTGTTTAGGGCTCAAATCAGCATTACCCTATTTTTGTCATTGAATCCCCAGGATATTAAAAGTAAATATTTAGCCGACTCCCCTCATTTTTTTTCAGTCTATGTTATATAAAGAAATACGGTTAAAGGTAAAAATTTGGTAAAGATTTTAAAGGAAATATGGGTTTTAATGTTCCACGAATTCAAATAACGATATTCGGTGTAAAAGTATGATGTGAGTATGTTGTAAACTCATAACTTTTACTTAACTATATAGGAAATGTTATAGTACTTAACTATATAGGAAATGTTATAGTACTTAACTATATAGGAAATGTTATAGTACTTAACTATATAGGAAATGTTATAGTACTTAACTATATAGGAAATGTTATAGTACTTAACTATATAGGAAATGTTATAGTACTTAACTATATAGGAAATGTTATAGTACTTAACTATATAGGAAATGTTATAGTACTTAACTATATAGGAAATGTTATAGTACTTAACTATATAGGAAATGTTATAGTACTTAACTATATAGGAAATGTTATAGTACTTAACTATATAGGAAATGTTATAGTACTTAACTATATAGGAAATGTTATAGTACTTAACTATATAGGAAATGTTATAGTACTTAACTATATAGGAAATGTTATAGTACTTAACTATATAGGAAATGTTATAGTACTTAACTATATAGGAAATGTTATAGTACTTAACTATATAGGAAATGTTATAGTACTTAACTATATAGGAAATGTTATAGTACTTAACTATATAGGAAATGTTATAGTACTTAACTATATAGGAAATGTTATAGTACTTAACTATATAGGAAATGTTATAGTACTTAACTATATAGGAAATGTTATAGTACTTAACTATATAGGAAATGTTATAGTACTTAACTATATAGGAAATGTTATAGTACTTAACTATATAGGAAATGTTATAGTACTTAACTATATAGGAAATGTTATAGTACTTAACTATATAGGAAATGTTATAGTACTTAACTATATAGGAAATGTTATAGTACTTAACTATATAGGAAATGTTATAGTACTTAACTATATAGGAAATGTTATAGTACTTAACTATATAGGAAATGTTATAGTACTTAACTATATAGGAAATGTTATAGTACTTAACTATATAGGAAATGTTATAGTACTTAACTATATAGGAAATGTTATAGTACTTAACTATATAGGAAATGTTATAGTACTTAACTATATAGGAAATGTTATAGTACTTAACTATATAGGAAATGTTATAGTACTTAACTATATAGGAAATGTTATAGTACTTAACTATATAGGAAATGTTATAGTACTTAACTATATAGGAAATGTTATAGTACTTAACTATATAGGAAATGTTATAGTACTTAACTATATAGGAAATGTTATAGTACTTAACTATATAGGAAATGTTATAGTACTTAACTATATAGGAAATGTTATAGTACTTAACTATATAGGAAATGTTATAGTACTTAACTATATAGGAAATGTTATAGTACTTAACTATATAGGAAATGTTATAGTACTTAACTATATAGGAAATGTTATAGTACTTAACTATATAGGAAATGTTATAGTACTTAACTATATAGGAAATGTTATAGTACTTAACTATATAGGAAATGTTATAGTACTTAACTATATAGGAAATGTTATAGTACTTAACTATATAGGAAATGTTATAGTACTTAACTATATAGGAAATGTTATAGTACTTAACTATATAGGAAATGTTATAGTACTTAACTATATAGGAAATGTTATAGTACTTAACTATATAGGAAATGTTATAGTACTTAACTATATAGGAAATGTTATAGTACTTAACTATATAGGAAATGTTATAGTACTTAACTATATAGGAAATGTTATAGTACTTAACTATATAGGAAATGTTATAGTACTTAACTATATAGGAAATGTTATAGTACTTAACTATATAGGAAATGTTATAGTACTTAACTATATAGGAAATGTTATAGTACTTAACTATATAGGAAATGATTTATATAGTACTTTAACATAAACTACTATATAGGAAATGTTATAGTACTTAACTATATAGGAAATGTTATAGTACTTAACTATATAGGAAATGTTATAGTACTTAACTATATAGGAAATGTTATAGTACTTAACTATATAGGAAATGTTATAGTACTTAACTATATAGGAAATGTTATAGTACTTAACTATATAGGAAATGTTATAGTACTTAACTATATAGGAAATGTTATAGTACTTAACTATATAGGAAATGTTATAGTACTTAACTATATAGGAAATGTTATAGTACTTAACTATATAGGAAATGTTATAGTACTTAACTATATAGGAAATGTTATAGTACTTAACTATATAGGAAATGTTATAGTACTTAACTATATAGGAAATGTTATAGTACTTAACTATATAGGAAATGTTATAGTACTTAACTATATAGGAAATGTTATAGTACTTAACTATATAGGAAATGTTATAGTACTTAACTATATAGGAAATGTTAGTACTTAACTATATAGAATGTTATATACTAACTAATAGGAAATGTTATAGTACTTAACTATATAGGAAATGTTATAGTACTTACTCTCCGCTTATCTACGAATTTGAGCTTTCACCGGATATACACGTTTTAGGAAACCAGAGTCGGAATGTCCAAATCCCGCAAAAAGGTCTCTGTGTGTGTAAGGCTAGCTCAAAGTTGTATGAAACCGAAATTTCATGTTTTAGAAACTTATTTGCTTGAGACCTTGCAGCAACTTTTTCATCAAAATCAGCATATCACAAGCGTCGCTTTATACCTTCGTTTTTGTACATTTTTCCGATTGGCTCAAATACCCCTCTAACGAATTGGATACTACTCGCTGTATTGGTTTAAAATTAATGGGCCCTAAGTTTACGAAGGTTTCATTGTGATTGAAATGGTTTGAAAAGACCTTAATGTTGATATTTTAAATTTTATTCCTCTAAAGTAACTCTGTTGGGCTCGATGAGGAATGGAGTCCGAGGAAAGTTGGTATTCGCGAAACCGACTGGTAGGCGTCCGAAAGGTAGTCCGAAGCGTCGATGGGAGGATTGCGTTTAGGCTGATCTTGGGGACTTGGGCTTGAACGGTGTTCATTGGCGAGTCTGTGTAGGCGGAATTTGGTGGTATCGGCATTGAATTTTCCGGTTCGGTAGGCCTATTATTATTATTATTATAATAAAGTAACTCTAGTTTTTTAGATTCGATAAGATTAACCTTTTCATCCTGTTAGTATAGTTAGTACATGTTCAACGAATTTTCTAACAAACTAAACCAAAAAGAAGCTAGAATAAGATAAATAGTATAGAAACAGTAATATAAGTGTATAATATACTTCGTAAAGCTTAAGTCTTTGGAAAAAGTATTGTCTTATTTATAAGTTTATATAAGGAAATAGATACTGATGAAAAACAGATAAATCTAAGTCATTGCTGCAAATAATTATTTCTACGTTTTCATTAAAACTAAATGTTATTGTTTACCCTTTATTCTACTATAACTTAATTTTAAACTTCTTAAATTGATTTTAACCACGGAGGTAAGTGAAATTTGTGTGTTGATCGCATTAGATTGCATCGCATTTCTATTGCATATTTATTAACATTATTACTACTATTTAAAAAAATTCTCGTCAGTATTTTATTACATGATACTATTTTTCTATATGAGTTTCGATGTTGAGTTGGTTGCCCTTAGATATTTATTCCATACTATCTGCCCTTTTTGCCTTATGTTCTTACAAACCCTTCTTTGAATCATTAAGGGCCGCTACGTCAACTACATTTTTCTGACATAAAGTTCATATGCAAATTTCTCTTTGTATATTCTGATTCTCCGTATTCCAAGCCCAAAGCTCTACATTTCTTAGTATATTGGATAAGATATTCATCTTTCATATTCAGAATGGAAAGCCTACGCGGATGTCAAACATCATTTATTTCCATTTTGCCCAAGTAATATGTGGAGATCACAATATTTAATCCTTTTTGTTCTGAAGTGTAAGTGGCGTAAAAATGTGTACCACTGGAAAATTCCAAAGTTTTGACTTGACTTTTGTCCACCTAAATTGGTGATTTTGCCAAGTCTGCGTCGTTTTAATATTACTGTAGAACTTTTTTTTGTTTTTAATAGTTTTTTATTGAGTTCGTAGCTAGAACGAATCTAAAATATATATATATATAGGAGGGATACGAGTAGGATGATCAAAGGTGTAATAAACGGATTGACAGGTCGTAAAAGGTGGGATCCAAATGGATTACGAGGCAGTCTGCTTTACGGCCCATTGTACTCCTAGGTGCTCTGCCTTTTTATGCATTTACTTTACAGCCTATCTCATCCCGTAAAATGTTATGCATTCAGGATTTAAACCTGTAAAAGAAAACAAATATAATCATTTACAATGTCTAGGCATGCCTTTGTGTCACTGAAAGATGGAGGTTTGATACTTGAAACCTTCTCCAAACTAATCCATCGTTGGCAGACAATAGTCGTCCCAGACAAATGCCATTCACCTCCTCTCTTCATCTCACGTGGTTTTCCTCATGTTTCGTTCCTTTCATCCACTGTTTTTTTTCCGATTTAAATTAATGATTTACCCACCTCAGCCTCCTGACCCTTACTCTTTTTCCAACCAACATCCTGTCGACATCACATCCATTCTATCATCCTTCCTTTTCGAAATTCAAGACACCATTCGACCACTGATCAACCTCCTCACAAGATTCCTGTCTGAAATTCCTCTTAATATCCCACGATGAGTTTAAAGCCCCTAGCTATCGTTTTGTGGAATGCTAATGGCCTACTGAACCACCGTGACGAACTTGACATATTTCTACATGACAATCACATAGATATTGCACTTCTGACTGAAACTCACTTTACTCAGAGATCACATTTCTACGTACGTGACTACATTACTTACAGATCGGACCATCCAGACAATACTTCACATGCCGGCTCTTGCATTCTTGTTCATAAATCTTTACCCCATTCCCTTATTCCTTCTACTCCAACTGACGCCATTCAATCCACCTCAGTAATCATTTCAACTCGTCCTTACCATTTAACATTCTCAGCTGTATACTGTCGTCCTGGCAATGTCCTTTCATACCACCATCTTGAGTCCTTATTCCATTCCTTCAGACCGCGCTTTATTGCTGGAGGTGACTACAACGCTAAACACCAACGATGGGGTTGTCGATCCTCCAACTCCCGTGGTAATATCCTCTCTCATGTCTCAAACTCCAACTCTTACTCTATTCTTTCTCCCACCAACCCCACCTATTGGCCTACATCTCTGAAAAAAACATCCTGATATCCTAGATATATTTGTTACCTCTCAGATTTCCCCTTCCCAAGCAATCATCAAGTCCTTAGACGACCTTTCATCAGATCATAGTCCAGTTTTGCTTTTATTACATTCAAACTTTGCTCCAAGACCCTCTCCCTCTACATTGATTACAGGACGAATCAACTGGGACAGATTTCGATATGATTTGGAAAATAAATTAGACTTGAAAATTCCTCTGAAGACAACAAATGACATTGACAGATCGAAAAACTTACAACATCGATACAGACTAGTATAAAAGATAACACCTCAAACAGGACAACTATCAACTCACAGCAGACTAACTTGCCACCTCACCTTTGCCTCTTATTAAGGGAAAAACGTCGAGCAAGGGTAAGGTGGCATAGGACTAGATACCCATCCAACAAAACCTATTATACGAAACTTACTAACAAATTAAAATCAGAAATTAAAAAATTCAAAATTTAATTAATTTTACAGAAAATCTCACCACTACTGACAAATCACTATGGACGACCACTAAGAAGCTGCTCAAGTTCAAAGACTGCAACTATCCACTCCTTACCGAATCCCAAAGATGGACAAGAACCGACGAGGAAAAAGCCCAGCTTTTTGGTCAACACCTTCTTAAAACTTTTATTCCTCACCGTGATATGCTTAATCCCGTTCACCTTGAATGTATTGAAGCAGAGCTAACTATTCCTCTCCAAATGTCCCTTCCACCTAAAGCTTTTCATCCCTCAGAAATTTCTTAAAGTATTATTCACTGTCTCCCTTCCCGCAAAGCTTCTGGGCCCGATCTAATCACATCCCAAATTTTAAAACTTCTTCCTCGAAAAGCCATCCTATTTCTTACCTATATTTATAATGCTGTACTCCGCACAACATATTTTCCCAACCCCTGGAAATCATCAATAGTCAAAATGATCCATAAACCCAAAAAGCCGCCTGAATATCCGTCCTCTTACCGCCCCATCTCTCTTTTATGTATCATGGGAAAAATCCTTGAAAAACTCCTTCTGAAACGTATATATCCTATCCTTGATTCCAATAATATTATCCCCAATCATCAGTTTAGCTTCCAAACATCCCATTCAACAATCCAGCAGTGCCATCGTGTGGTGGATGTAGTCTCCTCTGCTTTGGAGCGCGGATTGTACTGCACGGGAGCCTTTCTTGACATAGAGCAAGAATTTGACAGAGTCTGGCATCTAGGACTGCTGTACAAACTCTGAAAATTCCTCCTTCCAACATACTTCCTTATCATCCAGTCCTACCTCACTGACAGATCCTTCAAAATAAATCACAATGGGTTCTACTCATCTCATTTTAATCAGTCCGCTGGTGTCCCCCAAGGCAGTATCCTAGAACCTATTCTCTACACAGTATATACAGCTGATATTCCAACCAATCCTAACACTTTCCTTTCCACTTATGCTGATGACACTTATGTGTTATCAGACAATAACGATCCAACTGTTGCCTCTCAAACCCTTCAATCCCACATCAGAGACCTTGAGATATGGTGTCAGAATTGGAGAATTAAAATAAATTCTAACAAATCCCATCAAATAACCTTTACCCCTCGTCGTAAGCCAATGACATCCTGTCCCACAGTATCCTTTAATAATATTCCACTTGTCCCTGTTGAACAGATCCGCTACCTAAGACTGCTCCTTGACAAACGTCTCACATGGAATCCACACACAAGACTGAAACGACAAGAAACTGCTCGTCGCTTTCGATTACTTCAACACTTACTAGACAGACGCTCAAACCTTCCACTTAACTACAAAAGACTCATCTATATGACCATCATAAGGCCTATATGGACTTACGGAGTTGAGCATTGGGGCTCTACTAAACCATCGAATTCTTCCCGTATCCAATCCTTACAATCCAAAATCCTTCGTAAAATCCTCAACGCTACTTACTTTGTCACAAATAAAATCATCCATAAAGACCTAAATGTTCCATATGTTGCTGATTTGGCCCGAACTAGATATCAATCCTTCTATGACAAAATCCATTCCCACTCCAATCCACTAGTTTCAACCCTTGCTTCCTCTTCAATTCCTGATAATCCTCCGAGGCGTCTGAAAAGAAGATGGCCTCGGGACCTTCTTGTTTAAAATAGTTACTGGAGTGCTTCCATTGGGTTGCTCCTCAACAAGTCTGTCTCATGTGATTTTTCTTTTAGCATATTTACTTGTTGTAATATAAATTACAGTTGTAAATTTCAATAAATAAATATTAAAAAAAAAAAAATGATTTACCGGACTCCAGCTATAACTCCTAATACCAATACCTTTTTCGCTTATCATCTACAACTATACTTTTCTTTCCACCCTCCTAATCCCGTGCAGGCATCCCAGAGAATACAGAATGATATTAGTCAAATTCGTCAAAAAAAAAAAAAAAAAAAAAAAAAAAAAAAAAAAAAAAAAAAAAAAAATGAAAAAAACTCAATGGAGGTGAAACATCTTGGCTCCATACCACTCTTAATTCCCTTCCATACTTTCAGTTGCTATTATCTATAGATATTATATCTCGATAAAGACCCTATTCCATTTTATAAAACTCTGAGGTATCTTTAACCGAAACGTGGCCTGGAATAACCCTGTATCTGAAATAGAAATTACGAAAATCCATTTCTTGAATCCTTGGCTTTACAAACCCATGAGCTACTTGCTCTGTTATCTCCTCATCCGTGGACTACGTTTGCCTGGAAATAAAATTAAAAGATCTGATATTAGCCATTGAAGAATGGTGTCAAAACTGGAAAATTAAAATAAATCCTAATAAATCCCATCAAATCACCTTCACTCTAAGCCGTAAACCTATGACTTCCTGCCCCCCGTATCCTTTAATAATATCCTACTTACTCCTGTTGAACAGATTTGGTACTTAGGACTCCACTTCGACAAACGCCTAACATGGAATCCTCATATTAGACTGAAACGACAGGAAACTGCTCGTAGATACAGGTTACTACAACACTTACATGACAAACGCTCAAAACTTCCTACTTACTACAAAAAACTGATTTATATAACAATTATCAGGCCAATTTGGACCTATGGCATTGAGCTATGGGGGTCTACTAAACCATCGAATTCCTCTCGCATCCAATCCTTGCAGTTCAAAATCCTTCGTAAAATCCTCAATGCTCCATACTTTGTTACTAATAAAATCATCCATAGAGACCTAAATATCCCATTTGTTGAAGACTTGGCCCGTTTCATATATACCTCTTTTCATTCCAAACTCCCTGCCCACTCAAACCCGCTTATCCGTGACCTCTCCTCTATATCTATTCCCGACAACCCACCGAGGCGCCTTAGAAGATGGCCAAGAGACCTCCTAACATAAATTAGACATTGGAGTGCTACCAATGGGTAGTTTCTTCTCAGGACTACCATGTGTTTTAATCATATATAAAGCCTATTTACTTGTTGTATTTATTTAATACAGTTGTAAATTTCTTTAAATAAATAAAAAAAAAATCTGATAATTGTTTTATAAGATTTAGTTTTGGAGCCGCAGACATGACCATATTTATGAGTATTATACACAGTTAAAGTGGCTTCATTCTACTGTTCGGCAGGAATATTTCCATAGTTCTTGACAATTCTAAATCCCAAAAAATAAGCTTCCTATATAAATTATCTTCCACCTTCCGCTTTGACATTATTTCAACATTAAGTACCCAACCAATATTTATACTCCTTCAAATAGAACTCCGTCCTTTAACAAATTTTATCTCGTTCGCTCTTTCAATATTTTTTGCTACCTATCTTTATCCGTATAATCCCCTCTCCGTCATTTTTCAAACATTAAGTTTTCTAATTCCTACTCGAATCTGAATATTCCGTTCCAATATAGTTATACATGTGCTAGTGGACCCGTTCCTACTTCGCACGGATGCAATTTAAGTGAGTTGTCATTGATGTTTAAAAACTTTTCTTTCTAAACGATTTAGAGTTTACCACTACGTTAATCGTGACGAAATATGCAATCAGCAATAAAATGTGTTGATTTTATGACGTCTATTTATTACAATATTTAATCATCGGCAGAAATAAAAAACATAAATACAGATTGGTTCTGGTTCTTTGTTTGTTATTTTAAAGTGAAGCATAGATTAGATAAAATTTAATTTTCCCATATAAACAAAACTTGATTACAATGTATGTTTTCAAATACTATATAAATAACTAAGTTTTCTATCCTATAAGGTTTACAACAATTTTATATTTTAAATTAACTATTTAAAATAGTTTAAAAAGGTTTAATTTAGCTACCATGATTATCCAATTTACTTTACAGTCAATTGAAATTCAGTTTTCATGAAATAATTTAAATGTTTAAATAATTAATAACTATGTTAGTTTATAGATCTATAACAATTTATGATTTCTAATTATACTTTTTTATTACTACTTATATTTCAGGAATAATGTTTTTATGACATGGTAAAAACCCATGTTGTAATGTATTTTACTTACAAACTTTCAGAAAAGAACGCCCTTAATGATAAAAAACCGTATCATTATCCGTCCAGTGGCTTAAAAGTTCGCGGAAACCAAAATTGCGGTTATATATATATATATATAACACACTGCCGGACAAAATTGAAGGATCACTTCAATATTTTGAAATTACTGAACTGTATAGGGTATTTTTAAATATATTCTTTTTTCTTTGGAAGTCACACTTTATTAAAAGGGCAATAAAAAATTCTTTTCTAGAAATTTTTAATAGGAAAACAAATCAAAAAATAAAAATGTCCTACATTCTCAAAATAAAAAGTAAATCTTTGAAATTAAATGAAATAACAAAACTGAATAAAAAGGAAGAATTCGAGGAAAAAGATCAATAATTGGTATTCCCACCTCTAGCTCTGATAATTGCTTCCATTCTCCTGCCCGTTCCAGCGACCAGGGCTCTTACATGTTGTTCTGAGATGTTGTTCCACTCTTCCACTAACATTTCCCTTAAATCTGCCTAAATTGTGTGGGTCTCGGGCGCGGACACGTCTTCCAAGTATGCCCCATACATGCTCTATTGGGTTCATATCTGGACTTCTGGGTAGCCAAACCATAACGTCAATTTCTTCTTGTCTGAGGAAATTTTGCATTTATCGAGTAACGTGAGGTCGTGCATAAAAATAAAGTTACCTGCGATATTTCTGGCGAAAGGTATTATTGTGGCTCAAGTACCTCCCTAATGTACCTGTCAGCAGTTATAGAGCCACGGTTCGCAAGAACCAACTTTTGTACGGGAGTTTAAATTTATGCCCCCTCACACCATCACTGACCCACCACCAAACGCAATCCTTGGAGAAAAGGTGCATGGAGCTTACCTCTCTCGCCACCTTCTCCATACATTTTCCCGTCCATCCGGAGATCGGAGACAGAATCTTGACTCATCGCTGAATAATACGAGGCTCCAATCTTCCTGAGTCCAGTTTAGGTGCTCCCGAGCAAACCTCAAGCGCTCAACCCGGTGTTTTCTGGAGAAAAGAGGTCCAGTAGCTGAAGGATGGGAGGTCAATCCATAATCGTTGAGTCGTCTTCTCACGGTTCGCTCTGAAATGTGCACATTCCTGAACCTCTGGAGGAGACCACGCAGACTGTTACCAGTTGATCGGCGATCCCGAAGAGCATGCAGTTGCAAAAATCTCTCGTCACGGTGGGAAGTTGACCTCGGATTGCCCGACTCTTCTTGTATGCCCTCCAGTTTGACGGTGCCTATTAAGCACCCTGGACACTACGGATTGTGACCGCTGGAGCGCAATATGCCTTTGAGAAAACCCTTCTTCACTCAAAGCAAGAGCACGAATTGATTCCTCTTCGGTCAATGCTCTTCTGTTGGCCATCACAACGTTCTTCCATCACAACTCACAAGTAAAAACTAAGGTCTCTTAGATGTTAGAAAATCATTAATAAGATGAATCTTTGCTAACAACTAACCATTTACTGATAGGAAGGAAGAAAAGAAGAGGATTAACTGACCCTTTTCTCCATAAACGGATGGGAATATAAACAGGTAGAGGATTAACATGATAAGATACAACACAAAGTCCAGTCTGGGACAAAGGAATTCCTATTTTTATCTCTTATGTAATAATAATATAAATATTTGTAAGTGATCCTTCAATTTTGTCCGGCAGTGTATATATATATATATATATATATATATATATATATATATATATATAGAGAGAGAGAGAGAGAGAGAGAGAGGGAGAGATGTCGATATAAGTGAGTGGTGCTCTTGAAAGGCTCTATATTCGGTTCTTTTAATAACTCGTCCATTCTAGCCGGGAGGTTTTATCGCTTGATGGTGTTTTCTGTTGCGTCGCCAGAGAGGCGAATCTCCAGATGCAGAACTGCAGAAGGAAACAATGGAGTGGCTGGAACCCTGGAGGCCTGGAGCCAGAGGGTACAATTAAGGGTCCTGCTCTCGGGCAGTTAGTCCCGCCCGAACGGAAGCCCCCGCAATTTACAGCCGTGATAAGTTAGTCGCAACGGAAGAAGTGAATGAAACACCTCGTAAAGGGAGCCATGAGAACCCTTACTGGAGCCTGTCCGGTCGTTATAGTCCCTCCAGCCTCGCGGGCACTGCCGCAATAGAGAGCTCTAGGGGGGGTGCATCTTCTTAGTATGTCTTAGAAGGCCGTCTCTTGTCCCAAGGAGAAAGAAAAACAGAATAGTAAGAACGGAATTCCAGGCTGTACAGTTAAAAGGGCACAGAATAGTCCATATCGGCGAGTTAAACACTGCTTATCCGGAATATACGAACAGTGCCATTCCTGCTGAATCAATACTAGAGAACATGAAACTCAACACAAGAGATAGACACACCATCATAAAAAAAATAAAATAAAAAAAGTGACTTTTGGTTTATTATTTTTCATAATTAAATATAAAATAAAAGTTATGTACCCGTTTCAATGTACATAGAACCCGAATAGAGTTAAAAAAAAAAATTAGTTTGTCCTCCTCACGCGGCATTTTCCCAAAACTACTGGACCAATTTTATGATTAATTCGCCATAAAAATACAAGGGGGTCCAACGATAACACCAAAGCGTTGATATTAGCAGGTAATTTTTAAATCGGTGGCCGATTAAAAATGATTTAATTCAATAGTTCAGTTTTCAAAGATTTTTGAGATCAAGGCATCAAGATGAACAAATAGGAAATCGAAACAATAAAAATCTTATATGGTCAAGCAGCAACTTCTAAGAGATGTGATAACCTGATAACGGCCAGATTCGCCTAACTTTTAATTCTTGAAGGAGGATTTTAAGTTAGACATTTGTCAAGATGAATTCCTAAGTATCTCTGTTTATCAGGAAAAAAAGCTATAATATTAAAATATATTTCAAGGCAGTATGTTATGTGTTTAAGATGAACGGATAAAGATTATTTTGTGGGATTTGTTGGAATGAATTTTCAATATCAAATTCCGACACCATGCTTCAAGATTTCTAAATTTGGACTCAAGAGTTTGGTGTACTGAAATTGGATCATTATTGACTGACAGTGCACAAGTGTTATCAGCGTAGGCAGAAACGTGGATTTAAGTTATATAGAGGGATATAAGGTGGATAGATTGTGTGAAGAACAGGTCCTAGGATACTGCAATGAGGAACACCAGCAGAAAGTGAAAAATCTGGTGCGGGCAACACACGACTTTCACTTACCTCGATTTTTAAAATCAATGAAAGAATTTTCAAATACAGTTAGAGATAAAAATACGTGAAACTATTAAGGAATTAATGAAATTGAATTTATATATAAACATGTGTTTTATTAAAAAATCTACTATATTATTATCTAAAATAATCATTTAGTTTTATCTTCTTCTCATCACTCTCTATTAACTTCTAAAATCTTGTGTATGAGATGATATTTTTTCTAAAATCTTTAGCTTTCCAACGGTATATCATACATGTATATTACTGCTCTTATGTTCAAAAACGAAAAATTTCATTAAAAATATATTTTTTCTGTTTTCTCCTTTAGTTGGGTATCGAATTTATTCAATTTATATATTTACCTGTTTTTCATCAGCGCTAACAAGATAATCTAGTTATTATTATTGAATCTAAAAAATTAAAGGTACTTTAGAGGAAGAAAATTTAAAATATCGGCATTTAAGCCCTGTCAGACCATTTTTATCCAAATAAAACCTACATGATATTAAAGCCCATTTAATTTTACATCGATATAGCGAGTTTAATCAAAATCGTCGGAACCGTTTTTGAGAAAATCGAAAAAAGTTGCAAAATGCATAGTATAAAGTGCCTCTTCTGGTAAGCTCATTTTGATGAAAAAAGTTTTGTCACGTCTCGGGCGTATAGTTGTCTTAAATATGAAATTTTAGTTTCATAGGACTTACCGTTTCCGCCCGGGAGTTACCACAGACACACACACACACTCAGACCTTTTTGCGGGACTTGGTTATTTGGACTCAGGGGACCCTAAAACGTGTATTTCCGTTGAAAACTGGAATTCGAAAATTTTCACGATCGCAATACTTTCCTTACTATATATAGTAAGTGAAAGTAAAAAAGGGATGAATATTGTGATCTATTTTAGTGAGGTAGAACTAAATAATGATAAAGTATGTAGGAGGGATGAATTTATTGAGTTTGTAATGAAATCCCAGGTGCCGGCCTAGCTCAGAGTTGGAAAAAAAAAATCACTTTTTAAAGCATACTTTTACATTAGATTTAATGATATTTTAATAAAAGTTTTACCTACATAAACCACTTAAGGTTATGAGTTGTTTTTGTTTTTGTGTTATACGTCTTAAATGCTGCATGCTGGTGGAACCCGTAGTTTTGGCATGAATAATACATACACCTACGTTTATTCTTATTTATATAGAAAACAATCAATCTGGACAGTTATGTCGTTTTAATTGATTATTGATCGTTTTCATATTTTACAATCAAATGTTTTCAAATTATTAACATTAGGAAAGATATGTAATCTAAAATAAAGAAGATAGTGAAAAATTATAATTTCATAAAGGCCATAAACATTATATGCCACTTACGTCCATTACGCATAATATAAGAAGGTGATTAGGCCGATATAACGATCAAGCACCAAGTCTATTTTCCTAATTTTAGGGTAACCACTTTACAGAGACTAGTTGTGCCCATAAAAGATATTCTTATCCTAGAAAAATTCAGATTAATTTTTTTTATTTTCATGACAATCCCTAAAATGTATGTCTATTTAAAACTATTGAGAGCTAAAGAAAAATAATATGAATTAAGTCATTGTACACTTTATAATGGAAAATTTATTTCCTATAACCAGGTAGTAGAAATTGAAAAGTATGGTAAGCATTTCATTTATCAACATTTTTTTTTTCATAATGCTATGAATTATTCTACGTTTTTTCTAACCGGTATAGGACTAAATTCAAATCAGTTTTATTGAATAAATTTATTTATTTGTTAGTTTATGCATAGGAAAGCCACAAGTTTCTAGCCTAGTATATTTTATTCTATTATGAGAAGTTTACTAGGATAATATATATATATATATATATATATATATATATATACATATACACAAACACACACACACACGCACTATCCCCAAAGGGTTCCCTAAAGGGCGAAAGGTAATGAATGTAGAGATAGGGTAGTGAAGGAGACGGCCGGCCCAACAGATTTACAACTGCCCTTCTTCCCAGGAGATAAACCTCTGCAAGCCCCTGGCTCAGGCCATGTCACAATGTCTCCTCCTTCTAAATATATTTAGGACTGAATATATATTACGGTTTAGAAATATTTTAATTATTTATAACCAAAAAACTATTTAATAAATTATTTTATCCTAGCCAGATGTTTGGGCGATCTGTAGGCTGCTAGAAGATAATATTAACGTATGGGAATCAATCAATGTTTTAACAATGATCGTCGATAAAACTAGAACCATATAATAATAATAAGGAAAATACAATAATAATAAGGAATGTAATAATATAAACACGTTATAGTGTAACAATAAGAAGGAATAAAATAATGATAAATAGGAAGGAATTTAATGAGATGTTTAGAACTGATCATTATTGCTTTAGTTTGTTTACTTATTCATTTAACGTTCCTTTATGTTACTGTGGCTAATTGGACGATGCTTCAGTAAGAGTCCTAAATATTGCCTATCAGGATTAATTAGGATAGGGATCTTTAGCGAATACTTGACATAGCACACTTGACAATTATATTTCCAAATTGTACCCTCAGACAGATCATCCCATACAAAAATATATATTCAAACCTAAATTTACCAGATTCTTTCGAAACAAAGCCAATCCAACCCTTCCGCTTGCAGGAAGAATTTCCTCCGCTTCCTCATTATTTAGAGACCTTTCACTGTGTAAAATAAACTCCTATGATAAAATCCCACCATTGACTCACCAACCACCCAAAATATTCCTTCAACTTCCCCACCTCTCCAAAAGAAATACTTCCCCTTTCGAATTCGAAAAACGACTAAACCTATTATCCAAGCCATTCCTGAACCCTATTTAATTTACACTGACGGTTCTAAATCAGATACCTCTACAGCTTCCGCTTTCGTGACCCATAACTCGACTCACAAAATCAAATTGCATGAACTATGCAATATATACACAGCCGAACTAAATGCAATAGCCTCAGCTCTACAGTTCTGTAAGAATGTGAATCAAGACCAAATCGTAATAATAACCGATTCCCTAAGCGCACTGAAAGGTTTACAGAACTTGTATTCGATTCATACCATATTAGTCCGCACTCACTCTCATATAGCTGCTTTGCGAAACCTAGGAAAGTCGGTAAGCTTCGTGTGAGTACCGTGCCACGTAGGAATTACCAGTAACGATCTTGCGGACCGGGCAGCGAGGCAGGCGCTCACACTGCCAGGGAGAGGAACAGGTATCTTGACCCCATCTGAGCTCAGTGAACCGCTCGAAAAGCAAGAAGAGGACCGATGGTAGAAAATGTGGGACGATAGCCAGTTAAGTAAATTGAAGAATATAAAAAAAAACAACAGTGAAACACTGGTCCACATCCAGCTGTAGCAGCCGCAGGGAGGAGTTCGCGTTGACCCGGCTGAGGATAGGACATTCGCGGCTAACACACTCGTACCTTTTTAGTCGGCAGCCCGTGCCCTGGTGCCAGCATTGTGATGGAACCCTCACCATTCGGTATAATTTTCAGGAATGCCCATATTATTCATTACACCAGAATAAAATTGGGCTAAACCCAAATATTTCAACAGTATTGGGTAATATAGAGGAAACTATTAAATTAGTCTTTGATTTTCTGAAGGAGCAATCATTGTTATCCAAATTATAAATACTATAATATTAATCAAATATAAAGTTATAAATTCCTTGTCAGTTTTTAATTAATTTATTTTTAATTATTGTTTACATTATAATTTTTTTTTCTCCAATTATTTATTAACTGATAAATTAGCTATTAGCTAGGCATTGATATCAGCTGATGCGCTCGATGATAACAGTCATACGTTACATCGTCTCTCAGATTTTTGCTTTTTTCAGTAGGAATTCGCTAGAATTCAGTCTGGAGAACATCACTAGACCTCAGGAATATTACGGCAGTGAATATTGGAGAAGTTTCAGTAAGCAAAGTTATAATTTACTTTGTACAATCACGAAAAAGTGAAAGAAGGGTCACTGATCAGCTGATTGCCGCTAGCTCGGCAAGCTCGGGCTTGCTTTTCTTTTAATTATCTTTCTTTTATCTTTAATTCTTATCTCATTATTTATTTATTATTATTATTTTCTTAATCAATGAGATATTTTCATCAAGTCATGTCCTCAAAGTCTGCAAGTAAAAGATCTAGATCTGCAGGTTCTAACTCGTCTCCCACAAAACAGAGACCCCGCCGTGAACAAAATAAAAAAAATGATTCCACCAGCGACCGCGTCAGCTACCTCATTAGGTTCTGAACCACAGCCCAGCACATCATCACAAGGAATAACTGATGAATCTCCGTTTTTTACACCGAATCCATTTCAGATCCTCCAAAATGAAAAAGAAACCATGGAATCTTCTCCTATACCCAGAGAACCACTACCTCCACCAATATTTGTTAAAAATATTAAAAATTTTAAACTGATGTGTGCGCATTTAAATAAAGTAACAGATCCTAATAGTTATTATTGTATAAGTAGAACCAATGATACTAAAATATCTCCGACTACTGCTGAAACCTACAGAAAGATTGTAAAATATCTGACTGAGACCAAAGCTGACTTTCATACTTATCAGCTGCGCCAAGAGAGAGCATTAAGGGTCGTAATCAGAAACCTACATTCCTCAACACCCGTTGAAGCAATCAAAGAAGAACTGACAGAATTAGGATTCCAAGTGAGGCAAGTCACCAACGTTCTAAAAGATAAAAGTCCACTGCCTCTATTCTTCGTGGACTTGGAACCATCAGCAGGAGTCGAAAAAATCTATGACCTCAGCAGACTGTACTATACCCGTGTAAAAGTTGAAAAACCTTACACAAAGAAAGAAATAGTCCAGTGCCATAACTGTCAGGCATATGGTCATACCAAAAGTTATTGCCATCACATACCACGCTGTGTGAAATGCGGTGAACAGCATAAAACAGAAGAATGTACAAGATCAAGATCAGCACCCGCTGTATGTGCTCTGTGCCTCAAGGACCACCCGGCTAACTACAAGGGATGTGAAATCTACAAGAAACTCAGAACCAGATACCAAAAACCTCAGGATCCGAATGAAACAGCTGTACCAACCAGAAGCAGAAGAGAACCATCAAAACTTGTAAATTCTAACGTGTCATTTGCCCACTTGCTTGGAGGTGGTAACCAGAATCATGAAGTCGAGGCACTGCCGGAACAACATTTTCCTCAACATTCTCAATCTATTGTACAAGAATCTATCCCTCAAAGTTTACCTAATCTTCAAAAAACTCCTCAACATCAAATTTCTCATATCCCTCCACCATCAAACGTCACAGATCTTACCAGTCTAATGACATCGTTCATCTCCGAAATCAAATCTCTTGTTATGCCGCTTATATCACTCCTTACAAATCTAGTATCGAATCTAATCCCTGCCTTGAAAAATCCTTAAATGACTTCACCTAACTCCTTATCCATTCTCCTTTGGAATGCGAATGGTGTTAGAAATCATACTGACGAACTGACAGCGTTGTTGCAAGACAAAACAATCGATGTTGCACTTATAACTGAAACAAGACTAACGACTAAACAGTACTTCAAAATACCGCAATAAATGACATACCGTACTGACCACCCAGACGGTAAAGCCCATGCCGGTTCTGCTATCATTGTCCACCAATCCCTCTCTCATCATTTACTCCCACTTCCCACCTATGATTTCCTACAAGCCACATCCATAGTAATCAAGACTTTTTCCTTTCCGGTAACCCTCACATCTGCATATTGCCCTCCTAAACATTCCATTTCCAATTCTGAATTTGTATCCTTCCTGGATTCCTTAGGAAATCGTTTCATTCTGGGTGCAGACTTAAACGCCAAGCATCAGCAGTGGGGTTCCAGAACCACGAATTCTCGGGACGAAATTTGCTGTCTGCACTCAACTCCCGAAATTTTAATATCCTGCCTCCTGACTCCCCTACCTACTGGCCAACCGATCCTAACCGCAATCCTGACATCCTCGACTTCTTTATCCACAGCGGATTAGGCTCTCTCAACTTGTCTTTGACTCGCCTTGATGAACTATCCTCAGACCATAGTCCACTGATCCTAAAAGTATCTCTCACTCCAATTCCAAAACCCATTCCACCATCATTCATCCGAGGCCCTGTCAACTGGAACCTTTTCCGCCAAATCCTGACCGATAATATTGACCTCAGAGTAACCCTCAAAACCCAAGATGACCTAGATAATTCCGTCTATTCTTTTACCACCGCCATCCAACAAGCTGTCTGGACTGCTTCCTCTCCTAAACACTCCAATATGAATCCAGACCAAAATCATTTTCCACAACCTATTATAGACCTTATCCACACCAAACGCCGAGCAAGATCATTATGGCAGCGCACCCGACACCCAACAGATCGCCGCTCCTATAACTTCTATTGTAGACAATTGAAGAGGGAGTTGGCGAACTTCCGTTCCCAGTCCTTTAATTCCTACCTCTCCTCTCTATCAGCTCGTGATAATTCCCTGTGGAATGTCACGAAAAAGATCCTAAAATACCATCATGTTTCCCATCCTCTCCGACGTGGTGATGACTCCTGGGCTGCGTCTGATGAAGATAAAGCCGAGGAATTCGCCACACACCTCTCCAAAGTATTCACTCCTCACCCGGAATCCCACATCAATCACACCGCAAAAGTGCAAGACTTTCTTATGTCACCGATTCCACTTTCCCTACCTCCTAAAGCTATTAATCCCTCTGAGGTCAAATATCTTCTCCAAAAACTGACTCTCCATAAATCTCCTGGACACGATCTCCTTACTCCCCAGATCCTCCGACAACTTCCCCAGAAAGCCATTATTTTTCTTACTTATATTTATAACTGCATCCTCCGCACCACCTATTTTCCTCTGTTATGGAAACATTCCACCATCATCCTTTTTTTAAAACCAGGTAAACCTTCCAACAACACTTCATCCTACAGGCCTATTAGTCTACTCCCCATCCTCTCAAAAATCTTCGAAAGGCTTCTTCTTAAACGTATCCTACCCATATTAGAATCTCAAAATCTTCCTTCCCATCAGTTTGGATTCCGTCCTCAGCATTCCACAGTTCAACAGGGGCTCCGAGTTGTAGACCATATTTCCTCAGCTCTTGAATGCAAAGAGTATTGTTCTGGTGCGTTTCTGGACATTGCGCAAGCTTTTGACCGGGTATGGCACACTGGATTACTCTTCAAGCTGAAAACCCATTTACCCCAGTCCCTATACCTCATTCTCCGATCCTATCTCTCGAACCGTTCCTTCCGAGTTCGCTGTGGTGAAGAATTTTCTAACCTTTATCCCGTTGAGGCCGGTGTTCCTCAAGGCAGCGTCTTGGGACCCATCCTCTACATCCTTTACACTGCTGATATTCCTACACATCCTGATACCTTTCTGGCAACTTTTGCAGACGACACCGCCATCCTATCATCCAGTTCCAATCCTGAAACAGCATCCTTAAACCTTCAGAGACACCTTTTCCTTATCGAACACTGGTGTAATAACTGGCGTGTAAAGGTGAACGAAGCCAAATGTAAACACATAACCTTTACTCTTAGACGAAAATCCTGTCCGCCAGTTTATTTCAACTCATTACCGATTCCTCTCTCAGATACAGTCCGGTATCTTGGCTTACTGTTAGACAAAAGATTGACTTGGAACCCACATACAAGACTTAAAAGACAAGAACTCAACCGACGATTCGGACAGTTATACCGACTACTCAACAGAAAATCTGAACTTACAGTTGAAAACAAATTATTAATCTACAAGACAATACTGAAGCCCATCTGGACCTACGGACTTGAACTGTGGGGGACAGCTAAACGTTCTAACATCAAACGCATTCAATCCTTTCAATCCAAAGTCCTCCGTACAATAGTAAATGCTCCTTATTATGTCTCCAATTATACCTTGCACCACGACCTTAATGTTCCATTTATTTCAGACCTAATTCCATCCAAATTTTCCAAATTCCACCAGAACCTCATTCATCATCCTAATCCTTTAGCTCAATCCCTATCCAGCTCCACTCATCCATACAACCCACCTAGAAGGTTGAAACGGCAGTGGCCCCGCGACCTTTTGTAAATATATTGGAGTTCTAGCACTGGCTAGATTCTCCACTCAATGTGATGTATGTATGAGTGTGTGTATGTGTATATAGGTATAAGTGAATTATTGACTTTTGTATTGATTCATTATTGTGTATATATTTTATTGTAATTTTATGTTGTGTAAATATTGTATGAATGTAGTATGTTTGATATCATTCAGCAATACTATTAATGTCCAAATTGGGACAGATTGTAAAATTTTCTCAATAAAAATTGTTATTACTAAAAAAAAAAAGCTAGGCATTGATGACCTTAGGGTTTTACGACTTAGAACCAAAACTAACATACAACAAGTTGACACAGCAAAGTCTCGAGACCACCGTTTTCCGTCCCATCCAATAAATGTCTTAACAAATGATTTTTTTATCTTTTGAAAAATCCACTGTAACATCGCCCGATTAGTAACTGTTTTTTTTTTTTTTTTTTTTTTATTTATTGAGATATATTACAATTTGTTTCTATATGAACATTAGTAATAGTGATATATGAACCCATTCACACAATATATACAATGATAAAGTCAAGTAAATAAAATATAATATATATACAAAATAAGAAAACAAACAACAACCTATAACTGAGATAAATACAAATAAATGATATATATAGAATTAAATAATAATAAATATAAAAACAAAACAAAACAAAACATTAACCTATAATTGAGATAAATAAAAGTTTGCAAATAAACAAACATCATTCAAACAAACATAACTATATACAAAATATACAAGTGCTATAGAGGGACCCCAGACTGGGCTTTTCCCCCCACTTGTGGAGGAAAAAGCGGAATCCAAAAGATCCTAGACCCTCGCTCTCAGCCGCGTCACTGGTGTGAATCAGTGGAGGCCGAACTAGGTCGCAATAGCCACAAACATACATTACATGAGTGGAGGATCTGACCAGTGTCAGAACTCCAATTTAAACGTTTACAATACGTCTCGCGGCCACTGCCGTTTCAATCTTCGAGGAGGATTGTAGGGATGGGTGGTGCTGGATAGGGATTGTGCTAAAGGGTTAGGATGATGACTAAGGTTCTGATGAAATTTGGAAAATTTGGATGGTACCAGGTCTAAAATAAACGGAATTTTAAGGTCGTGGTGTAGGGTAGAGTTGGTAACGTAATAAGGAGCATTAACTATTGTTCGGAGAACTTTGGATTGGAAGGATTGGATGCGTTTGATGTTAGAATGTTTAGCTGCTCCCCACAGTTCAAGTCCGTAGGTCCATATTGGTTTCAGTACTGTCTTGTATATTAGTAATTTGTTGTCAACTGTAAGATGAGATTTTCTGTTTAGTAGTCTGTATAACTGGCCGAATCTGCGGTTAAGTTCTTTTCTTTTAAGTCTTGTGTGTGGGTTCCACGTCAGTCTTTTGTCTAGTAAAAAGCCAAGATACCGGACTGTGTCAGAGGAAGGAAGCGGTAGGGAATTGAAATAAACCGTTGGACAGGATTTGCGTCGAAGAGTGAATGTGACGTGTGAGCACTTGTTTTCGTTCACCTTAATACGCCAAGCGTTACACCAGTCTTCGACAAGGGAAAGGTGATTTTGTAAATTGAGCGATGCTATTTCAGGATCGGAATTGGATGACAAAATGGCGGTATCATCAGCAAATGTTGCCAGAAAGGTATCGGGATCGGTAGGGATATCGGCGGTGTAGAGGATGTAGAGGACGGGTCCCAAGACGCTGCCTTGAGGAACACCAGCCTCAACAATATAATGTTTGGAAAATTCTGAGCCACAGCGAACTCGGAAGGAGCGGTTTGATAGATAGGATCGGAGGACTAGGTATAAGGATTGGGGTAAATGGGTTTTGAGCTTAAAGAGCAATCCCGGGTGCCACACCCGGTCGAAAGCTTGAGATATGTCCAGAAAGGCACCCGAACAATACTCCTTGCACTCAAGGGCAGAGGAAATGTGGTCCACAACTCGGAGTCCTTGCTGAACCGTGGAATGTTGAGGACGAAATCCGAACTGGTGTGAAGGAAAATTTTGAAATTTGGCTAGGATTCGTTTTAGTAGGAGCTTTTCGAAAATTTTTGAGAGGATCGGAAGTAGGCTGATAGGTCTGTAAGATGACGTGTTGTTAGAAGGTTTGCCTGGTTTTAGGAAAAGGATGATAGTTGAATGTTTCCATAAGAGAGGAAAATAGGTAGTGCGTAGGATACAGTTATAGAGATATGTAAGGAATGTAATGGCTTTAGGTGGAAGTTGTCTTAAGATTTGAGGAGTAAGGAGATCGTATCCAGGGGATTTACGGAGAGGAAGCTTTTTAAGAAGATATCTGACCTCAGAGGGATTAACTGCTTTAGGTGGTAAGGAAAGTGGTATTGGTGATATAAGGAACTCTTCAACTGCCGCCGTATGGGTAGGATTAAGCTCTGGATGAGGAGTAAAAACTTTGGAAAGGTGCTGTGCGAATTCCTCGGCCTTATCCTTGTCAGAAGCAGCCCAGGAACTATCACAGCGCCGGAGAGGATGGGAAATGGTGTGGGATTTTAGGATTCTCTTCGTGACATTCCAAAGGGAATTGTCACGAGTCGAGAGAGAGGAGAGGTAGGTATTGTAGGATTGGGAACGGAAGATCGCCAACTCCCGCTTTAATTTTCTACAAAAAAAGTTATAGGAGCGGCGATCCTCTGGGTGGCGGGTGCGTTGCCATAATGTTCTGGCTCGGCGTTTGCTGTTGATGAGGTCTGTCAGGTGTTGTGGTAAATGGCTTTTATAAGGAATTATTTGGGAGTACTTGGGAGAGGAGGCAGTCCAGGCAGCTTGTTGAATAGCGGTTGTAAAGGAATATACGGCGTCGTCAAGGTCATTTGGGGTTTTAAGAATCTCTCTGAGGTCAATATCATTAGTGAGGATTTCGCGGAAGAGGTTCCAGTTGACAGGGCCTCTAATGAATGACGGTGGGATAGGTTTAGGAATAGGTGTTATGGATACATTTAGAATCAATGGACTATGATCAGAGGATAGTTCATCAAGGCGAGCTATGGGAAAATTCAGAGAGCCTAATCCGCTGTGGATGAAGAAGTCGAGGATGTCAGGATTACGGTTAGGATCTGTTGGCCAGTAGGTAGGAGAATCGGGAGGTAGGAGATGAAAGCGTCGGGAGTTGAGTGCAGACTGCAATGTCCGTCCACGAGAATTGGTGGTTCTAGAACCCCACTGTTGATTCTTGGCATTTAAGTCTGCACCCAAAATGAAGTGATTACCCAAGTAGTTGAGAAAGGATTCAAATTGGGCAGAGGAAATGGGATGTTTAGGAGGGCAGTATGCTGATGCGATGATAAGCGGAAAGGAAAATGTTTTGATAACAATGGAAGTTGCTTGTAGGTAATCGTGGGCGGGAAGTGGGTGTAAGTGATGGGAGAGGGATCGGCGGACTATGACAGCAGTACCGGCATGGGCTTTGCCGTCTGGATGGTCTGTCCGGTATGTCGTGTATCCTGGTATTTTAAAGTACTGTTTAGTGGTTAGTCTAGTTTCAGTAATGAGTGCAACATCAATGTTTTTGTCTTGCAGTACGGCTGTAAGTTCGTCAGTGTGAGTTCTAACACCATTCGCATTCCAAAGGAGAATGGATAAGGAATTAGGTGTAGTCATTTATGGTTTTTTTAAGGCAGGAATGAGATTTGATACGAGATTCGTAAGGAGTGATATTAGGGGCATAACAAGGGATTTAATTTCGGAGATAAAGGATGTCATCAAACTGGTAAGGTCTGTGGCATTTGAAGGAGGAGGGATATGAGAGATTTGTGGTTGATTAGGATGTTTAGGATTGGTTACATTTTGTGGAAGAGGTATATGTGGAATGGATTGAGGTACATTCTGTAGTTCCGGCAGGGCCACGGCTTCAGTACTTTGATTTCCACCTCCAAGTAGGTGGGCAAATGATACATTGGCATCAATAAGTTTTGAGGGTTCTCTTCTGTTTCTTACTTGTCTTGATGTTTCATCCAGTACTTGAGGTTTTTGAAACCTGGTCCTCAGTTCCTTATAGATTTGGCATCCTTTATAGTTGGCTGGGTGGTCCTTGAGGCAATGAGCACATACAGCTGGTGTTGATTTTGGTTTTGTACACTCCACAGACTTGTGCTGTTCACCGCATTTCACGCATCGAGGTATGTGATGACAATAACTTTTAGTATGACCATATGCTTGACAGTTATGGCACTGAACTATCTCCTTCTTTATGTAAGGTTTTTCAACTCTTACGCTGGTATAGTATAATCTATTGAGGTCATAGATTTTTTCAACTCCTTCTGCTGGTTCCAAATCCACAAAAAAGAGAGGTAGAGGAATTTTATCCTTTAGGACATTAGTGACTTGCCGCACTTTATAGCCCATCTCCGTTAGTTCTTCTTTAATTGCTTCAACTGGTGTCGAGGGGTGTAAGTTTCTGATTACAACCCTTAAAGCTCTCTCTTGGCGTAGCTGATAGGTATGGAAATCTGCTTTGGTTTCAGTTAAATATTTCACTATTTTTCTATATGTCTCGGCAGTAGTAGGAGATATTTTGGTATCATTGATTCTACTCATACAGTAGTAGCTGGTAGATTCGGTAATTTTGTTCAATTGCGCACACAACAACTGGAAATTTCTAATATTTTTGACAAATATGGGAGGAGGCCGTGGTTCACTGGGTATAGGAGTAGATTCCATGTTTTCTTTTTCATTATGCAAAATCTGAAAAGGATTCGGGGTGAAAAACGGCGATTCGTCAGTCATCCCTTGTGACGATGTGCCAGGTTGTGGTTCAGATTCTGAATTAGTACCCGAAGGGGTTGCTTGTAGATTTAATCTTTTATTAGTATCACGGCGAGGTCTTTGTTTTGTAGGAGACGTGATTGAACCACTAGATCTAGATCTTTTAGTTGAAGCTTTGGAGGACATTACTTGATGATAATATCGCATTTCATGTAAGGAAAATAATTAAATAATAACCAGATGTGGGGGGAAAAAAATAACTTAAGAAAACTTAAGCAAGACCAGCCTTGCCTAGCTATTGGCAATCAGCTGATATGAAGAGGTGACTCAGCATTCACTTTACAGTGTAAATTGTAACCCAACTTACCGTTGTTTGCTCCAATATTTACTGTTGTTGTTATCCTGAAGCCTGGTGATGTTTTCAAGACTGTTCTGAAGTGATATCCAACTGAAAAAGCAAGAAATCCAAGAGCCGACTTGAAAGATGACCGCTATACACATGCGCATGCGCAGAACCCAAAAGTGTGTGTCAGGTGATGGCACAACTGAGCATTGATCGTACATTGATTTCGTGCAGATCTGCTCAGTATAGTGTTATCACGTGGTTTTCTAGAAGCCAAAGCGGAACTTCCCGATGACTAGGCTCTCGGTCGAGATCCGCTTCTGGGCTCCTCGAATCACCGCGGCTGTTTCAAAATTGGAGTAACTGTAGCGACGTTAAATGAACAAACAGACAAACTAAACCCATAATAATAGGTCCAAAACATTTCCTGAATTCCCTTCCTTGTTGAGACTTACTATAGCTTAGCGGGCTTCATATCCCTTTCCATACTACTGTTTGAAATCTTGGTGTGACCAAAATCTTTCATAGAATAATCATATATACCATATCGTCCACAACCCATAGCTACCTTTTCGATATTATGTGTTCATTGCCTTTAAGAGCCTGTCGGCTTCTTGTTTCTTCCCTCTTCTTCCCCCATTTCCACTAAGGCCCCATTTTCTTGTGTACTTGAGATAATACTGGAAATATTGTCAAGTGTCTCCGACAGTTATGCGGGGTTAAAGTGGCTCAATCCAGTTTCTCGGATGCAATTATCCAATTGTGTAACTATAAAACAAATAACCCACCTTACAAACTAGACCCACTAATCCTATGCCGATTCCTTTAACGCGAGAATGCAGCACATTAACTTATATACCTTTTCGCAGCCGCTTTACCCATGATTTTTAATAAAATTCTCAATTTTCCTTAATTCTTCGTCGCGAATAAACCGGTTTACATTCAAAAATGATCCAAACGTTTCTTGTGTTGCTTCTTTGAATTCTTCCCTCTAATTTCCTCGTGATATCCACAAGATTTTAACGTTCCATATGTTGCTGATTTGACTCGAACCCTTCATGCTCTCCAGTTCCAATCTTTTTTTTTTAAATTGTTTTATTTAGAAATAATACAATCTGACACTTATTATTACCGAACCCGAAGGTTCGATGCCGATACCACCAAACTTTGCCTGCACAGACTCGTCCAATGTTCGCCGGTCAAGCCCAAGCCCCAGAGATCAGCCTTAATGCAATCCTCCCATCGACGCTTCGGCCTACCTTTCGGACGCCTACCAGTCGGTTCAGCGAATACCAACTTTCTCGGAATCGGAGATTTCAGTAATACTGTTTTTATACTTTCACTTTCCTATATATGAAAAATATAATAAGGAAAAGTATTGCGATCATGAAAATTTACGAATTCCGGTTTTCAACGGAAATACACGTTTTAGGGTATCCTGAGTCCACGCGCGCGCGTGTGAGTGGTAAGCCTGGCACGAAGTCGTGCGAAATTAAAATTTCATATTTAAGATAACTATATGCCCGAGATGTTACAGCACCTTTTTCACGAAAATTGGCTGACCGGAGTTTATACTTTATCTCATGCATTTTGCACCTTTTACGATCAAAAGCGGCTCTAACGATTTTAATTAAACTCGATATATCGATGTAAATTGTATTGGGCTTTAATATGATATAAGTTTCATTCTGATTGAAATAGTCTTAGAGGTTTTTTTTTTTTTTTTAAATATTGCTTTATTGAGAAGTAATACAATCTGCCACTATCTTGGGCAATAAGTATTAGAGATAAAATAAGTCATTCATTCCATATGTACAAAGTAAAACAAACAAAAAATAAAATACCTCAATAACAGATGAACAAAAAAAAAAAAAAAAAATAAATAAATAAATAAAATAAAATAAATGAAAGAAAAGAAAATAATTATAATCTTGGCCACATTCATACCTATATACAATATTTAGATACTGCCCCTGGGAACTCCGAATCGAATCTCTGCATCCAGAAATGGATGCTGAGGCACAATGTCAGGAGATCCCAGCGCCTCTCAGTCAGCCGCGTCACCAATCTAGTCAGTGGAGACTGAGTGAGGGCGCTAGAGCCACACACTCTCAGGCATGAGTGGAGAAGTTGGCCATTGCCAGCACTCCAGTTGCGTATCAATAAGAGATCTCTCGGCCACTGCCGCCTCAACCTACGAGGAGGGTTGTAAGGATGTTTGGTACTTCATAGGGATTGTGCCAGGGGATTAGGAAGAAGAGTAAGTTTCTGGTGGAAAGTTGAGAATTTGGATGGGATCAGATCAAGGACATAAGGGATCTTGAGGTCATGGTGTAAGGTCTTGTTTGTAACATAATAGGGAGCATTGACTATTGTTCTAAGGACTTTGGACTGAAAGGATTGGATACGTTTGATGTTCGAAAATTTAGTAGTACCCCATAGTTCAATTCCATAGGTCCACATAGGTTTGAGAATTATCTTGTAAATTAATAGTTTGTTTCCAACGGAAAGTTGTGATGTTCTGTTCAGTAGTCTATATAACTGTCCATATCTTCTGTTGAGCTCTTGTCGTTTAAGTCGAGTATGTGGGTTCCAGGTCAGTCTTTGGTCTAGTAGGAAACCCAAATACCGGACTGTGTCGGAACAGGGAAGTGGTATAGAGTTGAAATGAACTTGAGGACAGGATTTACGTCGGAGGGTGAAGGTGACATGCTTACTTTTGGATTGATTGACTTTGATGCGCCAATTGTCGCACCAATGTTCAATCAAGGAGAGGTGTCTTTGGAGATGGAAAGATGCTAGTTCTGGGTCTGAATGGGTTGATAGAATGGCAGTATCATCGGCAAAAGATGCTAGGAAGGTATCAGGATCTAAAGGTATATCAGCTGTAAATAAGATATAGAGGACAGGACCTAGGACGCTTCCTTGAGGTACGCCGGCCTCGATTGGGTAACAGGTGGAAAACTCTGAACCGCAGCGGACTCTGAAGGAACGGTTAGAGAGATAGGATCTTAGGATTAGATATAGGGTTTGGGGTAATACGGATTTTAGTTTGAAAAGGAAGCCATCGTGCCAGACCCGGTCGAATGCCTGAGCAATGTCCAGAAAGGCACCAGTGCAGTACTGCTTGTTTTCAAGTGCAGAGGATAAATGGTCAACCACTCTTAGACCTTGCTGTACAGTGGAGTGCCCAGAGCGGAATCCGAACTGGTGGGAAGGAATTTCAATTAACTGTAGGATACGCTTCAGTAGGATTTTTTCAAAAAATTTTGAAAGGATAGGGAGGAGGCTGATTGGTCTGTGAGATGAGGCGTTGTTGGGAGGTTTACCAGGTTTTAGAAAGAGGATAATAATGGAGTGTTTCCACAACAGAGGAAAGTGTGCTATGCGGAGGATACAATTATACAGGTAAGTAAGGAATATAATTGCTTTTTGAGGTAGTTGTCGAATGATCTTGGAGCTGAGGAGGTCATGGCCAGGAGATTTACGAGGTTTTAGTTAATTTATAAGGAATTTGACCTCATAGGGGTTAACAGCTTTAAGAGGTAGAGAGAGAGGTATTGGTGAAGAGAGGAATTCTTCTACGCTATCAGTATGAGTGGAATCGTGGTTGGAATGGGGAGTAAATATGTTAGAGAGGTACTGGGCAAATTCTTCTGCTCTAGTCTCCTCTGACGAAGCCCAGGAACCATCAGCTCGTCGGAGAGGATGTGTGATGGTATGATGTTTAAGTACCTTTTTGGTTATTCTCCAGAGAGAATTGTCGGTTACGGATAGTGAGGAGAGGTAGGAATTGTAGGAGTTGGATCTAAAGGAATCTAATTTCTGTTTAACTAATTTGGTATAATAGTTGTAGGATTTCCGATCGTCTGGGTGCCTGGTTCTTTGCCAGAGGATTCTGGAGCATCGCTTAGTGTGGATTAGATCTAGGAGGTCTTGGGGTATAGGATTCTTCTTGTAGTGAAGAGGGGAAGGGGTAGGTGAAGATGCACTCCAGGCTGCTTGTTGGATCAGGGTGGTGAAGGAATTAACAGCATCGTCTAGTTCTTGAGGAGTTTTGAGGGATACTCTGAGGTCTATTGCATCGGTTATGATTTCACGGAAGAGGGTCCAGGTAACTGGGCCTCTTAGGAATGACGGTGGAGGGAGTTTTAGTATAGGTGATAATGAAAGAGTTAGGATAAGAGGGCTGTGATCTGAGGATAGGTCATCGAGCCGGGAGACAGAATGATTTAGTGGTCCTAGGCCTTTGTGGATGAAGAAATCTAGTAGGTCGGGATTACGGCTAGGATCGGTGGGCCAATAGGTGGGAGAGTTGGGAGAGAGGATGTTACTATGGGTGGAACAGAGTGCAGACTGCAGGGTTCGCCCGCGAGAATTCGTAGTTCTAGCCCCCCACTGCTGGTGTTTTGCATTTAAGTCATGGATGATGACCGCAGTGCCGGCATGAGCTGTTCCATCGGGATGATCTGTTCTGTATATTTGGTAGTCAGGGATGTTGAATAATCGTTTGTTGGTCAGTCGTGTTTCAGTTATAAGGGCTATGTCAATATGTTTGTCATGTAGTAATGTAGTTAGTTCGTTAACGTGATTTCAAACACCATTCGCATTCCAAAGGAGAATGGAAAAGGACTTTTTTTGTGTCATTTATGGATTTCTAGGAACTTGGATTAGGTTGGATACTAAATTTGTTAGCAAGGAGATGAGAGGGGTAATAAGGGATTTGAGCTCAGTCAGGAATGTATTCATGGTGGCAGTTAAATCAGTAGAGGTGGTAGGAGGAGGAATATAGGAAATTCGGTGTGAGCTGGACTTTTGGGTATTGGTCCTAGGTTGTGTGGAAGGGTTATGTAGATGTTGGTATTGAGGGTAGGAATCATGGGGTTGGGGTTGAGGTTGAGTCTGCGGTTGGGCGAGAGATTGTTGTGTCTCAGCTTCTTCCAGCATTTGGGCATATCAGACCCCGGAGTTGACGGTTCTAGAGGGTTTCCTTAGCGGTCTAGGGACTACGTCTTGACGAGGTGCTACCTGCAGTCTTGACTTTAAGATCTTGTAGGTCTGACACCCCTTGTAGTTGGCTGGATGTCCTTGGTGACAGAGTGCGCAAACTGCGGGAGTTTGTCTTGTTTTTGTGCATTCCTCCGTCTTATGCTGTCCTCCACATCTGACGCAGCGGGATAGATGGTGGCAGTACCGCTTCGTATGTCCATAAGCTTGGCAGTTATGACACTGAACGATGTCTTTCTTGATGTATGGTTTTTCTACTACAACTCTAGTGTAGTAGAGGCGGTTTACTGAATATATGTTTTCAACCCCGGGGGATCTTTCTAAATCAACAAAAAAAAGAGGTAAGGGTATTTTGTTTTTTTGGCCAGACTGTTCTCTATTTTCTTTTGTTACATTTACTTAGAGGTTTTTTAGATTTCTCATTTTTCTAGATCCGAAAAAAATAAAACATATCAAATTATTAGCATTGATAAAGAACGGCTAAATATACAAGTTGAACAAATTTTATGACCAACTAGAGGATACAAAATCAAAAAGATTATTAAATATTCTTGATTAAAAAGTTTTGATAATAAGAACAGTAATATAATATACCGTTGGAAAGAGCAAGATTTTTAAAAAATATTATGTTATACATAAAGTTGTACGATTTACGAATAGGTCATACACTTATTTCTGATTATTATACGTTATAATTTAATTTAATTGTATTATTTAATCTAAATCATACGGTTCCAACGAAGCTGAGTGAACTTTTTATTTAATTGAACTTAAAAATTTTTCAATTTTTTTTTACTAAAAAAATAAATTTGTGAGAAGTTGGTTCAGGGTGCTGTAAATTTAACACAAAATTAAAAGTAAACTTAATTTATTGTTGCCGACGTTTCGGCCTAAATTATATGCCTTCTTCAGGGCTATAAGAAAAACAAAGATAACAACCAGCAGTGGAATACAATATATAAAGATGATAAGAAAAATAAATTATACTGAATATTATAATATTTTTGAATATTATAGTATTTTTATTATTATATTTTATAATTATTATATTATTATTATATTTTATAAATATTATTATTATAATAATTTTCTTATCATCTTTATATTGTAATGTATTGAGGATACTGAGGGGAGTTTATTATTAAATAATTTTAATATTAAACAATTAAATATGAAGAACCCTTTGTCGGCAAAACATCAAAAGGCATTTCCCAAACCCCCTAGGATTGTCCGTGGGCTTGGGCTGCCCCCCGCGGTACGCCTGGTATCTATACAAGGGTGGACAAAGGCTGTACTTTCCATATCAGTCCCACCCGAGGTGACGACGATGGGGAGAAGATTCCAAAGAGTAAGTCAAGTTTTATCCTCAAGAAGAGGAGTCAGGTTCCATCTACCGGAGGTGGCCGTCGGGGTTCTGAGAGCAGCTGGAGGATGAAGCAGAGAATGGACGTCTTAAGATGATTCCACCTTCGCCAGCCGACCGTGTTTTAAAGGTATCTCGTTGTTTGTAATATTGTATGGCAAAGGTAGTAGTGAAAATGTCTCTCAGTATTCTCAATCAGAGTTCTAGGCAATGTGTTAATGTAATGGATATGTGTAAATTAATAATTATATTAATGTATTAATTGAATCTTGTTTACTTTAATCTTACCCTGCATGCCACCTATTGGATTGGTAAATACGATACCTTTGGAAAGGAGATCCAATGGTATCATTAAATATAGTTTAATATTGACTAAATATAGTAAGTAAGCTAGTTTTTGAAGCTACCGCTGCTTTAGAAAAGCAGCCGGTTAAAAACATAGCAATATATTGTATTCCACTGCTGGTTGTTATCTTTGTGTTTTTGGTTTTCTTATAGCCCTGAAGATGGCCTATAATTTAGGCCGAAACGTCGGCACCAATAAATTAAGTTTACGCTTAATTGTGTGTTAAATTGACTGCACCCTCAAACAACTTCTCTCATATATACACACAGTCAACCATTGTCACTTCATGATAAAAAAATAAATTGCTGAATGTTGATATTTCAATGTAATGGTTGAATGTAGTAGATAAGAAAAAAAAAATAACATGACGTTTTTTAATTAAAAATTCTTTAAAAAAGTATTATAAAAAAGAATCTGTGAATTAGAATAACATTGGTTAAAATGGACTTTTGTTTTTAATTGAATAACTAAATTGTACCTGAGCTGAAAAATTCTTATTTTTAATAAATTGTTGGAGTGAATTAACAGCATTTTTAAGCACCAATAAATTATTATTATTGGATTTATGCAGTCGGCGAGCATTATAAACCGTCCAGACCCTCCCAATCTACCTCCTTTTCATTCTCTACGTCATTTTGAGTAATCCGATTATGGCGTAGTGTTATCGTTATGTTATTCCACCTACATCGCAATAATAAAAAAACAAATCTTTAACTCCTGGCAGTGCCATGTTCCATTTGGCCTGAGTAGTCTTTAGATATCTAAACAGACACGGAGTACATATAAAAATCTCATGACAAATAACATGGAGACGTAAAAAAAAAAAAAAAAAAAAAAATAAAAAATAAAATAAATATATATATATATATATATAATAAATAAAGTAAAAGAACCTTAGCCTTAAGGGACTCCTTTGAACCGTGGCTCCAGAAAGTTGCGTCTCTTTGAGAGAAGAATGTTTCCCTTGAGTAAGAATATAAGAAACCGTTTTCTGTCTGCGACTGTTTAACATCGGCAAATTATAGCGTTCTACCGTTAGGGCTTGGAGTTATTTAAAGAAGTTAAAAAATAAAAATTAAACCTCAAAGCCCTCTTTAAATACCGTCTTTTATGCTTGAATAAAATTCTCTGCGCAAGAGAAGTTCAGAGATTTTAACCCTTCTTTAATTTAAAACTTGAGATAAATCCCTCCAGTGGATAGAGCTGTACTCTTCGAGCCCAGGTTGTGGCACAATTATTTATTCTGTTAATATAGTGGTGGAACGACGCTGGAGTATGGAGATCCCCGTGGGGTCCACCAAGCCTAAAGAAAGTGTGTACCTGTAAATGAGGAAAAAGCCAGTGGCTGAATCGTAATCTAGGCCCAATCACCTCCTTGTATACGAATCTCTATAGGGAAGCCTGTGGCTGAGTGGCTAGCGCGCTAGTCTCTCATGCTAAAGTTGTGAGTTCGTATCCCAGTCCCAACGGGGCTTTTATAAGAATGTAATTAAATGGGGATTCACTTACAGACTCTCCCCCGGGTATGTGAGACCCGTCAGCCAAATGGTGGCCACTCACAAAATTAGGCGTAGGGAGTGATGATCCTACACTAGAAAATGCATCCCGAAAAGTGAGTGTAACCTCCCAGGAGATTACACCGCGAGTCCCAGGGCCTACACGGCCTGTCGCACCACGAAAACAAAAATAAAATAAGTGTTGATACTAAGACCCCTGATTGGTTGCAGAGGTTGGTTTATTTTTTATTTTTTTTATGCCTTGGATTTAACTGAACTTTTTCTTCAAAATCTGTGAACCAAGAGTGCCACTTTATACCATTTTAAAATGGGTTAAATTCATTTTTCAGATTTTCTAAAAAGCGTCTATGATGATTTTGATTAAGCTGGCTATGTTTTGTAAACGTAACAACACTATCACGTAATAGTAACATGTAAGTGATGCAATTACCACAACACGTATAAAGTTTGAAGCATGTGGCCACTTGCTTAAACCTTTTATTAAAAAAAAAAAATGAGCATTTAGTGTTGTTAGCACAAATAAAAAATTGCGAAATATAAAAGTTGAACTAGTTTGATAACTGACTAAAAGAGAAAAGAAATACATTTTTTTCTTGCTTAATATTTTTTTAAGCATATACTATGTATCTGGTGAAAAATAAATATTGATATTATATTACTGTCATCTTAACGATATGGTAAAAATCACTGTTATCGTATTATTGTTCATAACTTATTATTATTCTACTTTGATTGTATTGGTTATTATCTTGTTTCTCTTAGGCCCGATGAAGGCCCATCATGTGGCCGAAACGTCGGCACACAACTTCTGAAGCGTGTTAGGGCGCGGTTAGAACGGAAATCCCCAAGCACTGAATTGTGCGCTGATAAAAAAATGAAATGGACTATATCAGATCTGTTCCCATATGAGGGACCCAAGTCAATAAATTTGGGCAGGTAGAATTATTATACAGAAAAAAAAGTATGCTATACATTGACATAAAACATAAAAAATAGGATGAAATAGATGAAATAAATTGATGACAATATATAGAAAACAAATGAACTAAACTAAATACAAAATTTATGTAAAATGAAAATAAGATGACAGTTAAAGGTATGGAAATAAACAAAATTAAGATGATAGTCATAAAGTATGGATGACAGTTATAAAAATAATTAACAATGTAATAGTTGTACAGTATGGAAGTAAATAGAATTGAGATGATAATATTGCAATAAGCATATACAAAAAGAGACTAGGCCGATGAAAAAATGACAAAGGAAAAATATGTGAACAATTAAAATTTTAAATATGAACAATTTTGAAGTGTAAACAAATAGGTCTCGAATTAAATACCGATAAGACGAAATATATGATTAGTAGCAGAAATGGTGGCGATCTTGATGAAATTAATATTTCAGGGCATACTTTTGAACACGTAGAGAAATTCAAGTGTTTAGGTTCTACGATAACAAGAAAAAAATGAAATCCAGGAAGAAATAAAGTCCCGGTTAAAGGTGGGAAATGCGTGTTATTATTCAGTTGCTAAATTACTTAGCTCGCGGCTTCTGTCTAAAAACTTAAAGGTTAGAATTTATAAAACTATTATTCTTCCGACGGTTCTTTACGGAAGTGAAACGTGGCCACTTACTTTGAAGGATGAACAACGGCTTAAGGTATTCGAAAATAAGGTACTGCGTAAAATATTTGGTCCGAAGAGAGATGAGGCCACTGGGAGTTTAGAAGGTAGCACAACGCGGAATCGCGGAGTTTGTACCCTGTGAATATAATTGAGTTGATAGCATCGCGGAGACTCAAATGGGCGCGTAAAGTTGGGCTCGGTGAAGAACGGATTCCGAGAAAGTTGGTATTCGCTGAACCGACTGGCAGGCGTCCGAAAGGTAGGCCGAAGCGTCGATGGGAGGATTGCATTAAGGCTGATCTCGGGGGCTTGGGCTTGACCGGCGAACGTTGGACGAGTCTGTGCAGGCGAAGTTTGGTGGTATCGGCATCGGACCTTCGGGTTCGCTAAGCCTATTGTTATTATTACAATTTTGAAGTGATATATGACGGTAATATATTAAAAACATAGTTAAGAGTATAGGTAATATATAAAAAGAATATAGTCATTAAAAAAGAGAAACAGTATGAATAAAAAATAATTTTAAATTTTAAAATAATGTAATATTAAACTAACAATTATATGTCAGATTTCTAAGCATATAATAACTAGTATGCAATGAAAACAAATTTTCATCTATTTTTATGAGAGTTGTTAGGAATACGTTTATTGAAGAATTTTCCCACTGTAATCAATCGTAAATTGTTTTAATTTTCTTCATTAAGGATATAGCCTTTAGCTGGTTCCCATGAGAACGCAATCGTCTAATTTCCTTCAAAACAACACATTTTAAAATTGTGCAATACATTTATGCGTATTATACGTTTTCATAATTTAGTATCATAATATCTTTACATCAAAAGACAATTTGATGACTAATTTATATTTATATCATATTATTATTAACAATTATTAGAAAAGGGTTCATGATTCAACATTTTTACCATCGACCCGAATATTATCATTATTATTATTATTATTTTTTTTAACAATTATTCTTTTATTCATTATTAATTGTGAAATTATAATATTAAATATTATTTGTGGTAAAATTTATTCTTCTACGTTAACAATCGTTCATTTTTTTTTTTTTTTTTTTTTTTTTTTTTTTTTTTTTTTTTTTTTTTTTAATCTGTAACCATTAATTTAGGAGGATTTAAGATAAGAATAATGCTTAGCGTCTGGTCTCTATTGTGTCAGGAAAAAGAAAAACGCAGCAAATTATAAGATTATTATAGTATTTTCAAATAACTATATTAGGATATAACTGTTTAAATAGCTGTTTAAGGCAATTGAATAATAAAAAAAAAATAATTCACAGGAAAATGGTCTGTTACCACAGCTAATTTCAAAACGCTATGTCTCTAATGTTTCTTAACCTATTTCAATGGTTGTTTTTTAGAAAATACAATGCTCTACCAAAAGCAATAACAACTAATATAGTTATACATTCCTGCATTTAATACTAAATTGACCAAAAATACAATAAATAAAAGTTTTTTTTTTTAGTACAATGTGTAAAAGTTATTACTTTTTTAATTATGCGATTAAGTCTGAATTTTTTTTCTAATAGTACAAAAGAAAAAAAACATTAAAAAAAAAAAAAAAGTTAAAGATGAAATGTACTATTATGTGCGAAGGGTTGTTTTCAATTCAAAAAGGGAATTACTACTAGTCGGACGACGAGATGTATTGCTTCTGTAAAGCTGTAATTAAAAGTTTAAATTTAATTTTTTTAACCCAGGTATATGAATTTATCCTCATGTACCGCTGTTTTTTATCCTAGTCTCTTAAATCTTAAGTTACAAAGCCCTTCTCTTTTTATATAATTTTTTTTTTTTTTTTTTTATGGAGTTTATGATATTTACTGAAGAAAAACCTAGTACATAATTTTGAGACATTACAGTTTAGAGTTTGCATATTGAGTTATTAATAAGAGATACACATAATCCTGACTTTCAGCTGTTAACTGGACAATCTTAAGTATTTTTTTTATCGTTTAGAAATGTGTATGGAATAATTGTGTAAGTAAAATTGTGGACCAGTCCTGGGATATAGATGATTTTTTTCGGTTTTCTTATTCATCAATTGATAATATGAACCATATCCTGTGGTGTTACAGGTGCTAGTAGTAGTATATATGTTCTAAGCCAAAGTTCGAAAGCACAATCACGGTAAATGGCTTTAGGGATTAAAAAATCTTTAGTTATGCGGTCCTTCAGAGGAGACATAAAATAGTGGTATCTAGCCTGTGCGATGTCAGTTATTTATTAAAGATTTCTATTCTAATTAAATATAGATAGGGACACTTAACATCTCCCACTGCAGGATCATCCGATTAGCCTCAGAAGCATAAAGTGCCATTAAATCAACCGTATTTTATGTTTTATGAATATTCCCTGCGAAATATCAAACGAGGTAGGGGTAAGGAGGATTGGTTACTAAATAAACATATTAACGAATTTCTTTATTAAATAAAAAGTTTTTTTTCTATTAATATTATGCTATGAAAATGTTGATCTTTTTTTTTTTTTTTTTTTTTTTTTTTTTTGTTTCCTTACAAACATAAAAATATTTTGAAATCGGTAAACGTATGAAATGTTTTTGTTGCCTTGGACGTCCAAGATGTTTATTTGGCTTTCTGGTAGTTTAGCTGAAAAATAGCAAGGGGTTCCAAGCAATGCCAACCCTATCACAAAAGCGGTATTATATTCAGTCAAAATCACTAAGCAAAGGAACGCACATAGAGAACCTATTTTGTCTGGTATCTTTTAACTATAACCTTCTGAACAATAATCGTTTCATTTTATTTAATGAAACTGAAATTTAATTTAATTTAATTTAGGACTACTATACAGCAACTTTTCTTCAAAATCAGCTAACTAGAGAAGGCACTTTATACCACGCATTTAGCACCTTCTTACGATTTTCTTAAAAATGGCTCAAACGATTTTGATTATACTACCTGTATCGATGTAAAATTTTATACGGTTTAATGTCATGTAGGTTTCTTTCTGATTAAAATAGTCTGACAGGGCTGAAATGCCGGTATTTTCAATTTTCTTCTACTTAAGTACCTTTAATTTTGTAGGTTCTATTAAAATAACTATAGCATTTCCAAGTCAATTGTAACCTTTTCCAAGTCAAATGTAACTTTTTCCAAGTCAAATGTAACCTTTTCCAAGTCAAATGTAACCCTTTCCATTTCAAATGTCACCTTTTCCAAGTCAAATGTCACCTTTTCCATTTCAAATGTTACCTTTTCCAAGTCAAATGTCACCTTTTCCTTCACTTCTAGCCTTAAATATTCCGTTTTATTTATTGAAAAATAATTAGTTTAATTAACATTATGACTTTTTTAATAATTTTGGCATATAATAAATGATATTTTTTTTGGGTCTCTTAGATATTTGATATCAAGTTCTGTTTTTTACTAGCTAATATTTAAAAAAATTAATTATCGTCTATTTAGTTTTAAGATAATTGTTGATTTTGATTTTTTAGATAGGAGGGGTAGTTTTTTGGAATAATTAATGTGTTTTCGGGTATTATAATTAAATTTTTCGAGCTGTATTTTTGATCGCTCGCGTGCATTTTAACTCGCATTAAATTTTAATGTTTTTTATTGATATAGGGATTAATTAATGTGCTTTCGGGTGGTTATTATTACGTTTTTCGAGCTGTATTTTTTATCGCTCATGCGTATTTCAACTCGCATTAAATTTTAATGTTTTTTATTGATATAGGGATTAATTAATGTGCTTTCGGGTGGTTATGATTACGTTTTTCGAGCTGTATTTTTTATCGCTCATGCGTATTTCAACTCGCATTTACTTTTAATGTTTTTTATTGATATAGGGATTAATTATTTTGCTTTCGGGTGGTTATGATTACGTTTTTCGAGCTGTATTTTTTTCGCTCGCGCTTATTTTAACTAAAATTTACTTTTTATGTGTTTTATTGATATAGGGATTAATTAATGTGCTTTCGGGTGGTTATGATTACGTTTTTTGAGCTGTATTTTTTATCGCTCATGCGTATTTCAACTTCTATTTACTTTTAATCTTTTTATTTTTATAGAGATCTATCCTTGTGTTTTCGCGGGGTTATGAAAATGTTTAAAAGCTTTTTTATTATCTCTCGTGCGGATTTCAACTCGCCTTTATTTTTGATATTTTTTTATTGATATTGGGATTGATTGTTTTGTTTTTGGTTCTCATTATAACGTTGCTGGAATATACATCGTTTAGGTTTTTTTTTTTTTTTTTTTTTTTTTTATTATTATTATTTTATTAAAGGATTAGTTGTAGTTCCTTTTCTAGCGTCCTGAGTAATTTTTTCAACTAAATCTTTTGTAAAGGATCCGCTTCCTAACTTGGTCTTACAATTATTTAATAATTTAATTGAGGAATCGTTTATTCTATTTTCGGGTGTTCTGATAACATTATTTGAACCAAATTTGTTATCGCTTTTACTCATTTTAAGTTACTGTTTCTATTTCATAAATATTCGATAGAGGGATCGTTTATAGTGTTTTCGGGAATACTAATAGAGTTTATGACATTTATTTATAGCTAGTGCACATTTTAACTTAAATGAAAAGTGATCTAAAAGAATGCGCATGCGCGATGTAACGTCCAAATCAAAAATGTAATCAGATCCTGCAAAAAAACAATAATTAATTTTTACATCATGTTATAACATAATACCTACGGTTTGTAGAAATTCCCAAGCGCATAAAAGAATAAAGTTCAAAACACGTTATGAGAATCCCCTAAAACAAAAACAAAGAAAGACCACTGCAAATGCAAGTTTAAATGAGAGCAAGCGACAATAAAAACAGCTTAAACAACGTAATCACAAGACCCGAAAAGATAATTACAAACGTCTATAACAATAAAAAATATCAAAAGTAAATGCGAGTTGAAATACGCATGAGCGATAAAAAATACAGCTCGAAAAACCTTATGATAACCACCCGAAAGCAAAATAATTAATCCCTATATAAATAAAAAACATTAAAAGTAAATTCGAGTTAAAATGCGCGGAGCGATAAATAAATAAAACTAAAAAAACATAATTATAGGACCCGAAAACACAATTTTCAACACCTATATCAATATGAAACATAAAAAATAAATTTTAGTTAAAATAAGCGAGAGCGATAAAAAATACAGCTCGAAAAACTTAATCATAAGCACCCGAAAGAACATTAAGTAATCCCTATATCAATAAAAAATAATTAAAAGAGTAAATAATGAGTTGAAATAACGCAACATGATACCCGATAAAAGATAAAACCAGCCTCAAAAAACGTAATCATAACCACCCGAAAAGCACATTAATTAATCCCAATATAATCAATAAAACACATAAAAAAGTAAATTAGTTAAAATAACGCGAGCGAAAAAATACAGCTCGAAAACGTAATCATAAACAGCCGAAAGCAAATAATTAATCTATAATCAATAAAAACATTAAAAGTAAATCGAGTTGAAATACGCATGAGCGATAAAAAATACAGCTCGAAAAACGTAATCAACACCCGAAAGCACATAATAACCCAACAATAAAAACATAAAATTTAATGCGATTAAAATCACGCAGCGATCAAAAAACAGCTAAAAATTTAATTATAATACCCGAAAAACAAAAAAGTAAATTAGTTAAAATAAGCGCGACGAAAAAATACAGCTCGAAAAACGTAATCATAACACCCGAAAGCAAAATAATTAATCCTATATCAATAAAAAACATTAAAAGTAAATGCGAGTTGAAATACGCATGAGCGATAAAAAATACAGCTCGAAAAACGTAATCATAACCACCCGAAAGCACATTAATTAATCCCTATATCAATAAAAAACATTAAAATTTAATGCGAGTTGAAATACGCATGAGCGATAAAAAATACAGCTCGAAAAACGTAATAATAACCACCCGAAAGCACATTAATTAATCCCTATATTAATAAAAAACATTAAAATTTAATGCGAGTTAAAATGCACGCGAGCGATCAAAAATACAGCTCGAAAAATTTAATTATAATACCCGAAAACACATTAATTATTCCAAAAAACTACCCCTCCTATCTAAAAAATCAAAATCAACAATTATCTTAAAACTAAATAGACGATAATTAATTTTTTTAAATATTAGCTAGTAAAAAACAGAACTTGATATCAAATATCTAAGAGACCCAAAAAAAATATCATTTATTATATGCCAAAATTATTAAAAAAGTCATAATGTTAATTAAACTAATTATTTTTCAATAAATAAAACGGAATATTTAAGGCTAGAAGTGAAGGAAAAGGTGACATTTGACTTGGAAAAGGTAACATTTGAAATGGAAAAGGTGACATTTGACTTGGAAAAGGTGACATTTGAAATGGAAAGGGTTACATTTGACTTGGAAAAGGTTACATTTGACTTGGAAAAAGTTACATTTGACTTGGAAAAGGTTACAATTGACTTGGAAATGCTATATATAATCTTTTTAGCACTGATAAATCACCGATTAAACTATGATTAGGACGATTACGATACCCAAATAAATAAAAAAAGAGCAAAAATATTTTTATATACAATTTTTGTGTTTTTGAACATAAATAAAGTAATATAGACGTATAATATACCGTTGGAGAGCTAAAGATTTTTTAAAAAAAATTTGTCTTATTCACAAAATTGTAAGAGTCAATGGAGAGTGATAAAACAAACCGATTGTGGTATATAATAATATAATTGATTATTGAATAATACACATGTTTCTATTGAAACTCAATTGATTAATTAATTCTTTAGCAATTTATTTTAATCTTAAATTGATTTTAATAAGGGAGGTATGTGAAAGTCGTGTGTTACGCGCAGCAGATGTTTTTTTTCAAATAATGCAAAAAAACAAACAACATTTTACTATTATTACTTTTGACAAAAATATAGAAGATATGGATATTTTTAAGAGGATATGTTTTAGCTCTCAAACGGCGTCGAGAGGAAAAAAAAAATGCAAAGAACGAAATCGTTTTAAAAGTTAATTTCCTGCCCGAGTCCGTCAATTTGAGTATTCCATCCCTATCCATTCCTCAGGAAGACGCACTTGGTTCATTTTCCCACTTAATCTTTTATCTGCGAGCTGCGAGTATGGGCGGACGTCGAATTTGTTTTGGTAAACTACAATATCTATAACATTTTGCAAAAATCATTTTTAGCCAACAGAAAAAAAAGTGATTTTTTTCCAGAAAGGTGTAATTTTTCAGCAGTTTTTTGGGAACATATCGTGAACCAATGACGTATTGGATCAATAAATGCCCCATTAGGTAGAATTTTATTTCCTCTCAGAATCCATCATGAGATATAATTAATGGATTTATTAATGTGGCATTTCAGGTTGACCATGGATATTTGTGTAAAAACTTGTTTTCCAAGATCGACCTACCTGAAGTATCATCTATTTAAACTGAATTTTAAGATTACTAATGGTTTGTTTATTTATTTAACGTCACTTGCTACATTGGCTAATCGGTCGGTGCTACATAAGGAGTCCTAAATTTTGCCTATGCTGGTTTAATTAGGATAAAGATCTTTAACGAGCACCTGACATCGCACAGGCTAGGGATCACCTTTTTACGTCGCCTTCGAAGGACGGTATAATTAAGGATTTCTCTCTACCATTTAATAATCCTAGGACCATCTCCGGTTTCGAACCGGTGATCTTGGACATAAAAGGCTCTTATGCTTGTCACTATGCTACAGGTGACCCCTTACTAATAGTTTTTAATTATTTTTACATGGTAATGACTATATTTAAAAATAAATCATAACAATTAAGGGGCATAGCGAACCAGAAGGTTTCCGATTTAGAACCAATGCCACAAAATGTTGCCTACGTCCGATGACGCCTAACCCCAAGCCTCCGAGATGAGACTCATCACAAGACTCCCACCTACGCCTCGGCCTACCAGCCGGCTCAGGGCATACTATTTAGGAATTCATTCTTCACTGAGCCTTACGACTTTGCACGCACATTTGAGTCACCGCGATGCTATCAACTCATGTTTCAAGCTCCGTAATCCCGCGCTGTGTATCCTTCTCCATTTCCCAAAGGCCTCATCCCTCTTAGAATAAATACTTTACGTAGTATCTTATTCTCGAAAACCTTAAGTGAGCGTCCAAGTTTCACATCTGTAGAGATTCAGCGGAGTAATATTAGTTTTATAAATTATATTATTTGAGTTTCTTTTCAGAGGCCTAAAGCTAGACAATTTTTCAAGATAATTATAACAGGCGTTTCCCGTCTTTAACCCTCTCCCTTCATATCCTCCAGGGCTTCGTTTTTTTCTGGCTATTACAGAACCTAAATATTTCACCAATCACCATATGAACACCAATAAAGACAAATAGCAGTGAGCTATGAAATAAAATGATGGGTGATGTATGAAAAATCATTTATATAATGAGAAAAATAAGGTAATTAATGTTAGTGAGTATTAAATTAATTATGACAGATTGCTGAAGATAATTTTTCAAAGACAAATATTTAAATAATGTAATTTTATTCACTAATGAAAGTTTTAAAAAAAATGTTTCAGTCTTGAAGATGGGGAAACAGCCCCGAAACGTCGACAAATATGAAAAGCTTATGAAATAAAGTGATTAAGTGACAAATGGAAGTCAATGTCAAGCTCTTTTAAGTGTCTAAATATTTCAGTTTGAAGTGGTGTTTAAAAACTTTACGTGTTCAATCGTAAATTCTGATTTATCAATACCACCAAGATCGGTGGGGAAAAATAACGATTTAGTGGCCAAAACTTCTATAACTCTTTAATTAAAATAAATTAGAAAATCTTTTTTGTTTATGAATATGGGATGTTCTTTATTAGTCAGTGTCAATTACTCTTGTTGATTTTTTTAATATTTTTAGTTATTTTTTAAAGTACTTGACCAAATTATTCAATATGGTTGAATCAATCAAAGTTTAATTTGCCTCTTGTTAAACCTTATGTAGTTTAGAAATTTTGAAATATCTGTAAAAATATTAAACGAAAATTGTTCGTATATTTCCTTCAAAAAGTGATAGTAAAAATTGTTTTGGAAACATTAGGTTTTGGTTTTTCTTTAATTTTATAGAGGATTAACGCTATGATACTATATGATCGGCCAAATGCGATCGATCAGTGTTAGATCTATTTAAAGATTTTACGCCATATTTTTAATTATTAATTTAGACAAAATCCTAAAATATGCCTTATATTTTATAAATTGTCTCTTATTTGTTGCATTGAAATTGAAAAAAAAAAAAAAAATATATATATATATTATATATATATATATATATATATATATATATATATATATATATTCATAAGATAAGTATTGATTATTTTGTTAAGTCGTTTTTTTGCATATAAGCAATAATTGCTTATACATTCTGTATACGTAGCAAATTATTAAATAAGGCAATTATAAACGCGGAAACCTCCATGGAAACCGATAATATGCATAAATTGATCAAATACAAAAATAAATGTATTAAATCAGTAAATTTGAAAAAAAAATTAAAAACATAAAAAATGTAGGGAGAGTCAATTATGTCTCATTCACTAACAAAGGACATCCCATACTCATAAATGAAAAAATATTTTTTAATTACATCAAGAGTGACATAATATAGGCCACTAAATCATGAGTTATAACACTGTGCGTTGAAAAATCTAATTAGCGCATGGGTTAAAGTTGGATTCATTTTGCAGGAACTGTAATTCTCTATAGATTATTAATCCTCTAAAAAATTCCCTTCTCTTAAAATTTGAGAGCTTACGTTTCAAGATACGCAAAACCCAAAAAATGAATAAAAAAATCCGTTTGTCCGGGTATGCCGTCCGCGGATTCACTTTTTATTGAAGTGAATCCAGCTATGATCCTAATACGTAGTCTTTGTTATTAGCCGATCAGTTTAAAAAGGCGGCGATTAGTTTTAAAACGTCATCTAATTCAATAACTCAGTTATTTTTTGAGGGGAGAGAAAAGATTTATTAAAGTTTTTTTTTAACCAAAAAAGCGTGAAAAATCATTAAAAAAAAAAAAATTATATGGTCAGTACGCAGCTTATAAGAGATGTGTTTATATCGGTTATTATTGATGATAGAAAAAAAGGGTAACAATGTTCTGGAATGAAATAAATTAAATTCGTTTGGCCAAATTAATAAATAAATACCAACATTCATTTTTCTGTTAGTGCTTTTCGACAGAGAATTAATTTATCTTAAATAGATCAAGTGTTACAGAATTTTGGACACTAAATCGGGATTTTCCCTAAACGTTTAACAAATTTTCATTCAAATAATGCTAGTTTTATCCTTTTGTTTCCTATAATTTCGGACAGATAAAGTGAGAAAAGAAAGGCATGAGCATTTGATGGAACTGATGTGACTCTATGATGGCTGGCCCCGATAAGGGCAATGAAGAGCATTCTCTCCATTAAGCCTAGGACAAGCCTATTATTGAAGGGCTTCCACATTTCCAGCCCTTATCAAACTCTTCCCTCCCTCTCCTTTCTGTATACCTTACCACCTTTCATACCAATTCGTCACGCCTAATACTCTTAAAAAGTGTTAAATAACTAAAAATCAATATAAATAGATATATTTATATTGCCATTAAACCCTTTGAGCTCCTAGTCTTTTTTTTTTATCGAGCGAACTACCAACTGGAGAGGGGCTAGCAGTTCTCGCTTATTTTATAAGTGTTTTACAGTTAATAACAACTTTTATTGAGTGATATTAAAATCTGTTTAATTTGGGCATTAATATTACTGATCAACTAAACCATTCATACAATATTTACTCAGCAATAAAATAATAATACCATAAGGAATTAATGAAATGTATTCAAAGTCTTGAAATCACTCATACCTATCCACTCCAATATAGGATTTAGAACTCCAATATACATGTTTACTAGAGGTCTCGGGGCCACTGCCGTTTTAACCTTCTAGGGGGTTGGTAAGAGTGTGTGGGGCTGGATAGGGATTGAGCGAGAGGACTGGGGTGATGAATAAGGTTATGATGGAAATTGGAGAATGTTGATGGAATAAGGTCTAGAATAAATTGAATATTTAAGTCGTGGTGTAAGGTATGGTTTGTGACATAACAAGGAGCTTTAACTTTAAATTGTTCGAAGGACTTTGGATTGAATGGGTTTGATTTTAGAAAATTTGTCTGTCCCCACAGTTCAAGACCATACAGACAGCTTTCAGTACTATCTTGTAATAAAGCACTTTGTTTTCGATAAAAAGTGGAGATTATTTGTTTAACAGTATATATAGTTGGCCAATCGTCGGTTGAGTTCTTGTCGTTTAAGTCTAGTATACGGGTTCCAAGTCAGTCTTTTCTTTTACAGTTAGCTTAAAATTATTCAGACACAATTAAACACATATAGCTTGGATACTTAATCTATCATCAGATTACTTTGATCTCTAGCATATGATAAGGAAATTAAATACACTATAATCTGAGTGGGATTTAGAAATCAGCAAAGAAAAAAGACAGTAAATGACCCACACTTCTCGCTCTGCTATTTGTGTGGAAGTTCCAAGAAGTTCAACTTCTCCCCAAAACAAATTCCATCCATACCCGATAAGGCCCAGAAAAGCCCCTTGTATGCATCACATGTCATATGTCCGGAAGAATGATTAAAAATGCAGAGGTGTTTCGACTTTAGCCCACAATTAACATACAAGGAGTGGTCCAAGTTGTATGCCAAAACTGCGCGAAGAATCAGGTAAACTAAACATCTTGCAGGATTTTGTTTATTCACTTTTTTCCATTTTTTAAACATATTTATATCAATTATACGTTCATTTTTCGATTCTAATTAGATTCATAATTATCCAATTTTGTATTTAAGTGTTTTTATCTTCGAAATGAATTATGACCATTCATCCGAAATATTTATATAAATTCCATTTTTTTCAAGATTTTTTTATATTAATAATCTAACCCTCTAAATATCACAATGAAGCTTTAAATAAATTACTTAAAATTAATTAAAGTGAAAAATTGTGTATATTTTTATATTTTAATGATTTAGGTACTAATTACAAAAAATGAAGGTTTTTTCACCTCCATACGTAAAGGTTAAGAGGCTCTTGCACTGTTTAAACACGAAGAAGCGACGAGAATTCTCCGGACTAACGATCTCCGGGTCTCGGTTATAGCAGGATTATTATTTATTGGTTTTCTACTGGAAGCTACCCTATTGGGTACGGAAACTGAGCTTGTATAAAGTGGGTACCCGAAAACTGGTGGAGAAACTTAGTGGCCGAGCGTGATCTCGGCCAAATCACCTACTTGCTGAGCCCTCGTACCAGAAACAGTTGGAACCACTGCTCAACTCAGAACCCTTAACGGGTTGTATCTGTTAAGGTGTTATATTATTTTTAAATATTTATTTTAAAGAAATTGGCAACTGTATTATATAATAAAAAACATTAAGTAAATGTGTTAATTGATCATATGGGCTTGGTACAGGGATATGAAGAAATTACTCAGTGGTAGCATTTCAGTGTTTATTTAAAGCAGTAAGTCAGGAAGCCGGAGAGCCCGTGGCTGAGTGGTTTGCGCGCTAGTTGTGAGTTCCAATCCCGGTCCCAGGAGGACTTTTTTCAAGCATACAAATAAGTGGGGATTCACTCACAATCTTTCCCGGGTATGTGGGTCCCGTCAGCTAATTGATAGCCACTCACAAAAATAGGGGTAGGGAGTGATGACCCTACCCTATAAAATGTCATCGAGTATTGCGGTGTGGAATATAAACCATACCGCGCGGCCAAGGGCCTCCAAGCCTGTCGCGCCAACCGAAAAAAAAGTCCGGAAGCCAATATATAATTATGAAAATGTGGTATTAAATAAAAGCTAAATGAAAATATTAAGAGATTAGAGTTAAAGTTATCCAAATTAGCTATATAATAGCATATATAAACAGGAATTTATATATTGAACTAATATAATAAAATAAAAATAACGAAATTAGAAAGTGGGATGACGGTTTTGCAGTAATATTATTCCATCATTATTATTTCTTAAATATTCTGAAATACTAATAGTTTTTACCGAGCCTACAAATTGTTTTGGTCCTGTCCCTATAGATCGTTATAGATTTAATTATACCTAGTCGTATTAAATGCAGTTTATATCAGCTCCATACTGATTCATTTCTCAGCCACGTATCTTCGCTTTCGACTAGAGAAAAGATTGATGTGGAACCCACATGCAAAGCTCAAAAGAAAAGAACTTAAAAGACGATTCGGCCAGTTACACGTAGTGCAGGTAACCTCTACTTTCGGCCAGTTACACTGTATGCAGGTAACCTCTACTTTCGGCCAGTTACCGTAGTGCAGGTAACCTCTACTTTCGGCCAGTTCACGTAGCAGGTACCTCTACTTTCGGCCAGTTACACGTACTGCAGGTAACCTCTACTTCGGGCTTACGATGCAGGACCTCTACTTTCGGCAGTTACACGTACGCAGGTAACCTCTACTTTCGGCCAGTTACACGTACTGCAGGTAACCTCTCTTTCGGCCAGTTACGTCAGGTAACCTCTACTTTCGGCCAGTTACCGAGGTAACCACTTTCGGCCTTACACTCTGCAGGTAACCCTACTTCGGCCATTTACGCTCAGTAACCTCTACTTCACTTTCGAGCCGGTAACTCCTTTCGGCACTTACGTTCGGCAGTTAACCTACTGCAGGTACCTACTTCGGTATACTACTTTCAGGTTACCTACTTTCGGTAACTACTCGCCAGTACACCTTACTTGGCAGTACACGTTTCTGCAGGACTTACTTCGGCAGTTAACCTATTCGGCCTTACTCGCCGGTACCTCTACTTTGGGTTACCATCTGGAACCTCACTTCGGCCAGTTACACGTTAGGCAGGTAACCCTACTTTCGGGTTACACTTACTTGCAGGTAACCCTATTTCGGGTACCTACTGCAGGTAACCTCTACTTGGACAGTTACTGTCGGACTATCACTTCGCAGGTAACTTACTTTCGGCCAGTTACCTACTGAGGAACTCTACTTTCGGCCAGTTACACGTACTGCAGGTAACCTTACTTTCGGCCAGTTACAGTTCAGGTAACCTCTATTTCGGCAGTTACCTATCGGACTACTCGGCAGTTCATGCAGTACTATGCAGTACCTCTGCAGTAACTTGCGTACCTACTGAATACTGCAGTAACTACTCGATCACTTCGGTACTTGCAGTAACTTATGCAGTACTTGCAGTACACTGGCAGTACCTACTGCAGTACCCTATCCTCTACATACCTTACTTTCGGCCAGTTAACTATGCAGTACCTTACTTTCGCCAGTTACAGTACTGAGGTACCTTACTTTCGCAGTACACGTATGCAGGTAACCTTACTTTCGGCCGTATTGCAGGTACCTTACTTTCGGCCAGTTACACGTACTGCAGGTACTCTACTTTCGGCCAGTTACACGTACTGCAGGTAACCTTACTTCGGCCAGTACAGTATGCAGGTAACCTCTACTTTCGGCAGTTACACGTAGCAGGTAACTTACTTTCGGCCAGTACCGTCTGCAGTAACCTCTATTGGCAGTTACCTATCGGACTCACTTCGGCAGTTAACTATGCGTACCTACTTCGGCCTTACTATGCAGGTAATCACCTTACTTTCGGCAGTTACACGTACTGCAGGTACCTCTACTTTCGGCCAGTTACCTATGGGACCTACTTCGGCATTCACTGAGGTAACCTCTACTTTCGGCCGTTCACGTATGCAGGTAACCTCTACTTTCGGCCGTTAACGATGCAGGTAACTCTACTTCGCAGTTACACGTACTGCAGGTAACCTCTACTTTCGGCCAGTACCGTATGCAGGTAACCTTACTTCGGCCGTTACACGTATGCGGTAACCTTACTTTCGGCCAGTTACACGTATGCAGGTAACCTTACTTTCGGCCGTACACTATGCAGGTAACCTCTACTTTCGGCCAGTACACGTATGCAGGTACCTCTACTTTCGGCCTTACACGTACTGCAGGTACCTCTACTTTCGGCCAGTTACACGTATGCAGTACCTATTCGGCCATTACAGTACGCAGGTAACCTCTACTTTCGCCTTACACGTACTGCAGGTAACTCTACTTTCGCAGTCACGTATGCAGGTACCTACTTCGGCCAGTTACACTATCAGGTAACCTCTACTTTCGGCTAACGTACTGCAGGTAACCTCTACTTTCGGCCAGTTACACGTACTGCAGGTAACCTCTACTTTCGGCAGTTACACGTACTGCAGGTAACTCTACTTTCGGCCAGTTACACGTATGCAGGTAACCTCTACTTTCGGCAGTTCACACTGAGGTACTTACTTCGCCATTACACGTACTGCAGGTAACCTCTACTTTCGGCCAGTTACACGTATGCAGGTAACCTCTACTTTCGCCGTTAACGATGCAGGTAACCTCTACTTTGCCGTTACACGTACTCAGTACCTCACTTTCGGCAGTTACACGTACGCAGGTAACCTCTACTTTCGGCCATTACACGTATGCAGGTATCTACTTTCGGCAGTTACACGTATGCAGAACCTCTACTCGCCATACGCCAGTTACAGTATGCAGGTACCTACTTTCGGCATTAACTACTCAGAACCTCTACTTTCGGCCAGTACACGTATGCAGGTAACCCTACTTCGCCAGTTACATCTGTCCTTACTTCCATTAAGACCATCTACTTTCGGCCAGTTACACGTACTGCAGGTACTCTATTTCGCAGTACACGTATGCAGGTAACCTCTATTTCGGCCATTACACTACTGCAGGTAACCTCTATTTCGGCCATTCCTACGCAGGTAACCCTACTTTCGGCCATTAACTACTGGGCAGTCCTTTTGCGTTAACGGCAGTAACCTCTACTTTCGCCAGTTACACGACGCAGGTACCTCTACTTTCGGCCATTACACGTATGCAGTACCTCTACTTCGCCAGTTACACGTGCAGGTAACCTCTACTTTCGCCAGTTACCGTAGTGCAGTAACCTCTACTTTCGCCAGTACACGTTTCAGGTACCTCTACTTTCGCCAGTTACACTATGCAGGTAACCTCTACTTTCGGCCAGTTACACGTATGCAGGTAACCTTACTTTCGGCCAGTTACACGTATGCAGGTAACCTCTACTTTCGGCCAGTTACACGTACTGCAGGTAACCTCTACTTCGGCCAGTTACACGTACTGCAGGTAACCTCTACTTTCGGCCAGTTACACGTATGCAGGTAACCTCTACTTTCGCCAGTTACACGTACTGCAGTAACCTCTACTTTCGGCCAGTTACCGTACTGCAGGTAACCTCTACTTTCGGCCAGTTACACGTACTGCAGGTAACCTCTACTTTCGGCCGTTACACGTACTGCAGGTACCTCTACTTTCGGCCAGTTACACGTACTGCAGGTAACCTCTACTTTCGCCAGTTACACTACTGCAGGTAACCTCTACTTTCGGCCAGTTACACGTACTGCAGGTACCTCTACTTTCGGCCAGTTACACGTACTGCAGTAACCTCTACTTTCGGCCAGTTACACGTATGCAGGTAACCTCTACTTTCGGCCAGTTACACGTACTGCAGGTAACCTCTACTTTCGCCAGTTACACGTATGCAGGTAACCTCTACTTCGGCCAGTTACACTACTGCAGGTAACCTCTACTTTCGGCCAGTTACACGTATGCAGGTAACTCTACTTTCGGCCAGTTACACGTACTGCAGGTAACCTCTACTTTCGGCCAGTTACACGTACGTGCAGGTAACCTCTACTTTCGGCCAGTTACACGTACTGCAGGTAACCTCTACTTTCGGCCAGTTACACGTACTGCAGGTAACCTCTACTTTCGGCCAGTTACACGTACTGCAGGTAACCTCTACTTTCGGCCAGTTACACGTACTGCAGGTAACCTCTACTTTCGGCCAGTTACACGTACTGCAGGTAACCTCTACTTTCGGCCAGTTACACGTACTGCAGGTAACCTCTACTTTCGGCCAGTTACACGTACTGCAGGTAACCTCTACTTTCGGCCAGTTACACGTACTGCAGGTAACCTCTACTTTCGGCCAGTTACACGTACTGCAGGTAACCTCTACTTTCGGCCAGTTACACGTACTGCAGGTAACCTCTACTTTCGGCCAGTTACACGTACTGCAGGTAACCTCTACTTTCGGCCAGTTACACGTACTGCAGGTAACCTCTACTTTCGGCCAGTTACACGTACTGCAGGTAACCTCTACTTTCGGCCAGTTACACGTATGCAGGTAACCTCTACTTTCGGCCAGTTACACGTACTGCAGGTAACCTCTACTTTCGGCCAGTTACACGTACTGCAGGTAACCTCTACTTTCGGCCAGTTACACGTACTGCAGGTAACCTCTACTTTCGGCCAGTTACACGTACTGCAGGTAACCTCTACTTTCGGCCAGTTACACGTACTGCAGGTAACCTCTACTTTCGGCCAGTTACACGTACTGCAGGTAACCTCTACTTTCGGCCAGTTACACGTACTGCAGGTAACCTCTACTTTCGGCCAGTTACACGTACTGCAGGTAACCTCTACTTTCGGCCAGTTACACGTACTGCAGGTAACCTCTACTTTCGGCCAGTTACACGTACTGCAGGTAACCTCTACTTTCGGCCAGTTACACGTACTGCAGGTAACCTCTACTTTCGGCCAGTTACACGTACTGCAGGTAACCTCTACTTTCGGCCAGTTACACGTACTGCAGGTAACCTCTACTTTCGGCCAGTTACACGTAGTGCAGGTAACCTCTACTTTCGGCCAGTTACACGTACTGCAGGTAACCTCTACTTTCGGCCAGTTACACGTACTGCAGGTAATCTCTACTTTCGGCTAACGAAAAATTACTAATCTACAAGACAATACCGAAACCTTTCTGGACCTACGGGCATGAATTGTATGGATAACAGCTAAGCTTTTCCAACATCAAACGCATCCAGTCCTTTCAATTCAAAGTTAATGAAATGCTCCTTATTCTCCACTATACCTTACATCGCGATCTTATTCCATTTATTTTAGGGCTGATACCATCCTAATTTTAACAATTTCACCAGGACCTTATCTATTTACCCATGCAACTCTCTTCGAAGGTTGAACGCCGGTGTCTTCGAGACAATTTGTAAATATTCATAATAGAGTCCTGACACTGAGCAGATTCTCGTCTTCTCGTTTGTGGCTGTAGCGGCCACTCAGCTTTAACTATCTCAAACTAGACGGAGAGGCGCTGGGATTCCCCGGGTTCTTCTTTATAGATTTTTTTTTATGATATATAAATATTTATTATATCAATATATTCTACACCACGGAAGATCTCATATAATTATTAAGGTAGATTTCGGGACATGACGTTTCGGGATATTCTCCCATCTTCAGAAGTCTACAAAGTAAATTAAGCGATTACCATTACATTAAAAAATACTAAACTGAAGTGAATGGTTTAAATTTTTTTTATAAATTAGGTGTCTATTGATAACAAAATTTAAAACTATTAAATAACAAATTTAAAATCAGAAGGAGGCATTAAAAGCAAAAATTAACACTGTTACATTGTTACTTACATAGTACTTAGTTAAATAAATATTATAAAATTACCTTGTTTTATATTCAGAACTCCCAGCATTTTCACTAATACACACATTCAACTAGGTAAATTATTAAAAATGAAGTAAATATTTAAAAACACCAGATCTGAGCAAGAGTATTGCTCAGATCTTTGTCCTCAACTGGATTAAGGATTAGACCAATTTTTAACTTGTATATGGTTATTGTTATTTTATATTGTGAAATTCTTTAAAATATTTATTATTAATTATTTTATTATATTTTTAATTTTTTAATTAAATCAGAATAGTGGCAACTTAAATGTCTTGAGTCAGTTTTAAAATTCACGGTGTTATCTATATTTTTATTGATATATATAGCCTCTATGGTTTTTTCTATTTTGTTTATTTTTGACTATTTCCTAAATTTGTGGTCTATTGATATCAAACTTATGTTTCAAATGTATGCTATGTTGTGATAAAGCAGTTGTATTTATATTTTTACTGTTGTTACAATTACTTTTGTGATGTTTAGTTCTAGTACTAACTTTTTTGGACGTTTCCCCTATGTAACATTTTTCTAAGTTCAGACAATTTATTTTGTATACAAAATTTAATTTTTCCTCATTAAATATAGGGTCTTTCGTAAAATATTTATTTTACTTTTTCTTTTTTTTAAAATGTAATTCTACCCTACTTCTGGTTTTTTTGAAAATATTTTATGAATGTCATTCAATAGCGATATTACCATTGTTCATATTAAAAGAAATTATAATATATCTCAATCAATATTGTTTTTTACTTTTACCTAGTCGTATATGAAAATAAAAATTTCCATAAATCGTTGAATCCGAATATTTTATCGATTTAACAACCCCTCCCCCCCTCTGCTATAAGAGTTGGCGACTGGAACGAAAAAAACGTATAACCTTCTACATTCTCAATTACCTTACAACCTTAATAATTAGAATCAATTTATCCCATTTAGAGGAACATCTATCCACCTTAGAGGCGAGAAAACAGCGGTGGTAAGGTGCGGTTGTAAGTTGCGGTGGTAAGTTACCATCCAATCTCTTGCAATGAGGCTAATCCTTTAATGAAGTTTATGTATTGTTGCGGTTGACCCAGGCGACGAAGAATTTCCCCTTCCTTCCTAGTAACTCACCAATTAGCGGATAAATCAGGGCTTTGGATGGAAACGAATCGATTTTACGTGAGCGTCCTTCAGGCATAACTATCTCTGTGTGGGTAGCCTTTCATATGATCACTCTCGTATTTTTATTATTTTTTTTTGCCATAGGAGTGTTGTGGAATCGCTTATGTAAATCACTATCAGCTGTCATGTCTATCAAAGAGAGCAATACAAAAATATTGGTATACTCCTATGATCATACTCAAGTAAAATAAAGGAACTAGCAATAAAAAATAAATAAATTCTTTATTATCTTGGGACATGTCCCTTTAAAATAAAATTAATAAAATATATAAAGTGTGCTTTAGATTCTTAGTGTAATTATATAAATATAAACAAATTAACTGAAACTGATAGAGAACAGACTTATGCAAAAAAGTAGAAAATAAAATTAAATAAAGTCTTGAGATTATATACAATTATGTTATGACTGGTTGGAGTGGGAGGTGAAAGTGGGAGTGACGGATAAAAAGAGGAATAGACTTCCATAAGGTTGAGGATCTGATAAGAAACGATCCGTCGAAATGTGCAGAACGGTGGACCGTAGTGTATAAATCTGAAGGTTTAGTGATCCCCTATAACGGGGATGGACAGGGGATATGAATTGTAGAAGTCGAAAATGTAGGATCAACGGCGGAATTAGATTACTTGGTAAAGTTCAAAACAATCTATTTCAAAATCGATAGTATTAAAGAAAAATGGTAATAAAGATAATAATAGGCTTACCGAACCCCAAGGTTCGATGCCGATACCACCAAACTTCGCTTGCACCGATATCAGCCTTAATGCTATTCTCCCATCGACGCTTCGGCCTACGTTTCGGACGCCTACCAGTCGGTTCAGCGAATAACAACTTTCTCGGAATCCGTTCCTCACCGAGCCCAACAACTTTACGCACCCATTTGAGTCTCCGCAATGCTATCAACTCAATATTCACAGGGTACAAACTCCGAAATTCCGCGTTGTGCAACCTTCTAAACTCCCTAGTGGCCTTATATCTCTTTGGACTAAATATTTTACGCAGTGCTTTATTTCTTCCTGGATTTCATTTTTTCTTGTTATAATTGAACCTAAATACTTGAATTTCTCTACGTGTTCAAACGTATGCCCTGATATATTAATATCATCAAGATCGCCACCATTCCTGCTACTAATCATATATTTCTTCTTATCGGTATTTGATTCGAGACCTATTTGTTTACCGGTTTTTATCAACACACTTGTATTTAGTTGTATGGTTTCCGTGTCTTCACCTAGGAGTACTAAATCATAGGCATACCCCAAAACCGGAATCTTATCACCCATATTTAAACATTTCTCGGTACACGTCCCTTTTTCTATGACATTCTAAAGCTATATTAAATATAACAGGTGAAAGGGAGTCACCCTGTTTCAAACTCGATTGCACTTCAAATTTTTCGGAGTAATTATGAGTAATTCTAACTTTATGGAATGTTTTTGCAACAAACACATCTCTACTAGGTTTACTAACTTTCTAGGTATTTCCTGTCCAATCATGATGTTATATAGCTTCTGACGGTCTATTGGATCATAAGCCTTTTTAAAATCGATATAAAGTTGATGGACTACACCCTTGTATTCCAGCTTCTTCTCTAATATTTGACGTAAGGAAAATATTTGATCAATAGTCGAGCGATTCCGCCTAAAACCTCATTGGTAGTCTCCGGTAATTTCCTCAGCGTATTCCCTGATGCGACTATTTTGTATTGACGAGAATATTTTATAGCATACTGGGAGAAGAGAGATCCCACGATAGTGATTGATGTTGATTCATTCTTCGGTCATTTTTTCATTTTCTCAGATCTTTTTAACTAAAACATGTAATTTGGAAACGCCTGCTTCTCCACACGCCTTGATTAATTCACTCGTGATATTATCATTTCCTGCAGCCTTATAACGTTTTAATTTTCCTATCGCCATTTCGACTTCCTCTTTATTCGGTGGGTATATCCATGGTTCAGCGTTCTGATATTCAGAGTGAGGAGATTGATTATTATTTTCCGTATTAAGAATGCCGTAAAAGTGTTGTTTAAATTTATTTAATATCTCAGTCAGATCCGCAATTATATTGTTATTCGCACCTTTAACCCCATTCAATAGAGGTTCAAATCTTTTACGCGATTTGTTAATACCTTTGTACATCTCTCTTACGTTATTTTTGCTTCTGTGTTTTTCTATTTCTATTATTTTGCATTTATGATACTCTCTTTTCTTATTTTTTAAGAATTTTCAAGTTTCATTTTTTACTAACCGGAAATAAGCCACATTATTATCGCTTGGATTATTTAAGGAATTCGGTTTAGCGGTTTTTCTTTTTTCACACATATTTTGACAATCCCAGTCGAACCAAGGTTTGTTCTTTTTATTTTTGATTTTCCCAAGACTTATGTATTTAGGATACTGAGAGCAGTAAATTTATTATTGGATAATTTTATGATCAATTAAGTAAATATTAATAAGCGTTGCATGCTACCTATTGGGACTGGTGAACACGACACCCTTGGAAAAGAACTCCAATGGTTTCAAAAAATTAAGTAGATAAATACCTTAAATATATTAATTTTTTTTTTTTTTAGTAATAACAATTTTTATTGAGAAAATTTTACAATCTGTCCCAATTTGGACATTAATAGTATTGCTGAATGATATCAAACATACTACATTCATACAATATTTACACAACATAAAATTACAATAAAATATATACACAATAATGAATCAATACAAAAGTCAATAATTCACTTATATATGAGTGTGTGTATGTGTATATAGGTAACACATACACACACTCATACATACATCACATTGAGTGGAGAATCTAGCCAGTGCTAAAACTCCAATATATTTACAAAAGGTCGCGGGGCCACTGCCGTTTCAACCTTCTAGGTGGGTTGTATGGATGAGTGGAGCTGGATAGGGATTGAGCTAAAGGATTAGGATGATGAATGAGGTTCTGGTGGAATTTGGAAAATTTGGATGGAATTAGGTCTGAAATAAATGGAACATTAAGGTCGTGGTGCAAGGTATAATTGGAGACATAATAAGGAGCATTTACTATTGTACGGAGGACTTTAGATTGAAAGGATTGAATGCGTTTGATGTTAGAACGTTTAGCTGTCCCCCACAGTTCAAGTCCGTAGGTCCAGATGGGCTTCAGTATTGTCTTGTAGATTAATAATTTGTTTTCAACTGTAAGTTCAGATTTTCTGTTGAGTAGTCGGTATAACTGTCCGAATCGTCGGTTGAGTTCTTGTCTTTTAAGTCTTGTATGTGGGTTCCAAGTCAATCTTTTGTCTAACAGTAAGCCAAGATACCGGACTGTATCTGAGAGAGGAATCGGTAATGAGTTGAAATAAACTGGCGGACAGGATTTTCGTCTAAGAGTAAAGGTTATGTGTTTACATTTAGCTTCGTTCACCGTTACACGCCAGTTATTACACCAGTGTTCGATAAGGAAAAGGTGTCTCTGAAGGTTTAAGGATGCTGTTTCAGGATTGGAACTGGATGATAGGATGGCGGTGTCGTCTGCAAAAGTTGCCAGAAAGGTATCAGGATGCGTAGGAATATCAGCAGTGTAAAGGATGTAGAGGATGGGTCCCAAGACGCTGCCTTGAGGAACACCGGCCTCAACGGGATAAAGGTTAGAAAATTCTTCACCACAGCGAACTCGGAAGGAACGGTTCGAGAGATAGGATCGGAGAATGAGGTATAGGGACTGGGGTAAATGGGTTTTCAGCTTGAAGAGTAATCCAGTGTGCCATACCCGGTCAAAAGCTTGCGCAATGTCCAGAAACGCACCAGAACAATACTCTTTGCATTCAAGAGCTGAGGAAATATGGTCTACAACTCGGAGCCCCTGTTGAACTGTGGAATGCTGAGGACGGAATCCAAACTGATGGGAAGGAAGATTTTGAGATTCTAATATGGGTAGGATACGTTTTAGAAGAAGCCTTTCGAAGATTTTTGAGAGGATGGGGAGTAGACTAATAGGCCTGTAGGATGAAGTGTTGTTGGAAGGTTTACCTGGTTTTAAAAAAAGGATGATGGTGGAATGTTTCCATAACAGTGGAAAATAGGTGGTGCGGAGGATGCAGTTGTAAATATAAGTAAGGAATATAATAGCTTTCTGCGGAAGTTGTCGGAGGATCTGGGGAGTAAGGAGATCGTGTCCAGGAGATTTACGGAGAGTCAGTTTTTAGAGAAGATATTTGACCTCAGAGGGATTAATAGCTTTAGGAGGTAGGGAAAGTGGAATCGGTGACATAAGAAAGTCTTGCACTTTTGCGGTGTGATTGATTTGGGATTCCGGGTGAGGAGTGAATACTTTGGAGAGGTGTGTGGCGAATTCCTCAGCTTTATCTTCATCAGACGCAGCCCAGGAGTCATCACCACGTCGGAGAGGATGGGAAACATGATGGTATTTTAGGATTTTTTTCGTGACATTCCACAGGGAATTATCACGAGCTGATAGAGAGGAGAGGTAGCAATTAAAGGACTGGGAACGGAAGTTCGCCAACTCCCTCTTCAATTGTCTACAATAGAAGTTATAGGAGCGACGATCTGTTGGGTGTCGGGTGCGCTGCCATAATGATCTTGCTCGGCGTTTGGTGTGGATAAGGTCTATAATAGTTTGTGGAAAATGATTTTGGTCTGGATTTATATTGGAGTGTTTAGGAGAGGAAGCAGTCCAGACAGCTTGTTGGATGGCGGTGGTAAAGGAATAGACGGAATTATCTAGGTCATCTTGGGTTTTGAGGGTTACTCTGAGGTCAATATTATCGGTCAGGATTTGGCGGAAAAGGTTCCAGTTGACAGGGCCTCGGATGAATGATGGTGGAATGGGTTTTGGAATTGGAGTGAGAGATACTTTAAGGATCAGTGGACTATGGTCTGAGGATAGTTCATCAAGGCGAGTTAAAGACAAGTTGAGAGAGCCTAATCCGCTGTGGATAAAGAAGTCGAGGATGTCAGGATTGCGGTTAGGATCGGTTGGCCAGTAGGTAGGGGAGTCAGGAGGCAGGATATTAAAATTTCGGGAGTTGAGTGCAGACAGCAAATTTCGTCCCCGAGAATTCGTGGTTCTGGAACCCCACTGCTGATGCTTGGTGTTTAAATCTGCACCCAGAATGAAACGATTTCCTAAGGAATCCAGGAAGGATACAAATTCAGAATTGGAAATGGAATGTTTAGGAGGGCAATATGCAGATGTGAGGGTTACCGGAAAGGAAAAAGTCTTGATTACTATGGCTGTGGCTTGTAGGAAATCATAGGTGGGAAGTGGGAGTAAATGATGAGAGAGGGATTGGTGGACAATGATAGCAGAACCGGCATGGGCTTTACCGTCTGGGTGGTCAGTACGGTATGTCATGTATTGCGGTATTTTGAAGTACTGTTTAGTCGTTAGTCTTGTTTCAGTTATAAGTGCAACATCGATTGTTTTGTCTTGCAACAACGCTGTCAGTTCGTCAGTATGATTTCTAACACCATTCGCATTCCAAAGGAGAATGGATAAGGAGTTAGGTGAAGTCATTTAAGGATTTTTCAAGGCAGGGATTAGATTCGATACTAGATTTGTAAGGAGTGATATAAGCGGCATAACAAGAGATTTGATTTCGGAGATGAACGATGTCATTAGACTGGTAAGATCTGTGACGTTTGATGGTGGAGGGATATGAGAAATTTGATGGTGAGGAGTTTTTTGAAGATTAGGTAAACTTTGAGGGATAGATTCTTGTACAATAGATTGAGAATGTTGAGGAAAATGTTGTTCCGGCAGTGCCTCGACTTCATGATTCTGGTTACCACCTCCAAGCAAGTGGGCAAATGACACGTTAGAATTTACAAGTTTAGATGGTTCTCTTCTGCTTCTGGTTGGTACAGCCGTTTCATTCGGATCCTGAGGTTTTTGGTATCTGGTTCTGAGTTTCTTGTAGATTTCACATCCCTTGTAGTTAGCCGGGTGGTCCTTGAGGCACAGAGCACATACAGCGGGTGCTGATCTTGATCTTGTACATTCTTCTGTTTTATGCTGTTCACCGCATTTCACACAGCGTGTTATGTGATGGCAATAACTTTTGGTATGACCATATGCCTGACAGTTATGGCACTGGACTATTTCTTTCTTTGTGTAAGGTTTTTCAACTTTTACACGGGTATAGTACAGTCTGCTGAGGTCATAGATTTTTTCGACTCCTGCTGATGGTTCCAAGTCCACGAAGAATAGAGGCAGTGGACTTTTATCTTTTAGAACGTTGGTGACTTGCCTCACTTGGAATCCTAATTCTGTCAGTTCTTCTTTGATTGCTTCAACGGGTGTTGAGGAATGTAGGTTTCTGATTACGACCCTTAATGCTCTCTCTTGGCGCAGCTGATAAGTATGAAAGTCAGCTTTGGTCTCAGTCAGATATTTTACAATCTTTCTGTAGGTTTCAGCAGTAGTCGGAGATATTTTAGTATCATTGGTTCTACTTATACAATAATAACTATTAGGATCTGTTACTTTGTTTAAATGCGCACACATCAGTTTAAAATTTTTAATATTTTTAACAAATATTGGTGGAGGTAGTGGTTCTCTGGGTATTGGAGAAGATTCCATGGTTTCTTTTTCATTTTGGAGGATCTGAAATGGATTCGGTGTAAAAAACGGAGATTCATCAGTTATTCCTTGTGATGATGTGCTGGGCTGTGGTTCAGATCCTAATGAGGTAGCTGACGCGGTCGCTGGTGGAATCATTTTTTTATTTTGTTCACGGCGGGGTCTCTGTTTTGTGGGAGACGAGTTAGAACCTGCAGATCTAGATCTTTTACTTGCAGACTTTGAGGACATGACTTGATGAAAATATCTCATTGATTAAGAAAATAATAATATTAAATAAATAATGAGATAAGAATTAAAGATAAAAGAAAGATAAGTTAAAGAAAAGCAAGCCCGAGCTTGCCGAGCTAGCGGCAATCAGCTGATCAGTGACCCTTCTTTCACTTTTTCGTGATTGTACAAAGTAAATTATAACTTTGCTTACCGAAACTTCTCCAATATTCACTGCCGTAATATTCCTGAGGTCTAGTGATGTTCTCCAGACTGAATTCTAGCGAATTCCTACTGAAAAAAAGCAAAAATCTGAGAGACGATGTAACGTATGACTGTTATCATCGAGCGCATCAGCTGATCTGTAAATATATTAATTAATACTGTTTTCTATTCTATCGCTGCCTTAGACAAGCAGCCGGTCAAAAACATAGAAATATATTTTATATGTTTTCAGTCTATAACAAACAATAGCTAGACTACGTTTCAGAAATGTATTGTTCTTATATTAATGCCTCAACAGTGAAAAAACAACAACAGTTTGACTTAACTTAAATTATTATCAGCCGAGAACGAATAAAATATATATATATATATATATATATATATATATATGAGAGAGAGAGAGAGAGAGAGAGAGAGAGACAGAGAGAGAGAGAGAGAGAGAGAGAGAGTTTTTTATTTTTATTTTTTTTATGAGTGTGGATAAAGACATATTGGAGTGTGAAACGGACCTTCGATTTTTTTCCCAAGACAGTCCATAATTTTGTGAGGTTGGATAATATGTGTATGTTTTCAAGAAAAAATAGTTAGTGCACTTTTTAAATCATAGCTATCACTTAAATAAATATATTAAAAACGTATTTTGACGTATTGTTGTGCGTTTTATTTATATTCTTCGTAAAGAGCGTCTTCAGTCTTGACAAACTTCTGTTTTGAAACAATTTAGTAAAAAAAATGCATCAGAAATCAAGCATAGAATTTCATGCAGCATTGTGTTATATTATATAAGTATAACATACATAAAGGTGAAAATTATCGAACATAAAAAGCTGCAAAAGGCAATTTATAGTGCTTCGTGATGAAATTAGCTTGAAGTGGTGATTATTGTAGATAATAATTACGATTGTCATATTATAATTTTTGTTTTTTTCCTTGGTCGAGTGGAATAACCTTCTTGTAAAAGCGTAAAAAACTCCCTTATGAAGAACTGAGTCCCTTCATGGGTTTCAACAGAGCATTTTTTTCCGTTGTTGCTTTGAGTTTCGCGCGGGTGGTTAAAAATTGTTGAGCGACATTGCCTTTTATGCTTTCCATATTTTTTTTTCACGTTTTTTTTCCTCTTCGCTTTGTTACCTTCGTCGTAAAAAAAAAAAAAAAAAAAAAAAAAGGGGGGGTAGTTGAAGTTTAGCGAATCCGTGATAACTCGGCTAAATACGAGGCCCTTGAAGGAAACAATTAAAGCAGGAGCAATTAGTAAATAGTTAAGAATGGCCTGGGCTGGAAGTTGAAATGTGCAGGAGCTGTTCCCACGTAGGCGCTATTATAAGCCTAAATGACTCTAACGATTCAACTTTATTCTCTTCTCCTGAAAAAGCCTAAGCCGTTGGCAAAAAGAGCCCGCAATGTGTCCGAACATTTGCATCTAATTAACATAACTATAGTCCTTTCTCTTATCTTATCTTCCATCTTCGATATTTTTAGCAGCCGACATCCTGTTTTTGCTAAGTTCTAATACAATGACTTCTTTTTGAGCATGGACCGTTTCTCAGGCCCGATATTCAATTCTTATTCCAAATATTTTTGTATAAGGGATAATAATAGTCATGTTAAAAAATATTAATTGTCGTTAATATTAACACAGCAATTCTTTTTTTTTTTTTTAGTTTGTCTCCGAGTCGAGAACAAAATGTCTTATATTTCAGTAATACTGGTCTAGTTAAATAAACTAACGATACAAATTATAATCAAAACTATCATTTGTTGTTCTTTCTGCTTTTTATCACTCCCGAATATCTAATATAAAATTGTATACCAAATTTCATGTGTACAGTTTTACTTTCACTTACCTATAAATGAAATATATAGTCAGAGAAAGTATTGTGATCGTGTAAATTTTTGAATTCCAGTTTTCAGCGGAAATACACGTTTTAGGATCCCATGAGTCCAAATATCGAAGTCTAGAAAAAAGGTCTGTGTGTAAAAAGTCCAGCGCGAAGGCGAAAAGTCTAAATCGGCCTGTTTATTATAATCACCGCTAGACTCCCACCGGCATTCCGACACCTCACATATATAGTGTTATATATAGAACCTCACATATATATATATATATAAACTAATATATATTTTATAACCACACGTATTTCTCAGCAGACACCTTTTTCTGCCTGGCAAGCCAGTATGGGTGCCTGTTGGCCGGGGTTATCGCCTCGCTAACGTAAACAGGGTGCGTGTTGTTCCCTCCCAGCCTAGGTGGCGCGTAGAAAAGGCTCTCTTGACCCTTCTTTGCCGCACGAGGTCACCTTTCACGGCTACGAAGCCAGCGATGACGGTTCCCGGAGTCCCGGCTTCTCAAGGCCTGAAGCGTACGGCGTGATCCAGATGTTGCCCCGACGCTTATAATCGTCCCAGTTAAATTTTTACCTGGTCTCTCTGGTATACCTCTTATTGCGAGACTATTTTTTATTTGGTTCTTTTCTGCATTATTTAACCGATTTTCTAAGTTTGAAATTTTTTCTTTTAACAAATTGTGTCCCAAAGTAAATTTTTTCACTTGATTTTTTAGCTGTTCGAGGAGATTCTTAATTTTTTGCAACCTCTTCCATATTTTCGATCGAGAGTTCATACTACTTTTCCAGAGTTTGTTATATCTCTTTTAGTTCGTCGATCCCTCGAGGCCAGATTTGCTTAACCTCCTCGGTGAGCGCCATTAACAAATTAATCATAGTACCAGGCTTGTTGACTGGCAATGTTCGTGAAGACAATTCACAGTCCATACAATGCCAGTTTTTGTGAGACTCTAGATCGTCATTTCTATTTTGACACATTTTTAAAGTTTTACCACGTACCTAAGAATTCACCATTATTAAACTTATTTAAATTATATCAGAACAGAAAACAAAATAATAATCCTGGAACAATAACACTGCTTGTTTATTTGCGGCAAATAGGATTAGGCTCCTTAAGCAGACTATCCCCACCACCACTACACAGAGGCACTGACTATATATAGTTTTAATTTTGTAATTATTTTACTTTAATTCTTCTATTTATAATAGTAACTATAGTACACTATATAGTTACCTTTTGAGGATAGTACATATAAAAAATTTCAATAGAAAAGTCTGAAGATGTTCTGTTGTAATATAACACCCCACACATATACACATAAGATTCTTTCATCTTGAAAATTTACCCGTTTTATGTCAATGCCTAACAGGAAAAAATTGTCATTTGATTGGAATCTTCAAAATTTAAGATACTTTAGAGGAAAAAAAAAATAAATCAATCACTAACATCGTTATACATCGAAGTGAAAATCGTGAAAAATATGTAAAAGGTGAGGTATACAGTTGCTCTTCTGATTCGCCAATTATGTGGAAACAATCAACGTAATAAAATAAGAAATTTATTTTTTCAACAAGTTATAATTTTCTAGCTAGATTCACCATATACAAACAAAAATATTTTTAAAGAGACTAGTTCGTTTGGACTCAGAGAACTCTAAAACGTATATTTCCGGCGAAAGCTCCACTTCGAAAATTGTCTTGATTTCAACATTCCTCCTGACAATATTATCCATATATAGATACGTAAAAATAATATTATTTGAATTCAATCATAAAGGTATAATTTTTTTTAATACATACATATATATAATATATATATATATATATATATATATATATATATATATATATAATATATATACTTATACATTTAAAAAAATTAATTTATGTATTATATAATACACATCGCTAACGTAATCAAGTGGTGTATAATAAAAACAATTAAATTCGTGCTTTTTAGTTTTCTCTTTAATTGGTTATTGTATGCCCATACTTTTAATAGGTAGAACTAATCCTGTTATAATGGTGCTAAAACGGTGACAACGGTTGTATGTTTGTCTCGCCAATTTTTAATTGTCCTCGAGAAAATTTAAAATTCGCATGAAAATAATTATTGTTCTAAAACACTGTCAATTACAACGTAAGTGGAGATGAAACATTTTAGCATTTAGTTAGATATAATTGGGCAAGACTACCGCTCGGAGAAAATCAATATGTTTTAAAACGGAAATGTTGAAGGTTAATGGCTTGGTACTCAGTCGGAGAGCTTTTCTCTGATAGTTAACTTGTAGTGTGGGGTAGTTAACGGGCAATGGGGCTCTCATCACGAGCATAAAACTTAGCAAACACCTTACTTTACAACGTTAACAGTCCGTACACGCCTCTCGTCGCTATCAGGGATTTCTTCTAGGACCTACTTTTACTAGCCGGAGGTTCACTTCACTTCTTCATAACTTCAGTTTTTAAAATGATATTTTTATTGAAATTTACAAGGTTATTAATAAATAACCTTATTATTAAATAACCAAAGAAGGATCTATTGAGGCGTGTGTGAGGGAGATGGGAGATGGCGCATGCGAAAAAACAGAGAAATTTATGAATTATTTAATGGGCTCCGCTTATCTGACGCCATAAGGATGAATAGGTTAAGGAGGTATGGACATTTGAACAGGATGAGTGAGGACAGGCAGGTGAAGAAGACCTACCAAGGAACAATCTTAGCCACATGTAATAAGGGGAGGCCAAGAGCGCGATGGAGGGACAAGGTCCTGGAGGATATGGTGGTGAGCAACCATCCGTATGGTGGAGGATAGAGGACTGTGGCAGACTATGTTGAGGCAGGCCAAGGACCACTTCGGTCTGTAGTGCCTAAAGAAGAAGAAGAAGATTAATAAATATTAATAATAATAGGCCTTACGAACCCTAAGGTTGGATCCCGATACCAGCAAATACTGCCTACACAGATTCCCCCAATGATCACCGTTCAAGCCTGTGGTCCCGAGATCAGACTTAAAACAATCCTTCCATCGACGCTTCGGCCTAAGGCCTACCTACCGGTTTGCCTTTTTCGGGTACTTTAAAACCTCTTAAATACAATGAACTCATATATATGACTTACTTAACGCCAACTGAACCGACGATGTTTAACTTTGGGACTCCACTAAACCATCATATTCTTCCATATCTCTTCTCTGTCATGAACTAACTCATCGGTAATGACTTAGGTGTTCCTTAAGGTGTTACTGATTTGCCCAGAACCAGGCACTATTCCTCGCATGACAAGTTCCGTTTCTATTCTTACCCACCAGTTTCTATCCTTGTTTCCTTTTCAATTCAGGATAATCCTGCTAAGTGTTTGAAAAGAAAATGGCCTCGAGACTCTGCATGTATACCATGCTATTTTTTACTATACCCTCACAGTTGCTGGATGTATTTACGTAAAAACAGTTGTAAATTTTAATAAATATATATTAAAATAAAATAAATATATTAATTATACTTTTTTTTTAAATACCTATAGGCACAAGAGAATGCTGGATTTTCATTAGGAGGAGCCAAGTACATTGTAAATGTTTATACATTATTTTAAGAATTGTATATGTTATATACTCACACTTAAAAATAACCAATAGTGATCTCTAACCACACTGTTTTGTTACATTTTATTTACTTTTCTTTTATTATATTTTTTTATAGATTGATGTTCGGGAGTCAGTCGTTTAAAATTTTTAATTTTACTTACGTTTGGGCTTAATTATGTGAGTTATGATGAGGGCATCCCTGAGCTATGACAACCATAAACATAATCGTCTGAAAATTTTTTTTTTTTTTTTTTTTTTTTTTTTTTATTCGTATATATTACAATTTGTCATAATAGACAATAATAATAGTGCTACAGGATCTCATTCATACAATATTTACAATATAAACAAAAGGAAAGTCAAATTACATAAAATAAAATCAAAATAAATAAACGTATACAATAACAAAATTTATAGACAAAATAAATACAAATAAATGAAGTTAACAAATAAATAAACAAAACATGTCACATTCATACCTATGTACAATATTTACAATCAGCTCGGGAACCCCAGACGGGGCTTGTCCCCCCACTTGTGGAAGGACAAGCAGAGTCAAAAGGATCCCAGCGCCTCCCTCTCAGCCGCATCACTGGTGAGAGCCAGCGGAAGCTAAGTGAGGGCGCCACAGCCACAATCACACCGCACATGAGAGGAGAATCTGACCAGTGTCAGAACTCCACAATATATTTTTACAATATGTCTCGGGGCCACTGCCGTTTCAACCTTCTAGGAGGGTTGTATGGATGAGTGGAGCTGGATAGGGATTGTGCTAGAGGATTAGGATGATGAATGAGGTTCTGGTGGAATTTGGAAAATTTAGATGGAATCAGGTCTGAAATAAATGGAACATTAAGGTCGTGGTGTAAGGTATAGTTGGATACATAATAAGGAGCATTTACTATTATTCGGAGGACTTTGGATTGAAAGGATTGAATGCGTTTGATGTTAGAACGTTTAGCTGTCCCCCATAGTTCAAGTCCGTAGGTCCACATTGGTTTCAGTATTGTCTTGTAAAGTAATAATTTGTTGTCAACTGTAAGCTTAGATTTTCTCTTTAGTAGTCTGTATAACTGTCCGAATCGTCTGTTGAGTTCTTTTCGTTTAAGTCTTGTATGTGGGTTCCAGGTCAATATTTTGTCTAGTAGTAAGCCAAGATACCGGACTGTGTCTGAGGAAGGAAGCGGTATGGAATTGAAATGAACCATTGGACAGGATTTGCGTCGAAGGGTGAAGGTGACGTGGGTGCATTTGCTTTCATTAACCTTAATACGCCAAGCATTACACCAGTCCTCGATAAGACAAAGGTGTCTTTGCAGGATTAAGGATGCTATTTCAGGATCGGAATTGGATGATAGGATGGCGGTGTCATCTGCAAATGTTGCCAGAAAGGTGTCAGGATGAATAGGAATATCAGCAGTGTAAAGGATGTAGAGGACGGGTCCCAAGACGCTGCCTTGAGGAACACCGGCCTCAATGGGATAAAAGTTAGAAAATTCTACACCACAGCGAACTCGGAAGGAGCGGTTTGGGAGATAGGATCGTAGAATGAGGTATAGAGACTGGGATAAATGCGTTTTAAGCTTGAAGAGTAATCCGGTGTGCCATACCCGGTCAAAAGCTTGCGCTATGTCCAGAAACGCACCAGAACAATACTCTTTGCATTCAAGGGCTGAGGAAATATGGTCTACAACTCGGAGTCCTTGTTGAACAGTAGAATGATGAGCACGGAAACCAAACTGATAGGAAGGAAGATTTTGTGATTCAAATATAGGCAGGATTCGTTTTAGAAGGAGTTTTTCAAAGACTTTTGAGAGGATGGGGAGTAGACTAATAGGTCTGTAGGATGAAGTGTTACTGGAAGGTTTACCTGGTTTTAGGAATAGAAAGATTGTGGAATGTTTCCATAAGAGAGGAAAATAGGTGGTGCGAAGGATGCAGTTGTAGATGTATGTAAGAAAAATAATGGCTTTCTGGGGAAGTTGTCGCAGGATCTGGGGGGTAAGGAGATCGTGTCCAGGAGATTTACGAAGGGTCAGTTTTTGAAGAAGATATTTCACCTCAGATGGATTAATAGCTTTAGGAGGTAGGGAAAGAGGTATTGGTGAGGAAAGGAATTCTTCAACTGTTGTGGTATGATTTCTGTTGGATTCCGGGTGAGGAGTGAATACTTTGGAGAGGTGTGTGGCGAATTCCTCGGCTTTATCTTCATCAGACGCAGCCCAGGAGTCATCACCACGCCGGAGAGGATGGGAAACTTTGTGGTATTTTAGGATCTTTTTGGTCACATTCCACAGGGAATTATCTCGAGCTGATAGAGAGGAGAGGTAGGAATTAAAGGACTGAGAACGGAAGGTCGCCAACTCCCGCTTTAATTGCCTACAATAAAAGTTATAGGAGCGGCGATCTGTTGGGTGTCGGGTTCTTTGCCATAATGATCTGGCTCGGCGTTTTGCATGGATGAGGTCAGCTAGGTGTTGAGGTAAATGGTTTTGCTGAGGAGTTCTATTGGAGTGCTTAGGAGAGGAGGCAGTCCAGACAGCTTGCTGAATGGCGGTAGTAAAGGAGTAGACGGAATCATCAAGGTCATCCGGTGTTTTGAGGGTCACACTGAGGTCAATATTATCGGTAAGGATTTGGCGGAAGAGGTTCCAGTTGACAGGGCCTCGGATAAATGAAGGTGGAATGGGTTTCGGAATAGGAGTTAGGGATACTTTAAGGATCAGTGGACTATGGTCAGAGGATAGTTCATCAAGGCGAGTTACGGAATAGTTGAGGGAGCCTAATCCGCTGTGAATGAAGAAGTCAAGGATGTCAGGATTACGGTTGGGATCGGTTGGCCAGTAGGTAGGGGAATCAGGAGGCAGGAGATTGAAATGACGGGAGTTGAGTGCAGACAGCAAATTTCGTCCACGAGAATTCGTGGTTCTCGAACCCCACTGTTGATGCTTGGCATTTAAGTCTGCACCCAGAATGAAATGATTTCCTAAGGAATTTAGAAAGGATACAAATTCGGTGTTGGAAATGGGATGTTTGGGAGGGCAATATGCTGATGTAAGGGTTACCGGAAAGGAAAAAGTTTTGATTACTATGGCTGTGGTTTGTAGGAAATCATAGGTAGGAAGTGGGAGTAAGTGATGAGAGAGGGACTGGTGCACAATGACAGCAGTACCGGCATGGGCTTTGCCGTCTGGGTGGTCCGTACGGTATGTTACGTATTGAGGTATTTTGAAGAACTGTTTAGTGGTTAGTCTAGTTTCAGTAATAAGTGCTACGTCAACGGTTTTGTCTTGCAATAAAGCTGTAAGTTCGTCAGTATGATTTCTAACACCATTCGCATTCCATAGGAGAATGGATAAGGAGTTAGGTGAAGTCATTTAAGGATTTTTTAAGGAAGGGATTAAGTTTGATTCAAGATTAGTAAGTAGTGATATTAGCGGCATAACGAGGGATTTGATTTCAGTGATGAAGGATGTCATCAAACTTGTAAGGTCTGAGACATTTGATGGAGGAGGAATATGAGAAATTTGATGCGGATGAGGTTTTTGAGGGTTGGGTAAATTTTGAGGAATAGTTGGTTGTGGAACGGTTTGAGGATTTTGAAGTGTGCGTTGTTCCGGCAGGGCCTCGGCCTCTTTGTTCTGGTTCCCACCTCCAAGTAGATGGGCAAATGTTACATTGCAATCAATTGTTTTTGAAGGTTGTCTTCTGCTTCTGATCGGTTCAGCTGTTTCATCCAGATTCTGAGGTTTTTGGTATCTGCTTTTGAGGTTCTTGTAGACTTGACATCCCTTGTAGCTAGCCGGGTGGTCCTTGAGGCACAGAGCACAAACAGCGGGTGTTGATCTTGGTCTTGTACATTCTTCTGACTTATGTTGTTCACCGCATTTCACACAGCGTGGTATGTGGTGACAATAACTTCTGGTATGACCATATGCCTGACAATTGTGGCACTGAACTATTTCTTTCTTAGTGTAAGGTTTTTCAACTCTTACGCTAGTATAGTATAATCTATTGAGGTCATAAATTTTTTCAACTCCTGCTGATGGTTCCAAGTCCACAAAGAATAGAGGCAGAGGAATTTTATCTTTTAGGACGTTGGTGACTTGTCGCACTTTATAGCCTATCTCCGTCAGTTCTTCTTGGATAGCTGCTGCTGGTGTCGAAGGGTGTAGGTTTCTAATTACAACCCTTAAAGCTCTCTCCTGGCGTAACTGATATGTATGAAAATCAGCTTTGGTCTCCGTCAGATATTTTACTATTTTTCTGTAGGTTTCGGCGGTAGTCGGGGATATTTTAGTATCACTGGTTCTACTTATACAATAATAACTGTTAGGATCGGTTAATTTGTTTAGATGCGCACACAGAAGTTGAAAGTTTTTAATATTTTTAACAAATATTGGTGGAGGTTGTGGTTCTTTTGGTATAGGAGAAGATTCCATTGTTTCTTTTTCAATTTGAAGGATCTGAAATGGGTTCGGTGTAAAAAAACGGCGATTCTTCAGTTAATCCTTGTGATGATGTGCTAGGCTGTGGTTCAGATCCTAAAGAGGCAGCTGAAGCAGTCGCTGGTGGAATCATTTTTTTATTATTATCACGGCGAGGCCTCTGTTTTGTGGGAGACGAGTTTGAACCTGCAGATCTAGATCTTTTACTTGTAACTTTCGAGGACATCACTTGGTGAAAATATCGCATTGATTAAAAAAATAAATAGAAATAAATATATAATGGAATAAGAATAAGAAGGAAAAAAAATAAATAAAAGAAAGATAAGGAAAAGAAAAGCAAGCCCGTGCTTGCCGAGCTAGCGGCAATCAGCTGATCAGTGACCCTCCTTTCACTTTTTCGTGATTGTACAAAGTAAATTATAACTTTGCTTACCGAAATTTCTCCAATATTCACTGCTGTAGTATTCCTGAGGTCTAGTGATGTTTTCCAGATTGAACTCAAGCGAATTCCTACTGAAAAAAGCAAAAATCTGAGAGACGAAGTAACGTATGACTGTTATCATCGAGCGCATCAGCTGTTTCGTCTGAAAATTAAAATTTCTAAACGACTGACTCCCGATTTATTATACCTATGATAATTTCAACATTCTACCATAAATCCTTAATTTTATATATTTCTTGTTTCAATAATATTATAGGGAGCTCCGCTCCCCCTCCCCCTCAAACCGCCCTCCTCCCTCCCCCTCCCCCTCAAACCACCCTCCTCCCTCTGCGCTATTGGAAAATTACGCTCTTATTCTTAAAATATATTATCACATCGTATAAGTTATTATATTTAAGGGATATTTTCTTTATCATTTTCAAGAAAAAGCGTTTTGGAAAAGTTTGTTCAGTATGGCATTAGCATTGAATTATCATGACAAAATTATGTATTCAAAAAGTGAGAAACAGTCGAGAACAAAACGTCATGGGCTTTTGTCTTTCAAAAGCAGCCTCAGTTATAACTTGTCAACAAAAGCTCTTATGAATTTTACCCTGTGTAAAGGTACGCTGTAAATGATATCACGAATTCTGTATGTCATTTGCAGTGCCCGGGTCATCCCAAAGAGAGATTGTTCAGGGAAATTTGTTTGTAAACGACAAACTAAAATGGCCGTAAGCATCGTTTTTTCGTGTACTCGTGTTAAATTTAAATTAGTAAGGATGAAAAGTAAATTATTGACAAAAATATCTGGTGCGCACAACACACGACATTCACTAACCTTCGTTGTTAAAATTAATTTATGAACTTTTGTTTAATTTTTTTTTTTTTTTTGAAAGAAACAGTTCTTTATTAAGTAATATAACAATCAGTCCAATTAGGACATTATTAATAGCGATAAACTATAACATTCATACTACATTCACACGATATATACAAAACAATAAATTTATATAATAATAATACAATATAAATATATACATAACAAAATCAATAAAAATATATACAAAAGTCACTCATACCTATGTACAATCCTCAAGCATACAGGACGTGAGTGGAGAATCTAGCCAATGCTAGAACTCCATTATACATGTTACAAGAGATCTCGAGGCCACTGCCGTTTCAACCTTGTAGGGGGATGGTAAGGATATGTGGAGCTAGATAAAAATTGAGCTAGGGGATTAGGGCGATGGATAAGGTTCTGATGGAATTTAGAGAATTTTAATGGTATGAGGTCTAAAATAAATGGAATATTTAGGTCGCGGTGTAAGGTAAGGTTAGTGACATAATAAGGAGCATTGACTATCGTTCTGAGGACTTTGGATTGGAAGGATTAATTGCGTTTGATGTTAAAAAAATTTGGCGGCCCCCCACAGTTCAAGTCCCTAGGTCCAGACAGGTTTCAGTACTGTCTTGTAAATTAGCAGTTTATTTTCTATGGATAGTTTAGAATTTCTGTTCAGTAGTCTTTATAATTGTATAATTGTCTGTATAATGCCAAAACGTCGATTAAGTTCTTGTCGTTTAAGTCTAGTATGTGGGTTCCAAGTTAGTCTTTTGTCTAGAAGGAAGCCAAGATACCGGACTGTGTCAGAGAAAGGGAGCGGAATGGAGTTAAAGAGAACTGGAGGGCTGGATTGTCTTCGAAGGGTAAAGGTGACATGTTTGCATTTGGATTGATTGATTTTGATTCTCCACTTTTTACACCAATCTTCAATTTGAAAAAGGTGCTTTTGGAGGCCTATGGATGCAATTTCGGGATCTAAGTGAAAGGATAGGATGGCTGTGTCATCAGCGTACGTTGCAAGGAAGGTATTAGGACAAACAGGAATATCAGTCATGTATATATTGTAGAGGATAGGACCAATGACGCTGCCTTGTGGAACAACGGATTCGACTGGATAATAATTGGAATATTTTTCACTACAGCGAACTCGGAAGGAGCGGTTTGATAGATAGGATCGGAGGACTAGGTATAAGGATTGGGGTAAATGGTTTTTGAGCTTGAAGAGTAATCCCGGGTGCCACACCCGGTCAAATGCTTGCGTTATGTCCAGAAATGCACCCGAGCAGTACTCCTTGTTCTCAAGGGCAGAGGAAATATGGTCAACAACTCGGAGCCCTTGCTGAACAGTTGAATGTTGGAACGGAATCCAAACTGATAGGAAGGAATAGTTTGGGATTCTAATAAAGGTAATATTCGTTTGAGGAGGATTTTTTCAAAGATTTTTGAAAGAATTGGGAGTAGGCTAATAGGTCTATATGGTGTCGTAGCGTTAGGAGGTTTACATGGTTTTAGGAAGAGGATTATAGTGAAATGTTTCCATAAGAGAGGAAAATGGGTTGTGCGTAAAATGGAGTTGTAAATATAGGTAAGGAATATAATGGCTTTAGATGTAAGATGTCTGAGGATCTGAGGAGTGAGGAGATCGTATCCAGGAGATTTACGGAGTGAAAGTTTTCGGAGAAGATATTTGACCTCCGAGGGATTAACTGCTTTAGGAGGTAATGAAACTGGGATTGGAGACCGGAGGAACTCTTCTACTATTGCAGTGTGGTTTGGATGGGATTCGGGATGAGGTGTGAATACTTCGGAAAGGTGTTTGGCAAGTTCCTCGGCTTTGTCTTCATCAAACGCAGCTCAGGAACCATTACTACGACGGAAGGGATGGGAAATATGGTGGGATTTAAGAATTTTCTTGGTGACATTCCACAGGGAATTGTCACGAGTCGAGAGAGAAGAAAGGAAGGAACTAAAGGATTGGGTACGAAATCGTCAAGGTCATCTGGAGTTTTGAGGTTCACTCTGAGGTCAATATCATTGAACAGGATTTGGCAAAAAAGGTCCCAGTTGACTGGTCCTCTGATAAATGACAATGGCGTAGGTTTAGGAATAGGAGTTAAGGATACTTTAAGGATCAATGGACTATTTCAGCTGACTTTATGCTAATATCCTATTCAGGCGTGAGGCTTCTGGATGTAAGTACTAACTCACCTTAGATAAAATTGTTCTCTTGCACCTGAAGATGGCATTTTAGCCGAAACGTTGTGCATAAATATTTAATAAAAGATTAGTTAAGTTATATATCAGCTTCCAATTTTATATATACACACACACTTGTGGACTTCTAAATGTATAATAAGGTTTATTTGGGGGGGTTGAGAAGACCCTGTATTAGAAATTAATAATACATTACGATAATTACTCGAATGTTTTACTAATTATAATAGAATAATTAAACTATCAGAATAACATATAATGATATTTAGAAAACCATGTAAATTATCGGAATCGTAGAAATGGAAATAGAAGGTAATGAATGATATTGATGAGGTAAATAATTATAAATACCTGGAAATATCATTAAAGGCGGGATTTTCAATGGAGCCACACCTAAAAAGGAAATCACTTAAAAAAAAAAAAAAAAAGATTATTTAAGAGAACCGTATGGGATATATTTGTTACTTAGTGTTTTGTTGTATATATTACATTTACCCAGATATTACATTTTTTATTTCTAAGAAGATTATTACAAAATTAACATTGTTTAAATTTGTTTTCATTGATATATTTATATTTAAACGGCTCAGAGCTAGGGCTGGTTTTTCTTTATTTTCATTTAATTAATTAATTTTATTTTTTTACATGGGTAGGTGGAAATCTTTAGAGACGCATTACTTTACGCATGGACATTATTTTTAAAAATTTGTTAAAAACAACGATCCTATTTTCTTATTTTAAGACTTTTTCCTTACTTTTTTTACTTTTTTTTTTTTTTGTTATATTTTTTTAGAACACAGCGATTAGTTGATACACATTGTGCATTCAGAAGTTCTAAAAAATTGAGAAATAAGCCAAGGTTTGAGGGATTCCTTTCTTATTTGATTATTGAACAGTCTTTTATTTTTTAAATTTAATATTTCTTGGACAGTCTCTATTTGCTTTTATATTTTATTGTTATATCCTCCTCACTATACTCAGCCATCCACATATTCTCATAATTTTTTTTTTTAACATTTCAGCCATTTCTTTGCAAACAAATATTCGAAGCCGATGTTGGGCCGTTAAGTTTTTTCATTTTAACGCCTTATTTATACACATTAAATATATCTTTCTGAAGTTGGGTATCAATTAAGTGAAGAAGAAAAATTGTTTAGAACATAAAATTATGTTGAAGATTAGTGAGAATATGGACAATAGAAACCATTAAACAACTGTATATTACGATTTCCGAATATTTTTGACACAGCCTGATCTTGTCATTTTACATTATTAATGGAATATTTTTAAAATTAATATACTATTCGGTTATCTGGTTAGTGATTTTGCTTTGTAGGAGTCTATTTTTGAGATTTATCAGTTAAATGGAATTATATAAATTAATTGTGATTTATAAAATAAAATTATATAAAATTTTAATGAAGAGCAATACGCATTCCAAATACTCTTGACACTCACTGCAGGAACAAGTCATATGATAATGTCCAGGAAAATCCTTTATGCTCCTCACTTTCTTCCTAATAAAATCATCCACAATGAATTAAATGCCCTATTGATGAAGTTTTTGTTGACCTTTGAGAAATTAGATGAGGAATATGGTTGGGGGTGCGGTCATAAAATAGAAACACACATTTAAAATAAGTGCTATTTTAATTATTTGCCGACGTTTCGGCCTACATTGTGGGCCTTCATCAGGGTTAACTCTGAGACGGTGTCTAAAGAAGTTCTTAAGTGCTATTAAAATAGCACTTGTTTTAAATGTGTGTTTCTATTTTATGACCGCACCCCCAACCATCTTCCTCATCTAAATGTCCTATTAGTTGAAGACTTAGCCTTCGTGACCTATCATCACCGAGGCGACTTAAAATAAGATGGCCAAGGGACCCTCCTATAATTATATAGACATTGGAGTGCTACCAAAAATTAGTTCCTTCAAAAGGCTATCATGTGTTATAATCATATATTTATCTTATTTACTCGTTGTATAGAATCATCACGGGCCGTACAACGTGATACGTTTCTTTGCCGCTTCAATATATCGCATCTATTCATCACCATCCTGTCCAAGGGTCTGCCTAGCTCTTGTGTACTGAATGAATATAGTAAACATCATTTAATCCATTAATTAAAAAATTAACATAAAATAATATACAAGCCCTTTCTGGTGTTAAAACCGTATATTACTGTATAAAAATAAAGATGATAAAAATGATTGAATATTTAAACATGATAAATATTAAAGCGTTTGGTTTATGTATATTTGAAGGAAAGTGGGGCTTTCCATGCGTCTGTTGTGGGTTAGAATGTTGAAATTTTCATCTGAGGCGGGTGTTGGAGCTAGGAGCCTCATATTTCCTGTCCTCTCCCTCCCCTGGTTAAGGATGACCCCCACAGCCATTTTGCAATAACCCCCTTAATTCCTTAATTAACTAAAACTTATGAGTATGCTCACCAATCTCTTGTAAAAAACAATAACCCAAAATAAAGTGTAATTGTCGAAAAGTAAGCTTTACACACAATAACATCGCCACTTCTATCTAGGGGTGGGCATAATCGAATGACGATTATCGGATCATTCGATTATTTCAATCATTCGTATTAATCGATTATTGGATAATATAATTAAACGAATGATAATTTGAACTGAATTGTTAACGATAATCGAGGGATTAGAAGGAGCGTTCGGATAATCGAACGACCATTATTTTTTTTGTTTTTTGTTTTGCTCATTACATAAATTATATGCATATTTGCACCTAGGCTCAGCCATCATAGAGACGGGAATTGTGGCATATCGTCTCTCAGAATGCATATTAATCATTCGATTATGAAATCATTTGATTATGCCTACAACTACTTCTATCTCAATCCAGGAAACGTACTCAATTGCCCAACCCAGAATTCTAAGGACCGTTTCTATCTAGTAATGTTTTTCCATTCGAGAGCTGGTTGAAACCTTAGTAAATAAAATATATCATTTTTATCTTCTTTTATGTGAATATTATTTTTTTATGTAGTAACGTACATATTAATTTAAAATACGCAGAGATAACTTTATTAATATATAATACTTGGAAACATTTTGAGTTAACCAATGGGCGAATTCTCCACCTTTATATCAAGAATATTTTCTACTATTTTTAAAATTATAATTTTAATCCTATGCTGATGACACTCGTGTGTTATCAGTCAATAATTATCCTACTATTGCCTCTCAAACTCTTCAATACCATATCAGAGACCTTGAGGTATGGTGTCAGAATTGGATAACCAAAATCAATTCCAACAAATCCCACCAAATTACCTTTACCCTTCGTCGTAAACCTACGACATCCTGTCCTACAGTGTCCTTTAATAATATTCCTCTAGTCCCGGTTGAACAGATTCGCTATCTAGGACTACTACTTGACAAACGACTAATTTGGAATCCGCACACAAGACTGAAACGACAAGAAACTGCCCAACGCTTTCGCTTACTTCAACACTTACTAGACAGACGCTCTAACCTTCCACTTAACTACAAAAGGCTCATCTATATTACCATCATATTTGGGGCTCTACTAAACCATCAAATTCTTCCTGTATTCAATCCCTACAATCCAAAATCCTTCGAAAAATCCTCAATGCTCCTTACTTTGTCACCAACAAACTCCTCCATAAAGACCTTAATGTCCCATATGGTGCTGATTTGGCCCGTACGAGGTATCATTCCTTCCTTGACAAACTCCACTCCCACATTAACCCACTAGTTTCAATCCTTGCTTCCTCTACCATTCCTGTCAATCCTCCGAGGCGTCTGAAAAGAAGATGGCCTCGAGACCCTCTAGTGTAGATTACCTAGTGGAGTGTTGCCAATGGGCATATTCTCTTCATGTCTTTTCATGTATATTATCTATATTATGAACCAATTTACTTGATGTATTTACTAATACAGTTGTAAATTTCAATAAATTAATAAATAAAAAAAAAATTTTAATACAGTTGTAGATTTAAATAAATATTTAAAAATAAAATTAATTTTTAATAATCAATTAAAAATATTCCTCTTGTTAAATAGATCCAATACCTTAGACATCATTTTAATAAATGTCTTGATTGGAAACCTCATACAGGACTGAAATGACAAGAAACTGCTCGCCGTTCGGCTACTTCAACACTTACTAGACAAAGCGTCAATTCTTATTCACCAAAAAATTCTCACCAGCAAGACTGTCATGAGACCAATCTGCACTGGGCTATAATGTTTAGAGACCGGATTTTTCTGATTTTGCACAATACCAGCTTCAAACCCGAACAGCTATCCCCTTTATGTATTAAAGAATGAAATATTACAATTTAAATAGCACGTTTTGTCCTTTTTGGGCTAAAGTTCACGTTTTTTGTTTTTATTGCATTTTTGAGTTAAATTTGATTATTAAATTTTAATATCACAAATGAGCGAACAAATTTTTCGGCAAATACAAATACATAGATATACTATTAACTATTTAAATTTTATTTTATTATCTTTCTCCAGTTAAATCTAGAATAAATTATTAGTTAAGAAGAGAAATATTAGGACTATTGACTTCAGTAAGTCAACAAAAATTTTTTTTTAATAAGTAATATTACAATCTGTCCTAATTTGGACATTAATTATAATGGTGAAAGATAACATTCATACAATATTTACACAGCAATAAAATTATAATTATATATATATATATATATATATATATATATATATATATATATATATAAATATATATATATATATATATATAATACAATCATATATCAATAAAATGTATACAAAGTCTATAAATCACTCGTACATATATACACGTCATACATACTGCTCATTGGATAAAGAATCTAGCCAGTGCTAGAACTCCTATATAAACATATTTACAAGAGGGCCACTGCCGTTTCAACCTTCTAGGGGGATAGTAAGTGCGTGGAGCTGGATAGTGAATTAGCTAGAGGATTAGGATGATAAATGTGGTTCTGATGGAATTTAGAGAATTTTGATAGAGTAAGATCTGAAATAAATGGAATATTTAGGTCGTGGTGTAAGGTATGGTTGGAGACATAATAAGGAGCATTTACTATTGTTCGGAGGACTTTGGATTGAAAGGATTGAATGCGTTTGATGTTAAAACTTTTAGCTGTCTCCCAAAGTTCAAGTCCGTAGGTCCAGATAGCCTTCAGTATTGTCTTGTAGATTAATAATTTGTTGTCAACTGTAAGCTCAGATTTTCTGTTGAGTAGTCTGTGTAACTTTCCGAATTGTCGGTTGCGTTAATTTTTTTTAAGACTTGTATGTGGGTTCCATGTCAATCTTTTGTCCAGTAATAAGCCAAGATACCGGACTGTGTCTGAGGAAGGAAGCGGTATGGAATTGAAATGAACCATTGGACAGGATTTGCGTCGAAGGGTGAAGGTGACGTGTGTAGATTTGCTTTCGTTCACCTTAATATGCCAAGCATTACACCAGTCTTTGATAAGAGAAAGGTGCCTTTGGAGATTCAATGATGATGCTACAGGATAGGAATTGGATGATAATATGACTGTCATCAGCAGATGTTGCCAGAAAGGTATCGGGATCAGTAGGGATATCGGCGGTATAAAGGATGTAGAGGACGGGTCCCAAAACGCTGCCTTGAGGAACACCGGCCACAACGGAATAAAGGTTGGAAAATTCTACACCACAGCGAACTCGGAAGGAGCGGTTTGATAGATAGGATCGTAGGATGTGGTATAAAGACTAGGGTAAATGGGATTTCAGCTTGAAGGGTAATCCAGTGTGCCATTCCCGGCCAAAAGCTTGCGCAATGTCCAGAAACGCACCAGAACAATACTCATTGCATGCAAGAGCTGAGGAAATATGGTATACAACGTGGAGTCTTTGTTGAACTGTGGAATGTTGTTATTGGGACATATGTTAAACTTAAGCTATTGGGAAAGAGTTAGGTTATAACAGTTGAATGTACAGGATCGTGCAAGATATATTCTTCCATTCAGTACGCAAAATTTCAGAAACAATATTACGTACCGCAATGTAACGAGGTTTTTAACATAATTGGTAAGTTGTTATATATCTATTGACTACCATTCTTTTTAAAAATTGAAATTTAATACTATATCATCAAAACAGATGTTTCACTGTAAACGAAAATAGGAAACTTAATTTGACTTATTAAATGTAATTTAAATAGTTCATTTTAAATATATATGGTAAATATTAATAAACCGAATAAAGTAGGAACGGTTTTACTTTCTGTAGGTGTTTAATACACACATAGCAATCATTTTTTCTTTATATGAGAAAATTCAATCTGTATTCCACTTTAAAATAATAAACAAATAAACTTAACAATGCTGATTTATGTTCTCTATTTCTAGTGATAATTAAATATAATAATGAAAAGGCGTTATAAAATAAACATATATCCTTGCTAATTGCACTTTTCGTTAAGATAAATTGAAACTCCTGAAGCTCTAAACTCTAAATCGGTCATGGAGAACTCATAAATTAAATGACACCTCGTTCAAATTGTATTCAAATAATCAAATTAGTTGTATTATAATTAATTTTATAGGAGTATATTTATGATGAATTGTTTAACGTTTTATTTCTTTTTTAGTTATATTATGACATTTGCTAGGAATATATATAGATATATTTTTGTTTTATTATATAAATTAAGCTGGTATGTAGTGCATTACCAATTAGTCTGAATTTCAATTATTATTATAATTTTAATTATTGTAGGGTAATGTAATTTTTTTTTGTGTATAATTTACCACCTGTAATTGGGCCTGGCCTGTTGGTGGATGATGTAAAAAAAAAAAAAAATTACCTGTATCCGTGAGAAACATGGGCGGGTCCACTAGTTATTTTATATAAAACCACACATCTCTCTACACGCCTTTTCACTCCAAGAGAAATCAATAAATAATTAAAATGAAATATATGTATAGTTATAAAAGGGATCGTTGTATTCATTATAAACTGCCGTATTAAAAAAAATATATATACCATTCGAGTAATAAACTCCATTATGTATGTATATAAATAGATACGTAAATCGGTAGATAAATATATATATATTTATTTATATATTCTCAATATACAGTGGTTGCTTGAAATAGAAGTTGTGCATGAAATGTTTACAAGGGGAAGAATGGAGAGTGTGGGTTTGATGCGGCAAATAGGATGAGGTGTCAACTCCATTCAACTGTCCATCCCAAACCTCGCTATTTTTTTTTGTAATGCACCATTCACAGGATGATGTAATCATTTATATAAAATAGAGACAAATAATTAAAAAGTCGATTCTTTCATTTTACTTCAAAAAAAAGAAAAAAAAAAAGAAAACAACTGAAGCTAAATGAAAAGAAAAATATTGAATATAGTCATTGTTTAAACAATTTTCATGACGGACTGACAGTTCTTAAATTTCTACTCTACCATATATACTATGGTATCCTTTATATATATATATATATATATATTAAATCAAATTCAAAAAACAGTGATTTTAAATCCAAACTATTTCCAGTGTAGTTTAAAAAATTCATCAACGGCCTGAAGATCCTACTGATTAGCCACCCTCAACTAGATCGAAACGTAGGCACTAAATAAAATATTATCTCTAAGGGTGCCCACGTAGTTGAGATGTTGCTTTCCAAAGGTACAAAACGTACAAAACTTAGCTTTGATAATTATTTTTTATGTAGCCCAGTCATTAGTTCAATTGCTGTCAAAATTTCGATCTTAAGATAGAGATAGATAAACTTGTTTTATTTATAAATTTTACATATTTGTTTACAATATCTACAGAACACAGAAAACTGGCATGGATATTCCGTTTACCAGAAAGTTGGATTAGTTTTATATATATATATATATATATATATATATATATATATATATATATATATATATATATATATATATATATTAATAAAGCAAAACAAAACCTACAATAAACAAAAGAAAGAAAAATTATACATTATTGACAAAATATAAAGGGATAATCAACTTGTTTCCTATATGGAATAAACAAAATATAAATACATCTTATCTATGAGAACTCATTCTTTTTTTTATTTATTTATTGTAATTAAATTATTTTATTACAAATTTATTATAGTTCACAACACATTCCATAAATCTAAATAATGTGTTCCAATTCTTGCCATTTAAAATTTCTATTATTTTCTTTCCGGTCAAAAATCCTCCCCAAAATAATTTTTCCTATAATAACTAAATGCAATACACTTACCTTATAGATGAGTTATATTTTCATCCTTCTTACTGTTACAAATTGAACATGTATAAACTATTTCTCGCATCCATGGTTTACAATTTAAGGTTATCATTTCAACTTTTTTTTTTTAAATCATTCGTATAAACTTTATTTGGTTCTCATAATTGATGTAATCTGCACGATAGCCTAGTTTCTTATAGATTAGATGATGTTGGGCACCCACAACGTAGATCATTAACACGTTTTTAAAATTTTCTTTGGCTGCAGCTATAAGATTTTCCATCTGACTCTTCCACCTCGCCACCGATACGAACTCCCTATCAAATCGACAGTATAAATCATCCGCTAGATTTTACCTATTCCTTTAGCCTTCCAGTGGCGCGACAGGCCGTGTAGACCCTGGGCCTCGCGGTGTAAACTCCTCCGAGTTTCCACTCACGTTTCACGATGTAATTTTAAGTGTAGGGTCATAACTCCCTACAACTAATTTTGTGAGTGGCCACCCTTTGGCTGACGGGTCTCACATACGCGCTAGCCACTCAGCCACGGGCTCCCCAATATTCCTTTAGCCAACTACAATTTTTTTTTTTCATGCCTTCAAGAGCTATCATTTTAGGTAAGCGTAGATCACTATAGTTTAATATGTTTACAATATAATGTAAATGAAACTTCTTGTATCAAATACAACAGATCCCAGACCAGGTACAACATGTAGTAAGGTGTGTTCTTTGGTAGGTTAAAAAGTTTCTTCCAAAATAATCTATAAATAGATTTCAATTGTTGGAAATTATGGTATCCCCGAAATTGCGATCCATAGTACATTACAGATTCCACACCGCCTGAAATACTTTATACTCGGCCGATATCGGAACATGTTTATTACTAAATACGTATCTCCAGGTACTATTTATACTCAACTTGGCAGTCTGTACTTTTTCCTTAAAATGCTCATGAAGTAATAAATTATCCGAAACGTTCAGACCCTACATTTATACTTTATACAATATTTATATTTCCTCACTACCTCTATCTCATCCCCCTTTTACCACCATTTATATATTTTTGGGAGGTCTTCTCCCTTCCGCTTCAACGAGAATCATTATTTTTGATTTAGAGACATTCAGAGCTAGTTTCCATTTTCCCAAGTACATATCCAATCTGGACATTATTTATCTTAGTTTTAATGGCGAGTCTGAGAAAACTACAATATCATCGGCAAAATGCAACAAGTTAACTTTAGCTGTCTCCACTTTGATTCCTTCTTCTAATTTCTGCGTTATATCATTAATAAAGAGGTAAAATAGTATTGGGCCCAAAGAACATCCCTGCCGTAACCCCCTTTCTATACTAAACTCGCCAGAAATACCTTTCTATGTCCATACCACAGCTTTCGTTTACGAGTATAAAGTTTTTACAAATTTTGATGAAATTCCGAGCAAAGTTTATAAAATAGCATATGTGATCTACAGTATCGAACGCGGACTTGATATCTATAAAAAAGGCTATAGATCTGTTTAACCTCTTATTGCTCCTCGACTAAATTATACAGAACAAAAATGTTGTCAACAGTGCTTTAGCCTCGCATAAATCCTGATTGTCTTTCATCAAGTATGTGATTCACAACCACCCAATTTGTAAGCCTTTCAACCAGCGACCCAGTGTAGAGTTTATCTACAGCGTTAATAAAGGATATCGCGCGATAATTACTGGGGTCAGTAATGCATCATTTTTTGAGCAGTAATTTGAAAAAAAAAAATTAAATGTTTCTGGAATGAAATGTTGGGTTGTATTAAGATTTTACGGAAGTAGTAATCCATGAGCCATTTACTTTATGAATTAATATTATTCATTTATAAAGTAAACTTTATTGATAGGTGTATATTGATGATTGGAAATAATGGAAGATTATAAACCAAAATTTTATTATTTGTTTCAGGTTTAGAGATTTCTTGAAGACATATTGAGGTAGGTTATAGCTTAAAAATATCTTTTTTTATTATTCTTTTCTATGACAGAATTTTTAGATTAAAAAAAAAAAAAAATGGTTTCAGATTTTTTTTTTAATCTAGTTAACTGGACGATCATTAGCTATATATAAGCTGCATAATGCAAGAAACTCGCATCGGTATAAATTTAATTTTTCTAAAGTTATAACATAAATTAGAACTTTATCGAAAAAAAAAGAAAAAAAAAAAAAAAAATTTATACCTCTACAATTGATGACTGGTAGTCGGATCAGTATATTCAGGAAATCGTCTGGTTAACCATCAAAGGTCTCCATTAGGATGAGATCTCAGGTCCATGTTATTTCCCCTCATTTATGGGTACCCGCTTCATAATAACCTAGGAGGATCTTTCTACTTCAGTGCACCTGTTCACCAAAACCACACCGCTCCTAAAACTATTAAAAAAAAAAAAAAAAGTATACAATTCAATGTTTCAGTTTCTACTTGAGCCTACATTTTGGTCTAGAATAAGTCTAAATATCAATTTCGAAAAATATGACTTTTAGTATTTTTTTTTTTTTTATAATTAAACCATAACGTTTTGAACGTGTATTCCACATTATGACATACGGGTCATGTGACATCAAATTCAGTTAAATATTGTTAAGACAAATTAATTATTGTAAATGTACTAAATAAGCAGTAAAGGATATTGAGATAATATTAGTTTGGAAGAAGAAGGCGGTAATGGACCCAATTAGACTGTTGGAAGCAGGCCCACCCCACCCAGCTGGCTATGACAACCTCCACAGTCAACAGCAAAGTCACATTCCATATTTACTCTTAACCACAAAGAATTGTGTACTCTTCTAATTAGAAAATATATTGTAAGGGAAGGTACTGTCATTGTAAAAATTTTCGAATTCCAGCTTTCTCCGAAAATACACTTTATGGGGTCCCCTGAGTCCAAATAACCAAGTCCTGCAAAAAAGTTTGTGGGTGTGCGTGGTAAGTCTTGGGCAAAAATAAAAGTAATTTGAAATTAAAATTTCATATTTGAGACAACTGTTTGGTCTAACCGTCATTATGAAAAATGATTGGGACTAGACCAAGTGCATATAAAATAAAAGTAATTTTAAATTAAAATTTCATATTTGAGACAACTATACGCCCAAGATGTTACAGCAACATTTTCATCAAAATCGACTGATTCTTGAAAACGAACATTTCATGTGACACAACCCAATATTTAATTTACTCTAAAATTCATTTTTTACACTATATATGTTATTCTAATGGGACTTGTCTCAGGACAGTAAATAATTTATTTATTATTCTGCTGTGAGAAAACTCAACTGGTTAGGCACCTATCTCCGAAATCTCCTTGCCACTAAGAAAGCTTGTGCTAGACCCTTGATTGGGTTCGAGGATAACCTGCAAGTTCAGCGTTATAGAACTACCCATTAACGCTGATTGTGGGTAGTTCTATAAAAATACTAGCAACATATTATGTAACATTAATATCATCATTTTGGACTTACGGAGTAGACTTGTGGGGCTCTCTTAAACCATCAGATTCTTCACTAATCCAGTCCTTACAATCTGAATTCTTCAGTCAAATCCTCAATGTTCCTTACTTTCCAATGAATAATCTCACTGTAATAGTAGCAGGTAACAAAATATACAATACTTACACGCTAACTACTATATACTATATACTAACTACGATCCTTGCTTCATTTTCGATTCCTGATAACAATTACCTTATATAACATGGCAATAATATCGTCGACCATTTCTCGAAAATTAAAAAGGTTCCCACAGAAATTGAGAAACAGAAGCCGCTAACGTATTTTACGAGGTTATTTCTTGTATCCTTTTCCAGGGGGTCGCTAGATATCTGTTTGCTTTGTGGCTTATCCCCGAATTCTATTTTCAGGTGCATGTTGATTGCTTCTTTCCTTCTCAGAATCCTACCCTTTAGATAACCAAAAGGCGACCTGTATCAATTTCCAAGACTCCTCACTATACGTGGAACAAGGGTATAAAGGGATTTTATAAAATAAAAAAAAAAATAAATAAATAAAAAAAAATAATAATAATAATAAAAAAATAAATAAAAAAAAAAAAGAAAAAAAAAACACATCCCTTGTAATAGGAATTATGCAAAGGGAAAAAAGGCGTTTTCTTCAAACTACTCTTGGGCAACAATCGAACAAAGAATTGTCAAATTATGCGTTTTATTGAAAATAGTCAATTTAATTTAGAAGGATGTATGGTGGTATAGGTTGTGAACTTTCGGTTTTGGCATTCCTGTATTTTGATTACTTTTTATTTAATAAAAACCATACAACTAAATACAAGTGTGTTAATAAAAATCAGTAAAGAGATAGGACTCGAATTAAATACCGATAAGACGAAATATATGATTAGTAGCAGAAATGGTGGCGATCTGGTGATATTGATGCATCAGGGCATACTTTTGAACAAGCTAAGTTACTTAGTTCGCGGCTTCTATCAAAAAACTTAAAGGTTAGAATTTATAAAACTATTATTCTTCTTCGACGGTTCTTTACGGATGTGAAAAGTGGCCGCTTAATTTGAAGGATGAACAGCGGCTTAAGGTTATCGAAAATAATGTACTACGTAAAATATTTGGTCAGAAGAGAGATAAGGCCACTGGGGGGTTTAGAAGGTTGCACAACGCGGAATTGCGGAGTTTGTATCCTGTGAATATAATTGAGTTGATAACATCGCCGAGACTCAAATGGGTGAGTAAAGTAGTTGGGCTCGATGAGGAGCGGATTCCGAGAAAGTTGGTATTCGCTGATCTGACTGGTCGGCGTCCGAAAGGTAGGCCGATGCGTCGATGGGAGGATTGCGTTAAGGCTGATCTCGGTGGCATGGGCTTTGAACAGTGAACATTTTACGGGGGAATTTGGTGGCATCGGCATCGAACCTTCGGGTTCGCTAAGCCTGTTATTATAATTATTATTGTATTTAATGAAGCAAAAGAAAATAGTACTAATCCCTGTAATTATTATGCACGGAAATAAATAATTTTACTATTTCAAAGGATATGCCTGATTTCCATATTTTAAGGAGTTTTAATTTTTTTATTTAAAGTTGAGTTTGATAAGCCATACTCGTTGAAAGGATTCTTAAAAATTGACAAATTATCTTAAATACGATAGGGATTAAAATGGAAGAGAACCAGAGAACCTCCATTTTTGACTCGATTCTCCTTTTTAAAGGATATAAATCGAAATTATTCACTCGTAACTAGGATTACCACACTAAAAAAAAAAACAAAAACACTTTTTAATATAGAAACCCTCTTCCCGATTGTAATTATCACGATCGCAATAATTTCCCTTACTATATTTTCCATATACAAGTAAATGAAAGTAAAGCCGACTTTATGTAATGTATAATATGAAATAATACTGCTGAATTTAGAAATCAAAATTATACAAATGTTTTGCTCAACACGAGTCATGTCTTGCTGTTTCCTAAAAATGTCATTAATCAAGTTTTATTTATGAATGTATTATTTGGAACTATCTCTTCTTTTATTATTCTTTTAATATATTTATTTATTATAACATATATAAACTTTGATTATAACAACGTAACGTTTCGAGGTACTTTCTATGCCTCATCTTCAGATCATTAAAAATCATCTAAAATTCAATTCAATATTATAAGCCACTATACAAAAAATAACAAATATTATCAATAATTTAGAATTCATTTATCACCTACAATATTTACTATATGTTTATTTACATATTATATCATAATATAGGTCATATAATAATGTACTATTATTCATACATAGCCCCATTAATTATCCATCCCATTATCCATCATGAATTATCCTGCCCATCTGTTAAAATATATATATATATATATATATATATATATATATATATATATATATATATATAGAGAGAGAGAGAGAGAGAGAGAGAGAGAGAGAGAGAGTAAGAGACACATACATAAACATAGTGGAGAGTCTGGGATGTATAAAATACCATAAAGCAAGAAGGAAAAAATCGCGTGGCCCCCTAAAACTATATATTCTTAAGGAACGTTGGAGTCTTTAAGCCCCCTAACCTTTAAAAGACCCCTGTGTATTTACACAAACATTTTAATGATATACATATGTATATGATGTAGTGATTAAAAAAAAAAAAATATATATATACCCCTAAAATTAAAATTTACCCCAAAAAGTTTAGCCTCAATCAAATAAGTTTCTTTATTTAACTATACCATTCTGATTTCCAAAATAAACATCAAACTGAAAATGATATTATCATTTTTCTCTTTTAGTTGTTGTTGTTGTTTTGGTTTTAAGGGCAAAAAACTGCGAGTGGTTATTATTGCCCAAAACATCTTCAGAAGACGATTAACTTACCTATGATGAAGAGAAAAAAAAATAATAATAATAAATTTAAAAAAATAAATAAAAAATAAGATAAATAAATAAAAATTGTGAGTAAAATATCAAAAATTGCGTAAAATAGCCTGGATGTGTTAAATGAGGTGATATAAACGAATGTTCTTCACCAATTGAATGACACCGTCGACGGCCCGATCACTATCGCTCAATGCCTCCGAGACTTTACGTGGTACGCAACATTTTACAAATGCCCTACTATAACGAGGACACTCTTCAAAAATATGACTTACTGTGAGAGCCACTTTACACAGTTGACATCGAGGTGGATCCCTACGTGCCATGAGGTGCTCATGAGTGAAACGGCAGTGTCCAATCCTCAGGCGGGCGATAACTACCTCCTCACGCCTGCACTTTCTTGATGATGAGACCCATCAGCTGATGGTCGGTTTCACATTTTCCAATTTGTTGTTTTCAAGAGCGGTCCAACACTGTTGCCATTCATCTAGGATCTTCGCGTTTATTGGCTGAAACAGCTCAGATGATGAAATAAAAGAGGGCGTTATTTCTTCTTGTGAATGTGCCTCTGTTGCTGCTCTGTCGACTTCCTCATTCCCTGATAGTCCGGAATGACTGGGAATCCAAAATAAATTTATTTTTTTTGAAGAGTCCTCCAACTGTTTGATTGCGAAGTGGACCTCCTGTACAATAGGGTTTGCTGAGAATGGATTGAAAATGGCTCTGATAGCACTGAGCGAGTCAGAACAGATGATTACTGACTTTTCTAATGCTGTTCTAGCTAGATCAACTGCTTTTAGAATAGCTGTCAATTCGGCAGTAAAAACACTACAAGTACTATCAAGTTTGTACTTGTGAGTTTGGTCACCGTCTAATACAGCGCACGACGTCGATTCAATTGTTTTGGAACCATCGGTATAAATGATTTTGTTATACTGATATTTATTAAGTTCTGCAAGGAAAGTTTGAGATATTGTATTTCTTGTGGGGAACACTTTTTTTCCTTAGAAACTTTTAACATTTCACAGTTGACATGAGGAGGTGACACTGTCCATGATGGTAGCTTTTTCTCTGGTTTTGTAAAATGATGCTGCACTAATTCAGAAATAACCCATCTCATTCGATACCAGAGAGGAAGAGAGGAATTTTTCAATCTTTCATATTTTCCAGCATTTTCATGTTGAAATAAGGAACTGTAAGCAGGGTTGTCTGGTTGTGTGTACATTTTAGTGATATAGTTGGCAGCGAGCTTTTGGCGTCGATACGAGAGAGGTAGAACTCCTGCATCAACACAAAGGCTGTTCACTGGGCTAGTTCTAAAAGCTCCGGTTGATAGGCGTATGCCGGCATGGTGGACTGCATCTAATTTCTTAATCTTATTTTGAGAAGCAGAGGAAAAGATGAAGCAACCGTGATCTATTTTGGTGAGTATCAATGCCTCGTAGATGCGGAGCATTGTTTTCCTGTCTGAACCCCATCTGGTGTTTTCCAATTTCTTCAGGATTTTTAATCTACTCACGGTCTTAGAATGAAGTTGATCTATATGGACGGACCAGGTTAGCTTACTATCAAGATATAGACCTAAAAACCGAACATGATTAGAGTAGACCAGAGCAATATTATTTAAATTGACTTGTGGTGGAATACCTGGATTTCTTTGGCGATTAAAGTGAACGCAACACGTTTTACTTGTTGAGAACTTAAACGCTGTTCTTTGTGACCACGAAGCTAATTTATCAACAGTATTTTGAAGACTCATCTTGATGTTTTGAAGATCACGTGATTTACAAAGAACAGCAAAATCATCAGCAAATAAGTAGCCAGTGACGTTAGGAGTTAAACAGTCAGTGATTGTTCGAATTGGGATAGAGAACAAGGTAGTACTCAATACAGATCCTTGGGGTGCACCGCTACAAATAATTGTTTTGGCAGATGTGGTTCCGCTGACCATTACCCTGTAAGACCTTGTTCCAAGAAAGCCTTTGATGAAGTTGGCGAGATTTCCTCTTACTCCCTATTGATCTAATTGCTGAAGGATACTAGACTGACGGACGGTATCAAAGGCGTTTTTTATGTCAAAGAATATTCCAACTGCGTGTTCTTTGTTTACAAATGCGTCTTGGATTTCCCTAGTTATACGAACTAGGTTGTCGATGGTGGAACGTTTCTTGCGAAAACCACACTGTAAGTTGTCTTGTGCTTTGATTTCCTCTAATAACCATATAAGGCGTTTGTTTACCATTCTTTCTAGAATTTCGCACATGCAATTAGTGAGGGAAATAGGACGGTAGCTGCTCACATCATGTTTTGGTTTGCCAGCTTTTAATATTGGGATAATTATGGAGTCTTTCCACTGAATAGGGAAAGTTCCACTTGTCCATATCTTGTTGTGCAAGTCTAAGATTTTATTCAAGAATTGATCAGGAAGTTGTTTAATCATTTCGTAAGTCACATCATCATCAGGTCCAGGTGACTTACCTTTTAGTTCAGTGAGAGTTACTTTGAGTTCTCCATATTAAAAGTCATGTTATATATTTCTTGATTTTGTGATGTAAAGTCAACAACGTTTCTCGTTCTTTCTTGATTGGAGAAGAATGAAGTTTCTTCGTTATCGGCACTATACATTGAGAAAAAGGTTGCAAACTCATTTGCTACAACTTCTTCATCACAAATAACGTGTCCTTCAACATTTAAGTAAATTGGTTGAAACGATCGTTTACCTTCAACAGCTCTAATTTTCTTCCATACTACTGTGGTAGGTGTATTTGAGTTTATAGAGGAAACATACTGTTGCCATGATGTAGTTTTGTGGTAACATATTACACATTGCTTTTGCTTTCTTATAATTAATAAAATTTTGTAACGTCATATTTCTTTTGAAGATCCTGTAAGATTTCATCTTTTTTTGTATAGCATCTCTACAATCGGTGTTGAACCATGGTACGGGTTGACGTTTGGGTCTAGAAGACGTTTTGGGGATGGAACATTCTGCTGTTTCCCGAATTGTTGAGGTTATTAAAGAGCAGCACTCATCAACTTCGTATGGAAGGTCGTAGGAGAGGTTAGCATTTTCTGTAAACCGTTGCCAATTCGCTTTCTCGTGAATCCAGGTTGATCTCTTACTAATGTAGCGAAGACGTTGTTTAGTATTGATTAAAATGGGGAAGTGATCACTTGAATATTGATCAGTGATTACATTCCAATAGGTGTCAGATAGCAAACTACTTGAGCAAAAAGTGACGTCGATAGAGGAGAAGGTACCGTAGGATGAGCTTAAGTAGGTAGACTCGCCGCTATTCAGAACATTTAAGTTGTAGTCATCCAGTAAGTTTCCAATTTGCTGTTCTCTTCTATCATTTCTTTCTGACCCCCAGATGGTATTTGGGCATTCAGATCACCTAACAGTAGAAGTGGCCTAGAGAGTTGAGAACACAGGGGTCCTAATTGCTCTGATGTTACAGGTATTTTCTGTGGTAAGTAAACATTGCATACAGTGATTGGAGTATCACCTTGAATCTGAATAGCAACTGCTTGTAGGGAAGTCTGTAGTGCGACTGGTTCAAAAAGTAATCGCTGGGATACCATTGCCAATACACCTCTACAGGCCCTAGAACCGCTCGTGTTGTCCAGACGACAGAGTTCAAAGCCCCTGAGTGTGAGCCTATCGCTGGGTTTCAAATGTGTTTCCTGCAAGCAGATGAGTGTAGGCTGGTAGTTCTGTATCAACAGCTGTAGGTCAGCGAGATGAGTTAAGAGTCCGTTACAGTTCCATTGGATTAATTTTGTGTTAGACATAGGTAAGGTAAAGATGAATCAATGATCCGTCCAGTAAGCGGTTAGCTGTTGAAGCGTTTTCCTTATATAGCCGTTCCTTATATTTTAATAAATGAAGGACAAACAGTGTGGTCAGACGAGTGTTACAACCAAGAAAGGTTAAGTTTATTTGTTTTGCTAAGAAAGAAGAATAAAACAAGCAAGCTGAAACTAAAATTGAAAAAATAGTAGTTGATAGAATCATAGTTAATATGAAATTTAGGGAAATTTTACTTAAAGATCTTAGTATGAGATGAATACGCATATATTTATTAATGTCATAAAAGATCATAGCGTCTATCGGCTAATTATCTGAACTAAAGTTCTTTTCTCTTTTTTCTTCTTTGGCCTACCTTTTTTTGGTGCTGCAGTAATAGGTTTTGGAGTCTGGCTTGATCCAAGAAGGGCGGTATCACGATTAACAGGGTTTATGTCTGAATCTGGTATAATGGAAGAGGACGTACTGGGTCTGCACGCAGTAACTGAGTGGGAGGAGACTTTAACCGGTGATTGTATAGTTTCGGGTAAAGTTACTACTTCTTTCGACCTACTAGGAGTGGTGGCCTTGTCGGATTTTTGGGACTGTTTCAATGGGGGAACATCCTCCGTTTGTATAGCGACGGTACACGTATTTATTGTTTTGTCCCGAACGTTTTTAGTCATTTGAGCAAATGTAGGTCTGGAATGAATAAGATTCTGAGGTGCATTTTCTAAATATTTTTCCCTAGCTACATAGTATGGAACTTTTTCTGTAATTTGAACAATTTTAATGCCCTTTTCTAAGACGAATGCTGGACAATTTTCGTCAAAACTATTGTGGTTATCATTGCAGTTAACACATTTCGTTAGATTTTTACAATCTTTGGAGGAAACGCAGTGTTCTGGTTGGCCACAGTTACTACAAATGGGAGAAACCGTACGATCCTCGCGATCGTGGTAACTTTATGGTGTCCAAAGTTGAGACAGATAGTACAGCGGAGTGGGTTCGGTATGTAGGGCTTTATTGGAACATTATAATAACCTATGTTGATGTCTTTTGGGAGATTAGGACACTTGAATGTTAATAGATAGTTGTGTGTTTGTTTAACAATGCATCCGTTTCTATAGGTAAATCTTTTAACATGTTTTACGTTTTGTTCCTCGAGTTCCCTAGCGGAAGCAAGGAGATCGAAGCAATTAATGATACCTCTGCACTCGTTCAGTTTTGCATGGGGCTCCACCTTCTCTTTTAGTTAATTATCAAATTATATCACAGTTTACATAACTACTAACAATGAAATACGGTTAATTATTTCAAATAACAAGGTTAAAGTTACCTTAAATGTAACAAAAAAAAAGAAAAGAAAATTCAACGTTTAAGCTCTCTGTAAGACCATTTCCAAGCGCTTACAGATAAATTATACATTTTTATAACGAAACAAAAAAAGTAATTTATGGTTAAGAATCGATGATATAAATATAAACTTATTCTATATAATATATATAGTGGTCAAATGCCATATAATAGGAAATCTAATAATGGACCTACTGACTTGGAGTCCTGGTAACTGCTAAATATTAAACGGATAAAATCCCTCCAGTTCCAAGTCCTTTGAACAAAAAGCGATGCTGCATATTACGTCACGAACAAGGCCTTACACCATGATTTAAATATTTGTCCTAGATCTAATCCCATCCAGGGATCACCTTTGGTGTGGTGGCTAGCATAACAACCTCCTATTCCGAAGGTCGTGTGTTCAAACACGGCAGGTAGCCTAAGGATTTTTGAAAGGGAGTAAAAGACTCCTTGGAATGCCGTTTCTCGGAGGGGAGTAAGATGATGGTCCTGATTCTGTGCGATGTCGGGTACTCCTTAAAGATTCATATCCTAATTAAACCTGAATAGGCAAAATTTAGGACTTAAACTGCAGCATCGTTTGATTAGCCTCAACAGCATAAAGTCACATTAAATGAATAAAAAAAACAAAAACAATTCTATCCAAATTTTCAATATTCGACCAAAATAATAAAATTAACCTATTAAATACCCTATAAACGAATGACTGGTAAAACATGTATAAAAAAGTACTAGAAATTAAGAGATTTATACTTCTGAATATTCTCTGTATTTTCCGTATTACTGTAAACTGATCACGGCTCAGCAATTATAAAAGTTTCAAGTTCTATTAGTTAGTTTTATTAACTTTGGAGTAATATAATCTCTAGGGGTTGATAACCATTTCCTGGTTACTTTAACACATTTCCGCCCACTGGTTCAAGAAACTAAATTGGGATCAATTAACAGTTCACAAGCAATAACCATCTGTTTGTAGAGTTTGATCAAACAGAAGATATTAATAATATCAGTTTCCAACTGGACTGGATCCACTAAATACTTACCCCAACGGATCAACCTTCAGTCTCCTCCAAGTTTCCCTTATATTAGCTAATTGAGGAATTAGGGTAACATTAATTACGATAGAGGTGGATTCTGGCTAATGTTTATTTATAACTAAAGCCCTACTAAAAAATTAACATAGTTAAAAACATAATCAACACAGCACAGAAATTAACAGATATTGAATATATAAAGGAAATCAAAGGAAATATTTATAACATGTTGATAGAAAATCTTTATCCGAAAAAATTAATAAATGAAATATGGTATAAAAATCTTAAAATCGGAAATGATAATAAAAATATAAATAAAATGATGAATTACAATAAGAATAATAAAATAAATGATGCACAGAATAAAATTAATAGAGGAATAAGACAAAGCACAATTAATGAATTTTATACAAAGGATAAAAATATTGAAATTAATCAAACAACTAATTTAAATGAAGTAAATAAGAAACAGATTAATTTCTTCAAAATGAATTACATACCAGGTCTAACGTATTTTGTACGTTTAAACAATATGATCATTATAACATGAAATTTGGATTATACAATAATAATAAAATAAATACATATTTCGCCAATATGAAGGATAAAATAGAAAAAGAAAATAACCTTCATACCATTTATAAAATAGATTGTAAAAATTGACATAAAACTTATATTGGGGAAACATCAAAAATGTTAAAGACTAGAATAAAACAACACATTTCCAATTGCAAAAATATTAAAAATATAAACCTTACAGCCCTACCAACCATAGTATAACTAATAAACATGAATTTAATTTTGAAAATATACAAATACTTAATACAGAACAAAAAAACAAAAATAGAAAGATACTGGAGTCAATCTATATAACTAAAAACATAATATACAGTCAATTTTGTTGTGGATATTTAAAAACATTGGACAGTACAAGAATGGAATTAGATAAAAGGCTAATTTAGTCTGCTTCATATTTGCAATTGTTTAGCAGTAAAATGTTAAAACAATTATTATGTGATGGTGAAGTAGAGATTATTTTAACAGATGGACAGGATAATTCATATATAGGGGCTATGTATGAATAATAATACATTATTATATGACCTATATTATGATATAATATGGAAATAAACAGATAGTAAATATTGTAGGTGATAAATGAATTCTAAATTATTGATAATATTTGCTATTGTTTGTATGTAATGCTCTCTCTCTTCTCTCTCTCTCTCTCTATATATATATATATATATATATATATATATATATATATATTTATATATATAATATATATATATATATATAACTGTTCGAAGGCCAATCTTTATTAAGATAGACATTTTTCAGTTACTTTTAAGCTCCACTTTTGCATTATATGTTACTTTTGCTTATCTTTATGTGAGATAATGTTACATAATCGGGACTGTGAATGATAGAAATAAATAATAGGTGATTTTAATTTCGAAGCAATAGATGATTTTCTCATAGCGTCATGATAACTGTTTGCTTTAAGATAATGTTTGAGGACAGCTTACACACAAATATGAAAAATAAATAAAAACAAATATTTACTTTAGGTAGTTTCGTTTAAGTTAGATTACTTTTTCGTCTTTATGATGCAAAGATAATGCTGTAGTGGAAATCTTGGTTCAAAAAAATCAATACTTTTTTTATTCTTTTCCTAGGTATCTTGCAGTTCTTTAACGCTTAACATGCACTGATCATATTATAACGATGTATGGATAGACATAGTAAAATGTGCGAAGAATTATCTGGATCGTGGATATCTCTTGATTGGATTAATGGATCGACGGCCGGGAGTTTTCAGCTTACGGATTGACACTGCCTTATTTCCTCCTTCAATCTTATCCTGAAGGTTATTTTCCTGGCTAGATATGTTTAGTATCTGTGTGTATGAAGTATAATGGCCTTGTGGATCGAGATCTGGTCTACTCTTCCTTAGGTCCCGGTTTTGAATCCCGGCCGTGACAGAATAATAAAGAGCCTTATTAGGCACACTCAGACTCTATAAGTATTAATAGTTATTCCCGAGGTTGAATGCCGATTTGCCTACACAGTCCGGTCCAATGACTACCGTCCAAAACCAAATCCTTGAGATTTAACTTAACACTAGTTAGTACGCCTAACATTCTTGCATGCCTATTTGAGCCACAGCGATAATCCAACTTCAAATTTGGTACTAGAGGTGTATAAGCTCTGTAATTCCGCTTTGTGTAGCCTTCTAAATTCTCCAGTAGCTCATTACTGTTCTGACCAAATGCCAAAGTATAGAACCATATCCTGAGTCAATCGACATGTTCAACCGTATATCATGATGTATTAATATCACCGTTTCTATTTCTAACCATATATGTTTCCTAATAATCCGTTCCTACCTTACAGGTATCACCTTTAAAGTTAGTCATAATGTCTCATACTCATCAGGATTCACTCAGTCAGCCGGTGTACCTCAAGATAGTATTCTAGGCCTAATCCTCTCTCTACACGGTGTATACAGCTCATATTCTTATAAATCCTAGCACTGTTCATACTATTGGGTTGTTTCACATGAAATGTCCGTTTTTATAGTTTCTAAAATACATAACGGATTTTGCAGGTCTCTGTTGTTTTCTTCCGAATGTTTACATATTAAAAGTAAACAGTTACTAATCATCTACCTTTGTATTATAAACTTAGCTTCCCAATCAATTACCCACTTTTTAGTATACCTCCAAATATGAACATGGAAACACGCGATTTTCGAGTAATATTTTTGTACGAGTTTAAACTCGGCCATTCAGCAGCTGAGGGCGCTAGAAATATTTGTAAGGCGTTTAGGGAAGGGAGTGTTAATGAACGGACCATTCGCCGTTGGTTTTCTAAGTTTTCAGCTTGGGATACCGACTTGAAAAACTTGCCCCGAGGAAGACCTCCGTCCGTAATAGACAACGACAATGCACAATAATGCAAGTGCTTCTACCGTTTCCTGACAGTTAAAGTGTATTGGGAAAGTAAAAAAACTCGATACATGGGTACCTCATGACCTCACTAAGCGGCAGCAAGACACCATGTTTCAAAACATACCGTGCAAAAATTGAAAGAACTGGGCTACGAAGTTCTTCCGCACCCACCATCTTCTCCCGACTTGTCTCCAACAGATTACCACCTGTTCAGGAATTTAGACAACTTCGTTAAAGGAAAACTTTTTGAAAATGATGATCAAGTGAAAAGTGCCTTTTCAGATTTTGTTTCAGTTCAAAGCTCAGAGTTTTGCAGTTCGGGGATAAAAAAGTTGGTATCACGTTGGGAAGCATGTGTAGAAAAAGAAGGTAAATACTTCAAATAAAATTATCTTGTTTTCATATCGTATTTTTAATAAAAATTCTTTACCTTGAAAACGAACATTTCATGTGACACAACCCAATACTTACGCTGATGACACATTTCTGTTTTCCGTAAATAACGATCCGTTTGCTGCATCCTACAGAACCATAAGTCTGCCATTGAGGTATGCTGTCAAACCTGGAGAATTAAAATAAATTCCATCAAATCACCTTTACTCTACGTCGTCAATACATGACATCCTACCCTACTGTATCCTTTAATAACACCTCACTCATTCATGTAGAACAAATACGATTCCTAGGACTCTATCTTGAAAAACGTCTTACTTAGAATTCTCATACAAGACTTAAACGACAACTGAAACTGCCCGTAGATACCGTTTAATGCAACACTTACTGGATAAAACCTCTCTATTTGCTACATAAAAACTAATTTATAAAACCATTATTAGACCTATTTGTACATATGGCATTGAGCTATGTAGGTTTACTAAACCATCAAATTCCTCCGGCATCCAATCCTTGCAATCCAAAATCTTACGAAAAATCCTAAATGCTCCTTATTTTGTCACTAATAAAATCATCCATAGAGACTGTTTAGATAATTAAGATATAGGCAACACTGCTGGAAGCTCCCATATGTTTGGTGAGCTGAATGTCAGAATTGTAAAATATATATTAACCTGTGTTTTATGTGTTACGTTCTAATAAATTACTTTAATATGTGTTACCTTCATATTAAATTGTAAACATGGCGCAGTCGAGATCGTTTTATTTTAAACTGAAGAAAGGTTAGTGATTTCAACTCTGGAATTTAACAAACCCTCAGAAATCGACGTGAACGTGGACAACCTGTCCTTGAGCTTCAGCAGATTCTGAGTGAGGTAGAAGTTTGTTTTGTTGCCACTGAGACTGAGAAAAAATCGCGAGAGGTCCAAGTAGTGAGGCTGAAAAACTCAAATAAATAAATTCTTTATTATTCTAGGACAAGTACCTTTATGATAAAATATACAGAATGTAACGTGCTTTCGAGTCTTAGAATAATAATTCGAATAATTACTGATATGAAATAGGCATATTTGAATGAAAATAAAACCAGCGCAAAGCACTCTTGGATACTGGAATATTTTAGGATTTGGTTAGAAGGATACTATGTCCACCCTGTCAAACGCCATCCAGAAATCTAGAAGGATAAGTTGTGGAGCCGCATGCTTGTCCATTCGCTTTCTTAGCAAGTATAGTAAGGACTTGTTATTAACTTGATCTTCCGATAGGATTTATCGAGTAGCTTAGTATTACTTTATTATTCTCCTTTGAGGCGGGAAATAGTTATTAAATAGCGAAGGTGCCAGATTGCGCTATCGACCTGACCCCTAGCGCGATAAAATCTTTGGATTAGTTTAACCTAGAAAGGCGGACTGCTAATAGCAGCAGACCTGCTGGCTGCTAGGCTGCTAGGTTGCACTCAGCCAGGCCTCGGCTGCACTCGCTTCTCGCCATTTACCTGGAGAATGGTGGCAGTTTCCCGGCCCTTGCATTCCAGGAAATGAGGCCCAACGGCGCTATCCTGGAAAACTACTCGCCCTGGAAAACCTTATCGCTTTTATCTATCCTTCCTCTGTCTTCATTTCCTCCACTTCTCAGGCTCTCGGAAACCGCTGGATATTCTGAGATTGTTTTCTTTTTTCTTTTATCTTGAACTTGAAGTAGTCTCGTCGAAATTGAATGGTTCTATTTCTTTCTGGTAAAAAAAAAAAAAAAAAAAACTAACTAAAATGCTCAAGATATGTTTCTACGACAAAAAAAAAAAAAAAAAAAAAATCCTTTTAACTTGTTAATATATTAAAATGGTTCATCGTCATTCAAGAAAATTTTGTAAAACGGTATAAAAACATGTATCTCAAAACCAACTTAATTTCCTTGAGATATTTATTGAATAAACTTTGAATATTATTCATATTTATGCATAATAAAAAACAAAATACTTAGGACTCACATTGGATAGATGCCTGACATGGAAATCACACGTAACTACCTTTAAAAAAAGACTGAATCATCGACTATCAATACTTATACGACTTCTTCACCATAAAAACAAACTATCACTAAGCAACAATATCATCATATACAACATGTTACTTAAACCTATATAAACTTACGGTACTCAGGTGTGGGGCTCATGCAAAGAATCACACTTACAGACAATTCAAATCTTCCAATCTAAATTCATCCGCTTCAACACTCACGGTCCCTTTTACGTAACCAATAAATCATTACACAAAGACCTCAACATACCAATCGTAACGGATATCATTAAAAAATATTACAGACATTTTCACGACTCACTCGCTGGACATCCAAACCTACTGGTACAAACATTACTGACTGATACACTAACACAAAACCCACCAAGGAGACTGAAATGCATCTGGAGCAGAGACCTACTTCTTTAGCAGATCTTTCACGCCAAGGAGTGCCTTCACTGGGAGGTTTCTTCGCTCAAGAATTCATTAGAATCCTGAAGGAGGTTTTTGTAATGGTCATCAGTGTTACAATATATGCCTATAGGCATTTGTATCTTACATGTTGTCAAATAAAAAAAAGTATAATAAATTGGTTCTCAATCCTTCCACAAAATTATTTTATTTGGAGTCCACGTCTCAGGGCTTTTTCCCATCTTCAGACTTCACTACGATGTTTTAAAAATAAATACGAATTATTATTACAATAGAACTCAAACTTTTTTAAAAAATTGAATTGAATTTTTACCAAGTTAACAAACATTTTTGGTTTATTACTTTGAATGATCAACCTTTGCAATCGACATGAAAAAAAAAAAAAAAAAATATATATATAAATATATAAATAATATATATATATATATCTGAGAGCTTACGTTTGAAGATGCGTAGAATCAGAATAATGAATAAGAGAAAATTCCGTACGCAGTCTGCGGCATTTTTCCGAAACTGCTGGACCAATTTTTTTTCAATTCGCCACGAAAATACTAAAACCTAGACGTTGATGTCTGCTTGGTTAATTTTAAAATGGTGGCCAATTAACAGTGATTTAATTCCATAACTCAGTTATTTTTGAAGATAGAGAACAATTCAATAGTTTTTTTTTTAAACAAAAAAACCTTATTCACGGTTGTATAAAGCACAAAAATGAGAAAAGAAAAAAACAATATAAAATTTTACTCATAACTAAATCCATAACTCAGTTATTTTGGAGATGGAGAAAAATATGTACAGAGTTTTAGAAATATTGCACAGGGACCTTCTATTGTAGTTAAGAATATTTTTAGAGTGCTTCTAATGGCAAGCTTCTCTACATGTATACCATGTGATTGTATTATATAACTATCACATTTGCTTGATGTACTTTTTTTTTGTTAATACAATTGCAAATAACAATAAAATGGTTTAAAAAAAAGAAAAGAAAAAAAGTTTTAGAATCTACAAAGCGCGATAAATAAGACTACAATGAAACCATATGTACATTCATGTAACAAATCATAATAGATGTAATTCCACCAAAAATCGGTAATAACAGAAAATGAGAAAAATCGAAAAGAATTTCGAGATCAAGTCAACGCGATGAACAAAGGCAAAAAAATGACTAAAAAAATAATCATCCAGTTTATGCTTGGACATGGCTCAGTAATGCCCTGATGATGCTCACAAGCTTGAGCGAAACGTTGGCAAAATTAAAAACTTTTCAAAATGACTGATCCTGACTATTCCACTATAATAAATCATCTATGTATATGGTCAAGCCACAACTTTATAAGAGACGCGTTTCCCTGATAACTGGGTTATTTATGATTAAGAAAAATGTAATGTGTTCTGGAATCATTATGTGAGATTATGGATTTATGTGAATGAAAATCGAAAGAAACGAAAAGGAAATAGTAACGCAGTAGAGTATAAATGGTTTTGGTTTATTATTTTCTATAATGAACCTTTGAAATCGAACAAAAATGTCCCTCTCCCCCTCATCAAAATTTGAGGGCTTACTTTGCAAGGTGCCTAGAATCCGATTAATGAAGAAAAAAAAATCCGTTTCTCGAAATAAATAAATACCAAACATTTATTTATCTAAATTTATCAACAGATATACCCTAATATTGTTATTTAGAAATAATAGAGATATATTACAATTTGTTTCTATATGAACATTAGTAATAGTGATATAAGATCCCATTCACACAATATATACAGTATACAATGATAAAGTCAAATTAAATAAAATGTAATATATATACAAAATAAAAAAACAATCAACAACCTATAATTGAGATAAATACAAATAAATGAAATAATAAATACAAATAAATGATATATATATATAGAATTAAATAATAATGAATATAAAAACAAAACATCAACCTAAAATTGAGATTACTGTTACTAATGTTCATATAGAAACAAATTGTAATATATCTCAATAAATAAATAAGAAATAATAAATAATAATTTGCAGCGTTTTTTATTTTATTTGTCCAAGACAAAAATTGTTTTTTAATATTGTCAAAATAATATAAAGATTTCATTAAAAATATTCAATCTTTAAAATTTCACATTTATAGTCTCATATTCTTTGGCCCATATTGTATAATGGCAATCCTTTAAATATACATTTTTACATAATTATTTGTTAGTTAATTAGGATTAGGGCTATGATTGTTTTATATTTTCAATTGTTTTGATTCTATCTACAATGAAAAGATTGGTGTTTCGACTATGTTTTAAAGTTAATTGTATCCTTTATTATATTTTGGGTTGTAATAAGTTCTCAGCCTTTTTTCAATATTTCAATTTAGTTCTCTCTGTATAGAGTAGAACAGGGCTTTGACCGAGTTATAGCATCCGACAGTGCTTAACAAAGTCCGGAAATTCCAACTACTCCAACACTTACTAGACAAACGCTCAAACCTTCCACTTAGCTACAAAAGCCTTATCTACATGACCATCATAAGACCGATATGACTTACGGAGTAGAGCTTTGGGGCTCTACTAAACCGCCTAATTCTTCTCGTATCCAATTCTTAGAATCCGAAATCCTTCAAAAAATACTTAATGCTCCTTCTTTGGTCAGGAATTAACATCTATAAAGACCATTATGTTGCCTATGTACCCGACTTACTACGAACCAGGTACCACTCCTTTCATGACAAACTCCACTCTCACTCTAACCCACTAGTTTGAATCCTTGCTTCCTTCACAATCCCTGATAATCCTTCGAGGCGTCTGAAAAGCAGAGTTTCCCGGTACCTTCTAGCCAATGGGTAATATCCATTCACGTGAATCATCACTTAGTTAATATTGTATCTCATTTACTAAATGTAATTTATATTACAGTTGTAGATATCAATAAATATATTTGTTTTTAAATAAAAACAAATTCTGTGTGTTTATATGTGTTAGCTCATAGTTAATTAGTATTTTTTAATGTCATTAGTTAAATAAGGTATATATTATATTTTGTGATGTTTCTTCAAGAAAAAATAATATGACTATATATTTTATCTTGTTAGTCGTTACCTGGTTCGACTTTACTACCAACTTTTCTCTAGACATGCTGCGCCTTCATTAGTAATAATAAATATTATTGCTTAGATCCATAAGGAAGCACGATACTTGTCAAAAAATAATTACTTAAATGTATAATAATTACTTACTTGCAAATTATTACTCAATGTTTTTTGTATGTCCAAATAACTATATTAGAGTATAAATGTTTATATAGCTGTTTATAGACCATTAACTAATATAGAAAGCAATAATTCAAAGGAAAATGGCATATCACGGAGAAACGTTATATCTTTGCTAGTTCTGGAACAATTTCCTAATTTTTTATTCGTTTTTTGGATTGATATCGATATCGAATTCGTTAAACTTATATTTTGTTAGTTTTTTATCGAATATAACAAAATGATGTAGTTAATTTGTTCAAATCTACAAAATAAAAGGTACTTTAAAAAGAAGAAAATTTAAAATATTGCCATTTAAGCCCTGTCAGACTACTTAAATAATAGACAAATACATACATACATAGATATAGTGAGTTTAATAAAAATCATTATATCCATTTTTGAGAAAAGTATAAATAGGTGCAAAACGCATGGTATAAAGTGATACTTTTGCACCTTCTACATTCATCATCCTAATCCTCTAGCACAATCCCTATCCAGCTCCACTCATCCATACAACCCTCCTAGAAGGTTGAAACGGCAGTGGCCCCGAGACATATTGTAAACATCTATTCTGGAGTTCTGACACTGGTCAGATTCTCCTCTCATGTGCGGTGTGATTGTGGCTGTGGCGCCCTCACTTAGCTTCCGCTGGCTCTCACCAGTGATGCGGCTGAGAGGGAGGCGCTGGGATCCTTTTGACTCTGCTTGTCCTTCCACAAGTGGGGGACAAGCCCCGTCTGGGGTTCCCGTGCTGATTGTAAATATTGTACATAGGTATGAATGTGACATGTTTTGTTTATTTATTTGTTAACTTCATTTATTTGTATTTATTTTGTCTATAAATTTTGTTATTGTATACGTTTATTTATTTTGATTTTACTTTATGTAATTTGACTTTCCTTTTGTTTATATTGTAAATATTGTATGAATGAGATCCTATAGCACTATTATTATTGTCTATTATGACAAATTGTAATATATACGAATAAAAAAAAAAAAAAAAAAAAAAAAAAAAAAAAAAAAAAAAAAAAAAAAAAAAAAAAAGGGATTGAAAGTAAAACGTTGAAAATCGACTAAAAATATGGGAATACCCACGGAATATATGATTTTGGGATTAATCTGTAAGAAATATTTACATAAAAATGTCATTTTCATGAAAACGGAGGAGAATGTTTTCGGAGGTAAAATGGAATCCATGGAAATCAAACTTGATAAACATATAAGACTTTCTTTATAATAACCGTTACTTCATATAACCGTTACTTCATATAAGCCCGCGACTTCATATACCGTCCCAACAATTTTTCGTTATTCCCTTATGGAAAAATCCTGTACTTGATGGTTTATGAATTTGTATTTACTCATTTATCCATCTACACAACTTTAGCCAATCTTCAAGTACCCTTGTCACAAACGCGGTGGCATGAAAAGGGTCCTGTGGTAGTGGGCGATTCAAGCAAGACTCCAGGAATCCGTATGATGTATGGAAATTGCTGGACTCCAGCCAGACAGAACGCGTGCTTCAGTTTGCTGGAATTACTTTCTGTCCCCAATGCCACTAGTTTCAACCTCATCCTCCTACAACATTCTTCTCATTCGTATTTTATTTTGTTTATGGGAGGTATTCGAAAAGAAGCTGGTTGAATTACAACTTTTGTATAATTATGATTATATTCTTCTTACGAATTATAATTGGTGGCTTAGTGAAACTATTAGGTAAAAGCACCATTTTACTTTTAACTACAATGTTTCATTAGTAAAATAATATTGCGTTTTTAAAAATTCATTTCCCCTTAAATTTATAAAGTTTCCTTATATTTTTAGAAATGAGCACCTTTAACTTCCAATATTTGTATTTAATTAATACATTTTATAAAATTATCTTTTGTCTACGTTAACTAAATAAACACACAACAACAATAATAATATTACTAAACTATTTTTTTTATTCCGGGAACTAAAAATAATATTACAGAAAAATTAAATAAGGACTTCACTATCTTAGAGTAAAAACACTAACAAAAAACCAATAGAAATAACAAAGAAAATTAATTTTAGTAATCAATTAACGGCTAGCTTACAATAATAATTTTGAAAACAATCTAGACAAGAATAAAAAATAACATAAACATGTTCATATATACAGTCCTAATTAAAATTTAGAATGCTGATGATAACATATGAAATAGAATACATAATCGTTTCTTTCTGCTCTATATAGTGATTTTTATTGAAATATTCAAAATCAATTGGGGTTATTTGAGGATTGGATTGATAGAAAGTATTTGAATAAACGGGATTCGAAGGTCGGAAGAGTATTGGAATGACGGATATATGAAGCGATAGACTGACATTCGGACGAGGGTCGGATAAGGAATGATCTGTTAAAAGCTGCAGATTTGGTGAGGCGTTTAATACAAGTCTGAAGGGCGCGAACAAGTGTTGCGGGACTGGACGGAAGGTTTAAATGGAAAATTGTATATCCCAGATGTAAGATGGATGTTGGGATTGGAGAACTTGGAAGAAAAAGGAAGCTAGGAAGTACTTATAGCGGTAGGAAGGGTAAAGTCACTTTTCTTATCTTAGAATAGGGTTAGATGAAACGTATGAGACAGTTAAAAACAATCATTTTAGGTTCTTTTCAAGATCTCCAGAGACCCCCAGATACAATTCTTATATAACATTCACTTGTTACTTATATTTCAAGGTTAATATAACTGTATTACTTTGAGTCTATTCTAATGTGTTCATTTTGCCATAGTCTCCTTTTCTTAAAATTTTTGACTCTGCACCTTTAGCTTATGGTTTTAATGATGATTGTTTTAAATACAGTAGCTGGTTCTCAATTATTGATTTAGAATTGTTTCCAAATTATTCTAAAGATCGTAAAAAATTTGGTCCGAAGAGAGATGAGGCCACGGGAGAGTTTAGAAGGTTGTACAACGCGGAATCGCGGAGTTTGTATCCTGTGAATATAATTGAGTTGAAAGAATCGCGGAGACTCAAATGGGCGAGTAAAGTAGTTGGGCTCGATGATCCGACTGGTAGGCGTCCGCAAGATAGGCCGAAACGTTGATGGGAGGATTTGCGTTATGGCTGATCTCGGGGGCTTGGGCTTGAACGGTATTGGACGAGTCTGTGTAGGCGGAGTTTGGTGGTATCGGCATCGAACCTCCGGGTTCGCTAAGCCTATTATTATTATTATATTATAGCTCTACATGATTTATTATATGAGTTCAACGTGTCCCCAAGTTTTTTATATCGATTTAATAGTTGAAGTTTTAAAGTTAAATGTTGCTACAACCGGTTCCAGCAGGGTCGAACCTAGTGAGAAAAGAAATATAGGATCATTATTTATATCTCATCTTATCTACAGCTTATATAAAAACACAATATGAATTAGCTCTTACCAGAGTTGAATGTCCTTAGAGCTGTGGGTGTCATTAATTTTTATTAATTGCTTTTTAATCCAAGGAGAGATTCCTAGAGGGAAAAAATTATCAGTTAGTCGTTTTTTTATTAGTTCAACGTCACTTTATGATACTGGGGCTAATCGGACGATGCTACAGTTAAAGTAATAAATTTTGACTTTTCAATTTTTTAATTAGGATAGGGATATTTACCGAGTACCTGACATTTAATAAGCTCCGTACTACTATTTTACGCCTCTCCAAAGCACGGGATACCCAAGGATATCTTACTCCCTTTACAAAATCGTTGTGCCATTAACCGGCTTTGAACCCGTTTCCTTGGGCATAGAGAGTTGTTGTACTAGTCACTAAACCACACATGACCTCCCATCCATTAGTAAATTTAGCAATTAGTTAAAAATTTATTATTGATTCAACGACTGTCATAAAAATAATAGAAGAAAATTATGAATATTTGTTTCGATAAATTCATATTGGTTTAAATATATATATATATATATGTATATATATATAATATATATATATATATATATATATATATATATATATATATATTATATATATATATATATATATATATATAAATGTATTCTTTTTTCCATCTTTTAAAAGTCATTTTTTTTTTGTATTGCAGTGGTTAGCCGTTGTCTGTCTCTATTTTTTTGACATTTCTATAGAAATTTTTAAAAAAAAATCGTAAAAAGTAACGAAATCCAACCTTATGTATAAAGCATGGTCTGAATATGTCTTCGTGTCAGATACCTTTTATCGCCTGAGCATCTGTCTGGATTAGGTATTCAGTAGAATTTTATTATACAGTATTATAGAGTCCTGAGTCCATTGACTGAATAATCAAATTTATTTATTTATGTATAATCGTAATAAATATCATGAATTGAAAAAATCTATTTTAGACCTATAACCTAGGTTATACCTATTTTAGACCTATAACCTAGGCTATACCTATTTTAGATCTATAAAACAAAGATATGTAAACTTGGATAGTAACTCTACTGAATTAGGTTTTCTACTAGATTAAAGGCTAAATTTTACAAACCACGTCAACACGCAGATTCATACAGCTACTGGGGTCATTCAATTCCCAAATAATCCCAAGTAGATGATAATTTTAGGAAAAATTTCAACAAATAAACCAGACAGATATGTTTATTTAATTATTCAATTTTTATTTTCATGGGTACGTTCAGCAGCAAATATTAAATAAACAAGGGATTATCTTCTCAAGGATGTAAGATTAAATCATATATTATTTTACGAACATTCAAAATCATAATTATCATTCATTCCTATTTTGTTTTGTTTTTAAACTGTATATTATTAATTCTTCTTTTTTTTTTTATAATGTTATTTTATTTTATGTTCTCATTCTAACATCCATTTGTTTTTCTTGTTTTCACATTTTTATTTTTATTAGAATTTATGTTTAAGTTATTTTATTATTGGGTTATGTCTCATGAAATGTCCATTTTCAAGGTAAAGATTTTTATTAAAAATACGATATGAAAACAAGATAATTTTATTCGAAGTATTTACCTTCTTTTTCTACACATTTTTCCCAACGTGACACCAACTTTTTTTATCTCCGAACTGAAAAACTCTGAGCTTTGAAATGAAACAAAATCTGAAAACGCACTTTTCACTTGATCATCATTTTCAAAAAGTTTTCCTTTGACGAAGTTGTCTAAATTCCTGAACAGGTGGTATTCTGTATGAGACAAGTCGGGAGAATATGGTTGGTGCGGAAGAACTTCGTAGCCCAGTTCTTTCAATTTTTGCACGGTATGTTTTGAAACATGTGGTCTTGCTGCCGCTCAGTGAGATCATGAGGTACCCATGTATCGAGCTTTTTTACTTTCCCAATACACTTTAAATGTCTGGAAACGGTAGATGCACTTGCATTTAGTTGTGCTGAGAGTCCTTTAACTGTTTGGTAGAGGTTTCCTTCTACTGTATGTTTGAGGACATCGTTGTCTAATAGGGGGAAGTCTTTCTCAGTGCAAGTTTTCCAAGTCGGTATCCCCAGCTGAAAACTTAGCAAACCAACGGCGAATGGTCCGTTCATTAACACTCCCTTCCCCAAACGCCTTGCAAATATTTCTAGCGACCTCAACTGCTGAATGGCCTAATTTAAACTCGTACAAAAATATTATGTGAAACAACTCAATATTTTAATTCTGTTGTTTTCCATTATTTTACTCTAAAACTCCAGTCTTAAGACCTTTTTATATTTCCTGTTATATTATTTTGAAGGGACTCGTCTCAGAATAAATGAATATTTATTATTATTATAACTTGTAAAACTTTAAATTTTATGTAACTATAATTGACAATAAAATACTTCTATTAAATAAAAAAAAAATCTATGGAATCAATTTATAGGGCTCATTAAATAGGCATAGGGAGGAGAATCTGTTGGGAGGGCGCCATGCTGCTTGACTGACAATGACAGGCCGGCACCCGGGCCATCCGACTAATGAAGATACTTCATATCCCTTCATCATTTCCTCCGATAGCACCATCCTCCAATTGTCCTAAAAATTTAATGGGGCCATTCTTCCACTGATGGTTATTGCAAGTGTTGCCACCCTCGCAAGGTTTACTGCGCCTTACTTAGAAGGAACCACATCTTTTCTAAATTATTTTAAAGGAAATTCGATAAAATGTATGATGTCTCCTTCTTATTTTAAGCTTTCTATCATAACCAATAATGAACATTATAAGATGTGACGAACGGAATATTGGCAGGATGGAGTGGAGCATCGCGGATGGTTTAAGCGGTGATGAGCACACATTTACATAAATGAAAATCGTTCGTTCGTTGGCGCTAGATTTTCGTCTTCAAATAATGTTGATTCGCTCGCGGATTTTGAACATTTACGAATATAAGGCTTTAAAATAATAAAACAAATTTTATGTTATATTAATAATGGGTTTAATTTTTTTCATTGAATGAACAGAAACTGTAGAAGAATATGAAGTGTATGTTATTGCGACGTTAATTTCCAAAAGGTACTAAAGGGAATTTTTTTTGTATTTGGTATTTTGACACATTTCTTTCTAATGGTTTAGTTTTATCTATAAATCTTAAAATCTATCGAAAATTGTAGTTATTCGACGTACTAAATCATTTCATTCATTCCAAATGAATCGCCGTATTATTTGTGAAGGGTTTTAACCAATTCAGGTTAGTTTTAAACACTACCGCTTAGCTTGTTCTGTAGTACTCAATTAAATGGTTTTTCATAGTATTCTCTTGCAGCACATCAATTTTAACATTTTCATTTATAGAATAATGGTATTTGATCCTGAAAATGGTTAGCATTAGTATTCCCTGACCTTGCTAAAAATAAAAAGAAAAACCGTGCCTGATGATTTTTTTTTTTTTTTTAATACTGAATAAGGACTAAATTCAGGCCGAAACGTTGGCTTCCATAGATATTAAATTATTGCTACTACTTTGATTTTCTTTTTCTGTAGCACTCTATTTCCTAAACGACTTCTATAATACATATGAGAGGAAAAAAAAATATGTATTTTTTGAATATGAACATTTGTGTTACCATTTTAAATAGTCCATAAAGTCGATAGGGGTGATTAAAAAATTGACGATTTTTTTTTTTTTTTCTTTTTATACATACACGTATATATGTTTATACGTACACAGAAAAACCTTTGAACACCGACGAATGTTCTTTAAAATTATTAATTCTTTTTTTTTCCAAGAAATTTACAACTGTATTATACAATTCATTGATTTTAAAAATGGAGGTAAGTGAAAGTCGTGTGTTGCCCGCACCAGATTTTTTAAAATTATAATTAGTTTCATAATTATCTAATTTTTTATTGTATGTGTTTTCAAATTCGAAATAAATTGTGACTATTTAACCGAAATATTTAAAAAAAATCCATTTTTTTTTATTTTCAAGATTTCTTTAATTTTAGAATATTTCTTTACTTTTAACCGTGTTTTTCCGTTAAAAATCGGATTAACAAATATTTGCATATATTTCACATTTAGGATGAAAATAATGAAATTACGAAACTTCAAGTTTTTCAACTCCTACATTCGGTGGTTTTCAGTATTTCCCGGTTTTTCAAATTCACGTGGCACTTAAGTTAAAGTTTTGACACTTTTGGGACTAGCCTAAAAACCAAGAAGTCCCTCATTGAAGAAGTTTACTGTAAACGAAGTTTAAAGTCGATAGGTCCCCTATTGTTGGGACTACCTTTCAGCCAAGTCCCAAAAGCTTATTACTCAACTTTAATCACTTTTTCCTAAGCTTCAAAATGTTACTTAAAGTCTTATAAATAAATTGAGGCTACCCGTCATGTTTGTAGAGTTGTGATAGAAAGACATCAAAAATGATAACATTAGTTATTAAGTTTAGAATAACTTATTTGCTACATAACTATTTGCTATATATCTATTTTATTTATTTTTCATAAATATTTATTTTAGATAGCAATAATAAAAAAATCTTTTTTAAACATTCATAAATATGGTCATAATTTAACATGCATAATACAAAACAGTTTTATTTAATGTTTTTCCTAAAAGTTATTTAAATTTTTATTCATTTATCTTTTACGGTGGCGCAACAGACTGTAAAGGCCCTTGGCCGCGTGGTGTAATCTGGTGGGTGATTACACGCCGATTTTCGATATTTTAAAGGGTGGGGTTATCACTCACTGCGCCTATTTTTGTGAGTAGTCACCAGTTGACTAACGGGTCTCATATACACAGGGGGTCCAATGAGTGAATCTAATTATATGCTTCAAATATAAGTACCTCCGTGACTGGTATTCGAACTCACAATCTTTGTCCTGGTAGACTAGCGAGCTAACCACACACCCACGGTCTTTTCATTATATTTTAAATAATATAATAATTATTATAATAGTATTTTAAATATTTTGAGAAAAGAAGGGTTTAACAAATTAAAAAATATAATTATTTATCCTAAGTAGTAACAATATGAAAGATACAAGTGAAGTGCTCGATTGGGACGTTGATTTCCAAAATGTACTAAAAAACATTGTTTTATGAAATTAATATTTTGAAATATTTGTATTCTCGTCATATAATTTTATCTAAATCTTCTATTTGATTTCATCCAATGAATTTTCAAGTGCTTTAACACCGCGTTTAGAAATGCAGTTATTTTCTGAATATACTAATTACGCATATAGTTTCGTTTTAAATCATACTAAATAATCCCATTCCATAACTTTCATATAATGTTAATAATAATATATTTTTTTTTATATATTTTAATGTGAAAAGAATAAAAAATATGTCTAATAATATACAGTAAACCCTCGTTTATCGAACTAGGGACCGAAAATCGAAGGGACCAAAAAATTCTCTGTTCGTTATAAAAGAATTCTTTATATCTGAAAAACATATTGTATGTATGTTATATGTCTTGGTATAAATTCAGGTGGTTAAAAAGAAATATTTTCAATACAGCTTTCGCTTTCAGGCATATGCTTATTTAGAAACTACAAAAGCAAATAAAACTATGAACTATGTACCTATATTTATCTTGTGTCACATTTTACATAATACTTTAAGATTAACATAAACCATCATTCAAAATACAAAACTTAAAAAGGAACTTACAATGTCGGAATCAACGCAATTCGTATAAAGTTGAAATAATAAAAAATATATATTTTTTTTTGCACATCCCGATGAAGACGCAACAGAGGCATCGATTTTATCTTTAATAGCTATAATCGTTGATAGAGGAGACTGATATCTCGTATTTTTCGGCAATTTTCGATTTCGACTCCATTTTTTTCTCCACTTCTTTGAGAATCGCCGCTTATTTGTATTTAAATCAATGGATTTTCTCTTTGACATAGTGCACTTAGAACTAAAAGCAAGACTGACTTGACCTCGTAGGAAACTCGAATTAAAGCAAGTAATAAACACAATAAAAACAGAAAAACTTGCTAGAACTCTAGAAACCAGAAGCTGTCACAGACTGTGAATCACATAATTGAGCTGAATAGAAGGAAGTGGTAAGGATTTGGACAGAAAGGCGCCGCTCTTTACTGGGAATTAAGACGTATCGTAATTTTTTTCTTCTTTATTTTTCGTAATAACCGAACAAATTCAATTCTGAGGTCCACAAAAGTAGTTCGTTATAAGAGATTATTTCGTTATAAACTAGGAGAAACCACAGTTTTCTATTCATTTTTGAAGGGACCGCAACGATAGTTCGTTATAAAAAGGTGTTCGTTAAAAAGAGGGTTTACTGTAGTACTGAGAGGTATTTGCACTTCCTGTAACATATACTAGAGTAGATATAGAACTTTTGGAATACAACGTCTCAACAGTCACTCACTGATGTTGACTTGCATTTTTTTGGGCAATTCCATTATGAATAACAATCAATTATCTATATGGAGTCATTTCCTTTAAGAACTTAAAAAATTAATTAAAACTCTTTGACACTTAACCTTATCGATTTACTCAAACCAAAAATTGTTGCATATTTTGATTTAGAACACCTTAATTCCTTAAAACATCTAAAAATTGCAATCATGTACATAATTATTCCTCATAAAGATTTGTGATTGTGTGTGAAGTGATGAAAGTCTATCGGATTTACTGTTCTTAGACTTATCAAAAAATCATGATATTGTTTCTATAAATATTCATAGTTTTCACATTTATATTAACTTTCATAAAAATAATTATTTACCGAACAAAAGCAGAATTGATTTTTTTTTTTTTTCATTAAAATTCGTTTACCTGAATCCAGTGTAGCCGTAGTATAGGCCAGGAAGAGATGAATAAATGACAAAAAATTCACATATAAATTTCCTCTCTCAATCCTCACTGTCTTCTATATACAATATAAATACATGAAATATATATCGTAGTAAGGGCAAGTATTGCGGTCTTCAGAACTTTTGAATTCCAGTTATTACTAGAAATACTCTTTTTAGGGTCCTCTGAGTCCAAATTTCCAAGTCCCTCAAAATGGTTTTAGACCTGTATCATATTGTATATATATGTGATGTATATTGTATTTATACATTTTATGTATTCTTGAATGATAAAGGTATATGTATTCATGTATATTGTATTTATATATTTAATGTATATTGTATATGGGTCAATCGATTCGAAACCGCCCAAGCCTTGCCCCTCAACATTTTTTTTTTTATTTAAATGACTTTTTAACCAGTTATTCTCTATTCTTTCATGAATAAAAAACCGTGGATAATTTTTTTCTGGAAAATACTTTTAGGGTCGCAGCCGTTTTAAGTCAGCTTCGCGACTGAAAACATGTGTGGGAAAATCTTTTCATGCAGATATCGAGTCGAAACAAAAACTAACAATAAGATAGGGATATGCTTTATATCGTTTGCCTCTAAACTTATTATCTTAAAAGTAAAGATAATGACGAATACAATTCTCGAATATTAATAAAAATGAGAATTTCAGCGTGTTAAAAAGTCTGGGAAGGAAAAGTGACTTACTTTTGATTAGTATTTTATACATTGATTCGTCACTGCCATACTTGTTGTAAGAATTTCGATCTTTAGAGCATAGACTTTTTTTTGTATATGAATTTTCAATAATGGCAAACTCGTTTTTTGCGAAGTTTACACGGAAATATCTCAAAAGGGACTTGGTGAAAAATTATGAAACGAATACAAATTACCTATCTATGCGATGTGAACTACAAAATACAAAAAATGAAATATCCAAATAAAAATATGAAATATGCAAAATCATCATTCTTCACTCTGAAAGTAATAAGCTAAAAGCACAAAAGAAATAATGCATATCCTTATATTATTGTTAGTTTTTGTTCTGACTCGATATCTCCAAAATTATCAGAAATAGAGAGATTGTCCAGACACATGTTTGTAGTAGCGAAGCTGACTTAAAACGGCTGCATCACAAACTAGAATAACTGGTTAAAAAATAATTAATATAAAAAATATTGAGCGGCAAAATTAAACAAATTTCAAAATAAGGGCAAGGCGCACCAGATTTTTATTATTTAGTTCTAAAAAATTAAGAAGTTTACTTTTATTTGTTTGATAACGAGGAAAGCCTGTAGCTACGATTAGGTTTCGAATTCAACTTAAAAACAGTGGCTGAAGTTTTCATTGTCATGCTAATAGGAAGACTATCTCGCCGCCCCTCCTGGTACATTCCAGTTTTAAAGCTTACTCCATGAGAATTATAACCATTCCAGGAAGGGATTTCAATTCAACCATATTTACTATGTATATTTAAATTTTTACTGACAATACTTCGAAGAAATAGGTATATAGTTATTGTTTTGCCTGCAGAATAATACAGGATTATAGGTTTTTTATTTAAATGCCCCTCTATATGAATATATATATATATATATATATATATATATATATATATATATATATATATATATATAATATATATATATATATATATATATATTATTTTTTTTTTTACATAACATACAAAATAATTATCTTAGATATTTAATTAATTAATAGCTGTTTAATTAATTAATACTTTATAATTATTTTTTTAACTTATTTATTTACTTAGATATATACAATTTGTTACAAAATGAACAATAGTAAATAGTGATATGAGACCACATTCATACAATATGTACAGAAAATAATAATAAAAGTCAAATTACATACAATAGAAAATAAATAAATTCATATAATATATATATATATAATATATATATATATATATAATATTATATATATATATATATATACACAATAAAATGATAATAAATAAAGTTCTCACGAAATTTGGAAAAGTTGGGTGGTACCAGGTCAAAAACAATGTTTAGCTGTCCCCCACAGTTCGTCCGTAGGTCCATATAGGTTTCAGTACTGTCTTGTATATTAGTAATTTGTTGTCAACTGTAAGATGAGATTATGAGATTACGGATGGAAAGTGGAAGAAGATGGCGGGAGCGATGGAAGTATTTCAGGGTACTTATTGTTCTTCGGGAAATTTGGGCAATATGGGGTTTCCAGGAAAGGGTTTGGTCATTAGTAATACCCTGGTTTTGGACAGAGGAATTTTAGGTTGGATGGAATCACGATATCTTAAGAATTGTTTAAGGGTACCGATCGATTTGCCGATGATTTGAGAGATATCTCCTTTTTCTCTTTTTATGTGGGGATATCATTTAGTTTGTTTATTGCCTCCACTGGAGTTAATTTATCTCTTTCCAAATATTACTACCGGAACTGCTTTGAAACGGGACATGTTGCCAAAAAGTGGTAAGTACCCTCCGGTGTATTGAGATTTCACATGCCCCAGATAGGTACCCGGTCTCTGTTCCGTGGCTAACAGCTTTTTGTCCCAAATTTTGAAAAAGGAATAAAAAAATGAAGTAAGTTGGTACATATGAGGTTTCATATCCCAACTATTAAAAACGCTGTGGTCGTTTTATGGGCAAAAGAATTAAAGACTCTTGCTGTCGGCACCATACTATTTAATATCAAAACCCTCTTGACAGAATATCGAGTTTTTTAAACTATATATTCTCAATTCACATGCTCGTTCCCTCAATTCCTAAACAAACTCTCAATTGATGAAAGAGGAATGAGTTGGAGAGTCCTTCCTTGGGCACAGCCAGCCTCCATAAAGTGGTTACCCAAAACATAGGGGAACACAGCTGAGCGTGATCTTGACCTTATCCCCTCCTAGCTCGACCGTTGAACCAGAAACTGTAAATCACAATATGTACTGAACCTAAGACTCTTGATATAGTTATCAAATTCGTACCCACTTTTTGTCAATGCCTAACCACATGATTTTTTTTTTTTTAAATCTATAAGAACAAAATTTTGTATAAACATATTAATTGATATTTACAGCTCTATTAAATAAAAATACATCTAGTAAATGTGATGGTAATTTACAAAACTGTCAAGAAAAACATGTAGAGACATTACCCAGTGGCAGGACTTATAAAATATTCTAAACTGAAGGTCCCGGGCTATTTCTTTTTCAGGCGCCTCAGGGGATTATCCGGAATTGAAGAGGAAGAAAGGATTGAAACTAGTGGTTTAGAGTGAGAATGGAGTTTGTCATGAAAGGATTGACACCTGGTCCGGGCCAAATCAGTAACATAGGAAACATTAAGGTCTTTATGGATAAGTTTATTCGTGACAAAGGAAGGAGCGTTGAGGATTTTACGAAGGATTTTGGATTGTAAGGATTGGATGCGGGAAGAATTTGATGGTTTAGTAGAGCCCCAAAGCTCTACTCCGTAAGTCCAGATTGGTCTTATAATAGTCATGTAGATGAGCCTTTTGTAGTTCAGAGGAAGGTTTTATCGTTTGTCTAGTAAGTGTTGAATTAGCCTAAAGCGGCGAGTTATAAAATTAAAGCTGCTTCAAAGGAAGAAAATTCAAAATATTGCCATTTAAGTCATGCCAGACGATTTCAATCAATACGAAACCCGCATAATATTGAAGCCTTTTAATTCCAAAGGGCTAGGACTTAACACATATACACAGAGCTTTTTTTCTGGAATAGATCACTTACATTGGGATATTTCCGGTGAAAACTTGAATTTAAAATTTTCATGATTGCAACACTTTCTCTTAAAATGTATTTCATATATTGGTAAGTAAGAGTAAAATCTATAAGCTTATATGTCGAATATTTTCATGTAAGTAGATATTATATTTTCTAGACGTTTCTATATAGCAGTTTAGATATTGTTAAACATTCAGTTAAGCCTAAAATTTATTTTATCAACGCTTATTAAAGTTTAAAAAATTTATTTCGGAAGCAAATTGTTTATAAGAGCTAAAAGAAGCAATTAATACTTATCTGGAAGGCAGTTATTCTTTCACAATACCCTTAGATAAAGTTTATAAGGAGCAACTTTGCACGAACTGTGCGGGCATGAGAGCTGGAGTAAGTTTACTATCAAGATTATCATATCGCCTTCCAGGCCTGTCGATAAAAAGTTAATAAATTGTATTTTTCGGCCTCGCAGGATTTTCGTTATTGTTATAATGTATATATTATTTTAAACATCCGGTACTCACAACAGTCGACCATCAGTTAAAGAACTTTTTTATAATGTTTAAGTAGAAAAAAGGTTAAAGAATCATATGTAAAGAAAAATTACATTAGCATTCAATAGACACATGATTTTCATTAACTGATCTATTATAGTGTTTTCTACAAGAGTCACTTAGTTTTATCTGCTTTTCAATCTCCGTCACCTTTTTTAACTTTTGTATTATATACTTTTCTAAAATTGTCAGCATTTCAACGGTATAATATATTGGGCTGTGTCACATGAAATGTTGGTTTTCAAGGTAACGTATTTTTTATTAAAAATACGATATGAAAACAAGATAATTTTATTCGAAGTATTTACTTTCTTTTTCTACACATTTTTCCCAACGTGACACCAACTTTTTTATCCCCGATCTGAAAAACTCTGAGCTTTGAAGTGAAACAAAATCTGAAAACGCACTTTTCACTTGATCATCATTTTCAAAAAGCTTTCCTTTGACGAAGTTGTCTAATTTCCTGAACAAGTGGTAATCTGTTGGAGACAAGTCGGGAGAATATGGTGGGTGCGGAAGAACTTCGTCGCCCAGTTCTTTCAATTTTTCCACGGTATGTATAAAACATGGGTCTTGCTGCCGCTCAGTGAGATCATGAGGATCACATTTATACAACTTATCCTTTTTGAACTAAACTTACCGCATACCTAGGAACAACGTTTTCTGGGGTTGGGTCATTTAGACTATGGGAACCCTAAGTCGTTTATTTTCCGTGAAAAACTCGAATTCGAAAATTTTAACAATCTCAATACTTTCCCTTACTTTACCTTTCATTAATATTTTAGTGAAAGTAAAAAACGTTACAGAATATAGAAAGTTGTGTAAAGCTAGGGATAGTGGCGAAAAGCTGATATTTAGTGACTGGTCAAGATAATAATTTCTATCGTTATATTAATTAATCTAAAATACATTTTTTTATCGAATCTACTTGAAAATATTATATTAAACTCTGACTTCAGTTAAAAGTTCTTTAATTGTTTTGAAAAACGGAGGTAAATGAATGTGATTTTAACAAGGGAGATAACTGGAACTCGTGTGTAGCGCTCACCAAATTTTCAAAATAATTGTAATAGATAGTATAATTTGAAAAACGTTACATCTATAAAAATAACCGTTATTTAAGTTGTATCATTAGTAACGGTTTAGTAAGGTTGCCCCAAAGTCAGGAGTCATGTAAAGTTATTATTGAAGCCGTTACAATTAGTCGAGTTGTATTTAAGATTAACGGCCTAATAGCTAATGATGTTGAGTAATTTAGTGTTTGTAGGGTTCCCTGCTGGTTAATGTTGACTCCCATTAGATATGTGCATTTACCCCGGACATCTATGAAGCTATTGATGCTGAAATTCGTCCGGTATTCAGAGACTACCATACTGCGTTGTAAACCAGCATCAAGCTCCTTGAATACTAACTCAATAAAATTATAACTATTCCCGAAATCTCTTGTGATCCTTAGAACCGCGCTCCATAGATGGAGGAGACTGTAACGCTAAACACCAACGATAGGGTTGCCCAACATCCAACTCCTGTGGTAATATCGCGTCTCTATCTACAATTGCTATACTATCCTCTCTCCTTTGAACCCTACATATTGGCCTAAATCCCTTTAAAAACGTCCTGATGTCCTTGATATATTTGTTTCCTCCAAGATATCTTGTTCCTAAAATCACCATTCCTACTCTGATTACTTGACGAGTAGACTGGGACGGATTCTGATGTGACATGGAAACAAACTGGACTTATAAATGCCACTTAAGACTAAACATGATATTGATAAAGTCGTTGAACAACTGACTGACTCGATTAGCAGTAGTATACTCGACAACAGTTCAACCATTACTGATACTAACTCACATATGACTCTCTTGCCACAGTACATTCGAATCTTGTTAAGGGAAAAACGCTGGGTAAGATCGAAGTTGCATAGGACTAGATATTCATCAGACAAAACGTATTATACCAAACTGACTAACAGACTAAAATCAGAAATCGAAAAAGTAAAAATTCAAAACTGACTCAACTTTCGGCTGTAATCATCCAATCTTAACTGAATCCCATATCTAGGAAAGATCTGATACAGAGAAGGCCGAAATATTTGGTAAACATCTTTTTCGAGCCTTTAATCCTCATCTAGGCATTCATAATCTCGGTCACATTAAGTTTATAGAACCTTAAGTAGATATCCCACTCCAAATGCTCCTTCCTCCTAAAGCGTTCCATCCGTCAGAAATATCTAACATCATTCAGAGTTTACCATCCCGCAAAGCTCCTGAGCATTTTTTTATAACTCTCCGTGTTTTCATACTACTATACTACTACTTCCTCGAAAAACTATCCTATATCTCACTTACATATATAATTCCGTACTCCGTTCCACATACTTTCCTGCTTCCTGGAAATTATCCATTGTCGAAATGATACCCAAACCTAAAAAACCGTCTACAAATCCATCTTCTTACAGTCCCATCTCATTTTTACCAATCATGAGCAAAATCTAGGAAAAGCTTATACTGAACATTGCACATCTTTACGATTTTCTCCTAAACGGCTTCAACTATTTTTGATTTGACTCGCTATATCGATGTAAAATTTAATGGGCTTTAATATAATATCGGTTTAATTCTAATTGAAATAGTCTAATAGGGGTTGAATACGGATATTTAAATTTTTCTAATACTAAAGTACCTTTATTTTTGTTGATTTAAAAGATTCTAATTAAAAAGTTGTTGTAAAATCTCAGGCATATATTAAATATAAAATTTTAGACTTTTATTGTGGCAGACTTACACACTAGGGGTGGGAATAATCGAATGATCGTCATAATCGGATGATCGGACTTCGATGATTTAAATAACCGAATGATTTATCCAATCGCTATCCAAACAGATTAATCTGATAATCGATTAATCCGAATGATTGTAATAATCGATTGATCCGATAATCGTCATTCGATTATGCCCACCCCTATTACACACACCCAAAAGCACAAAGGCCTTCTTAGGGAACTTGGTTTTTCACGATCGTAATACTTTCCCTTACTATATAATTCATATATAGGTTAGTGAAAGTAATATATATATATATATATATATATATATATATATATATATATATATATATATATATATATATATATATATATATATATACATATGTATATATGATAAATAAAAATTCATTGTAATCATATATAATAAAATCTAATAACACTGAAGAGACGTAACTAGTATCAAAAGTGCAGAGAAGAAATTAAAAAATAATAATAATTAACATACATAAATTATGGCAAAAGTAAGACTGGACATTACCATTAGTTTGGTCAACAAGCCGTACGGGTAAGATGAGCTGAATTAATTTTGATTAATAGAATAATAAATTGATTGCTTAATAAATTGAATGGAACTGCTGATGGTTTGCCGTGCAATGACTAGGAGACCTGCTGTGGTACGTCACTTTTTTCAATTAATATGAGATACTGTTAAAAATAAAAAATATTCTCCTCCTTCTAAAATGTTTATGCCCTAAAATATTTATAAGTTTGGTTTATTATATTCAATAATGATCCTTTGTAATTGACGAAAATAATTATGCCCCCCCCCTCAAAATTTGAAGGCTTCCATTTAAAGATGCGTAGAACCCGATTAAAGAATAAAAAAAAAAACATTTGATCGCCGTCCGCGGCTTTTAAATTTGGCACAAAAATACTAGGGACAATCAACAAGATGGCCGCACCTACAGTTCTATATTCATATCGCTCTGTATTTGTTACCTTGCCATTTCTGTTTTACTGAGTAAACAGCCCTCAAACTTTGTGAATAGTGAGTTAGTGAACAGTTAAACACTTAATAAACCACAACTGGAGAGACAGGTGAGTGCAGTTAATTTTTATAAGCACGTAATAGACTGGTGTTCGCTAGAGCCTGGAAGTAGTGCTGCGAGGCTACTTTCGGCACCTGCCGAGAGGCTACTAATTCCTTCTGCCCAGCTATTGTTTACAAGGTCTTGGCCAGCACTGTTGTCATTTCCCAATTCGTAACCGGGACATTATTCATATCTGGTTTAATTTTTGTGATTTTAAGACTTTATTTCCTTAAAGTTATTATTTCGAACTATTTTATTTCTTTATTTTTGTGTATTTCTTTTATTTATTTACTTGTTTCTATATATAAATCAGATATGTTTCTTTTAATTATGTTTTTATGTGTATATAATGTAGATAGTTTAGTTTTAAGATTTTTTTAAGTAAATTTTTTGTTTATTAGCTATTGTAGGTATATATATATATATATTTTTTTTTTTTCTCTTCTCTTCTCTTATATTAGTGATTATGGACCCAGATATGATTACATCGTGTGATGACTCGGACTAAGAGACACCATTTTCAGAAATCAGTGAATCTGATTCGCAATATTTAAAGCGCCGGTCACTTCAGAAAAGAAACCGCCACTCAAACCCTGGATCCCTGGAGAATTCGCCAACCAAACAGAAAAATAAACAGGCCAAGATAAAACAATCACCTAAAGAAATTATATCTCCTCCTAAAACTCGCAGTACGACTGCAGCCAACAAAAATGAAACAATTATACCGTCAGCCGCTACATTAACGACTGCCGCCCCATCAACATCCACCGCTCAGTCTACAGCCAAAAATGTCAACGAAGTTCCGAGCCAAGGGTTTACAAATCCAGAACCACCTCCTATATTTGTCTCTAAAATCAGCGATTATATGTCCTTCGGTCGAGAAATGGCAAAGTTGATCGGACAGTCTAATTTTCGTTGCTTTTCGAGACAGAGTGACATAAAAATCAACACCACCAGCAAAGAAAGTTATAAAAAGCTCATCAGTTATTTAATTACAAACAATTATGACTTCCATTGCTACCAATTAAAAGAAGAAAAATCATATCGAGTGGTTTTACGAGGACTCCACTCAACCACACCTACAGAAGCCATCAAACGCGACCTGGAAGAAATTGGACATGTTGTTAGAAAGGTTTCACCCGTCGTACATCCAAAAGAAAAATATACGCTTCCACTATTTTTCGTAGATCTAGAACCGGCCAAAAACAACTCGGAAATTTTTAATATCACTAGATTAGTCTACTCAACAGTCCGTTTCGAAGAACCAAGGAAGCAAACCAGCATTGTTCAATGCACAAAGTGTCAAAACTTGGAGACACACAAAGACATACTGCTTTCACCCGGCAAGGTGCGTTAAATGCGCTGGTCCCTATGCCTCTGAAACCTGCCCGAAGCCTCGAACTGAGACAGCAACGTGTGCTCTTTGTGGCGAAGCCCATCCGGCGAGCTACAGGGGCTGCACTGTTTACAAAAATCTACTTCGGCAACGATCTCAAAATACACCGGGATTAAGAATAGAACAGAAGACTTGCTCCCAGGTACCTGCACTAGATAATTTGACTGACTTCCCAAGATTTAAGCAACCGCCACTTATCATCGCGCAACCGCAGCCTCTACCTCTACCTTCTACCTCTACCGTCAGCGATGTTAAAGATGACTTCAGGAAATCATTCTCTGAGACCGCCACCTTTAAGAAGCAGCAACCTAGACGTCAGGCGCCTCCAACCTCCCACACCAAGCCTCCTGCATCCCATCCACATCCACAAACTCCACTTCGGCCAATTCCTTCCCACCACCAATCCCTGCGGGTAAAACTACCTCCTGAACACCCTCAGAAAATCACACCCCGTCCTATTGTTCAGCCAAGCCAGCCGAAACCCTTACCTGAAGTTTCACAGAGGACTGAACATCCTCGTACCCCGCGCCAAATCCAGTCTCCTGTCTATACCCCTGACCACATAACTTATTCTTCTCATATTCCTTATCCGCACCCTTTTCCCAACCAAGATCTATCTAGCATATATACCATCCTGAACTCCTTTCTCTCAGATCTTCAGAAACCATCAAACCTCTTGTCACCCTTCTCACTAGACTCCTTTCCGAAATACCATTTAATCTCCCACGATGAATGTAAAGCCCTTAACTATAGTATTGTGGAATGCTAATGGCCTACATAACCACCGTGACGAACTCGACGTATTTCTACATGACAAACAGATAGACGTAGCATTACTGACTGAAACCCACTTCACTAAACGATCAAAGTTTTACATACGTGACTACATCACTTATAGATCAGACCACCCTGACAACACTGCCCATGCGGATCATGCATCCTAATCCACAAATCCCTATCACATTCCCTTATTCCATCTACTCCAACTGACACCATACAATCAACCTCTATAATCATTTCAACTCGTCCTTTCCATGTTACCCTTTCAGCTGTATACTGTCCTCCCAATAAACCTCTTTCCTATAAGCTACTCGATACCCTATTTCGATCACTAGGACCGCGCTTCATTGCTGGAGGAGACTATAACGCCAAACACCAGCGATGGGGTTGTCGTACATCCAATCCCCGTGGCAATATCCTCTCAAGCGTCTCAATATCCAACTGTTATACTATCCTCTCACCCATGAATCCCACTTACTGGCCTACATCTCTCCGAAAACGTCCAGATATCCTCGATATATTTGTCTCTTCTCAGATATCCTTCTCCCAAACTATGATCGAAGCCCTGAATGACCTTTCATCAGATCACAGTCCAGTTCTGCTATCCTTGCATTCGAGCTATGTTCCTAAACCTCCAATCAACTCATTAATTACAGGACGTGTGGACTGGGACGGATTCCGATGCGACTTGGAGAATACATTGGATCTAAAAATTCCCCTCAAGACTAGACATGACATTGATAAAGCTGTAGGAATACTGACAGACTCAATAACTAACAGTATAAAAGATAACACTTCATCCACATTCAACATCAATACTACTCAACAGACTGTACTGCCACAGCACATTCGTATCTTATTAAGAGAAAAACGCAGAGCAAGATCGAAGTGGCATAGGACAAGATATCCTTCAGATAAAACTAATTATACAAAATTGACCAACAAACTAAAATCAGAACTCAGTAAATTCAAAACTCAAACATTACTTAACATGACTGAAAACCTCACTACCACTGATAATTCACTGTGGACGACCACTAAAAAACTCCTAAAGTTCAAAGATTTTAATCATCCTCTCCTAAATGAATCACAACCCTGGACAAGATCAGACGACGAAAAATCCCGGACGTTCGCAGAACATCTCTCTAAAATATATAACCCTCATCCTGATATCCTTAATCCTCATCACCTCGAATGTATTGCAGCAGAACTGGATATTCCTCTCCAAATGAATCTTCCCCCTAAAGCGTTCCATCCATCCGAAATATCGAACATCATCCAGAGTTTACCATCCCGCAAAGCCCCTGGACATGACCTCATAACTTCCCGTATCCTAAAACTACTTCCTCGAAAAGCCATCCTATATCTCACTTACATCTGTAATGCCGTTCTCCGCTCCACATATTTTCCCGCTTCCTGGAAATTATCCATCATTAAAATGATCCCCAAACCCAAAAAGCCTCCAAAATACCCTTCCTCCTACCGCCCCATCTCTCTCATATGCATCATGGGTAAAATCCTTGAAAAACTTCTGCTTAAACGCATATATCCCATCCTTGATTCCAATCACATTATCCCAGATCATCAGTTTGGTTTCCGAACATCTCACTCCACTATCCAGCAATGCCATCGTGTGGTGGACGTTGTCTCGTCTTCATTGGAGCGCGGATTGTACTGCACGGGAGCCTTCCTCGATGTAGAACAGGCCTTTGACCGAGTGTGGCACCCGGGACTGCTTTACAAACTCCGTAAATTCCTCCCACCTACATACTTCCTTATTATCCAGTCCTATCTCACAGACAGGTCCTTCAAAGTAAATCATAACCGTTCCTGTTCATCCCTTTTTAATCAGTATGCAGGTGTTCCTCAAGGCAGTATTCTAGGACCCATCCTTTACACAGTTTATACAGCTGATATCCCATCCCATCCTAGCACTTTTCCTTTCTACCTATGCTGATGACACATGTGTGTTATCAGTCAACAACGATCCAACTATTGCCTCCCAAACTCTTCAATCACACATCAAAGACCTTGAAGTATGGTGTCAGAACTGGAGAATAAAAATAAATTCCAATAAATCCCACCAAATCACCTTTACCCTTCGTCGTAAACCTATGACATCCTGCCCAACAGTATCCTTCAATAACACTCCTCTTGTCCCGGTTGAACAGATCCGATACCTAGGACTGCACCTGGACAAACGTCTTACTTGGAACCCTCATACAAGACTGAAAAGACAAGAAACTGCCCGACGTTTTCGACTACTTCAACACTTACTAGACAAACGCTCTAACCTTCCACTTAAGTAAAAAGGCTCATCTATATGACTATCATCAGACCGATATGGACTTACGGAGTAGAGATTTGGGGCTCTACTAAACCATCAAATTCTTCCCGTCTCCCATCCTTGCAATCAAAAATCCTTCGAAAAATCCTCAACGCTCCTTATTTTGTCACAAATAAACTCATCCATAAAGACCTTAACGTTCCCTATGTTGCTGACTTGGCGCGAACCAGGTACCACTCCTTTCATGGCAAACTCCATTCCCACTCTAATCCACTTGTTTCAATCCTTGCTTCCTCTACAATCCCCGATAATCCTCCGAGGCGTCTGAAAAGAAGATGGCCACGAGACCTTCTAGTTTAACATAGTCTTTGGGGAGCTGCCAATGGGTAGTATCCCCACATGTGAATCCATGCCATTTTTATCTTGTATCTCATTTACTAGATGTATATCATTATACAGTTGTAAATAGCAATAAATCTATCTAAAAAAAAAAAAATACTAGGGCATCTAACGATGATCATAAAACCTAGACGTTGAAATCACTCGATTATTTTAAAATAGTGGCACATTAAAAGTGATTTAATTCAATAACTCAGTTATTTTTGAAGATTAAGAACAATATGTATAGAGTTTTAAAATCATTATAGCGCGATAAAATAAAAAATATGTAACCTTGCCTATAAATACGCTTATAACTCCGTTATTTTTTATGATATAGAAAAATTCTATAAAGATTTAGAATCAGTAAACCACTAATAATTATAAAATAGGAAAAAGAAAAGAAAAAATAAATACATTTTACCTGTGTATAAGCCCATAACTCAGTTTTATCTGAAGATAGGGAATAAATATGTATAGGGTTTTAGAGCTTTTTCTCTAAAGTGTTTTATTTTTTAGACCATAATTTCTCTAATAAACGAATAATTCTAAGAAAAAAGAATAATTGAAATCGATTGAGATCTAGCAGAGAAATAGTGTTTTGAAATCAGCAGTGGTGATATGCCTTTTTCCTTTGAACTATTTATTGCTTTTCATATTAGTTAATTGCCTAAAATCAGCTATAAAAGCAGTTATTTGTATATGCCCTAATGTAGTTATTTTTAAATAATAAACTACTGTGTAATAATTTGCAGTGTTTTTTCCAACCACATTCGTGAATGTTGGATGTGTTCTAAATGGTTGTATCAACGAGCCGGAACGGCGTTTGAGTTCATTTTCCCCTTTTCTTGAGCATTTTTAAGGTGCGTGCTCAAGATCGCGTGGGGACGGCCCCCCTGAATATTTTCTCAACTCCTAATCAGATCCACCTCGTATCCACCCCCTTAAAACAATACCATTCCTAAAGGCCCTTTGTAAAGAGATTTAATGCTTTAGAATAATAGAGGAATATATATATAAAATAAATAAAGCATTGTTTCGTATACGATAAGATTTTTTTAATTAATTTTTATAAACAATTATTAGTTTCACTTATATGATATATATAGTAAGGTAAAGAATCGCACTGATAAAAATTTTGTAATATGACTTTTCACTGGAAATATACGTTTTAGGGTCCCCTGGTTCTAAATGATCAAGTTCGCTGTGGTTAGCCAAGCTAGAAAAAGGTAATTTTCGTAAAACTGAAATTTTATGTTCTAAAAGTTCACATCCCTGAGATGATACTGCAGTTTTTTCAACAAGTTCAAGGAAACATAAGAGCGACTTTATACTGTGCATTTTGTATGATTCAATATATGTTTTTAATCATTTTATTGGTATTTACAACTGTATTTGGAAATTTCCCATTGGAAGCACTCTAAACATATTCTGAACTAGAAGGTCCTGGGGTCATTTCCTTTTCAGGCGCCTCGGAGGATTATCCGGAATTGAAGAGGAAGAAAGGATTGATACCTGGTCCAGGCCGAATCAGTAACAAAGAGAACATTAAGGTCTTTATGGATAAGTTTATTCGTGACAAAGTAAGGAGTGTTGAGGATTTTACGAAGGATTTTGGATTGTAAGGATTGGATGCGGGAAGAATTTGATGGTTTAGTAGAGCCCCAAAGCTCTACTCCGTAAGTCCAGATTGGTCTTATAATAGTCATGTAGACGAGCCTTTTGTAGTTCAGAGGAAGGTTTGACCGTTTGTCTAGTAAGTGTTGAAGTAGCCTAAAGCGGCGAACAGTTTCTTGTCGTTTTAGTCGTGTATGTGGATTCCAAGTTAGGCGTTTGTCAAGAAGAAGTGTATAAGTATCGGATCTGTTCAACAGGAGCTAGTTGAGTATTATTAAAGGATACTGTAGGACAAGAAGTCAAAGGTTTACGACGAAGGGTAAATGTTATTTGATGGGATTTGTCGAATTTATTTTTATTCTATTGTTCTGACACCATACTTCTAGGTCTTTGATGTGGGCTTGACGGGTATTTGAGGAAATAAATGGATCTTTATGAACTGATAACACGCAGGTGTCATCAGCATACGTAGAAAGGAAACTGTTAGGATGGGTTGGGATATCAGCTGTATATAATGTGTATAGAATGGGTCCTAGGATACTACCAGCAGTCTGTGTGAAGTAAATATTTTAAAAACATTTTCTGAGCTTCCGTCCACATCTTCGAACTGATCTTCTTAAATTAGCGCATTAGTTAATGAAATATAACAGTTCAATCTTTTTTTGTTTTGTTTTAGTTTTCCAATTTAAAAACTGATAGTTTAGGGCTACTATAAAAGAGCTAATAACGTGTTTTCATTGTAATGAACCATACTTTAAAAATATTGATTCTTAAAAATATTCGAAAAATTTTACTAAACTCAGTCGAAAAAGTGATTTAGCTTCATAAATTGTGAACTGTGTGATCGTGATCGAAAATTAAAACATCGACAAAATTGACTGCATTCGGATTTCAGAGAACTCGCATGTAATTGTAAGAAAACAAATGTATCTTTGGACTCGACCATTCTTTTTCGAAAATAAAACTGTTACTGGTCCTAGATATCGCTATATTAAAAATACACAGTTCTCTCGGTGTCCGAATAGTTCTTTAACTGTAGCCGTAAGACTTTCATTATTTTTAAAATATTGACCAACAATGATAATACGTTGTTCGATCGTTTAACAATTCATTTTTACTAAGCCTAAACTATCAGCTGTTAAATTAACAAAGAAAGAAATAACCGTGTTTTAAATTTAATTTAAATCATGTGTCAATTTCGGGGCACCCCTTACTTGGCTAGTTAGTGTTATGTATGTTACGTGTTACACGTATGTTATAGCCATGAGGGTGCTGAGTAAGCTAGCTGGCTTAATATCTAAATATTGCACAAAGCATCTAGTTTGGCCTAAATCGCAAACATGTGTTATCAGATTTACTATGCCTTTTTGGAGATAAATCAGATTTAAGCGCAGTTTTAAATTGTTTGATAGAATCGCTCGACGGTTTGGACGCGCTGAGCCCAAAGTTCAAATCCGTAATTGCAAATAGGCCAGATAATTGTCATGCAAATTAGTTTGTTGTATTAATTCGGGAGTTGGGGGAGGCTGTCGGGTAAATGTTGTGCTAATTGGAATCCATGAGCAGTTCCTCTAAGAGGATTCAACTCCAATCGCCTGTCAAGATGAAATCCCTTGTAACGGTTCTCCTTTACAGTACCCGTTACAGCGTCCGGCATAAAAGTAACTGGATCCACATATTAAAATTGACTTTGATTTATAACTCCTTGATTTCTGATAAACGTATAAGATTCTATTACTAAACACTGCAATCACCCATTCTTCTGGACACTAAATACTTTCCCATTGACGACAATAATAATTCTTAATAAAAATACAGAATATAATATGTGTATTAAAAAAAATTTTACTAAAATGTGTAATATAATATTTATAATAATATATTATGATATTTAATATATCTCCATTCAAAAAATGAATTTTAATAAAATTAAAGTTGTAGATAAAGGTATGCGAAAGTAAAAATAATTATACTGTTTGGATGGAAACATTTATTTTAGGTAAAATAATGTTATCATAATAGGCTTAGCGCAGTGGTCCGCAGACGATTTCCAGGGGGTCCGCGAAATGACACTGGAAAATTATTTTATTACCTTAATAAAATATATTTAGAAAACCTTCGTTTTTCACAAAAAACACTCTCAAATTGAACAAAAACATTCAATTTCGTATGGTATATAATGGAAATTGTTACTTTACTGTATTTCTAAATTTTAGTAAATCTCAGCATACGTTTTGCGGATCGTAATCGGTGTTTACAGCCTAGATCTAACTTATACTATCTCGGATTATCTTTAATAATTTATTTATTCGCGGATACTAAATCGTTAGTCCATTATTAGTAGAACGATTTAGTCAAACTGTAATTTAACAAAACGTTACTGTAGTTATGCAAATTGAAATTAAGATTTCCAGGTGCTATATCTATTTTAGGTAATGTTTAGTATGAACGAAAGTACTTTTTATTATTTTTTAATGGATATCTAGAATTCTTTACTTAATATAATAATAACTTTTTATATCAAGTTTTTTCACGTGAGGAAAGGAAATTCCTTAGTATAATTTGGAAAGTTAAATATGAACATCATACCTTTTGGATAGGTAATTCAAACTAGATTTTCTATGACTTTCGTGATATTCAGATGGAGCCCGATCAAGAATTTATATATAAGTATTATATATATATATATATATATATATATATATATATATATATATATATATATATATATATATATATATATATATATATATATATATACATATACGCGGACATTTTTGTTGGGAACCAGTGGCTTAGCGTAACCCTAGGTTGTGGATGCCGATACCACGAGGTGTTGCTCCTACCCAGATTACCTTCCATACCCAAACCCGTGGGATCAGATTTAACTCCATCCTCCCATCCACTGCTTGGCCTACCAATCGAATCAGCACATACTACCTTTACACACCCATTTGACTCACCGCGATCCTATCTACTCAATTGTACTGACAGAGTAGCAGTTCCGAAATTCCGAGTTGTGTAACTTAAATTCTCCAGTTGCCTGTCGCTCTTTGGACTATATATTTTACGTAGTTTCTTTCTTTAATACCATGAGGCGTTGGTTATCCTTCAGAGTAAGCGACTAGGTTTCACTTCCGTATATAACCTTAAGAAGAATAATAGTTTTATAAATTCTAACCTTTAAGATTCTTGAGAGAAGCCGCGAGCCAATCAATCTCGCAAATTTATAATGCCATGCATTTCCCTTCTTCAACCGCTACTTTATTTCCTTCTGGACTTCGTTTTTTCTAGTTATCATATAACTTAAATACTTACATTTCTTTAAGGGTTCAAACGTATGTCCTGATATATCACGAGATCGTCTTCTTTTCTACTGCTGATCATATACTTCGTCTTTTACGTATTTATTTCAAGCCTATTATTTTCACTATATTTATTGTATATTTTTAGCGACTTCGCATAGCAGTACCAAATGGATGAACAAAAAAAATCTTAACTAGACTTACTCTGGGATCCGGCATCATAGTCCTTCTGGATTTGAAATAACTATTTTTTATTTTATTTCTGCCGTTGGAAGACTCAAGAGTTAGGAGATCTTCTATAAAGTGGTTACCCTAAAATACAGGGAATAAACCTTGTGACTGAGCATGATTTCTACCTGATAAGCTCCTTATTTGGACGTTGGTATGGAAACAATACACACCTATATAAGTGCTAAACCCAGGACCATTAATGATTATAAGCGCACAAGTTTTTTTTTTATAATGCCAATGGTCACCAATGTGAAATAAAAATTAAAACTATTATATTAAAGTAGTTTTTGTTATTATAGAGTAACTTCACTTTATGATACTGTGGTTAATCGGACGCTGCTACAATGGAAGTCCCGAGTTCTAAAAGGGATGTTTAACGAGTGCCTGACATCACAATTAGGCTTATCACCATCATTTTCGTCCTCTCCGAGCGACGGCGTAACCAAGAATGTTTTACTCCCTTTAATATAATATACCCTAGGGTCATCAGCTAGGTTTGATCCCACAACTACAACACCACAACACAAAAGCCAAAAACCACGGGTGACCCCAAATTAAATGTGATATATTTTTATGGAATGATTGAATTTAAGTAAAGCTGTACAGTCTAAAAGCGATACTAATCTCATTTTGAATAAATAAAGTGCTAGATAATAATTATAAATAAATAGCGCAGAGCATTTATATAACTTTCTTATTCCTTCAATTTATGTAATGGATAATAATCATTTTAATTTTTATTATATTTTTTTTGCGTTTCAATTACAGTTGTCACGCTGATAATCGTAAGCCCTGAGTGGAATATTCCTTCCGCTAGGTCTGCCCCATTGTTCTTACATCTTATATCAAGGTGAGTTACCCCTTCATATAAAGTTTCTTAGGGTCTACTTTTTCATATCTTGAGGATGTGTTCTCTTAGAGATAAAATAACTTGCTGAGGGAGCTCTTTTGTGCCGCACAGAGACAGTTCTTTAACGTCAACTTACCCTTAAAAAAAAACTTCTTCTTAGTATACCCTTTTTGGAAGTGAAACTGAATTATTATTTCTGTCATCTGTGAATATGAATAAAATAATATAGATATATTAGTCATTACTTTAAATTTAATAGATCAATATTTTGGGATCACATGTGGTGTAGTGGCTAGCATAAAATCCTTCTATGCCCTAGGTCCATCCTTCCTTATAGATTTATGGTATTTCATTAGAGTAAAAACCCTAAGTTATTCCGCCCATTTGAGAGACGCAAAAAGGTGGTACCTGTTTAAATTTATATTGGAAGATTAGACATATCAAAATAATTTATTATAATTTAACACATAACATGTAACATAATCCACTTTGAACTGCAACCTCCAGCTCATCAAACATATGGGAGCTTTTGCCATGTGACTATATCTAAACATCCTCCCCTTTAAGTATTGATACACTAACTAAAAATTTACAAAATAAATAATATGGATATTATAGCTCTAAGAAACATAATACAATACTAATATCTAATATAATACAAATACAGGAAACATTGATTAAATATACAAAAAAAAAACTAACTAACCTTCCTAAAAAACTAACCTGCCCTGAACTAATGGGTGTGGAGTTCAGTCGATCACGGGTGCTCGGGCATTTGTCATTTGATAGAACCGTCGAGGCAATGATTTTTGCTAAAATCCTAAGATTTTCTTTTTTCCTCTTCCTGCCACACTTCTATTTTGCGGATATGTTTGCTAAATGTCTTTTATAAGCGCTACATTTTTATTTCGTACCACTTCCAATGCAAAATATATGCATTATATAGGACTAAATCTAACAAGTGGAAAAACATCTTCTTATACCATTTTAGTTTCACGAATAAAAGTAATGAAACATGTTATATAACATGGCACAACTACTGTTGACACGAACGAGGGTGTGAGGTTCTTTCATTGACAAGACGATACTGCTGACTGAGTCGAGTGCTTTGAGTCGCGAAAAGGTTACAGTGAAATTTAGTTGCTTAAAAAGTGGGACGTAAAAAATTTCCATTTCGGAAATTCCCAGGAATTTTTATGACCCGACAATGCCCAACTACTATTTAAGGAAGGAAAATTATTAAAGGAGTGACCCATTATTAATTTGACACGAAAATTACCATATATTAATTGAAAAAATCGGCAAACTCATACATGCCCTTAGTAAAGACCGGTGACTTAGAGAAAACACATAAATGCGGCTTTGGGCCACACGGATGACTTCCGCCGACCGCATATGTTCGTCCATTGAGAGCTCTAAGCGTTAAAATAGGTTGGGTAACCCCAAGAGGGTCTGATAGCCCCTGAAATAATCAAACAAATAATTACCCTACTATTGTGAGTTTTGAACCTGGGATCCAAAGAACAGCAAACCACTAGTCCACACCATTTCGCTACATTATTAAACGTTAACTATTCGGAAAAAGAAACACCTTGTTTTAAAAAGAAAATTTCTTCACCTTTTTTTTTGTTAGACCAAAAGTTGAACGGTAGTGTAAGTGGATCACGAACCAGGACCTCTAAAATGATTTCGGGGATGCTGATGTCTAAGCAATAATGTTGAGGCGTAAGGTGTGCAGGGCATATTGCCAGTATGGCAGCTGATTGGCGGCAGAAGCAAAATATTGCTTACAGATCCGATCCATGCAGCAAGCAGAAAAGGAAGGCCAAAGCTGGGATTGTCAGAGGGTATTGCAGGAGATGCGGGGGGTTGAACTGAATGGCGTCGGCAAAAGACCTGAAATGGGTTCGTAAGTCGTGAAATTATAATAATTTGAAAAATATTGGGTACTGTCACATGAAATGTCCGTTTTTAATGTAAAGAATTTTTTATTGAAAATCCGATATGAAAACATGATAATTTTATTCGAAGTATTTACTTTCTTTTTCTAAACAGTTTCCCCAACGTGACACCAACTTTTTTATCCCCGAACTGAAAAACTCTGACCTTTGAAGTGAAACAAAATCTGAATAAGCACTTTTCACTTGATCATCATTTTCAAAAAGTTTTCCTTTGACGAAGTTGTCTGAAGTCCTAAACAGGTGGTAATCTGTTGGAGACAAGTTGGGAGAATATGGTGGGTGCGGAAGAACTTCGTAGCCTAGTTCTTTCAATTTTTACACGGTATGTTTTGAAACATGGGGTCTTGCTGCCGCTCAGTGAAATCATGAGGTACCCATGTATCGAGTTTTTTTTTACTTTCATAATACACTTTAAATGTCTGGAAACGGTAGATGCACTTGCATTTAGTTGTGCTGAGTGTCCTTTAACTGTTTGGTAGGGTTTCCTTCTGCTGTATGTTTGAGGACATCGTTGTCTATTACGGACGGAGGTCTTCCTCGGCGCATGTTTTCCAAGTCGGTATCCCCAGCTGAAAACTTAGCAAACCAACGGCGAATGGTCCGTTCATTAACACTCCCTTCCCCAAACGCCTTGCAAATATTTCTAGCGGCCTCAGCTGCTGAATGGCCGAGTTTAAACTCGTACAAAAATATTACTCGAAAATCGCGTATTTCCATGTTCATATTTGGAGGTATACTAAAAAGTAGGTATTTGATAGGGAAGCTAATGTTTATAATATAAAGGTAGAGGATTAGAAACTGTTTACTTTTAATATGTAAACATACGGAAGAAAACAACAGAGACCTGCAAAATCCTTTATGTATTTCAGAAACTATAAAAACGGACATTTCATGTGAAACAACCCAATAAAATCTTTTTAAATATATATACATACGTAACCTAAGTTAAATTTGATGGCCTGTACAAATAATGAGATGGAACATCAGAATTTCTGTAATAGCTATAACAAACGAACGCTTCTTTTCAACATTATTATTTTAATACAAGAAAAAAAAATTGAAAAAGTAAAAGAAATAGAAGATTGATACCTGAGCTTTTCTTTCCGGATTCAGTTGAATTGCTTCGTTGTAAGGGAATATAGCCACCCATGTCCCTCAGCTATAAAATTAAATATTTTAAATATGAATTGGAGAGATTCATCTGAATGAAATGAATTGCTAATGAACCGGTTTGTTACCTACTTTTCAAGCTCATTCGGTTTTATTGAGTGTGTCCTAGAGGGAGGGGAGTGGGAATGAATGGTGGAGACACCTTCATTGGACTCGGGCCAGACTTTGTGTCGAATTGCCTCTAAGAAAACAAGAAGGGATTTTAAAATTTATATAAAAATGTCAATGACGCAATCAGCTCCGTCGCGGAATGTATTTATTTCAATTGCAACTCTTTCAGAGCCCATTTCATATAAATTGACCGTGATATTTAGTTACAGAGCAATTGAGTTATGTGGAAATTGAGAAATTATTGGAAGAAGGATTAAAAGCTTTATCAATAACTAAAAACGATTGTAAAATAGATATATTCACAGTTCCATTAATATAAAATAAAAATAAAAAGTGAATGAACTACCTCGATGCTTTATAATGCACTGTTTAAGGCTCTTTGATTGATACTTTGATACTTGTCTAAGGATACTTCTTTTTTTTTTTCATTAATTCGGTGTGATTGCGAGAACGACTAATGTCGCCCAAACATAGTCGTATATCTTGTGACAGGATTTGAAGGCAATTAACTCATGAGTCTTTTTCATATTTTTCTGGGTTTTCATCACTGTTTCAGGTACCTACTTTTTAGTGGCTGGGTGACCTATAAGAGGTTTGCCGGACTCAAACCAGTGTGCTGTCCTTGCGTTCCCCAGCTTCTCCTCGTTCGATTTATATGTCTGTGTTTTTTCTTTTAACGTATGCATTGCAAAATAAATCAAGGGGAACATGCTAATATTAGATTTTACGGCACCTCTTAGTAGCCAATAGAAAGCCGTATGTTTTAATCAAACGAAAGAAAAAAATTTGGAAATCCTTGGGAGTTTCATACTCAAATTTCGTCGAGAATGACTGAACCGCTATAGAACTGGATATAGAACTGCCGCTCGTGTATTGATTAAACACGGTTATTAGATATTTTCTCTCTAGTGTATTTAATATTTTGTGTGTATAACTCTTGTAATTTAAATGAAACCTAATAGGTCATACCTGCAAGACCAGTGACGTCATTATATGAGCAGTTCTGGGATCTAATAGGTGGGCTACAACCGTGGCTGACCTTTAAAATTGTATACAAGATATTTGTTTCACGTTTTTTTTTTTTTTTTTTAAATGATTTCATGTTCGTTATTATTATTTAATTCATTATATTTTTACAGTCTTCTGGTGCTCCACAAGAGATCATCCTAGGACCCACTCTGTACACAATATATGCAACTGATATCCTAACCCATCCAGAAACCTCACATTCCTCGTATGCTACTGACACTAACGTATTATCGCTCAATAATGATCTGACTATTCAATCCCACGCCACAGACCTTCAAGTTTTGACTCAGAATCAGAGAATTAATTTGCTTTTCTTTTGTAATTTTTTCTTAATATTTAACACTCAAATATGCACTCCTTAACTTCCTTTTATTATACATTTATTTTTCTTCACAATTTATTACATACTTTTTCTACCTTTGGGGGTTCTTTCTCTATTATCATATTTTTTTTTAATAAACCCTTTTTAACAACAACACATTATTTTCCATTTCTAGCTTACTGCTATTCGTCCACTTAGATGTTTACTTAGAGATCAGCCAATAAACATTTAAGTGGACGAATAGCAGTAAGCTATAAATGGAAAAATAATGTGTTTGTTAAAAATTGTTTATTAAAAAAATTCTTGATAATGGGGAAAGAACCCTGAAACGTAGATGAATATATAAAATTTTAGGTAAAAATATATAATAAATTTCAATAAATATACTAGAACAGAAATATTAAATTTTCATTCTAAAATAGCATGAGATGTTGATTAACTCTTTAAGCAGTATTGTCATTGTCCTTTATTGAGACAGGATGTAATATTTGTCGTTAAAAAAAGGTTATAAAAATAAAATTCCAGCATGAGAACTTATCTAACTAACCGCGGCAATAAATACAAGCTTGCGAGTAAAAAATGTTGAAATTAGAATACCTTTCGCTCTTTTTCAATAATGTTTTACTACAACTTTTTGTGAAATCCAACCTTTAATTCTCCGTGCTTAAAATACTGTAAGGATCAATGCTCACGGGTTCGTTGATGCTTGGGTGATCTTTAGTCTAAAGCATCTCATGGCCGATTGCACAAACCTTTGATGCTTGTTCCGTCTCTTCTGGGTCTTATACAATCGACACTTCTCTCTAACCCCCTCCCCCCTCTCTCTCTCTCTCTCTCTCTCTCTCTCTCTCTTTCTTTCTTTCTTTCTCTATCCCTCCCTCACTCTCGCTCTAAAGAGCGTTGCGCCATTTGGATTTACAGGGATAAAATACGAAGATCCTAGGGCCCATCCGCTCTAACTGTAAATATATAGGAAAAACCGTTGGATAAACATCCCTTTGTCACAGAAGGTCTGGTGGTTCCTTTATGCTGGTCAGTTATCAGCTCAGAGTAACCTTAATGCTTTAATCTACAATATAATTTTCGGAAAATAACTTTTAGATTTCTACGAATCGAATTCATAGTTAAACAATTATTATATTAATTAGAACAATCTCTTCTTATCTGTATATATATATATATATACATAATCACATCAATTACATAACGTTTCGAGGTCTCATCGCCTTATCTCTTAATAATAATTAAAACTAATCTTATAACAATTTAGTTTGTTGTTTATTCGTTTAACGTCACTTTTATGCTGCTATGGCTAATCGGACGATGCTACAGTGGGAGTCCTAAATTTTGCCTATCCAGGTTTTATTAGGATAGGGATCTTTAACGAGTACCTGACATCGCACAGGCTCGGGACCACCTTTTAACGTCCCCTCCGAAGGACGGCATAACTAAGAATTTTACTCCCATTAAAAAAATCCTAGGATCACCTGTGGATTTGAACACGTTATCTTTGGCATAGGGGGCTGTTACGCTAGCCACCCAGCTACAAGTGATCCCATTATAAGAATTTATAAAAACAATAATATATTATATTATTATTACAGTTTTAATAATGCGATGGGACCTCGCAACGTTATGTAATTAATGTGATTATATATATATAAAAGAAAAGATTGTTTTAATTAATATAATAATTTATTAATACTCTTCATAACAGTGAATTGAAACTAAGGAGTAAAAAATATACAAATAAAATATTGTAATTAATATTATATGTGTTATATATAATGCCAGAGGCCTGAAGGTTTAGAACGCTCGGCTATCGTGAGGGGTTGTTTATATGTGTTATATTGGATACATAGGGGACATTTATCCCAAAATAAAGCTTTTTTATCTATCTTTATGTCTATTGCATTATTAATTGCAAAGAAATGTAGTGAGTTATATTTTACATCGTACATTTTATTGTTTCAATAGTTTATATTAAAAATTTTGAAAAACATGATATGAACTAGGGGCTTATAGCCTTTAGGCTAAATGTCCATAATTTGCAATCTGTCTAGTCAATAAAAATCATGGACATCTATTATTTACATAATAATTGATATTTGAATAATTTTATGTCTCTTGTTTCCATTCAAACACTTTCTGATGACCTTATAATGTTATTTTTATATTATTATTTTAGATTAAAAGATCATTATTAAATCTGATATAAGATTTTATTTGTGTATAAAAAAGTTATAATTATGTAAGAAGGATGAGATGATAGTTTTTCAGAGAGATTAATTAACATTTTTGTATTTTCTATTAGTTTTTAATCGGAGCTGACTCATCTCACCCTCCTTGTTTATAGCACAGTCAACTATTTAATTTTCAAGGAAATAATAAGCTTAACCATTGGATGTCGATAGCTCTAAGTACTGCCTACATCAATCCATCCAGTGACCACTTGCCTAGCCATCAGCCTTAACACCATCCTCCCTTCTACGTCTCGCCCATTTGAGCCGCCTCCATGATATCACCTCTATTATATTCACGTAACGCAAGCTCCGGATTTCATGTTGTCTAATGCACTTAATAAAAAGTTTAAAAGTTCGGAATAAAAAACAACTATAATACCTGTCGGTGTCAAAGTCCAAACCAAACCACAATTTAGACGTTGATTTCCAAAAGGTACTAAATGACATTTTTTTAAAAGTTGATATTTTGACATATTTGTATTCTAATGGTTTAGTTTTATCTAAATCCGTCATCAAATTTTACCTAAAGTACATAAAAATCCTTTTAAAAAGTATTTAAAAATTGCATTTCATTCCAAAAGGTACTGAATCCACATTTTATTTCATTCCAAAAGATGTACTATATCCATGTTTCGTTCCAAAAATTATTATATTCTATGTAAACAGGAATAACCTTTCCTTTCATTTCCTTCCAAAAGGTACTATATTTCCTAATATACTGCAAAAGCACCTAATCCCGTAATATAACACCATTAATTTATTGTTTTCATCATTTTATGCATTTTTATTGGTTCAGTTAGCACGTCTTCAGTCACCGCTATTATTTTAATCAATGGTTTTAACGTATTAATCAGTTTTTAAGCCGTTTTAATTGCGTCGCTTCGGTTCTCGTGGGTAGTCAATTAAATTAAGTTTTTTTTTAGTATTTCTTCTTGCAGCAACATAAATTTGGTTTAAACATTTTCAGAAACTCACATTTTAATAGTATAATGGTATTTGATGCAGCAAATAGTTGGAATTAGCATTCCACGAACTTGCTAAATATGTACCTGATCTAACTTGGTAGTAGATTTTTTTTATGTACAATAAAAGCTCAAAAGTTATTATTTATCAGTATCTATGGTTAAATATTGTTTACACGTCGTTAATAATATAGATAAATTTGCTAAATTCACACAAATAGTAAATACAAGTTCAAAACAAACTTCATAATTACACACTTTCTTATTTTAGTGCTATAAATAGATAAATTGTCCTTTAAATATTCACTTTCTTTATGAATAATAGATAAGTTAATGTAATTAACCAACAAAGAAAGATATTTCTCAGAGGGAGAATATGGAAATATACATAACTTATTAATTAACGATATAAAGACGTTAGTTATCGGTAATATTGTATAAGGAAGGTTAATAGTGACTTTTAATAACTTATCTCACGTTATATTCTTCCAAAAAGTACTATATCCCTTTTGGAAGAGAGGATTCATAATGATGGACGGTCAACAATAACTCTATCATTATATATCCCTTTTAATTCTTTCCAAAAAGTATTATATCCATATTATATTGTTTAAAATCATCGGAAAAGTGCAATAATTTGGAAAAATGAGTTTGCAACACACTTAAAAATCAACTTTATATTTTAATAAAAAAAGAATCACGTAAATTGGTCCAGTAATAAATAGATGACAGATTTTTGCGTTTCCTGTAAGATTTTCAAAAGTGGATATAGTACCTTTTGGAAATCAACGTCTCAATTGGTAGCAAATAAGAAACCATGTTTTGATCAAACCTAAAAGCAACCAGACCTCCATGTTTGAAAAATTAAAAATTAATAAAACGGGAACTCAGACGTAAAGACTTCTTCTTTCATAAATTCTATATAGTAAGGGAATATTTTGGGGTTGTGCAACTCTCGAAATCCAAATTATAAATTTCTTACACTACTGTGTGTCTGTATAAGTGGTGGATAGATCTGGTACAGAAACCAAAATTCGTACGATACTGGAATCACATGTTGAAGACTGGGCTGGGTATCTAAGCAACTATTTCACCAAAACCATAAGTGTTATTTTATATCATCGCTACATATTTGCACCGACCAGGGTTAGCGGCGCATCGGGCTGCTGGGGCGGTGCCGGGGGTCACGGGGGCTATATCGTTAGCTTCCAGGAGTCGGACTTTTCCACGAATTGATATTAAAATTGTAATCATTACTGAAATGTAATTATGTTAATGACATGGTTACGAGGACCACGCGGTTTTTATCTACACCCTCAAAGCGACCCTCGTTTACTAAATACAGCTACCCTCCGATATGGCGGACTAGTACGCCTTTTGTCTGACTCTCGTGGGGCTGCGCGTCGCACTCTCTGGTTATCTGGAGTAATCTTAAATCAGTTTTAAAATGTCAAACCAGATTTAAAAACAACTAACCACACGGCGTTAAAAATCAAAACCACACAGATACATTTTCACCAATTTCTCGAAAATCACACTAAAACCTTTAAGCTGCAACCTTCGGCTTGAGCCGAAACGTTGTCAAAATTAAAAAAAATATATAAAAATGACTGATTCCTGATTATTCCACCTATAATAGTTTCTACAGTCGATTATACATCCTCAATATAATCCACTCTACTTGGGACCTCAACTTCATCATCGCAAACTTCGGAAACCATCACATCTGAGATATGTACTCTTCATCTTATAAACCTACCACCATATCTCTTCATACCACAATAAGTTTATCATCGGTATCACCTTCACAACATCCGGACGCCGATTCCTCACTTTCTGTTACTTCATCTCCAGCGACATCAGAAAATAACACTAGAACTGAGCCCTGATGATGGCTCACAAGCTTGAGCCGAAACGTTGGCAAAATTTAAAAAATTCAAAAAATGACTGATTCCTGATTATTCCGCCTATAAAACCTTTAATTGAACTAGTTATGTTTATGTATTATAAAATTGCCTTTGATATCGAGTAGGTTATTTCCTCATATGAATACTTGTTTTTTTTGTTATTCTTGCATGTTAAGTTTGTTTAAACCATCACTTCCCTTGTTGTAAAACATAGCTTAGTAACTCTGCGTTTCTTTAAGTGTTTTCGTTATTTATTTTTTTTGTTGGTCTTCCCTTGAAACTGATCACCACAAGAAGTGAAGTTGGTCGACTGTGGTGTACGAATTGTGGCTTGCGGTTTGCTCGACAGTTGAGCCCTACTTGAGTTTATTTTTTGTTATAATTTTGTTATATTTAGTTGAAAGTAATATAACTGAAGTATTAAAATTGAATTTGTGTTTTTACGTCCATTTAAATCGGTACAGATTTCTGTATCTTTTACTGTCCTGCTGGTAATTTTCGTATTAAAGTTCATAAAACCTAGAAAACTCATCCGTAATGACCTTAATTTCTTTATGCTGCTGATTTGGTCACTATTATACCACTGTGGCATATAGGCTTTATACTAATGTAACAGCGGGAGTCTTACATTTTGGCTATCCAGGTTTAATTATGACAGAGATGTTTACCGAGTACGTTATATAACACATGATCGGGACCACTATTTTACGTTCCCTACGAAGGAATTTCCCTATAATTATTACTACCTCAACAAAGTCCCAGGGCACTTTTGCCGAGTTTGAACCAGCCACCATAAACTTTTGAAGGCTATTATACCGGCCTGTTTTACTTGCGAAACTGCTAAATTTTCAGGTGGTTGCCGCTCGATGTCAGCACCTCTAGGGCTTGTGATTTGCTGTGAAAGTCATTCCTTACCACTGACTTTACCCATTTTCCCAATACCGCCGATATCATTATAGAATTGAAAGTTTTATCCGCATTAAGTCTGACAATTTAATGTAGATAAATGCATGGAGCTGAATTCATTGAATTTCTATTATCTGAAATACTTAATCATATCAATGAATGATGATTCAGATAGTAGTCACCAAAATTTCTGTTAAAATACTATTTATTTAACCTGATATTAACTTTTTATTAATTATACCGTTGCTTCGACACTCTTACCTTGAAGTCTTGGTGAAGACCTGCTACATTGGACGAAACGTTGATTAAATAAAGATTTGTTCGCACTATTTTTCAGTAATTTTTGTCGACCACCCGAACCCTCACATCCTTTATATTTATCACCCAGTCAACTTTTTAATATTAAAAATATAAACATCATGGAATAAACACGAATATTGACATGATATTCAAATTTATTCAATCTAATCGTAACCAATTTATTTTTCGAAAACACTTTGGCCCGAAAATAGAAATCATTGGATAATCTATGAAGTTGTCCAAGATCTTTCTTAAAAGCTTAAGTACGATGAATTCTGGAGTAAGTTCCGTCAAATGTACTATCTGAGGAAGTTTGGAACCGGCAACTTAGAAGATGATTTACTGAATACTGTATCATTTAATAAAGTATCTCCAAGTTTTAGCGGCAACATTCGCTATCTATGTATCATACACAATTTAAAGCTGTTATCGATTAGATTTATTTCTTCTAATTTATACATCACATTTATCATTCAATTAATTGACTGAAATTTATTTGCATGTATTAATTAACTTTATAATAAGTAACTTAAGTTTATTTATCAAGTTGAGTAAGATACGGACATATTTCACGGAGTTTTTCGACCGTATTTATATTTTAACGGCAAAAATAAACTAATTAGTTGTTTTTTAAACCGTATAATTTATTTGCTCATGAAATTCGGGTTCACCCAACAACAGTGAATTCTAGTTAAAACCGCTGCAAATTACTACACAATTTTTATTATTATTTATAAGGAATAAATGTTATGGTATAACTGTTTATATAGCTGTTTAAAGGCAATTATATAAAAACAAAAATTAATTCAAAATAAAACGGTCAATCACCACTGCTAATATCCAACAGACATACCTCTGATATTTTTTAACTGATTTCAATGGTTTTCGTTTTGTTGAAAATTTAATTCTGTGTTATTTATCTAATATATATATATATATATATATAGATAGATATATAGATAGATATAGATATAGATATATATGTATATAGGTGGAATTTCAATTTTTTCATTCTTATTTATTTTTTTTCTAATTCTATAGAATTTTTTCTATATCTTCGAAAATAATAATAATAATAATAATTTTTTATTTTATACACACAATGTATCTAATTTATTGTATATTGTATTGTTATTTCCTCACAATGTGCTTCCTTTGATCTTAAATAATTTTGTATATAATCATTATTTTTAGAAACGGTAGATGCACTTGCATTTAGTTGTGCTGAGAGTCCCTTTAATTGTTTGGTAGGGGTTTCCTTATACTGTATTTTTGAAGACATCGTTGTCTATTACGGACGGAGATCTTCCTCGGGGCAAGTTTTCCAAGTCGGTATCCCCAGCTGAAAACTTAGCAAACCAACGGCGAATGGTCCGTTCATTAACACTCCCTTCCCCAAACGCCTTGCAATATTTCTAGCGGCCTCAGCTGCTGAATGGCCGAGTTTAAACTCGTACAAAAATATTACTCGGAAATCGCGTATTTCCATGTTCATATTTGGAGGTATACTAAAAAGTGGGTATTTGATAGGGAAGCTAATGTTTATAATATAAAGGTAGAGGATTAGAAACTGTTTACTTTAAATATGTAAACATACGGAAGAAAACAACAGAGACCTGCAAAATCCTTTATGTATTTCAGAAACTATAAAAACGGACATTTCATGTGAAACAACCCAATATATTAAATTTGATAAATTATTAATTTAAGCCCCGTCAATTTATTTTAATGAGAATAAAATCTACATATCTAAAATTCATTTTATTTATGCTGAAATTTCCGCGGTCGCGTATTCACCGGACATATTTCTTAATTTCTGTCACCTATATTCTAACTTTATATAATGTATTTTACTCTTTATTTACAATTTTTATCAAACTTACTACGTCAAATGTTATCAAACTTATAATTGTTCCTTAATTTAATGTAGATATTTTTCTTAATTGAATTAGTGTTATAGGGCTTGAATGCCAAATTTTATAAATTCCTTCTTCATAGATACCTTTCATTTTGTTAATTGGAAATAATTAACAATTTTAGTATTGTTACAAAACGAATAACAGACATGCTTGCCTCTTTATTCTATTTTTTGCCACAATAAACAATAGTTGTATAGAGGTAAATTATATCTCCAGAGAGCTAAAGACCTTTAGAAACCTTTTATCATAAAAAGCTGTAGAAGGTAATGTCTGGGTGACAAAAGGGTTCAAAATTTGCGTGTTTCTCCCAGCAAATTTTTCAGATGTATATAAGGAAGTTATAGTGGAAACTAGTCATTATGTAAAGCTCTTAGAGTAATATTTTTTTAATTACATGACAATATACATGCACGTATATATGTTCCTTATGTCATAGTGAAGAAATATTATAAAAAAAATAGTTAATATATTTTTATTTCCAGGGCCCAGCCTTGAGGAGAAAGATCATTGTTCTTCATCAATAAGGTAATTTTTTATAGTTTATGAATAGCCACTTCGAAGCAGCACTTCAAACTACCCTTTCTCCAAGTTAAGACGATTCTGAATAATGAATATTTGGTGCGACAGTAGTGTGCCTATAGTACTTTAGCATAAACATGGCACAGTCTAACGAAATTATTTTATTCCTCTGTTCTCGTGACTTAGTTCTTATATTCAAAGTTTATTTAATACTTTTGTCGGTTAAACTTTTTTTTTTTATTCAAAAGTATATATAATAATAATAATAGGCTTACCGAACCCGAAGGTTCAATGCCGATACCACCAAACTTCGTCTGCACAGTCCAATGTTCTCCGTTCAAGCCCAAGCTCCCGAGATCAGCTTTAACGCAATCCTCCCATCGACGCTTCGGCCTACATTTCGGACGCCTACCGAATACAAACTTTCTCGGAATCCGATCCTCACTGAGCACAACAAATTTACTCGCCCATCTCAGTCTCCGCGATGCTATCAACTCAATTATATTCACAGGGTACAAGCTCCGCAATTCCGCGTTGTGCAACCTTCTAAACTCCCCAGTGGCCTCATCTCTCTTCGGACCAAATATTTTACGCAGTACCTTATTTTCGAATACCTTAAGCCGTTGTTTATCCTTTAAAGTAAGCGGCCACGTTTCACATACGTAAAGAACTGTTGGAAGAATAATAGTTTTATAAAGTCGAACCTTTAAGTTTTTAGACAGAAGCCGCGAGCTAAGTAATTTAGCAACTGAATAATAACACGCATTTCCCACCGTTAACCGGGCCTTTATTTCTTCCTGGATTTCATTTTTTTTTTGTTATTATTGTACCTAAATACTTGAATTTCCCTACGTGTTCAAAAGTATGCCCTGATATATTAATATCACTAAGATAGCCACCATTTCTGCTACTAATCATATATTTCGTCTTATCGGTATTTAATTCGAGACCTATTTGTTTACCGATTTTTATTAACACACTTGTATTTAGTTGTATGATTTCCGTGTCTTCACCTAGCAGTAGCAAATTATCGGCATACCCCAAAACCGGAATCTTATCACCCATTTTTAAGCCTTTCTTGGTACACGTCGCCTTCTCTATTACATATACTAAAGCTGTATTAAATAATACAGGTGACAGGGAGTCACCCTGTTTCAAACCCGATCGCACCTCAAATCTCTCGGAGTAATTATGACCGATTCTAACTTTATGGAATGTTTCCGACAAACACTTCTCTAATAGGTTTACTAACTTTCCCTGTTCAATCATGATGTTAATGAGCGTTTTACCTCTGAGGAATCCATGACCAAGAGTATCTATATATATTCTTATTAGGAAACTGTAAGGAAAAATTTTGATTCTACTCTGAAGTGGTTGAATCTGTTTTTTAATAAATGGTAAAAATGTGTTTAACACGTAGTGTTAAGTTACACTTCCAATTTTCCGATTTTAATGAAAACGTTGCTGTAACATCTAAGGTTCTTTTATATTAATTCTTTTTCATTAAAATCAGGGTGTATTTATGTTTATGTTGAATGTTAATTGGTAGGAGCATGTAACTGAAGAGCTCTTTATTTTCATTACATAAAGTATTATATCTCTACTTCTAAACAAAGACAACTGCTTTACAAGAACATTTTCAACTATTTACAAATTGATTAGAAACCTGATTTTTATACCCGAAATATCAGTATTTTTGCTGTCATTAATGATTAATTATTTATAATGAATATACCGCCAATTTTTTTCGTATCATTGTTTATAAATTAGTTGTCAAAACTAAACCTAACTTAAGCTAGGCATGGATCATTCCATAACTTTTTCATTTTCACCCACCTACATATAAAATATATAGTAAGGGAAAGTATTGTGATCATGAAACTTTTCGAATTCTTGTTTTCAACGGAAACACACGTTTTAGGGTCCCCTGAGTCTAAATAACCGAGTCTCTTTGCACGTGTTTGATCTAGATTGAAAAGGATAAGTTGTGTAAAACTGGGATTTCAGATTTGAGAGAAACTGTACGACGGAAGCTGTTCCAGCAACCTTCTCACTCAAAGCTGCTGTCCCAAAGCGCTACTTTATACCATGCTTTTTCCCCCTTTTTAACATTTTCTCAGAAAGGTCTCTAACGATTTAGATTAAATGCGCTATATACAATGTCCAATGTAATGTTATTTAGGCTTCTCTCTCATGTAAATATTCTGATATATTTTAGATGGTATATTTTCTTTCTCTAAAGTATTTTAAATACTTGAATAAAGTAAATAAGTACTTTATATATATAAATAGTTTATTGGCTATTATATTCATATTTTGACCACGGAATTTTGGCCATTCGGTGTTAGTAGTTAAATCCTATTGCTTACACTGCAACATCTTAATACAAATTATTACCTTGAACATAAATAGTTTAAAAAAATTGATCTTATTTATATTCACATCATCAATATCTAGAATGTTTTCTTGATTGTTTACTGTTTTGAACAATATAATTTCCAGGTAATATTCCCTGTCAACACTAAGCGAGGGACATTCTAATAACAGGTGTTCTAAGTTTTCGAAGATATATTCTTGACACCATCTACATTTTTCCCTTCTTTTTATAATTGAAGTAGTATCCTTATTTAAAAGGTTTGACTTTTCAGTATCTTAATTGGCTGACGAGTTTCATTTTATTTATTTAGCCCCAACAACTCCCTCCTCATCACGCGTCAGCACCACAGGGTTAAGAAAGAGTTAACAAAGCTCCTCAGAAAAAAAGATTTCACCTGTTTTGACGAGGTCTATTGCATTGATACGGACGGATCAGTTAGGTACGCAGACATCGTTGCATTTCCGAAGAACGGAACTACTGCAATGATCCTGGACCCTACCGTTCGATATGAGACTAATGACCTCGATCAAGCAGGTGGAGTGGATAGGGAGAAGAGAGCAATCTACGAGAAATGCATCCCTTTCCTACAAGAAAAGTTCCGTGAGACTTTTGGCGATAGACAGTTCTCCATTAAAGGTCTATAGTTTGGGTCTCGCGGAGCGATCCCTGGAAGCACAATGAGATTTTTGAAAGACCTGGGTGTGTGATTTTGGACTATCCACCACCACCTGTATGGTAATTAAACGGTGAATTTTCTTATATTTCAATTATGTAATAATGCACACCAGAGATCTAAATTTCAAAAATAGTGGATGAGAGAAATAAAATAAAATAATGTAAATAGCTAAAAGAGAAAAAAAAAATTGAAAATGTAAGTGAATATGTCGAAGGGATTGATACAGTATGCGAAAAGCCCGTGCCTGAGTGGCTAGTCTCTCATGCTACAGGTTCTGAGTTCGAATCCCAGTCCCGGCGGGGTTTTTATAAGGATGTAAAAAAATGGGGATTCACTCAAAACGTCTCCCCCGGGTATGTGAGACCCGTCAGCCAAAGGGTGGCCACTCCCAAGATTAGTCGTAGGGAGTGATGAACCTACCCTAAAAATTGCATCGTGAAACGTGAGTGTAAACTCGCAGGAGTTTACACCGCGATGCCCAGGGCCTACACGGCCTGTCGCGCCACTTGAAGAAGAAGAAAATACAGTAAGCTGTGTTATGTATGCAACCCAATATATTCGGGCAGCATTGCCAAATAAATAAAGCATTTCTCTTTACATAATGAGTTAAATACTCTTGCGGCTGTGGGTTGTTAAAGCTACAAACAGTTCTGTAAAGTTGGTTGTATTTAGAGTTGAGAGCACTATCAATGTCTATAGAGTAGAGATGGTTCTTAACCTTTTCGGTGAATTAATTTTCATTAGTTATTTTTTATTAGTAAATAACTACGTTTTAGCTCTTCGAAAAGGTGTTCTTCAATATAATAATTTGCTACTAATTTTTTTTTATGTGTGACATCCAATTAAAACCGTGTCTCTCTTTTTTTATCTATATTAATAAGTCTGACACGAAATTTTCAGGCTATTCAGGCATTGAAAGAAGCTTAATACAATAATTAATCATTTTCTTCAAAAATTTTCCTTTTCAATAAGTATTTAAATTTGAATAAAAAAGTACATATTTATTCGCAAAAACTATTAAAATAAGGTTAGACAAATTACCATCTACACCTGATATTAATCATGTTTTTCAGGTGATTTTTCTTCACTATGAATAATTCAAATTTCGCTTTTTATTGCTGGGCTAAGTAATAAAATAATCCGAAAGCTCGTTGGAATTAAAATAATTCCGTATTACTCGGTATTATTTCTTTTATTATTCTAAAATGCTAAGGCGCTTGTAGTAAAATATCCTGGAACCTGGGCACATTTCCTTTCTACAGCTTATGAATTTCAGATGGTCTTGGCCTGTTTTTCCCGACTAGTTATGGAGTCCCCCCCAACATCTCGCTTCTCAGGGGATCCTTATATTCCGGTGTCGTTTCGCCCCTTAATATTAATGATAATCTCCATGCATATGAACCTTTCCAAATGTTTTTTATTCATTTCTAGTCATATCATTTGAATAAAAAAAATAAGTATAAAAAAAGTGCTCTAGATCTAAAAGGCCAAATCTATCTAGTAGTTTTATACTTAGTATATATATATATATATATATATATATATATATATATATATATAAAATATATATATATTATATATAGACACACACAAGGTGTCACGAAAAATGTCAAGTCATATCATTGGAGCGGATAACAGAACGTAAGAGAAACAAAAACTCTGTAAATTATTTCACAATGGTTTATTATTTCCAAATAACTATATTAAGGTATAACAATTTATATAGCTGTTTATATGCAATTAACTAGTTTTCTAATAACTAATTAGGATTTTTCTTTATCTTCAAAAATAACTGAGTTTTTCAATTTCAATTTTATATTTTTTTTTACTCCTGTTGAACAGATTCGGTACTTAGGACTCCACCTCGACAAACGCCTATCATGGAATCCTCATACTAGACTGAAACGACAGGAAACTGCTCGTAGATACAGATTACTACAACACTTACTTGACAAACACTCAAAACTTCCTACTTACTACAAAAAACTCATTTATATAACAATTATCAGGCCTATTTAGACCTATGGCATTGAGCTATGGGGGTCTACTAAACCATCGAATTCCTCTCGCATCCAATCCTTGCAGTCCAAAATCCTTCGTAAAATCTTCAATGCTCCTTACATTGTTACTAATAAAATCATCCATAAAGACCTAAATATCCCATTAGTTGAAGACTTGGCCCGTTACAGATATACCTCTTTTCATTCCAAACTCCCTGCCCACTCAAACCCGCTTATCCGTGACCTCTCCTTCATATCTATTCCCGACAACACACCGAGGCGCCTTAAAAGAAGATGGCCAAGAGACCTCCTAACATAAGACATTGGAGTGCTACCAATGGGTAGTTTCTTCTCAGAACTATCATGTGTACTAATCATATATAAAGCCTATTTACTTGTTGTATTTATTTAATACAGTTGTAAATTTCTTTAAATAAATAAATAAAAAATAATATTTTTTTTCTTTTCTTTTTTTACCATTCATTTTCATATTTTTATTCTTTTCTTTTATTTTCATTCAATTTCATTTTTTCTCTTTTCTTTTATTATAATTCTTTTTGTTAGATAACACTAATAAACATTTCTCTATCTTCAAAAATAACTGAGTTTATGGGTGAAATTCCAATTTTTTTTTTCTCTTGTTTATAATTATCCCTTTTCTTTGGTTGAAAAACTCATATAAATTTGTTCTCTACCTTCTAAAATAACTGACTTTTTGAATTAAATTATCAAGAATTAAAATAAAAAGGAACAAAAAGAAAAATTTGTGTCAATTATATGCCGCGAGGACGAGTGATATTATTGATGCCGATGCCAGGTCTCAAGGGAAACGAAAAAGGTCATATATCCGATTTCAACGGTTGGGTAGAAAAATCATATTTAGAATTTTTCGCTGTTATATATGTTCTTTATTGAACAGAGCAAATCTCAGAACTCGTTGATATAACTAGAACCTTACGATAACAGAGTAATAGCTGCTTGAAATGTCGGAATATTCTTAGAAAAACTAATATGTAATTTTCTGCATGACTTGCGATACTTACATCCTTAGTTTATTAATCTTCTGGGAAATTTCCTCTTTTGTCATTTAGTACATCTTGTTTTTCTGTGCGTGCACATCAAGTAGATATATTTGAGTTTTCTGATGAAAATCATGTATAATAAAAAAAAAAAATTTATTTTACCCCCTAACCGTTAAGAATCGAAAAATTGGTCATATGAGCTTTTTTTGTCCACATAATTTCTAGTATATGTTCTCATAAATATATATATATATATATATATATATATATATATATATATATATATATATATATATTTAAATATTTTATTTTTTATAAGACCCGGTTAAAGGTGGGAAATGCGTGTTATTACCCAGTTGCTTAGTTACTTAGTTCGCGGCTTCTATCTAAAAACTTAAAGGTTAGAATATATAAAACTATTATTCTTCCGACGGTTCTTTACGGATGTGAAACGTAGCTGCTTACTTTTAAGGATGAACATCGGCTTAAGGTTTTCAAAATAAGGTACTGCGTACAATATTTAGTCCGAAGAGAGATTAGGCCACTGGGGAGTTTAGGAGGTTGCACAACGCCGAATTGCGGAGCTTGTACTCTGTGAATATAATTGAGTTGATGGCGGAGACTCAAATGGACGAGTAAAGTTGTTGGGTTCAGTGAAGAGCGGATTCCGAGAAAGTTGGTATTCGCTGATCCGACTGGTAGGCGTCCGAAAGAGAGGCCGAGGCGTCGATGGGAGGATTGTGTTAAGGCTGATCTGAGGGGCTTGGGCTGGAGCGGTGAACATTGGGCTGGAGTGAAAGTCGTGTGTCGTGCGCACTAGATTGTATTTAATCGGTCATGTTTAACATTGTGGAGGGTGGTTACTAAGATGGAAAGATAGTGAAATAGATGACCTCGACAATGTGTTCAAACTAGGAAGAGAGTAAGAAGGAGGTCGGTCGCTATACCAGGATCGAGTCTTACGAGCCGAGTATGGCCACGCTCGAGGATAGGGGGAACCCGCATCATGCAATTAGCAGAGGGGACTGGCCTTAGGAAGGAATGCCCTTGAGGTAGAAGCTCTCGGTAGCTGAGAGGCACTTCAAAGGTGTGCAATGGTTGAAGCCAAACACGGTCCTACGATGGGGATAGAGAAGGAAATGACTTCGTGATTTTTTAAGCCTTATACTAATTGTTTGTTAAATTATGTGGTATGAATTTTAGTTTAACAATCAAAATAAGTTTTCCCTTTATAAAATTAAAGTTATATAGCTTGCATACAGATAAATCAATAACATATATACATAGACACACACACACACACACACACACACACACACACACACACACACACACATACAAACACACACACACACACACACACATATTATACACACACACACATATATATATACACACATATACACATACATACATATACATTTTTTTCTTTTTTTTTATTATTTTATTTATTTACTTATTTATTTAATTTATTTCTTTTTTAATTATTTTTTATTTTATATTTTTATTTTTATAATACCTTATAACTACTATAATTGGAAGACATAGTAATGTTAGCCACCAAGTCATCTAGAGGCTAGAGCTCTTTAATTAATTTGGCTTCTTTCATGAATCTGAACAGTCTGATTATGACATCCTCGCAGTCTAACAGTGACTTTTTAGAGTTCGGCCAAGTTCGTACTCCTGCATTAGACTTCCGTATTCCGGGCTCTATGATATGTTTGACGGTTATGGTTGTCTGGCATCTATTGCATAAAGAAATAATAATAGACCATAATTAGGAATACAAAACCAGAAATAGTCAGGCCTAAGGAGATCCTATCTGATAGAATCATAATGGTAATCTGAATAGCTGGACTAATTCTTGGGGTACTAATACCGCAATGTTTATTATTGATAGTGAGAGCTTCTCTACCAGACCAGTCTTGGCCCTTCGTCAATACACCTCTTATGGTTTATTTATCATCAACAGTAAAATGAACGAAGATATTTACAATAGTAATTACTAGTTACAATATATCAGTATTATTAAATAGTATGTCTTCTTATATTCGGCGCTAACTTGTGAGCAAGCGCATAAACACGCTGCTTTAATGTTTAAGAATCGTTATAATAATATTCTTTATTTAATTAAATTGTGCATAATGACACTAGTACTATTGGGATGTAGTTATAGGAGAGTGGAGCCGGAGCATTGACCATGACCTAGCCTTGGCCAGCGACCCCAGCCTTCTTCCATATAGATTCACCTCAAGCCGTGAATACCTTTCCATATAATGCAGTGGCCAGTTCTTCTTCTACACAGAAAAAAACGCATTAGTTCAAGTTATTGAAGATAATTATAATATCCAAATAAAAAATGATCAAATAGAGACATATAACGATGTTTGTACATTTTAAGAGATTAGTTTTAGTTTATTATTTTCAATGACAAAGGTTTGTCAATCGACCAAAAAACATTCAAAATTTTAGGACTTGCATTTCAAGATACTTATAATCCAAAATAACAAATACAAAAAAATCCTTTTGTTCCCGTCCGCGGCTTTTCTCAAAAACTGCTGGACCTATTTTTTTTAAACTCGGCACAAAAATAATAGGGCATCCAACGATGGTCTTAACACCTTTGATATCCGTCAATTAGGGCCGATTAAATATGGACTTGACAGCGTCACTGTAAAATTAATAAATTCCTGCCTTCCGGTCCTTATACCCATACTTACAATCATATTTACAATTTTTCTTAACAAAGTTCCATATTTCCCGCCTCTTGGAAAACCGCTCAAGTGTAACCATTAAATAAAGTTCCAAACCCTTCTTCTCTGCATGATTTCGTCCGATTTCTCTCCTCTCTAATCTCTCTAAGCCACTTGAACGCCTTGTACTAATCCAACTTTGGGATTTCTTAGATGAACGTTCCCTCATGAACCCTCTACAATCCGGCTTCCTACATGGGTACTCAACCCAATCCGCTCTCCTAAAAATAACTCATGGTCTTCAATCCGCCATCGAAACCAACAATTGACCATCCTCATCCTACTGGATTTCTCCAAATCGTTGATACCGTTGACCATAACGTTCTCTTACGAAACTACAATATTTTCCTGTATCCAACAGTGCTTTTCGATAGTTCAAATCCTTCCTTTCCGACCGTTCACAGTATGTAGTAGTTCCAAACCAACGTCTTTCTATGACCCTACCTCTTCCCAGTGGTGTCCATCAGGATTCATCTCCGTCTCCTACCTTTTTTGCGGTCTATATTAATGACCTTCCGTTCCTTATTGATCACTCCCAATATCATTTTTTTGCCCACGATTTCAAAATTTACCTATCATTAACCCTTAATCTCACAATTTTACGAAGAGTTAAAGTGGCTTCATCCTTATTTATTTACTTTTTCCGTTTCAAGTACTTCCTGGCATCCTTCCTTTACCAAGTTTTCCGATCCTGCCGTCCATCATATATTTCTGATATCTTAATATTCGAATACTCAATGAAATCCCGCAACACTCGTGCCCCATCGAAGTGCAGCTTTTGACAGATCTTCCATAATCCGATCCTCTTCCTTATAGAACTCTATTACTTCTCATATCCGTAATGCCAATACCCTTCCGACATTCTACTCCCGTCTATTTAATTGCTTTCTGACAGTTCAATTTCAGACGAATACTGACTGATCCAGTTTCCATTAAACTATGGAAATAGAAAAAATTCAAAGAAATGTTTAGTAATGTTTAATTACTATTTTTTTAAAATTAAGTAATAATTATATTTTATTTTTTAATTTGAGTCTATGCACATGAACATGATAATTATTTATTTACTTTTTTGTTCAATTATCATTTAAAGTTTTTATAAATATTTTTACAATCATTAGCTTGAGGCGAAATAATGATTTATTATTTTTTTTTTTTCTTATCTCATGTTTTATTTACTTATTATTTTCGCCATATTGCTTTAAATAAATAATTAAATGGTTTCTTAATCTTCTATTAAAAGTTTATTAAACATAAATATCAATACGAGTCAACTTTTCGGGGGCCTTCCCCATCTTCATGACTCACTAAAATACATTACAACAATGTAATTCACAACAATAAATTTTCTTAACTAATTAAAATCATTATAAAAAAATATATTACAATGTAACATAAATATATATTTACCTGGCATCCATGTAAAATTTAAAATTTTAGCCATTTTTAATTAAAATTCACTCAATAATTTACGTCAAACATTTTTTTTTAGTAAAAATTAACACTTAGGAAATTAGCCATCATAACTGAAATATTCTTTTGCCCCCAATGGGTTAGACCCACCCTATTTACTGCAGAAAAGTACACAATATTACATCATGAAATATATACGCTTGTTTATTTGATTTCTACAATATGAAAAAAGAATCATTGAAATAGAGGTTTAGAAATAGCAGAGATGTATCGTTTTGACATTATCAGTAGTGATTGAACATTTTTCTTTGATTTATTTATTGCTTTTCATAGAAGTTGTCTTAACAGTAAACTGAACCAATTTGTATATTGAAAAAGTATTACCACTGAAATATGGTTCGATTTACCGCACATAAAATTAAAACTTATTACTAACTTAGCCTAAAGAACACCCTTTCATCCAAAACATTGTCACTAGACAATATATACAAATTAAAAAAAAAAAAAAATTGAAATAAAATATTTTTTCTCACTTTATAATTTAAAGAAACTAATTTAAAATAAATGATGTTTCTTCACTGAATGTTCTCCAATCCAAAAAAAAAATAAAAATAGTGTTTGTTTACATTGTGTTGAAGGTAACGAACAAACAATAAATGTTTTTAACTAAATTTTTTATCTTTAACCAAATTATTTTTTTTAATTTATCATTAAAATGTATGAACTTAAACTTGTATTGTTTTGCCAACTGTGAGACCTATACTTCCTTCCACTGTAACTTGTCAGATATAAGGCTCATTCGCATGGATTTTATCACCTTACCTTACCTATGATATGAATAGAAAATTCCAGTTGCTGGCCGTGCAAGTGGCAGAATCCATCTTCAACTCCCACACGTGTTTGAGAAGCACTGGATGTTGGCCTTCTAATTACCAATAGTAGTTGTTCCCTTTTGAGGCTTCCTTAGGATCCACTTGGAAAGGGTTCTTTAATTAATTGCGTTTCCCATCCCAGCCCAAACATCTAGTGCCCCTTATCCTCATGCTCTTAGGAGATACCTTGGCAACTTTCTGGTCCTCAAAGGCTGAGTTCAACATCTTGTCTAACTAGAAGAGGATCCCAAATGTGTCTCACTCATTTTTATGATTTTTTTTTAGGTGACATTAAACCATTAGTATCTGCAAGATATTAGGAGCCAATGCTCCCCAGGAGTCGTGGAAAATAATCGCAATGCTTGTGCGGGAAATCGGAATGACTCCCGATTATTTCTAAATATAATTATTTGAGCCTGAACATTATATATATATATATATTATATATATATATATATATATATATATATATATATATATATATATTATTTTTACCTGTATATTTTGTTTAGAATTTAAAAATTAAATTAAATTAAAAATAGTTTTTTTTTTTTTAATGAGGAAAATATTTTTTTTTGTTAGTTTACATGTTCTATTTACGTATTCTAGTGTTTATATTCAATAGTGTAGTTAGGGATTAGCCAGATAACAGTGCCCCCTTGCCCTCAAGACAGTACCGATCGCACTAGTAAGCTGAGAGCACGCTTTTCTCGATTGGCACCTTCAAACAATTTTTTTGATCAGGACTTCGTCTCTTTTGTCTTTTGAAGATCACTGTCCTTCCAGAGGCGCCTACCCGTCGTGCGGAACCGAAGAATTTATGGACAGCTAACTATCCTTGATAATTTTTTTTCTCGTTATATTTGTTCATTTTTTTTTGTATCATTATTAGTAGTACTAACACATTAACCCAATTTTTAAACTTTTTTTTTTTTTAGTTTTATTTTTTTTTTATAAATCAAATGGTTTTTATATTTTTGTAAATTATCCTCATTTTGTTATTAAATTTTTATTTATTTTGTTTACTTTCAATTTTATCTTTTTATTTAATATTAGCTATTTTTTTCTTTATTTTAATGTCAAGTACTCAAGACCAGCTCTTTTCGAAACGGGATCGAGTCTACGTTATCTTTCTTTTATTTCGTTTTGACTTCACTCATCCCAACAATAATAATTTCAAGAGTGGACCAACGTAAGTGAAAGTGGTCTCGCAGGCATCAGATTTTTATCAATTAGAAATAATTTCTTTCTACCTTATTTTCTCTGAGACCTGACTGACAAGTAATAAATAAATATTGTTGAAAAATATTATTTTATCTATCCGTAGCGATACACTATTGTTGATTAATATTTTGACATCTTTTCCTGGCCTTGCTCATGACAATGTTGCTCTTCCATAATATATCTTACACCCCCCACCCCCACCCCACCCCCTATTGTTAAGGATGGCTGGCATTTCTCCCCCTACCATACTTGTCCTCTTCTAAATCCTTTGATCGATTCGGAGTAATTTTGTAGAGTATCCCTACTTTTTCAATGGCATGCGAGGTAAGCAAAATCGTCTCTCATTGAAATATATCAAGGAAGGAATTGTAGCAATAAAAATATGTTTCCGAGATTCATACCTACTCTCACTTAGCAAGATATGATATACACTCCAGGCCCAAACTTTGAGGCGACCTATGGTTTCCTTGAATAATCTCTATGAATACCTAAATAAAATATAAGTTTCTTATTATTATTTGTATTTAAACACATTTTCTATTACTGAAACTTCTAACGTGATAAAAATAAATAAGAATAAACAATAAAATTTTTTTTCCTGCGCCTTTATTTACAGTCTATTAATTTGCAAAGGGGAATGGAGAAGATACATTTTATTCCTAGTTTGATTTATTTATTGATTTATTGTTCCATATGTTACTGATTCAGCCCGAACCAGGTATCATTCATTCCATGAAAAACTCCATTCCCACTCTAATCCACTGGTTTCCATTCTGACTTCCTCCTCAGTTCCTGATAATCCTCCCAGGCGTCTGAAAAGAAGATGGCCCCGAGACCTTCTAGTTTAGGATATATTTAGAGTGCTGCCAATGGGTGGTGTCTCTACATGTATTTCATGTCAATTTACCAAATGTCCATCACATTTACTAGATGTATTTTGTATACAGTACAATAAACTTGATTAAAATGAAAATGAAAAATAATTGACTTGCGATTGAGTGACCGCGATTAAAATAAATTGTTAAATGTAAGCCTTGGCAGTATATGTCAGAGCCAGGAACTAACAACAGACCACAACCCGCCATAAATTATGAATTAATTAAATTTCTAAATACAATATAGGTACCTGTTTACTGACAGCCCAAAAGCAAAGGCATCATAAATATTTTTGAAATGATTGAAAAATGAAATGAAAATAATTTTTGTTCTTTTAAGACATTTTGCCCACTAAGAATAAAGAACAATGAACATACAAGGTCAATACAATACAGTTTTTCAATGACATATAGCGAACTCCCTGGGGCAGCCGGAACACTATTTGGCAACCACTGATCAAGTCGTAGGTTAATTATTGGACCAATCCATTCAATTTCGTGCCAATGTATTTTTTTCTTTCGAAAAATGAGAAAAGAGAGAATGAAATGTAGTCAGTAACAAATGGTTAAGCGTAATGGCCTGGGGCTACTGCTTGGTTATCACTTGATGTTATTTTATCAATTTTATCCCGTGAAAAGAGTTAAAAGGCTGCTAATCTACCCTCACTGTACTGTGAGGGGGTGCCCATCGCGTTCCATAGCACCAGCTTTTTATCTCTCTCTGTCTTTTCATTTCATTAATTCTAATAGATTTGCTTTAATTTTGCTTTGTTATGGTCAAGGGATTATCCGGCAAGCTGATTTTATCTCTCTTCCTCGAATTATCAATTTTTAGCACAGAGAGGTGATGGATGTTTTCATTGAAATCGAATAAGTTGTATACCTATATTCATAAGAATTAACTTATAACTACAATGAAATATATTGCTTCGTTTTCGGGCAATTATTTCCAATAATGAAACATTTTATTCGACAAAAATAAATAACCTCCTCTCAAAATTTGAGAGCTTACGTTTCAAGAACCCGAAAAACGAATACAGAAAATCCATTGTCAGCCCTGTACGCCGTACGCGGATTTTCTCTGAAACTACGGAACCATTTTTTTTTTTTTTTTTTTTTTTTTTTTTTTTTTTTAATTAGCACAATTCACCAGAGCATCCAACGATGATCCTAACAGCTAGACGTTGATATCAGCTGATAAATTTAAAAATTACCGTCGTTTAAAAGTGATTTAATTCAATAACTTAGTTATTTTTAAAGATACAGAAAAAAGTATTACAATTTTTTAACCAGAAATTTCAATGTTCGCGCTATTCGAGAGATAGTAAAATTTCCTACAATACAAAAAAAAAGAATCATTGAAATCGGTTAAAAAATAGTAGCGATATAGCGTTTCGAAATACACAGTGGTGATGGACCATTTTAAGTAATAATCGGCAGCGTTTTTGTATGAAATTATATTATGGGAAAGTATTGCGATCATGAAAATTTTATAATTCCAGTTTTCGACGGAAAGACACGTTTTAGGGCTCCCTGAGTCCAAAAGAAAAAGCCCCCAAAAAAGGTGAGTGAGTGTCCGTCTTTGATAAGCCTAGCTGGTAAACTATAAGTTGTATAAAACTGAAAAGACATATTTTAGAAGCGTACGTGCCTGATATGTTACGGAAACTTTTTCGTTTAAATCGACAGTTAATGAATCACACAAAGTGAAGATATTTAGATATTACTTTTATTATGAGAACATAACACACGTTATGAATACAATACACTGTGCTGAGAAGTTTGGGTGACTACAAGTGTACATTCCGAGGTCTCCTTCGATGAGTGTGACACAAGTAATGTTACAAATAGAGTGATGAGTCTTGAGGATTCAAGGTTATATGTAGCAAGGGGTTGTAGGAGGGATGAGGAGGCGGCATGGGCACCACAAAGCAAGGGCTTGCAGGTGGTGGGTACTGTGTCCTAAGTAAAGATATGTGTTCTTTGTCGGTACATGGTCAGTCCTTTCTAGGTAGCTGGTTTATGGGTGACAGTCTTAGGTATAGAAAATAAAGTTATTAATAATTACTGTATATTATTTATTATTTATGTCTCATTCTATAACTGACAAAACACCTTAATCGATGTAAAATTTAATTGGCTTTAATATCATGTAAGTATTGCAATATTCTAATAGAACTTAAATGCCGACATTTAAAATCTTGCTCTAAAGTATCTTTGATTTTGTTTATTTGAAAAAAATAACAATTACATCTTGTTAGCCTTGAAAAAAAAACAAAAAAAAAAAAGGTTATTATACAAGTTGAAGGAATTTCACGACAAACGAGAGAAAAAGAGCAAAATATCTTATTTATTTAACTTAGGAATAGTAGTAATATAGATGTATAATATACTGTTGGAAAGCTCAGGAATGAAATTTCAGAGATATAACGGAGGAAAGCTTGAAATAAATGGCATAAGTGAATGTGGTGTCTTGAGCACACCAGATTTTTTTTTTTTTTTTTTTTTTTTTTTTTTTTTTTTTTTTTTTTTTTTTTTTTTTTTTTTTTTTTTTTTTTTTTTACGAGAAGTTAAAAGATTTTCTTTGAGCTGGTCTGCTAAGAAGTTAAAGCTTGGTTGGAGGGCTTGAGCACTTTGACTCCGTGGGCGAGACGAAACCACCTCAGGCTCCATTAATCAAATCCATTGTCCCATTCAAGATTTCATGATATATTGTGTATAAATAAAAACGCGAGCCTTTGTTACATACTCACTTTCACTTCTAGTTGTTAACGCAAGCAATGTTTGTTTTTTTTAAAGATAATTATGTTACTAATAGAAAAAAATTAACCAAAAACTGCTTTGCCATATATTGGATTAATTTTAGTGTAGTACAAACAATCTTAACTAATTAATTGGTGTTAATTTTAGAATTTGACAGCAAGCTATTGCTTAGATGATTTTTAGCATAAAAAATATTAGTAAAAAGGTAATAATTCTCTACATTTTTGTATGACCCTCTCATGTTTATGAAAAAATACATTATATTAAATTATTGTTTGATATTCTAACAAATTAAAAAAATTTGGTGCGGGCAACACTTGACTTTCACTTACCTCCATTTTTAAAATCAATGAATGAATTTTCAAATACAGTTAGAGATAAAAATAGTGAAACGATTAAAGAAATAATTAAATTGAATTTCTATAGAAACATGTGTTTTATTAAAAAATCTATTATATAATTATCCAAAACAATTACTTAGTTTTATCGGCTTTTTGTCACTCTCTATTAACTTTTAAAAGCTTGTGCATAAGATAATATTTTTTCTAAAATCTTTAGCTTTCCAACGTTATATCATACATGTATATTACTGTTCTTCTGTTCCAAAACAAAAAATTGCATTAAAAACATATTTTTTCTGTTTTCTCTTGGGAATCTAATTCATTCAATTTTAATATTTACCTGTTTTTCATCAGTGGTAACAAGATAATATAGTTATTTTTATAGAATCAACAAAATCAAAGGTACTTTAGAGGAAGTAAATTTAAAATATCACCATTTAAGCCCTGTCAGACCATTTTAATCCGAATAAAACCTGAATTATATTAAAGTCCATTAAATTTTACATTGATATAGCAAGTTTAATCAAAATCGTTGGAACCGTTTTTGAGAAAATCGAAAAAAAGGTGCAAAATGCATGGTATAAAGTGCCTCTTCTGGTAAGCACATTTTGATGAAAAGGATTTTGTAACGTCACGGGCTTATATTTGTCTTGAATATGAAATTTCAGTTTCATAGGACTTACCGTTTTTGCCCGGGAGTTACCACACACACACACACAGACCTTTTTACGGGACTTGGTTATTTGGACACAGGGGACCCTAAATGTGTATTTCCGTTGAAAACTGGAATTCAAAAACTATCACGATCGCAATACTTTCCCTTACTATATATAGTAAGTGAAAGTAAATCAATGTTACTGATGAATATGGCGCTATGATGCCAAAAGGGACATTTGCGTCTTACTAAAAAGATATGAAGTGCTTTATGTGTAACTTACCGTAATTATCGTAGTAAATAGCAGTGTATCTATGGCAAAAGATCAATATGGTTTTCGAAATTAAATTAATTAATTGGTATTAAATGTTTAAAAATAATCTAGTGCGTACGTCACATACACTTATCACTTACCTCTGTAATTGTAATAAATTTAAAAAATTTTACTTCCTTTTTTTATTTTTTGCTTTGACTTATCTATATATAAAATACACTGCGAGTTTTCACCAGAAATACACGTTTTTGGGTCCCCTGAGGCAAACGTCGCGCAAAAAGATGTTTGTGTGGTTAAGTCTTGCTCGGAAACGATAATTTGTTTAAAACTATTGTAAAATATAATATTTTAAAAGCGAATATGCCTGAAATGTTTATCTTATTTATCAAAATCGGCAAACCAGAAGTGCCACATTATATCATGCAGATTTTATCTCTAAAGGCTAAGATTAAACAGGCTTTAATTTAAGGTTTGATTCTAAGTGAGACAATCTGACATGGCTCAAATGTCATTTTTTTTTTTTATTTTCTTCGTCTGAAGTACCTTTATTTTTGTAGACTTCGAAAAATTATCCATATAACTATGTTGACATAAAGAAAATCGGATAAATATAGAAGTTGAACGATTTTAGATACCTAATTGAAGGAGAAAAGAGCAAATATATTTCATTACGCGTTTTTTTTTTCAAACATGAGAATAGTAATATAGATGTATTGAAAAGCTAAAGATTTTTGAAAAAAGTTTTATTCAATAGATTATTTTTTTGACAAAAAGTGCAGAAGTTCAGTGATTATTCCACATGATCATTTATATTGTTAGATTATTTATTCTGAAATGCATGTTTCTATCATTACTCATTATAATTTTTTTTTTTAAGTAGAGTTCTATTTAAAATTTCTTATATTGATTTTAATAATAGAGGTAAGTGAAAGTCGTGTGTTGGGCGCACTATATTATAAAAAACCATTTCATTCATACATTTTAACTTCTGTTCGCCGCATTTTGTTTGCTACTTTAACACTTACTTAACAAGCGGCCATTAAGACATTACAAAATCTAATAATCACCATTTGGACCGAAGAAGTAATACCAACAACGTGGAACTTCTCTCATGTCTATCCTATACATAAAAAAGGAGATAAAGTAAAATGCTCCAACTATAGAGGTATCTCCATACTCCCACCCGCTTACAAAATACTACTCAAACATTTTATTTGCAAGATTGTTACCGTTTACAGAGAGCGAACTTGGTATCTATCAGTGTAGATTGAGAAAGGGCAAATTAACACTTGATCAAATCTTTAGTTTGAGGACAATCTTAGAGAGAGGACGTGAATATAACATTAAAATGCACCATTTATTTATATACTTCAGGGCAGCTTATTAGTTAACAGATAGGAGCTCTATAAAGTTCTCTATGAATTAAACATTCCTGAAAAATTGGTGAGATTGGTGAAGATGACAATGAAAAATGTGCGATGTGCAGTATGAATCAGAAATGAGGTGTCGCAGAAATTCACTTCAAATAAGGGCTTGAGACAAGGAGATGAACTGGCGTCCTTTTTTTTAACCTCTTGCTTAAGAAGGCTGTAAGAGAGGCTGGGATCCAGATTGGAGGAACAATATTCAACCGTACTGCTATGATCCTCGCATACGCTGATGACCTCGACATAGTTGGTCGCTCCTATAATGCAGTATTAGAAGCTTTTTAAGCCCTGACTGGCCCAGCAAGGAAACTTGGACTTGAGATTAATGCTTCGAAAACTAAATACATGGTAGCAGAGGAAGCCCCAAATCCAGGTGAAATGGTTACGTTCGTATATTGAAAGTTTGAGAAGGTATCTGAATTTGTCTACCTGTGTCACTGGTCTCACACAATCATAATAACCAAGCAGCTGATTGTGCATATTTTGGATTGCTGCGTCACTTCAGGAGTAGAGCTCTCTCCAGAGAAACCAAAATGAGTCTCTGGGCAACAACCAAATCGATGGAGCAGGAACATGGCATTTTCGAAAGGAAAGTCTGGCGTCGGATATTATTTGCATGTCAGGCTGGAGGTCAATGGAGAAGACGTACGAATCAGGAGCTATATAGCATGTTTAATAAACCTGACATCGTTCTGTTTTATAAAGTGAATCGTTTAAGATGGGCGGGCCATCTTGCCAGAATGAAGGCTAGTGAAATCCCCAAGAAGCTAATGAAAGAGCCAATTCATGGTAAAAGACGGCGAGGAAGACCGATATCAAGATGGGTAGATAGATTCCCTGCTGATGCCCGGAGTATTTTAGGTGTCAATGATTAGATGGTGGCTGCGCAACATCGTGACAATTAGAGGAGTTTGTTACAGGAGGCCAAGACTCGGCAACGAGTTGTAGTACCAGTTTAGATAGATAGAAACATACAGCCAAAACATCCTCCAAACTACATAAGTCTTATCTATATGACTATCATTAGGCTGACCTTGACATACGGAGTTGAATTTTGGGGTTCTACTACACCATTGAATCTTCTCGTATTCAATCCTTACAATCCATAATCCGTCCTAAAATCCTCACGATCCTTACTTTGTCACGGTAAATCCGTCCATCATGACCTTATTGTTTCATATGTTCCTTATTTGGCCCAAAACTTCTCCCATTCCCACTCAAATCCACTAGTTTCTGTACTTTCTTCCCCTTTAATTCCTAGTAATCCTCCGAGGAGTCTTAAAGGAAGATGACCTCGAGATCTTCTGCTTTAGTACTATTTAGAAGACCATGGGAGGTTTTTCTACATCTGTAAAGAGCTATTGTTTACTATATTCTCACATTTACTGAAAGTAGTAAATTTCAATAAGTATTTTTTACTTTCACATACCTTTATATGAAAGGAGAAAATTCATAATAGGAGGTATGCGTTAAGGCTGATCTTGGGAGCTTGGGTTTGAACAGTGATCATTGGACGAGTCTATGTAGACAGTATTTGGTGGTATCGGCATCGAACCTACGGGTTCGGTAGGCCTCATATTATTATTAATATTTATATGAATTATATGGTAAGGAAAAGTATTGCGATCGTGAAAAGTTTCGAATTTAAGTTTTCAACGGAAATACATGTAGACATACATTCTGGGTCTACTAGTAAAAGATAAAAGCTAAAGGAGTATTCTTTGAAGCAGAGGTGAAAGTTAACATGAAAAAAGGCTAGTCTTCTAATTCTGGATAAGGCAAGGACCCAACCGTAAACAAAAATAAATCTCACCTGCCCAAAAGAACAAATACACCGAAATCATTAAACATGGGCTATATAAATAACCATCTAAAACCGGGAGGGTCTATTCTTGGAACGGCCAGGAAACGTCAATTTCTTCAACGTACATTATAATGGTTTTTATAGTTGCTTATGAATAAAAGACTCCTTTTTACTTCCACATTACTATGTATGAAAGTTATCAACCACTTTTCTGTTGTTTTCCCCATATTTAATTATGTAAAGACAAAAATTAACGAACTTCTAATGTTTCAATGATGATGAGGATTGACGAAGAAGGGTATACAATTATTTGATATTGGTAAACAACAAATTTTATTATTTTGTCTTAAATAATCCTTCCATCAAAACTCAATATTTTTATTTATTTTTTTTAATTTGAGAATTGATTCAAGGAAGGGAGGTAAATAAAATATCAAGTAATACGGGCAGAAAATTTTATAAAAACTTATTTTAAAATGTTTAATTCTATCAAAATTGTTTCTTGATTGCAAAACATTTTTTTTTTAATTTATAAAGCAAAAAAAATTCCTTTTTTAATAAAACTTTTTTTTTTAAGCTTTTATTAAAAATAATATTGGTGTTTTTAATCAGTTATCGTTACGTTATGCTCCTGTGGTAAATCGGACAATTTTGCAGTGGGAGTTTTAAATATTACTTATCTGGATTAATGGTAATTAAAGAGATCTTTAGTGAGTACCTGATATTGCAAAGGATCAGGACTACTATCTTACGTTCCTTCCAAACTTAACTCATTTTAAAAATCTTAAGGACACGCGGTCGTAAGTAGAGGAGGCTGTCATGCTAGCCCCTTCACCACAGGTGACGCCTAAAAATAATATTTAATGATATATAATCGTGGTCATAGAAATTTCATATACTATGCTTTAATTTTTTATGGTAATGAATTTTATCCAATCGAAAATCTTTGTTTTTGTCTACTTTTTTATATCATACGCTTAATGAAATAAAGAAATAAAAAAAAAATACGTTTTTTAGTTCTTTGTATCTTTTAACTACTACCAGAATACAAATTTTAATTATGTCGAATTTTAAGCATTTTGCTTAAAAAAAAATTAACATTGTGAGATTACTTGAAATGGAACTATTTTCACGGAAAACAGCGGTGACACAAATCATAGTTTTGAAAATTAATATTATAATTAATTTTATGAGAGAACTTAACCTTCTATGTTTTATTTCATTGATTTTTACATTATTTTCTTTAATTTTCAGTGTATAATATCATTTTTTGTGCGATCAGCATTTGTTAAAAACATGCGGTCATCTTTAATTTTGGGATTTTCTTTTTATTGAGTGATACGTTTTCTATGACCACGACTTAATGATTTAAAAAAAAGTATAATCTTTAAAGTTATACATTACAAATCGTTATACATTCGCAGATCTTGAGAGTACAATCATAATTAAACTATTTTAACTCTCAAGGTTTATTTTATTGTTTGTAATAAAAATTCATTTGGAGAAGATCATATCGTTTTTACGCTCTTCATGTCAAGGTCCGGTATGGTCTAGTGGCTAGGATACCTGGCTTTCACCCAGGAGGCTCGGGTTCGATTCCCGGTACCGGAAATTTTTTTTAATTATTATTATTTTTTTATGATTGGAAATGTATCATTTTAGTGCAGAGTAGTTTTTTATTATTTTTATTTTATTTTATTTTTTAAGATTAGCGATTCAATACAGTTTTATTTAATATATATCTTTTATTTTTCGTGTTTTCACAAAATTAATTAGTTTCGCTTTTTATAAAGATGTGAAAGTAATAACAACAATGAGAAGTTCTTTACTCTTATAATTAAAACAATAAAATAGTTAAATAAATAAAATTAAAATTTTAATTTAAATGAGCTGGTGGGAACAGGTTGTATTTGTTTCACATCAAATATGTAGTAATAAACATTTTGAATATTATATATATATATATATATATATATATATATATATATATATATATATATATATATATATAAAGGATGAATCTTCTCTTACATTGTTTCAAAAATTAATTATTTACAATAAAAAGATTGGATAATTCATTTTTTTTTTTTTTTATTAATTCTATGGTAAAACTATTATTATTCATAGCTTTCTTACTTGGATAAAAATTTATTTATAAACCTTTAATAATCATCTTATGAAACAGCAAAAAAACTATAAACGTGAAATTTGTATATGATTAAAAATTAATAAAAAGACAATAAAGGGGTATCAATTGATACGTCGACATCCAAAAGATACTAAGTAACATTTATTATATAATTTATATTTGGACATAGTTGTCTTCCATTTTGTATTGAGTTATCTGCATTGTTATCCTTCATCAGGTTCGTTTTTTTTAAATGACGCTGTTGATAAATCAACTATCTTAAAATAATCTAAATACATCTTTAAATTCGTTCATTCATTGGTTTTTTATAATGTATATGTTTTATTATTGTTTTGCGTTTTTTTGCAATTATTATTTCATTTCCATGTCATTTTTCTTTAACTCTGTTTCTCTGTTAGTACTGATGCGTCATATAATTTGTACAAGTTCAATTTGTAACAGTATGGAGGATGAAAACATGATTTATGTATTATATAAGTGTGCTGTTTTTAATTGTTATAAAAAATAAAAGCTTGGGAGAGATTATATTCCTGGACAACGAAATGAAAGAAATTTGCGATGGAAAGAGAAAGATTTTTTAATAAAAGAATTTAACCTTAATAAATATATAAGCATAGAATAAGTTGTGACATTTAAGCTATAGTTTTATTTTGTTCGTTCTTTAAGGGAAACCTAGCTCAGGTTGTCACTTATTTGTAAACAATGTATTATTTTTATTTATTTTTTTAAGTTTGTTTTTTTTTTTTAAAGAATATATACGTAGACCAACTTTGTGGCAGACGATATATTTCAGAAGGAAATTTAAAAAAAAAATACTTTTATCTCTGCTAATACTGCATGAAGGCGACCTCAAGGCACTTTTTCTTCTGTCCTCATTCAGACTTATTACAGTTATTATAACTGTATTATTGATTATAACATCCCTGGATAAAAATTATATCATTAAAAAAAAAAAAAAAAAAAAAAAGAAGAAAAATCGTACAAAAACCTTACCTCCTAAAATGTTAAAATCTGGTGCGGGCAACACGAGAATTTCACTTACCTCGGTTCTTAAATATAACTTAAGAATTATTTAATAAACTTAGTGTTGGGTTTTTTTTTTTCAAAGAATTATGTTTAATATCGTTAGAAACATATTTATCAGATTATATAATATAAAAATATGAAATTTTCATGGAGAATAATCTCATAAGTTAATGCCCTATTCTTCACGTTACATTAAATCCCACACCTCAGTATAGAAGATAACATTTTTTTCTGAAATATTCAGCTTTACAAGAGTATTATATTATACATCTATATTATTGTTTTTATCGTTCAAAAACACAAAGATTGCAAAATAAATATTTTTGTTATTTTCTACTTTAGTTGTTTATAAAGTTCTTTCATCTTCGTTATTTAGTCGAGTTTATCAATGCTACAAAGACGATATGGTTATTTTTATAGAATCTACAAATTTACCGCTACCCTAGAGGAGGTAAATTTAAAATACCGGAATTTAAGTCCTGCCAGACTATTTCAGTCAGGATGAAACCAACATGATATTAAAGCCCGTTAAATTTTACATGGATATAGCGAGTTAAATCAAAATCGTTAAAGCGTTTATGATAAAATCGTAAAATGTTTCATACGAACACACACAAACAATCAGGGGACCCTAAAACGAGTATTTCCGGTTAAAAACTGAATTGGAAAATTTTTAACATTGCTCTTCATTACTATATATTTCATATATAGGCAATTGAAAGTAAAAATGTTATTAATATATTGTCAGAACAACTTTAGATTTGAATGGGAAAATAATTAAATACATTGTTTTAATAATAAATCAATGGGTGTTTTACACTCTTCCTGTAAACTTACTTAGAATTGAAATACAATAGTACTTTTTGGTAATCTAAGTTATGATTAGTCAGAACCAAATTTAATGTTTTCAATCTCTAATTTGTATCGACTATGAAAATATTCTGTTTTCCCTAGAATCTAAGTTTGGAGCGCACATCAACTCATTTCTTTGTACTATATTAGAACAGACTGGGGGTGTAACTTTAGTGGAATACGTGACTTGCCTTTTAGCATAGCTTGAGTGTTTTCAATTAAATAATTACGGAAGTTTATTAAAGCACTTTTTGTGATTTTTAAACTTGTTTATAAAAATGCTAAAATTAAAAACTTTAATTAAAATAGTCATATTGATTCTTTATTCTATAATAATAATTATTATTATTAAAGCTGTGCAGAAAACATACGGTTTTTAAAGGGGTCTCTAATTTTATTGGTTAATGTAATCTTATATATTTTTCATTTTAATATTATTGTATAATTTGATACTAGTGATTTAGATGTCATTGTCAAATTTCAGTCATTACTTCCAGTTGTTATGGAATGATTTTATGTACAATGTTTACAGTTGAATTCACCTAATTAATGTAATTTTAAGAATATATTTTGTTTGGGAGTGATGCCTAAACAGACTAAATATAGCTGACAATACAAAGCGCACGCCAATTTTTCTTTTCGAATTTCCGTTTAATGAACATAGAGAAGCAGAGATGTTGATAATTGAGACGTTGATTTCCAAAAAGTACTAAAGAACATTTTTTACGAAATTGATATCATCACATATTTATATTCTCATCATTTAGTTTTATCTTAATCTTCAATTTAATTTTATCTGATGAACTCTCAAATCCTATAAAAACGCGATTTAGAAATTCAAGTAATTTCTATTGGCACTAATCACGCATTTATTTTCATACTAAACCATATTAAAAAATATCATGCTAAAACTTTAATATACTATAATTAATATAGTAAAAAAAATCTAGATTTTAACGCGAAAAGAATCAAATAAATTGGTTTAATAATATAGAAATGATAGATTTTCCGCTTCCTGTAAAATTTCCTAGAATGGATTTGTACCTTTTGGAAATCAACGTCTCAATTGTGCGACTTCTTTTGTTGGAAATCTTTTTCAAATGGTGCTTTCCAAGGGTGTAATAAACCTTTATATTACTACTCACATTTGAAGACTGACTTTTTGATGACTTTATTACAAAATATTTAATTTTCCCATCTAAAGAAAACTTCATTGCAATGTATGGTAATAATAAATTAATTGCAATAAGCCTCCAGGAAGGAAAAATAATATCTCTCGCGTGAATTAGGAGTCAGCGGAAATCAAAAATGGATATGTTATATACACAGAGATAACTATTAGTATTACGTCAGCCATTAATTTTAAAATGCATATTTAGTTATAATATACCTCTTATATTGGGTTGTGTCACATGAAATGTCCGTTTTCAAGGTTAAGGATTTTTATTAAAAATACAATATGAAAACAAGATAATTTTATTCGAAGTATGTACCTTCTTTTTCTACACATATTTCCCAACGTGACACCAACTTTTTTATCCCCGAACTGAAAAACTCTGAGCTTTGAAGTGAAACAAAATCTGAAAACGAACTTTTCACATGATCATCATTTCCAAAAAGTTTTCCTTTGACGAAGTTGTCTAAATTCCTGAACAGGTGGTAATCTGTTGGAGACAAGTCGGGAGAATATGGTGGGTGCGGAAGAACTTCGTAGCCCAATTCTTTCAATTTTTTACTTTCCCAATACACTTTAAATGTCTGGAAACGGTAGATGCACTTGCATTTAGTTGTGCTGAGAGTCCTTTAACTGTTTGGTATGGGTTTCCTTCTACTGTATGTTTGAGGACATCGTTGTCTATTACGGACGGAGATCTTCCTCGGGGCAAGTTTTCCAAGTCGGTATCCCCATATTATTCGAAAATAGCGTGTTTCCATGTTCAGATTTGGAGGTATACTAAAAAGTAGGTAATTGATTGGGAAGCTAATGTTTATAATACAAAGGTAGAGGATTAGTTATTGTTTACTTTAAATATGTAAACATTCGGAAGAAAACAACAGAGACCTGAAAAATCTTTTATGTATTTCAGAAACTATAAAAACGGACATTTCATGTGGAACAACCCAATAACTTATTCATATGTCGATCTGATTTAGCTCAATATGTCGTTTTATAAAACTGTATTTTAACAGTAAACAGTTTTTTTTTTTATCGATCGTGTTACATAGTTTATCTGACCCGAGTTTGGTAAGCCGAGAGCGTTGTTGTATAATTACGTAAGAAAATTAACACCTAAGACCTAAGCTCATGGAATTAGGCCCGGGAGACTCGCAAAGTAGCCAGTTATTAACACATTGAGCCGCTTAGCGTCATGCTAGATAGAATAATAGAATAATTCCATCACTAATTTCGAATAGCTATTATAAATTGGTCTGGAAAAATTTTGCATGATATGAATTTTATCTTTTGAAATGAATAATGATTAGTCATTTTTTAAATAATTTTAATGTAAATAATAGTAATTTATATAATCCAATATTAAGGGAATGTATATATACTGCCCTCTTTTAATTTTATTTTTTGTAAACAAAAACTATTTCATAGTATTATAAATATTGATAATAACATTATTTATTGTTGTGTTAGAGCCACAACATCAGTTTTTGAATTTTTTTAACGCAGTTCGTTAAGGATGCCTACTTTTTTGTTCTTGTTTACGAAATCTAAGAACTCCTAAAGTGGAGAAATTGATTTTTCAAAATAAAAGAAAAAATTAAAATGACCAGTAACTTTCCAATAAATTTCCGGAACATCACTCTGAATTACTTTCACTTACCTATATATGTAATATATAGTAAGGGAAATTATTGCGGTCGTAAAAATGTTCGAATTCCAGTTTTCAACGGAAATTCGCGTTGTAAGATCCCCTGAGTTCAAATAACCGAGTCTTAAAAAAAGTTGTGTGTGTGTGCTATGTCATGCACGAAAACGAAAAGGCCTACGAAACTGAAATTTCATATTTGAAACAACTTTACGCCTGAGATGATACAGCTCTCAGTTTTTACTAAAATTGGCTGAACGAAAGTTTTACTTTATACCATGCATTTTGCAACTTTTTCCGATTAAAAACGGCTTTAACCATTTTGATTGAACTCGCTATATCAATATGCTTATATATCATGTAAATTATATTCTGATCAAAATAGTCTAACAAGGCCACAATGCCGATGATTAAAACGTTATTTTGTTTTTTTGGAAGGGAAACAAGGGTAAGAAAATATTATAAATACACGTTATAATTAGTTCTATTTTTTTTTTATCATATTTTGTTGTTTTTTTCAACTGTAGATGACGATAATAGGCATACCCAGTGGTAGCACTACAAAAGTTTATTTTATAAAGCAGTTCTCTAGGCCACCGTCTTTTCAGGCGCCTCGTAGGAGTATCGTGAATATATGTAGTTGAGATGTTACGGATACGCGGGTTTGAGTGGGCAGTTCTAATTTTAATTTATTTTCTTCATGTTCCTATTTTTTAGTATCTATGCATGGAACAAACGTTAATATTTTTCCTCTTTTTTATAGTTTTTCATAATTTTTACAATATTCTACTTTTTAAATTCTATTCTCATCGTTGTTTTTTTTTCCTTGTATTTATTTATTCAGAAGTAATAAACTCACCTACTCCCTTGAGTAATAACTATTAAAGATGTAATAAATCATTTATTCCATATCTAGAAAGTGAACCGAAATATAATTAATAAATACCAAGAATATAAACAAAATAATAAATAAAATTAAAACAATAGTAAATAAAAAATAAATAATGGTAAAATAAAATAAAAATTAGCTAGAGTTTAATTTAATGAATTTTAGTTGAATATAATTTAAAATACCTAAGTAAAACTAATTTATTTTGGTTAGTCCAATATACGTATAAATGTTAATTAAAGTTTAAGCATATGAGGAAAAGTGTTATTTTTTTTTTATTTAGTATTATCTTTTCCTTTTTTTGGTTGGGTTTTGTACATCAGAAAGAACTAAGTTTATCATTTAGATTTTGTAAGTTATGCTGTTTTTTTTTTGTTTTTTTTTTAAAGTAAATTTTATTTGTTTTCATTTGCAAATATTTCAACTTTGTAATGCATTTGATGTGAGTGAGGTCTGTATACAATCTGCTTACGTAACTTATGTAAATGAGGTACAACTTCCCTCTATAATGTGGATACCCGAAAATCGGTTGAAAGCATCTACTGTGCGTGATCTCAGTCTTATCGCCTCCTTTTACGGCCCTTGGTCCTGAAACAGTTCCAATTTTTAGATTTACTGAACCAAAGACCCTTATTTTTATTTTAGTAGAATATATCTGTGGCGGTCGTGAAAAACTGGATAACTCGAGTTATATAAAAAATTAGTTAACTCCACGTATCGCTCCCTCTGACCGTCCCCCACGTAGTGTTAAATTGATCAAAGAAATTTCTTGAAGGAAGAATTTTGAGGTGGAAAAATTCGGATCGACCAACGAAAATAAAAACACCTTAATTTGAGCCTATTGTTTTAAGATACGAAGAAACCGAATAAATAATAGAAAAAAAAAAAACGTTTTTCCGTCGTACGCAGTATGTGTTATGTTTTAAAAACCGGTAAAATACGATACTTATTCGATTGAAGTAATCTTTAAATTGTATACTTAAAATATTTGTTTAAAATTTTGGTTTGCTTTTTTAACATTTTTTCCTTAATCAGGAATATATTAAAGTGATCCACAAGTAATTTCTTGGGTGATTTATGCATCTCATTATCCAATCCCAGAACCTTCTCATTTCTTCCAAATCTCGGAGCTTATATCAGAAATCCACTCCTACAAAAGACCCTCCCACCATTTCCACATAGCTAGATCTACTATTTGGCAAATCCTTCATTACCTCAGCTATATCATTACGTAATTCCATTTCAGTCTTAGTCTCAATCTCTATGCCTCGTCTCTTTACTCGTTAAATCCAGCCTAAAGTTTGTATATTTATCCCTCCAAGAATCCTATTCTCCGTCTATCTGCTTTAGATAATGTTTAAACAATAGTTGACATGTATCTCTCAATATACGTGTAAATGATACCGCGATTCTCGGTTTCTGCTAACTCCTTCTCTTCTACACCATTGCACAGATTTTGATGAGGGTTTTACTATCATTTTGGGCATTCTTTCCTGAAGGTTAAAAAGTATGATACATTGCAATTTGTCTTTTCTTCAAACGGGAAAAATAAATTTTCTGTGACATAGTCATCAAATAATTATTCATGAAATATAAGTAGTAATAGAGGCGAATAATATACCAATGGAAAGAGCAAGATTTTAGAACAGTTAATATGCAATAAAAGAAATCGTACAAGTTGTTGAAAGGCCCATCGCTTTTCTTCTTAGCATTGGAGCTCTCCATATAGCCAGGACTAGCACATCATTACTATTGGGTTGTGTCACATGAAATGTCCGTTTTCAAGATAAAGGATTTTTATTAAAAATACGATATGAAAACAAGATAATTTTATTCGAAGTATTTTTTACCTTCTTTTTTACACATTTTTCCAAACGTGACACCAACTTTTTATTCCCGATCTGAAGATCATGAGGTACCCATGTATCGAGCTTCTTCACTTTCCCAATACAATTTAAATGTCTGGAAACGGATTTAGATGCACTTGCATTTAGTTGTGCTGAGAGTCCTTTGACTGTTTGGTAGGGGTTTCCTTCTACTGTATGTTTGAGGACATCGTTGTCTATTACGGACGGTGGAGTCCCTCGGGGCAAGTTTTCCAAGTCAATATCCCCAGCTGAAAACTTAGCAAACCAACGGCAAATGGTCCGACCATTAACACTTCCTTCCTCAAACGCCTTGCAAATATTTCTAGCGGCCTCAATGGCCGAGTTTAAATTCGTACAAAAATATTACTCGAAAATCGCGTGTTTCCATATTCATATTTGGATGTATACTAAAAAGTGGGTAATTGATAGGGAAGCTAATGTTTATAATACAAAGGTAGATGATTAGTAACTGTTTACTTTAAATATGTAATCATTCGGAACAAAACAACTATAAAAACGGACATTTCACGTGAAACAACTCAATATATATTTAATATGTAAGCAAGTAAAAGTGAAAAATGATTGAAAAAGTATATTAGAAATAATAAGTGAGTATATTACTTTCTAATGAGCTCCCAGTGGGAATATTTCTTTATGGACTGTACTCAGTGAGTCGGAGTATTGAGAAAAATAAAATTACATATTTTGCTTATTTTTATTATACTGTCCTGGTCATAGAAATTGCATCATCTAAGCATTAATTTTTTATGGTAATGAATTTAATTCAATAGATTATTTTTGTTTATCTCTTAAAATTTTTAATTGTATCGAATTTTAAGTTTCTTGCTATCAGAAACAATTAAAATTGTGAGATTACATGAAGTGGAATAATTTTCACGGATAACAGAAGTCGCACAAATCAACAATGGTCATAGTTTTGAAAATGAATATTATAAATCTTTTTACAAGAGAATGTAAACTTGTATATTTTTTTAATAATGATGGAGTTTTTCACCCTCATCATCCAGTCCTTTCTGCAAGATCCTTCAAAATAACCAATGTATATTTTTTTTCATTTATTTTTAGTGTTTTTTTTCGTTTTAATTAATAATCTTTTTTTTGTGTAATCAGCATTTTTAAAAAACGTGCGATTATGCAATATCTATGACCATGACTATAATTTAATGATATCAATTCTAATGATTATTTTTATAATTTCTATCACTGCAACCAGGATAATCTCTATTATTACCACACTGCTAACTAAAAAATGTAAAAAAATAAATAAATAAATAAAGACCTCAATGATTTGAAAATGGAAATGACAAACAATCGTTGACTAGATCAATCATTCACTTCAAACAATTAATTACTCTGAGGTAATTTAATTGATGGGGCACACTGTTTGTCGAATACAATGGGAGAAGGATAGAGACTTCATTAGGTCATGTATAGTATCTGGATCTAGGCTGCATCTCGGATATGCCCTTTAATTATATTACTATTATTAATATTAATTAAATTGTTCAATTAAACCAGATTGGAAGCCTTTAATTATGTCAGATTAATAATTGAATTATTAAATGACGGTCAGATAGTCTCAGGCAAATCAACTCGATTTATTAAGAAAGTCACTGGTGATCCATCCACACAAATTGCCCACATTAAGTGTGGAGTCCAGTATGCATTTTTATTTTGTTTTAGATGCAGAGATCGAAAGTAACTTTTATTTCTTGGCCGCATTAATTAAAGCCAAGAAATGACATATTTTCTACACATTTAGTCTTTTATTTTCAATACTTTTAATTTCTATTAGGTTCCGACTCATGAAATGTCCGATTTTTGTTTAGTTTTAATCTATTTGACCGATTTTGGCACCTAAAACTGCTTTACGAAATCCTATTAAATTAAACTAAATTCCTCCCTCCTACATACACCCTCATCATCCAGTCCTTTCTGCAAGATCCTTCAAAATAACCAACAATAGTTCCTATTCATCCCTTTTTATTCAGTCAGCTGGCGTTCCTAAAGGCAGTATCCTAGGACCCATTATTTACAGTCTATACAGGTGATATTCCAACCCATCCTGATGACATTCGTGCGTTATCAGTCAATATGTGTGGTAAGTCTAGGACATAAACAAAAAATGTTACGAAATTAAATTTTTGTACTTAAAACAACTATACGCTCGAGATGTCTGTGCTAACCAGGAGAGCCACTTTATAGTATGCATATTACACCTTTTTACAATTTTCTCAAAAACGGCTAAAACGATTTTAATTAAATTCGCAGTATCAATGTAAAGTTATCATAGGTATCATTATCATGCAGGCTTTATTCTGATTATAATAGTATGGGGCTTAAATGCATGGGTACAGGGCTTAAATGCAGATATCTTAAATTTTCTTCTATTAAGGAACCTTTAGGTTTGTAGATTCTATATAAATAACTCTATATAATGTTTTTAGCATAGATAAGATATGGATAAATATATAAGTTGAACAAATTCTATTTACAACGAATGAAGTGAAGAACAAACACATTTTTTAGGCTATTTTTTGGAGTTTTTGAACATAAAAACAGTAATGTAATAATATACCGTTGGAAAGCTAAAGATTTTAGGAAAAATATTACATTATATACAAAATTGTAAAAGTTAACGGAGAATGATGAAAATACGATAATACTAACTGTTTGTCGTAGATAATAATAGATTATTTAATAAATTATTTAATAAAACACATGTTATTAATATTTTATCTATTTATTTTAGGAAATTCTCAATTTGATTTTAATAACGGTTGTAAGTGAAACTCGTTTGTTGTGCGCACTAGATTTTAAAAAAAATTTCTTCCTGATCCTCCAAAGAGTCACTTCATGTGGTACATCCGAATACAGTACAAAATATTAATGTTGAATTTTTATTTTTTAATATGAATGTAAAGACATTTTATACGGGGTACACAATTCATGTTCTGGATCATGTTGGTTTAAAAAAAAAATATTATGATTTTAACATGGCGTGCTAAGTAATCGATTTATTTCAAGAGATCGGACATAGGGGGTGTATTGTTGGCTTCTGTGGCGTGATAGCCGATCAGAAAATCAATCGATTTTCGTGTTCCGATAAGTGAAAATAAATCGATTACTGATGATTACTTGGATGAGGATAAGATCTAAGTCTATAACTAGTCATTTAACTGTTATTGACATGACGACTCTCATTATGGCCGTTTCCGCTAAAATATTAAACAATACAATTCCAAGATGTTGTTTTCTTTAGAGAAGTGAGTTTTTTTCTGAAAAATTGTTGTTGGTTCTCTGAAAAATAACTTAAATATGTAGTTTCAGTTACGTACGACCTTTAACTTAGGCGGCAATTTGGAAATGGTAAATGGGATCTAAAAAAATGTATTATCTTTGAAAGTTCAAACGGAAAAAATCTAATGCGGGCCTACACGACTTTCACTTACCTCGGTTATTAAACGTCAACTTAAAAACTATGGAATAAAGTTAGAATAAAAAAAAAAAAAAAAAAAGAATTGTAGTTTCAGTTTCGTTGGAAAAATGAAAACAGATTAAATATCTGTGGCGGTCGTCAAAAACTGAATAACTCAAGTTTTAACTCCACGTATCGCTCCCTTAGACTGTCCTCCACATCGTGTTAAATTGGTTAAAGAAACTCAACAGAGGAAAATTTTTCAGGTGTAAAAAAAGTTGTATGTTAATCATTCTATTTTAGGTATAGCGTAAAGTTTAAGCCGCTCACCTGTAAAATCAATGATTTTGACTAAACCACTTATTCACGACCGCCACAGATATTATAACAATATAATCGCATTTCATCGCTTGTCATTACCTTCCATAATATTTTTTCTTTAATCTGTAGCTTTTAAAGGGTATATTATACATCTACATTACAATATTTTATTCGGAGAGAAACCAAAACAATTTACCAAAAAAACCTGTATATTAAGCTGTTTTTTACCTATGTCTATTAAGTTGATATTGTTGATGTTTCATAATCTAAAAATTAAAGGTGTTTTAGATTTTTTTTTTTTTTTTTTAATTTTGCATTTAAACCCTGTAAGACTATTTAATCTGCATGACACATTCGTTATGTTAAAGTCCATTTAATTGTATATTGATATAGGGAGTTGATTCAAAATCGATAAAACCATATTCCTAAAAAAAAAGTAATATTTTTGGTATAATGTGCTTCTGCTGGTTTGTCCGATTTTGTTGAAAAGGTTGCTGTGGAAGTAAAAACAGCGAACTTATAATTGTATCTCTATTAAATGTTATTTATTTTATTTTCTGTGTTAATTAAATGCTTAACAAACATTTATATACACATACACACACACACACACACACACTCATATATATATAATTTATTATAGCTTTTGTACTTCGGAGTAGAGATTTGGGGCTCTACTAAACCATCAAATTCATCTCGTCTCCAATCCTTACAATCCACAATCCTTCGAAAATTCCTCAATGCTCCCTATTTTGTCACAAATAAACTCATCCATAAAGACCTTAATATTCCCTTTGTTGCTGACTTGGCCCGAACCAGGTACCACTCCTTTCAAGAACAAACTCCATTCCCACTCTAACCCACTATTTTCAATCCTTGCTTCCTCTACAATCCCTGATAATCCTTGGAGGCGTCTGAAAAGAAGATGGCCCCGAGACCTTCTAGTTTGACATAGTCTTTGGGGAGCTGCCAATGGGTAGTATTCCTACATATGAATCAAGTCAACATATCTGGTATCACATTTACTAAATGTATTTTATTATACAGTTGTAAATACCAATAAATATATTAAAAAAAAAAAAAAAAAAAAGCTTTTGTACTTACCGGTGTGCAAACTTTTTTTTCAATAATCTTAAATTTTATGACACGATCACGTTCCTTGTGTATTTTACTATTGCGATTAACCTTTTTAATGTCTTACCTTCCAGGAAGATCCCGCAAAGCGTGAAAGAGAGTGTGAGGGAGGACATGACTTGACAGGGGAGGACTGCAGGGATACGAAGCACTAGCGTTCAGAGATACTAAGTTTCGGAATATGACGCAAGTCGGAGAACCCGAAAAAAAAATATTATGTACTCACTTACATGTTGTATTTGTTTAATATGGTTGATTTATTAAATAGTTGAAAATTCCTTGCACTTGTGGCCCTGATTAATATCTCCTGTTCATTTTTGTTATGCTATACTGTTTATCGCCTTGAGAGTGTGTTGCTCTAGCGACCGCTTTGGCTCCATAGACCGGTGACGTGGCTGACAGAAAATAAATAAACAAGCGTATATATAGGCAAGTATATTTTTTTTTATTCGTCGTGGTGTTCTGATTCTGAAACTCAATACAATATTTTACAATCCTAAAAAATAACTGAGTTATAGACGTGTTTAAGGATAAAGTTGGGTAAGTTTTTATATTAAATCATATTTAATCAGCCGCCATTTTAAAACTAATCTGTGGATATCAACGTCTAGGTGTTAGGATCATCCTACTTTTGTGCCGATAATTTCTAATATGTGTGGCACAATTGCTTTTTTTGACATATATATATTTATATATACAATTTAAATCGTCCGTCAGCTCGCTCCCAACAAGATCGCGCCATTCTGACCTTTATTTTCCTGCCCACAGAACAACAAGTTTTGAACATTCCTTTCTTGTCCGCTCTACTACACTCTGGAATTCCCTACCTAATCAAATCCGCCATGCTCCTTTCTTACTATCATTCAAGTCCCAGCTGTTCGAGTACCTATTGTCATCTCAAACAGACACTCCACAAGCCTGATATTTCAAATCAAATATCTATTCAAAAAGAAAATTTATTATTTATTGTTCATGTTTCTATATCGATCAATTATTATGAATCAGTTTCAATGTTAAGTTTTGTTCAACATATCAGAAGTTATTCATTTATTTTACTCTTTTAGTTATTTTACTCTTTTGTTTTATTGTATCCTACTTTTCTTCTTAAAGCTTTGTAAATAAAAATTAATTATAATCCTTTGGTCTTGTGGCCATACACACTGTATATATTAATTGCACATATCATATATTTATATATATATATTCTTCTTTAGGCTTGTGTAGTCCATTACAGATTGATCTTTGGATTATGGTTGGTAAATACAGTTTGATGGAGCGGTTATGGCCGGGTGAAGTCTTTGCCTTCATATCGCTTGATATTGATTGAGGAGTTTTCCTTAAGTAATTCCTCACTTTAATTAATTGAGGAGCTGATGAGCCTACTTTCACCTCCCAACTCTCTTCCCTTTGTTCTACATTGAGTAATGGACCCTCATCATAAATCTTAAGCCTTGTATTCATTGATTGTGATTGACATTTAAACATTGATATGATTGGTTATATGTATAGCTTGCGTCTCGAAAATTCATCTTATAAAATGTTTTAATGACTTTCTTTTTTGGCTTCCGAATGATTCTAGCAGCCCATTACCACTCCGATCTTGATGGCATTCGTTACTTAGGGCGCGTTTATACTGCGAGCGGTAAGCGAGTTCCTTTAATGTAATGAAGGATCGAAGAACCCTCTTCCCGCTTCAAACGCCAAAACGTGGGCAGTACAAACTCGCCCTTATAGTCTGCGACCGGGAGCATACATCTACATGCGCTGCATCCATTTCGCACTCCTCATCACAGATACAGGGCGTGGAGATTCATCACTGCGATCCGATGCAAGTGCTTCCCCATATAATCATGGCTAGTTATCATCCAGAACAGTGCTACAACAAATCTATCGATACCAGTTCTTCCTCAATAAGCAATTATGCCTAGTGCTTTTTGATCAAACCTATCGTTTTGGAATCTATTAGTGAAGCATGATTTGCCCTCTAAACTATTGGGTTGTGTTACATCAAATGTCCGTTTTCAAGGTAAAGGATTTTTATTGAAAATACGATATGAAAACAAGATAATTTTATTCGAAGTATTTACCTTCTTTTCCTACAAATTTTCCCAACGTGACACCAACTTTTTTAACCCAGAACTGAAAACCTAATTGAAAACTATTGAAGTGAAACAAAATCTGAAAACGCAATTTTCACTTGATCATCAAAAAGTTTTCCTTTGACAAAGTTGTCTAAATTCCTGAACAGGTGGTAATCTGTTGGAGACAAGTCGGGAGAATATGGTGGGTGCGGAAGAACTTCGTAGTTCTCGGGGCAAGTTTTTCAAGTCAATATCCCCAGCTGAAAACTTAGCAAATCAATGGCGAATGGTCCGTTCATTAACACTCCCTTCCTCAAACGCCTTGCAAATATTTCTAGCGGCCTCAGCTGCTGAATGACCGAGTTTAAACTCGTACAAAAATATTAAATATCGAAAAGCGTGTTTCCATGTTCATATTTTGAGGTATACTAAAAAGTGGGTAATTGATAGGGAAGCTAATGTTTATAATACAAAGGTAGAGGATTAGTAACTGTTTACTTTGAATATGTAAACATTCGGAAGAAAACAACAGCGACCTGCAAAATCCTTAATTTATTTTAGAAACTATAAAAACGGACATTTCATGTGAAACAACCAAATACTTCCCTTGCTTTAAGATAGAAAATTTAATTCTCAGACTGCTCTGAAAAGTACCTCCTTCTTTTGTGAGCTTGTCAGCTATTTGATTGCGATGGATGCCTTTTATTCACTGAAAAACCACCTCTCTACCCTGTCAAAAGAGTTCTTCAAATTTTAGTTGACAGTTGATAATGTTAACATCTCGGGATACATTAGACTGCGTAGCTTTGATGATGGCCGCATAGGAATCCACAAAAAATAAAATGCTCTTTGCACCTATATTTCGAGAGAGCGTTGTACTTAGCATTCGGCCGAAACATTGGCGTACACATTTATCCAGGAAGGCTAGAATAACGCTCAGTGAAAAGGGTCTTGATTCTCGAGGTACAGCTTCTCCTGTTTGAATGAGCTTCAAAAGATGAAGGTGCTAAGATGCTGCCTTTATAGGAATACTGGTAGTACTAGAAAAATTTGGTCACATGGAGCAGGCAATAATTTTTTCTAAGAATCTAAACTTTTTCCAAAAATGTGACCAACTTCCTAAATCTTGTTACAAGCTACTTTCTATTTGACCAATTGTCAACAGGGAGCCTACATAACCGTTCATGAAGTATGATTGAGCTTACTTCCCAACAAATCTGCAATGGCTCGCCATTTGCTTGCATTTGCATAGCTATGATAAATTAAATTTTTTTTTTTTTTAATCATTCATTCCATTAGGGACAACAAATAGATTTTTTTTTTATTGATTCTTTTTTTATGACTCAATGTAGAAGAAAAGGAAGTTATAAATTATGTAAAATAAATCAGGAGGATTAGGTATACACACACATATATATATATAATATATATATATATCAAATCAACATTTCATCGGCCGTCCAGTTGATTTGATCCTGCTGTCCGTTAGTCATGTAACACCTACAGGACAAGCGATGAAATGTTGATTTGACACAGCAAGCAAATTAGGAGGACACTGCTGATGAAGCGGTGTAAGTATATATATATATATATATATATATATATAATATATATATATATATATATATATATATATATATATACTTGTAAAATGGCCCTAGAGGCTTAAACTTTGTAAGGTGTGAAGGTAAAAATAATTTATCAATAAACTTCTTTTGTGAAACGGCCAAATATATATCTTACAAATATTGAACCACAAGACAACTCAGAATAATGATGAAAAAAAATGTATATACACAGCCGGACAAAATTAAAGGATCACTTACAAATATTTATATTATTATTACATAAGAGATAAAAATAGGAATTCCTTTGTCCCAGACTGGACTTTGTGTTGTATCTTATCAAGTTAATCCTCTACCTGTTTATATTCCCACCCGTTTATAGAAAAAAGGGTCAGTTAATCTTCTTCTTTTCTTTCTTCTATCAGTAATGGTTAGTTGTTAGCAAAGATTCATCTTACTGAAGATTTTCTAACATTTAAGAGACTTTAGTTTTTACTTGTGAGTTCAGTAAGAACGTTGTGATGGCCAACAGAAGAGCATTGACCGAAGAGGAGTCAATTCGTGCTGTTGCTTTGAGTGAAGAAGGGTTTTCTCAAAGGCATATTGCGCAACGGCTCCAGCGGTCACAATCCGTAGTGTCCAGGGTGCTTAATAGGCACCCTCAAACTGGAGGGCATACAAGAAGAGTCGGACAAGGCCGTCCGAGGCCAACTTCCCACCGTGACGAGAGATTTTTGCAACTGCATGCTCTTCGGGATCGCCGATCAACTGGTAACAGTCTGCGTGGTCTCCTCCAGAGGTTCAGGAATGTGCGAATTTCTGAGCGAACCGTGAGAAGACGACTCAACGATTATGGATTGACCTCTCATCCTTCAGCTACTGGACCTCTTCTCTCCAGGGAACACCGGGTTGAGCGCTTGAGGTTTGCTCGGGGGCACCTAAACTGGACTCCGGAAGATTGGAGCTTCGTAATATTCAGCGATGAGTCAAAATTCTGTCTCCGATCTCCAGATGGACGGGAAAAGGTTTGGAGAAGGCGGGGAGAAAGCTATGCTCCATGCACTTTTTCTCGAAGGGTTGCGTTTGGTAGTGGGTTAGTGATGGTGTGAGGGGGGGCATAAATTTAAACTCCCGTACAGAGTTGGTTCTTGTAAACCGTGGCTCTATAACTGCTGACAGGTACATTAGGGAGGTACTTGAGCCACATGTAATCCTTTCGCCAGAAATATCGCAGGTAACTTTATTTTTATGCACGATAATGCCCGACCTCACGCTGCTCGATCAGCGCAAAATTTCCTCAGACAAGAAGAAATGACGTTATGGTTTGGCCACCCAGAAGTCCAGATATGAACCCAATAGGAGATTTGACATCGCGGAAATGTGTTGCTTGAAACCTGTGGAGATGAAGAGCGTCGCTAAGGTCAAAGCGGTCATGTTTGTCGCCGTAATAAAGAATGAATTCTTAAGAAGTTAATGAGGCTTCTGGGTCGAAGTTGCTTGTGTTAACATAGGTCTTGAGGATTTGGGTTGGGACAGTGGTGGAATGTTTAAAAGTCTGATGATGTCGGTATTGAGCCTTTGGATTAGGTAAAACCTTTGTTACTAACATTCAACAGGCTTTGGTCTTTCATTGTACTTCTTTCCACGCTTTCCTTTATTAAAAAAAAAATATTTATACACATTCATATACATATAAATGAAATATACAATCAGAGAAAGTATCGTGAAAACTTTCGAATTCAAGTTTTCTCCGGATCTACAACTTTTAGGGTTCTCTGAGGCCAGCTGACCAAGTCCAGGCAAAAAGCTCTGTTTTTTTCAACAATATCAATCTTTATTTATATAGCATACATCTGCACAGTTTTTAAAAACATTGATTGGAATTACAATGCGCTACTTATTTGCTAAAATTTATTTTGTACATCAATTGTTTTTATTGTTGGTAAAAATTAAAAAAATCAAACTAAGAAAAGAAAAAAAAAAACAGAAACTAAAAAAAATAAATAATCAGATAGAAATAAAAATTAAAATAAATAATTAAACAAAATTATAGTTTTTAAAATCATATGATGGAATTGAGTAATTTAGAATTTTATAACAGTATATGTAAAAAGCTCTGTGTGTGCGTATGTAGTAAATAGGGTTTATACAAAAACCGACATTTTAGAAAACCGGTTTTCGAATAGTAATGTTCCCAGAAAACCGGTTTAAACCGGTTTCGAATTTTTATTAAAACAATATATTTTCATAATAACTATATTTTTTTTTTTAAACAATATTATTAGATACAGATTTATACTTATTAAAAACAATTAGAGAATATATAAATGTGTATTATATAACCAAAGCCGAAAGACAAGAGTAAATAAAGTTTCTGCATACATACTAATTAAAATCATTTTTAGTTTCTAAGACAATTAAGAAAAGGACCGAGTATTTTCTATTCAGGGTAATTTTAATACAAATTTAAATATTCTATTTATTGTTTTGTTTAATGAAATATGATTTCAGAAAACAGAGGACGTCTATCGGTTTGCTATTTAGCCGTGTCCTTAGTTTATTCACAGAATTCCCCGAAATAGAAAATACCCTCACACTTGCAACCGAACTAGGCTTCATTGTTTATTTTTGTTTTGTTTTTATATATATTTATTTATTCGGATTTATTACAATTTGTCGTAATGGACAAGAATAATATTGCTACATGATAACATTCATACAATATAAACAAAAGAAAAGTCAAATAATTGTTTTTAAAGCCTAATTTTAAAAATTTATATTTTTATAATATTAAAATATGTTACCTACTTACATTTTGTATAATATCATCTATATCAAATATCGATCAATGGAACTGACCACTGAATTTATTATTTATTTTATGAACTGTAGAGGCCCAGGGCCTGCACGGCCTGTCGCGCCACTGAAAAAAAAAACCTTTGTAAATGAAAAATGTTTACCTTTCAAAATTTGAGAGCTTACGTTTCAAGATACGTAGAATTCGAATAACGAATAAATAATAAAAATATCCGATTGTCCGCTTTCCCCCGTGCGCAGTCCGCGAAACTACTGCACCATTTTTTTTAAATGTGCCCCATAAATACCAGTGCTTCCAATTATGATCCTTACACCTAGCCATTGATATCAGCCGATTAGTTTTTAAGTGAGAGTTTAAGTTTAAGCCGATTAAAAGTGATATAATTTAATAACTCAGTTATTTTAAAAGGTAGACAAAAAAATTATAGCTTCTTGACCAAGATACCGCGATTAATCATAAAAAAAAATAAAATTTAACCCAGAAATACGCCCTTAACTCAATTATTTTTGAAGATAGATAAAAATATGTATAAATAAATAAATAAATAAATAAATATATATATATATATATATATATATATATATATATATATATATATTGTCTATTTATACGTTTATTTTCGAAGATAGAGAAATAATTCTATTATATAGTTGTAGAATTAGTTCCCCGCTATGTACTATAACGCGTAAAAAAAAGAAATGAAAATAATTGAAATTTTATCTACGACACAAATAACCGCAGTTTTTTTTTATTTTACGATTGTGATATTTAATAGTGGTGATAGACCATTTTAGGTCATTTTCTTATGAATTATTTATTGCTATTCATATTAGTTAACTGTCTATAAATATCTTTATAAACAGTTATTCCCTAATATAGTTATTTGGAAATAATAAACCATTGTGTAATATTTTGCGGAGTTTTTACTTTTTTTTTTCTATGAACATGTTTACGTTTAATAGTTACTACCATATAAATTCAACTTTTAATTAAAATACTGACTTTTGAATATATATCTTACTTAATATTCCATATAATTATTTAACTGAATGAAGCAAACATTTAGACAAAGGTAATGCCCTATTAAGAATCCGAGATAGGATCATTATTTCCCGGCGCACCTTATCCCCCAGAAATAAACAGGTTGGACCCTCTGCTTCATTTTTAATCTCAATCCGCTCTGAATAAATTACTCCCCTTTATTACGGTGTCCACGGGAAGGTTTAGCACTCCGAAAACCCAAGAAAGAAAACACAGCTCGTATATGCTGGGAAAGGCCATTAAGAATTAAATGAAGGGGAAAATGTGATTTGCATAAATATCACTTATTTCATTCTCTGAAATTCAAAACTTTAAATACTACCTAGATATGGGAAAAGCTGATTCATATCTGTAGCATTAAATAAATCGGTGGTAACAATAATCCATAAAAATCTATGTATTTTTTTATAGCTAAAAATCGCATTATGTGCTAGTATATAGTATATTAAAATACTTTGTAAGTAGTGAAATAGGGAGTTTCAGTTCATCGTAACGAAAAGTGCAATGTGCTAGAAAATATATCTACTTTATAACGTCTATTCATTATTATATTTAATCATCAGCAGAAATTAAAAACATTAATCAACATTAGTTAGGCTTATTTTTTCTTTATTTTAAAGTGAAGCATAGATAAAGGAAAATTTAATTATCCTTTATGAGGAAAACATGATTGCTGTGTATGTATTTAAGAAATATGGATATAACAAAGGTTCCTATCCTATTAGATTTATTACTATTTTATGTTTGAAATAAACTATTTAAATACATTCAAAGGTTTAATTCAATTTTCATGGGAATCCCATTTATTTTACAGTGAAAGATCTGTTTTCATGAAATAATTTAAAATTTGAAATAATTAATAACTGTTCAGTGTTGCACAGTCCACGGCTGCAGAAAAACCTTACTTCCTAAAGGAATACCAGGAACTTTTGAGATAATATTCGGCAGGGTTTTTAAATAATTTTGGTAGGGAAAAAAATCAAACTAAGAAAAGAAAAAAAAAAACAGAAACTAAAAAAAATAAATAATCAGATAGAAATAAAAATTAAAATAAATAATTAAACAAAATTATAGTTTTTAAAATCATATGATGGAATTGAGTAATTTAGAATTTTATAACAGTATATGTAAAAAGCTCTGTGTGTGCGTATGTAGTAAATAGGGTTTATACAAAAACCGACATTTTAGAAAACCGGTTTTCGAATAGTAATGTTCCCAGAAAACCGGTTTAAACCGGTTTCGAATTTTTATTAAAACAATATATTTTCATAATAACTATATTTTTTTTTTTAAACAATATTATTAGATACAGATTTATACTTATTAAAAACAATTAGAGAATATATAAATGTGTATTATATAACCAAAGCCGAAAGACAAGAGTAAATAAAGTTTCTGCATACATACTAATTAAAATCATTTTTAGTTTCTAAGACAATTAAGAAAAGGACCGAGTATTTTCTATTCAGGGTAATTTTAATACAAATTTAAATATTCTATTTATTGTTTTGTTTAATGAAATATGATTTCAGAAAACAGAGGACGTCTATCGGTTTGCTATTTAGCCGTGTCCTTAGTTTATTCACAGAATTCCCCGAAATAGAAAATACCCTCACACTTGCAACCGAACTAGGCTTCATTGTTTATTTTTGTTTTGTTTTTATATATATTTATTTATTCGGATTTATTACAATTTGTCGTAATGGACAAGAATAATATTGCTACATGATAACATTCATACAATATAAACAAAAGAAAAGTCAAATAATTGTTTTTAAAGCCTAATTTTAAAAATTTATATTTTTATAATATTAAAATATGTTACCTACTTACATTTTGTATAATATCATCTATATCAAATATCGATCAATGGAACTGACCACTGAATTTATTATTTATTTTATGAACTGTAGAGGCCCAGGGCCTGCACGGCCTGTCGCGCCACTGAAAAAAAAAACCTTTGTAAATGAAAAATGTTTACCTTTCAAAATTTGAGAGCTTACGTTTCAAGATACGTAGAATTCGAATAACGAATAAATAATAAAAATATCCGATTGTCCGCTTTCCCCGTGCGCAGTCCGCGAAACTACTGCACCATTTTTTTTAAATGTGCCCCATAAATACCAGTGCTTCCAATTATGATCCTTACACCTAGCCATTGATATCAGCCGATTAGTTTTTAAGTGAGAGTTTAAGTTTAAGCCGATTAAAAGTGATATAATTTAATAACTCAGTTATTTTAAAAGGTAGACAAAAAAATTATAGCTTCTTGACCAAGATACCGCGATTAATCATAAAAAAAAATAAATTTAACCCAGAAATACGCCCTTAACTCAATTATTTTTGAAGATAGATAAAAATATGTATAAAATAAATAAATAAATAAATATATATATATATATATATATATATATATATTATATATATATATATATATATATATATATATATATATATATTGTCTATTTATACGTTTATTTTCGAAGATAGAGAAATAATTCTATTATATAGTTGTAGAATTAGTTCCCCGCTATGTACTATAACACGTAAAAAAAAGAAATGAAAATAATTGAAATTTTATCTACGACACAAATAACCGCAGTTTTTTTTTATTTTACGATTGTGATATTTAATAGTGGTGATAGACCATTTTAGGTCATTTTCTTATGAATTATTTATTGCTATTCATATTAGTTAACTGTCTATAAATATCTTTATAAACAGTTATTCCCTAATATAGTTATTTGGAAATAATAAACCATTGTGTAATATTTTGCGGAGTTTTTACTTTTTTTTTTCTATGAACATGTTTACGTTTAATAGTTACTACCATATAAATTCAACTTTTAATTAAAATACTGACTTTTGAATATATATCTTACTTAATATTCCATATAATTATTTAACTGAATGAAGCAAACATTTAGACAAAGGTAATGCCCTATTAAGAATCCGAGATAGGATCATTATTTCCCGGCGCACCTTATCCCCCAGAAATAAACAGGTTGGACCCTCTGCTTCATTTTTAATCTCAATCCGCTCTGAATAAATTACTCCCCTTTATTACGGTGTCCACGGGAAGGTTTAGCACTCCGAAAACCCAAGAAAGAAAACACAGCTCGTATATGCTGGGAAAGGCCATTAAGAATTAAATGAAGGGGAAAATGTGATTTGCATAAATATCACTTATTTCATTCTCTGAAATTCAAAACTTTAAATACTACCTAGATATGGGAAAAGCTGATTCATATCTGTAGCATTAAATAAATCGGTGGTAACAATAATCCATAAAAATCTATGTATTTTTTTATAGCTAAAAATCGCATTATGTGCTAGTATATAGTATATTAAAATACTTTGTAAGTAGTGAAATAGGGAGTTTCAGTTCATCGTAACGAAAAGTGCAATGTGCTAGAAAATATATCTACTTTATAACGTCTATTCATTATTATATTTAATCATCAGCAGAAATTAAAAACATTAATCAACATTAGTTAGGCTTATTTTTTCTTTATTTTAAAGTGAAGCATAGATAAAGGAAAATTTAATTATCCTTTATGAGGAAAACATGATTGCTGTGTATGTATTTAAGAAATATGGATATAACAAAGGTTCCTATCCTATTAGATTTATTACTATTTTATGTTTGAAATAAACTATTTAAATACATTCAAAGGTTTAATTCAATTTTCATGGGAATCCCATTTATTTTACAGTGAAAGATCTGTTTTCATGAAATAATTTAAAATTTGAAATAATTAATAACTGTTCAGTGTTGCACAGTCCACGGCTGCAGAAAAACCTTACTTCCTAAAGGAATACCAGGAACTTTTGAGATAATATTCGGCAGGGTTTTTAAATAATTTTGGTAGGGAAGTGCGTCAATTTGTAGCTGCAAAGCAAATTAGTTAGCTGTTTTTTTTCGGAAATCTAGTTCCGGAAAAAAAATAAAATAAAATAACCTGTACCACTACAACCCATGAAGAGTTTTGGGCTCAGTACATGTATAGATTCGTACTGTTTCTAGGCCAACGGCCGTGCAATGACGTGATTCGGCCAAGATCACGCTCAACCGTCAGGATTTTTCCCCTTTTTTGGGTATCCACTTTATAGAGGCTGGGTGTGCCCCAGGATGGTCTCCATGCCCCAGGATCGCCCCCTGGCTGTAATAACAGAACAAATAATATTCCGTCACAGCCGGGATTCGAACCCAGAACCCGGAGCACAGTAGACTAGCACTCTACCCACTAGACCACGCCACTCCCTCCCGAATAAGAAGAGTGGAAGAATTTGACAAGAGCCCCCGATGATAGGGCCAATCAATATAATGATACCCTCTCCCTGGAATAATTGCTGCGGAGGATGCAGAACTTAGAGAGGGAACATTGTCATTCCGGGATAATACATAGCAGATGGAGGGCAGGCCTGGCATCAGCCGTGCAAGACCACTCAATCAAGTTCCTCAAGTTTAGTTGTCTTAGAAATAAGTAGCATTTTATAATATTTATTATTTCATTTTTTTATATAAATGTTTTCTTCAAGGTGTTACATGTTAATCAGTAAATTAGTAAAAACACAAATTCTATATAAATTCTCTATGGAAAAGAATTCTATTTTAAATCTACATCAGGGATCACCTATAGCTTAGTGACTAGCACTTCAGCCTTATATGCCCAAGGTCGCCGGTTAAAACTTGCAGGTGGCCCTAGGATGTTTTAATGGGAGTAAATTAGCTATGCCGGCCTTCGGAGTGGACATAAAAATGTGGTTCCAAGCCTGTGTGATTCTGGCTCTCTTTAAAGATCCTTATCCAAATTAAAACTGGATAGGCAGAATTTAGGACCCCCACTGTAGCATCGTCCGATAAGCCATAGTACCATAAAATGACGTAAAAAAATAAACATACCAAATCTACAGTAACTCATTAAATAAAATATTTTTGGTCAATTATATTAAACAATTTATTATATTAAAACCCATGGCATCTCTCTTGTAAAACAATTATTTTGATTAAATTTTCATTAGAAGATATATTAAATTATTGTAATTTAATTCACAAAGCCAATATATTCTTCTATCAAGTACTATACAAAAAATTTAAAAATATAATTGTATACATATTTAATTATAATTGTAATGACACTATAAAATATATGAGAAAACATTTCCAAAAAGCGTTAAAAGTGTACACAGTACACCTTTTATTAATGGATATAAAAATGCATGATAAAAAGAGTATTTATATGGGAAATAAAATATCAAATTGCTTTTATGGAGAACAGCTCAAATTTAAGATTTCCACTTCCCCTCTTTTTTTAGTAAAATAAAATAAAGTAAGTAATTTTCTAAAAACTATTTAACCAATGGTATAAAAGATAAATAAATTGTTATCAAATATTACGTTAAGTTCTATTAGGACTCGCACTTTCATAAATAGTCTTAATCCCGATTTTATAATAAATGTTTTTAAATATATGGGCAAGATATGTATTTTATTTTTACTAAGCTAATAAGGTGGTTCAATTTTAGAAGTGAAATAACTGCTACTGTTATTTATCTGCTATTATTTCCGATACTTCGCTCCTTAGCCCGATGGTTCCATTCCGATCCCACCAATTTTTCCCTACACAAATTGTCTAATAACCACTGTCCAACCCCAAGCCCCTGTGGAATCACTTATTACGCAAAATCGATTATTGGAGACTACCTATTGGAGACTACCTTGGAGACTACCTATTGGAGACTACCTTGGAGACTACCTATTGGAGACTACCTTGGAGACTACCTATTGGAGACTACCTTGGAGACTACCTATTGGAGTCTACCTTGTAGACTACCTATTGGAGACTACCTTGGAGACTACCTATTGGAGACTACCTTAGAGACTACCTATTGGAGACTACCTATTGGAGACTACCTATTGGAGACTACCTATCTTGACAAAATCGTTCCACCATTTGATTATATTAGAATACAACTGCGTTCTACATTAGATTCATATTGATTTTAAAAAAAATAAGTGACTTCATAGACTAATAAAGTTGTATAACATTATAATTGAGCAAGGTATACTAAGCAAGTTAGATAACCTGGTAGCAATGTTGGAGTCCCTTTTGGAGTCAAGACAGTTAGAATCGGCGATAATTATTGCGATGAGTTTGAGGTTTAACAAGGCGACTCCCTTTCACCTGTTTTATTTAATATAGCATTAGAATACGGGATCGATTTGGTGTACCGACAAATATTAAAACTGGCTGGTGAAATTCCGGAGTACGCCCATGATTCGAAACTCTTTTGTAAAGACGCTTTAACACAAGTATTTTAATGAAAATCAGTAAAAAGATAAACCTTTTAATAAATAACGATAAAGACGAATTGTACAAAGAAAGAAAATTATTTGGTTCCGTTATCTATTTTTCAAAAATTATTATTATCTACATGGTCGTAAATATAAGTCTTATCTTATAAATAAAAATAATTTTTTTAAAAATGTGAGGTTATGATGAACGAGGGACCGACTATCGTTGACCTCACTGACAACTAGGAACAGGGTTTTTAATCTTATCAATAGCTAGGGCCTGATGGATTCACCCTTGTCTCCTTCCAGAACAATCTATTCTAAAAGCTTTTCTCTTTTTGTTTTTATAATTTTGTCTACAGTTGTCAAAGCCTAGTCGATAAGTGGAGTGTCCTAAGGGGTGTTCTTTCAGTGTGTATGTTGTGTTTCTTTCTGTTGCTTCAGACCGTATTTCATTTGGATATTCGGGTAATGTTTTTTTATTTTTATTTATAGGTCGAAGAGATCGATAACAATTATTGGGTTTCCTCTCCGATGTATTGAGCTATTTGTTATATAGAAAGAACAATGTTTTGTTTACGGATTTCTAAATAGTTAAAATATTGGGATGAGTACACAAAAATTACCGTTATAAGTTTTAAAATTAACTTGATTTTTTTATTTACCTCAAATAAGTTTTAGGTATAGAAGTAGAGTCCGTTATGCTCAATGGTTTGTTGTCATCCAGAAGCCAGCTGTTTGATACCAAGCTTCGGGTTTTGAACGGAAAAAGTTTTCTACCACAATTTTGACTCCTTCCAAAGTACGAAAAGCATTCCCCTTTAAGAAAGTGAGCAACATACCTCTGAAGAGGTAGTAGCCTGATGGTGCAAGATGAGGACTACATGTTGGGTGCGGTAGAAGTGGGATGGCATCCATCTCAGCAAGATTCTGCTTCGTATATCGAGAGGTGTGTGCCCGGGCTGTCTTCCTGGAACATAACTTTCTTCCGATTCACCCAATCCAGGTATCACTCTCCAAAACTTCGTATATCCGTTGCATCTGTTCTGAATAGAGTACTGAATCAACAGAACGCCTATCTGAAACAAACCCATAGTGAATTACTCCTTCAAAATTTCAAAAAACCGAAAGCATGGTATTTTCTTCAAATTAATTTCTCTTAGCGACCGGTAAAGTTGGCTGGCCTTGGTCTATCCGCTGTCCTGATGTGTTAGGATTGTCCAAATTCACTTTTCGTCACAGGTGATAATTGTTTTGATGATACGTTCTTCACTTGGATTATGGAGGAGCGTGATGTGTGTTGACGCATCGTTCGGCTTGCTGCTGGCTGAGCTCACGGGGGACGTCTCTACATAAGCTTTTCGCTTTCCCCAGTTGGTGTATGGGACGATTCTTACTTGACTGAGAATCTCCAAGTTGGTAGGATTATTACTGACAAGTAAATGTTAGAGCATATACCTGCTACGTTACAGTAACGTTTTCACGATATTCGACTCAACCAAATTGGCACTAGATACGGTGGATTTTACCTTTCCCCTTTTCTCCATAACAGCTCTAATAATTTTGATTAAACTCTCTAATTAGCCATTCCTCCATGCTGCCATTTCTCCCTCCTGCCATCGAGATAAAATTGGTAAGTATGAAATATGGAAGAATGCGTTAAGAAATACTCAACTAGGAAACAGCAGACATGTTTTTCTCTCGTTTTTTCGTTTTAATAACAAGAAAAATAATATAGATGTATAATACAACGTTGCTGAAAAGCTGAAAATGTTATTAAACATAGTTGTAGAGAGTAATGATGAGTGACAAAATAAAGTTGGTTGATTGTTCATAGAATTTTCTGTGGTCATATTATTTAATCTAAAATAAATGTTTAAATTGAAAACAAATAATTCTTATTTCAATTTAAATTTTATTATAAACTTCATTTCAAAAAGCGAGGTACCTAATATTTCAAATATTTATTAGAGTACAATTAAAAATAAAATCTTATTAAAAAACTAATATTAATTACTATCAGTAATAAAAGTTGTGAGAATGAGTTGCTTTTAAAACCAATCTAGTTCTTTGTTTTAAAATATTGATTTAATCCTGCTTTGGATAGAATAAACCCTCGGCTGCTTAATCGTGTTTCCGTGTTTGGAAACAGCTGAAATATTTCCGTCCAGCTTCTCATTATATTGAAACAGTGCTACTGTGAGATAAATTATCAAGTTTAGCCAGACCACTGGCGAATCGACTGTTTCCACACCGCAGTAACTCAAAAGGAGATTTATACGAATCCTCTAACATTCTGTTTTGGCTTATGCTGGAAAAATGGAATGGTTGCTGGAAACAATTCCCCCTCCTCATGCTCGACTCCTTAGTCCCTCAGATTTGTAGGGCTGTAAGGGCCTCGTAAATCAACCGACTCCGGCAACCCTTTCCCAGATTCTTCTCGGCTTGAATTTCCCGTCAATGGAAAAGTTTATCATTTAGGAACCCCTTTTTTCCGATTCTTTAACCCTTTAGGGCGAGAGGGGAGGGAAGGGGGTGGGGGATCCGTAATTGATTTAGTAAGAGTGGCCATTAGTTGTAAATAATGAATGAAGTCGGGGAGAGATGAAACGACCCTTACATATTCATAGGGCAACCCAAAGGGCAGGTAAGTACTCCGAAAAGTTTTCCTTCCCTGAATGATTTTCATTAATTAACTAAGACAGGAACTCTCTCGGATGTTTCTTTCGCTATACTGTAATTGACTTTCTTTTTTTCTGCTGAATATGGATAGCACATTGACGGAACTGATTGAAATAGCTATTTCGCACTAAATTGAACGAGATATAATTTGTACTGACTTGGGCATATTAGTTAACATTATGATATATAAATAAACTCTAAATAGTCCTATTTAAGCTAAACAAAAATCCGTTACATAGTTGTCTAGATTATAAAATGGGTTAATGATATTTCAACATGCAGTAGGAAAGCCGTAGAACTCAATAAAAGAAATTAACTTGTATGTATGTTTTGAGTTATTCCGAAATTGTTTCATAGTAGCAAAATGTACCCCTGACCAAAGCGGGTTCCAATTGGAGGAGAAAGCTGTTGGCGAGTCTGACATCCAACTCCTCACATCCTTACAGCATGATTTGGTCATTGTTGCCAGATCAGAAACCATAAGTAAAGAAGTCAATTATGAATCTGGAAAAAAATGTTTGGAGTTATTGCCAAGGAGAACAAGACGAAATACGTTAAAGTCTGAGGATGCACATGAGATGGATCAGATGCTCCAGCTAATTAATCTCTTTGCATTTTTTTCCTGCACTTTAGCGCTCGTATTTTGTTCTCTTTGTGTATTATCAGGGTCAAACATTGCAATTCAAGGGAAAATTCACTCTTTTTAACCATTCTAAAATGGAAAAATCTAGTGACTTTCAGTTACCTCCGTTGTTAAAAACAATTTAAGAATTTTTAAATACCGTAAGTAAATTTTATAGAAACCTGTGTTTTATTAAATATTATTATGTTATTATCTAAAACAATCAGTTAATTTTATCTGCTTTTCATCACACTTCATTACTTTTTACAACTTTGTGAATATATTATTTTTTCTAAAATATTTAGCTTTCCAAAGGTATATAATACATATATATTATGGTTCTTATCTTAAAAAAAAAAAAAAAAAAAGAAAACATTAAAAATACTTTTTCACTTTCACTTTTAGTTATTTATCAAATTGAATATATAACCACTTTTTATCAATGCTAACAACATAAAATGGTTATTTTTTTCAAATCTACGAAATTGAAGAAACAATATTTTATTCTTAAAAGTGAATAAAGAGTGGTGTAAAATGCCTAAACTGAAGTAATTTTTGTTGATATTAACTTCTACTGTAATATTATTTAATTGAAATTAACTAGAAACTTTTAACATTTCGCTTAAGTTAATTTGATGTGAAAGTTGTACTCTCCCCTAGATTTCTCTCTTTTTAAACATGAATTGTTTTGTTACTTTACCTTTGACTTTCTACAGTTGTTCATTTAACCTATATTTTATTCAAAACGATCAAATTTTACATAAATGGCTTAAGTCACATTTCTTTAATAGAGACTCATAATACACAGATATATATATATATATATATATATATATATATATATATATATATATATATATATATATATATTGTTTACAACTGTTGACGTTTTAAGTAGTCTGAGGTTCAATAAATAAATATATAATTTTTTTTTTTGGCTGCGTTTCGTAAATTTATTGCTCCTATATTTATTCCCTAACAGTATAAACAAATAAATAAAAAAAACAGTATATTAAAAGTTGTTTACAATAATAAATAGATGATCTTATTGTTAGAGAGATCAGAAAACAATTTGAGAGCACGCAAAATTCACGAAGGTAGCCTAAGCTAAAATTTCCTTTAATTCCCGTAAATCAACAAATTACTAATATACAAGACAGTACTGAAACCTATATGGACCTACGGACTTGAACTGTGGGGGGCAGCTAAATATTCTAACATCAAACGCATCCAATCCTTCCAATCCAAAGTCCTCCGAACATAAGTTAATGCTCCTTATTAGGTTACCAACTGTACCCTACACCACGACCTTAAAATTCCGTTTATTTTAGACCTGGTACAATCCAAATTTCCCCAATTTCATCAGAACCTTAGTCATCATCCTAACCCTATAGCACAATCCCTATCTAGTACCACCCATCCCTACAATCCTCGAAGATTGAAACGGCAGAGACGTATTGTAAACATTTAAATTGAAGTTCTGACACTGGTCAGATCCTCCACTCATGTAATGTATGTTTGTGGCTATTGCACCCTAACTCAGCCTCCACTGAGTCACACCAGTGACGCGGCTGAGAGCGAGGCGCTAGGATCTCTTGGATTCCGCTTTTTCCTCCACAAGTGGAGGGAAAAACCCAGTCTGGGGTCCCTATAGCAGTTGTATATATTGTATATAGTTATGTTTGTTTGTATGATGTTTATTAATTTGCCAACTTTTTATTTATCTCAATATTTGTTGATGTTTTGATTTATTTTTGTTTTTATATTTATTATTATTTAGTGCTATATATATATATATATATATATATATATAATATATATATCATTTATTTGTATTTATCTCAATTATAGGTTGGTGTTGTTTTTTTTATTTTGTATATATATTATGTTTAATTTAATTTGACTTTATCATTGTATACTGTATATATTGTGTGAATGGGATCTTATATCACTATTACTAATGTTCATATAGAAACAAATTGTAATATATCTCAAAAAATAAATTAAAAAAAAAATCCCGTAAATAATTTATAATATATATATATATATATATAGAGGTATTTATACTTTTTTTTTGTCTTTTTTAAGGTATTTTTATTTAATTTATTCAGTACCCACTCCTCTAAATTAAGTTCAATTCGCTCTGACATTTATTCATAAAGTAATAAATAAGCAACTAATAAATTATAAGAATAAAAAACCTTTTTATCCCGTTATAGGTGCTGGATAAAAGAGTGAGAGGCACGTTGCACGGGCAAAAAGCCTACAACGTGAGGCTGAATTATGAATGAAGCTAATGGAATGTGTCGTTTATTCATAAAGTTGATAGAAGCCCTATAATAATTTTCTCAATTAATCGTTTTATTAATATTGCATAAATAAATTTATGTTTCAGTTTCGTTATACAATTGTATTGAGTAATCTATAATACGGTATATCAAGTTAAAATGTTTTTTTGTTTTTTTAATTTACTAATTAACCCACGAGAATGAAATAACGTCTCTATTGATAAATTATTGACATTTAAAATTATTATAATAGCTTGGAGATTTTCTTTTAATAAAAATAACTAATTTTATAACAACAAAATATGTAATAATAACGATGGTTTATTTAGTTTTATTGTTAATAATAATAGACTTATTTAACCCGGGTGTTCGATGCCGACAGCACCATAATTTGCCTACACAGTGCTAGCGCCCAAAACGAAACCCCTGAGATCCTCCCAACTACGGCTCGACCGACCCTCATACCGAGTCTAACATTTTCGCATCAGTTAGGGGCGTATATATATATTTAGGTGAATTTTATATTATTTTTTCATTTTATAATTAATAGCGGTGTAAAAATTCTAAAATTCTTCGAAAATAAAAGAGCTATAAGGCAAGATTTCATTTTTTTTCTCTCCTTTTTTATTTGTCGCGGAGCCCTAATCTTGTAACTCAATTCAATTTTTTTCTCAACCTTAGAAAATAAGTTATAGGCCTATTTACAAGTAAAATTTCGCATTTCTTCTTTTCTTTTTTATAAATATTCGTGTTTTCTTGGTTAAAAAACTCTAATAAATGTTTTCTCCATCTTCAAAAAATAAAGGAGTTACAAGAGTATTAATAGGCAAGATTTCAATTTTTTTCATTTAATTTTCGATTTGGAGTTATTAAATTAAATCAGATTTAGTCGGCCGCCATTTCAAACCTTATCATCGTTTAGGTGTTTCCATCATCGTTGAATGTCCTAGGACTTTTGTACCGAGTTTAAAAAAACTCGGTCCAGTAGTTTCAGAGGAAAGCCGCGGACGGAAAGATTTTTATTTTATTTTTTCGTTATTCGGGTTCCACGTATCTTGAAACGTAAGCCCTCAAATTTTGACTGAGAAGGGCTTTTTGTATTATCATATTTTCTTTTTTTTTTGTCGATTACAAGGATTTGAAAATAATAATTCATTAAAATAATAAATTTTTACTTCAAGACAATGTCATTTGCTGGCATTCAATTCGAGTGATACGCCAATAACGAATATGTTTCTATTCTATGTATCTATCTGAATACAAGTTAACTTGTAATTTTTGTTTATTGTTGTTTGTAAATGGAATAATCAAAAGAATTTTTAATATTTTATTAATTATTCAGGTTCCAACCTAACGTCCTCAGGAATGTTGTTATTAAAATAATATCAGAATTTTTACTCTCATAAAGAAAATGCAAAATTGTAGCTATTATATTTGTCAACAATATGAACATTTATTAATATTCATTAAAAACCCAGCCCCGTACAAAATGAGGGAATATAGTTCCACTTAAACCGAAGCTCCCCTGAATAAGGTAAAGTCCCGGTCACTTAGTACAAGAAAGTTTGTGAACTTTGTGACCTTAAGGTGCTTTCAGAGTTGCCAGTGTTCCTTGGGAAATAACGGCAGTACTGCCATAGAATTTTGATTGGTGGTTTTCAATAAAGCTAAGGATTGAGGGTAAAAGTTTATCGCTTTCATTCTCAGTAACATTAAGCATCTTTCACAGGATAGTAGATTGGGAAATATAAGGTCTCTTCTTCATGAGAAATAACTCTACAAGGGTCCTCACTACAATTGAGACGTTGATTTCCAAAAGGTACTATATCCACATTAGACAATTTTACAGGAAACGCAAAAATCTGTCATTTATTTATTATTGGACTAATTTAAGTGTTTTTTTTAATGAAAATATTAAGTTTCAACAATCTATTAGGACCATTCCAGGAGATGAAAATATTTTCATAAAAAAAGGCATACGACCGACCAAACTTAAATGATTGAATGGTTTATAGAATTAAGGATCTCTGACTAAGTGTACTTCATGGGAACTTCTAAGCAATCTTCTTGAAAACCACTACCTACTAGCGCCCTAGAAAGTCTTTTCTCGTATAAACACGGTCTAATAGTGCGGAAATACTTATAAATATAGTATATATAAACAATTAAAAACCAGGTTAAATTATTTACTATTTATTTTACAGGCCAACGAAGGACCACGCGTATATCATTTTTAGTTGTTCTTTGTTTTCCCCCTATATTCTTTTCATTTTTACTCCTATCTCTTTTCTCTTCCCTTTGCTCATTTCTCAATTTCTTGCATCTTCTTTTCCCCATCAAGATGGTTTATATTTTGATCTATTTTCCCGAATTAATCCCTACCTTGGGTATGTATGCGTGTACAGTCGGTCAAAAGGCAAAAGATCATCTATTGTTTAAAATATACAAATCATGAATAACCTCTATAACCTCTTTTTATATTTGTATTTATAAACATATATTTATAAATATGTAAAGAAATAAGCATAAACAATGGTATTTTTGGATCTGAACATTTATTTACGGTCTATCAATCCCACATTGTATGTATGTAGTCTCTTATCACTATTACCATTGTTCATCTTGTAACAAATTGTAATATATCTCAATAAATAAATATTTCCAAAACATAATCAAAATTAATATCCTAACTAGATAGAAAAGATACATTTTATTCATAGTTTGATTAATTGATTTCTCGACTGCCTAAGTTTTACGAAGTTTACTGGAAAGGTAATTCTTGTTTTTTCCATTGAAGAATGGATTTTCCACAATTTTTGGTATCGCAGCCCACATAATACACAAAGAGAAAAATCCGAGCGCCAAACTGTCGTACAATAAAATAAAATCAAAAAGTTGTAATTGATGTAATCCATAGGTTCTCTTTTATTGAAAAGTAGCATGTATATATATATATATATACATTTAAAAAATTTATTTATTTATATATATATATATATATATATATATTATATATATATATATTATATATATATATATATATATACACACACACACACATACACACTGAGTAACATGATATATTTGTATTTACTTAAACATGCTTTTATCATTCAATGGACGAACTAATTTTCTTTTTCTTTTTCAGGTAAGCACTGTTTTGTAAATTTAATCTGGAAATTGACCACACGAATAAAAACCCGGTAAGTCCAATTATTTAACCCCTTAAATTCCTCATTGCATTAGTGTACTAATGGTTTCCTTCTTGATGTGTCTTATCCCAAATAGAATTCGAAAATAAAGGAGGCTGGGTTCAAATGACAGAATGAATAATTGAGTCTTCGATTTCCAAAATATACTATATCCATTTTAGGAACGTTTACAGGTAACGCGAAAATCTCTCATTAATTTATTATTGGACCAATTTACTTGATTTTTTAAAATCAAAATATGGAGTTGCTGTTACAACTCAATACAATACAACTTGTTTTACAACACAGTACAATACAAATATGGAATAATATCAATTCCTTAAAAAAATGCTAAGTAAATTTTGGAAATTAATTTCTCAACTATTCTGCAAACAGCCGAGGTTCAAACCCAGAACCCGGAGAACGGTAGGCTAGTACTATTTCCACTAGCCCACGCCACTCCGATATTAATTTCAATTATTTGGTTTATTTTTAGTTATTTCACGCGTTATTCAATGTTAAATTATTTCCATGTCTTCTTGGCATGAATTAATGGCAGGTACTCAAACGAAAATGTTCTTTCCTTTAAGTTAAATTATATATGCTCTGATATCGTCAGAAACATTCTATAAAGCTAGAAGTGGTCATAATTACTTGGAGAGGTTTGAAATAGGGTGGCTCCGTTTAAAATGTTTTATTTAATTCGCTACTAAAATATGAAGTTGACGCGTACAGAAAAAGGTTTGAATCTGTGTAGTGAAAGTCCGGTTCTGGAATACGCTGATAATTTTGTACTGCTTGGCGAAGAAGCGGAAATTACCCTACTAAATACAAATACGTTAATATTGGGTTGTGTCACATGAAATGTCCGTTTTCAAGGTAAAGGATTTTTATTAAAAAGACGATATGAAAACAAGATAATTTTATTCCAAGTATTTACCTTCTTTTTCTACACATTTTTCCCAACGTGATACCAACTTTTTTATTCCCGAAATGAAAAACTCTGAGCTTTGAAGTGAAACAAAATCTGAAAACGCACTTTTCACATGATCATCATGTTCAAAAAGTTTTCTTTTGACGAAGTTCCTGTCGAAGTCTAAATTCCTGAACAGGTGGTAATCTGTTGGAGATAAGTCAGGAGAATATGGTGGGTGCGGAAGAACTGCATAGCCCAGTTCTTTCAATTTTTGCACGGTATGTTTTGAAACAAAGGGTCTTGCTGCCGCTCAGTGAGATCTTGAGGTACCCATGTATCGAGCTTTTTTACTTTCCCAATACACTTTAAATGTTTGGAAAAGGTAGATGCACTTGCATTTATGCATTTAGTTGTGCTGAGAGTTTTTTAACTGTTTGGTAGGGGTTTCCTTCTACTGTATGTTTGAGGACATCGTTGTCTTTACGGACGGAGGTCTTCCTCGCGGCAAGTTTTCCAAGTAGGTATCCCCAGCTGAAAACTTAGCAAACCAACGGCGAATGGTCCGTTCATTAACACTCCCTTCCCCAAACACCTTGCAAATATTTCTAGCGGCCTCATTTGCTGAATGGCCGAGTTTAAACTCGTACAAAAATATTACTCGAAAATCACGTGTTTCTATGTTCATTGCAAAATCCTTTATGTATCTCAGAAACTATAAAAACGGACATTTCATGTGAAACAACCTAATAACAACCAGTAGAGAAATAGGGCTTAAAATGAATAATAAACGGTGATATTGATAAATCAGGGCATAAGTTTAAACACGTAGAGAAATTTGAGTATTTATTTTCAATTATTAAAGAAAAAAAAATGAAATCCTGAAGGAAATTAAGTCTAAGTTAAAAGGAGGGAAATCGTGTTCTTAGCGTGTGGCATCTATCAAGAAACTTATAGCATAGAGTTGATAATATTATTGTTCTCCCGAAGGTTCTATAATCATGTGGAACGTGATCGTTTACTTTGAAGGATAAACGACGCAGAGATTCCAAAGATCGAATTCTGAAGTAGTTTGCTTGGGCTTAACTGACTCACAGGTGTGAGGGAGGCAGGCCGAAGCATCGATGGGAGGGACTTAAGTCTCATCTCGGGGGCTATCGCTCCAACGATGATATTTGGATGAATCTGCGTGGGCAATATCGGGATCGAGCCTTGGTGTTCGGTAAGCCAATCATTATTATAAATTAAAACATGTGTATTATTTAAGCATGGAATCGGGAAAACGTTAGACACCCAGTTTTATTCGATGTATTATGCCAATTTAGGATCAGAATTTTTCGAATAACTTTTATGAACAAAGTTTATTGTATTATTTTTTCCTTTGAATTGGACATATTAGGGTATAGAGCAGTTTAAACTAATGTTTACACATGCATACTAAAAAAAAAAAAAAAAAAAAAAAAAAAACCATCCTTCATTTTTTTTCTTACCATCGACCGTTTTAGTATAATTAAAAAAGGCTACAAATTAAAATTTCCTGCGGCAGCTTATCCCGTGGGACGGGTGGGTCAATATTTAATTAGGGACGCTGAGTTGCCTTCAATTGCCCAGGAGGACCTTGTCATATCCCAAACTTTTCCTCCCTTCCTCCCTGCGCTTTCCAAGCTAAGTCCCTTTTATTAAGTCTTAAAATCTCGAAGTCTTAGCAGGAGTGCTTATTTAAATTTCTAACTAAATTCAGTGAAGGGTTTTTAAATGTACTTTAACCAAACTGCCAATTGTTATCTCTGCTCCGATCCTTCTTCTCTTTTCGCTTTTGCATTTCCAACTTTCCAATTAGCTGTGTCATAAAAAAAGTAGGAGTTCGTGACCTACTAAAATGGAGTAAATAGAAATTTTATCATCGCCTGAAAAAAAAAAACAACTGAAAATGAATAAGAAAATCCTCGAGAGAAGGTAGGATTGAAACGCTTTGTAAAAAAATGTAATTCTAGAACAAAGGTTGTGCCTGGGGATTTCAGCTAACCACATTAGAGGACGGAGTCTTAAAGAAGTAATAAATTGTTGTTGTGTTTTTTAAGTTAGCAACTTCTTTAAACTACAAAAGATGCTTGATCATTATTTCATTTCAATCATGCATATTATATTACCCATTAGCTGCTAAAACTCACTTTTATTTGGTGAATCTATAAGTTCGCTGGGGTTCTGAAGCATCAAATGTAAGAAGTTTGTCTGTATACAAAGTATAAACTTAATTCAATAACAGAGAAGATGGCCTCGTGACCTTCTTGTTTAGATTGGCTTCTAGAGTGCTGCCAAGGGGCAGTTTCTCTTCATGTTTTTCATGTACAATATATTTTAGCAGCGTTTTTACTTGATTTATTATAATATACAATTGTAAATTTCAATAGATATATATATATTTTTTTATTCAATGACTCACTTTTACTTATGACCTCTTATTATCTTTCTAACCATTCCATTATTCCACTCTTGAAAAGATCTGGAGCTCAGAAGCGAAAAGCTGATCGAGATATATTTTAACATTTCTGATGAATGAACGATTTCCCGTTGAGGGAGTATTGCAGGGACCGGAATGAGTGATGATAGTCGGGTGGTGCGAGGTTCGGGCAGTACTTTCGTGACACAACAATCCAAGTTGCATTACCTTTTGCTGTGATGATTGCGAAGAGTGGTATAGCGATGTCGTCGTGGAATACAATACCTATGCGGTTAACTAGTTCTAGGCTTTTCTGTCAAAAAGCTGCGTCCTATTTTCTAAAATGCGTGCAGTAGATCTTCGGATCAATTGTTTTATTTTTGTTTAAGCAGCTTGCCATCAAGCCACAATATTACCTTCATATGGAGAAAAAATCTTTTTCGGATGTAGGCCGGCCTTGAGGTTGGTATTGGGCGGCTCGTCAGTAGCTGCCCAGGATCTTCTCCGCACTAAAATATTTTAGAGACTCTTTTTTACTTTCACTTACTATATAAAGTAAGGGGAAGTATTGCGATCGTGAAAATTTTCGAATTCCAGTTTTCAACGGAAATACACGTTTTAGGGTCCCCTGAGTCCAAATAACCAAGTCCCGCAAAATGGTCTGTGTGTGTGTGTTTGTGTGTGTGTGTGTGTGTGTGTGTTTGTGTGTGTGTGTGTGTGTGTGTGTGTGTGTATGTGTGTGTGTGTGTGTGTGTGTGTGTGTGTGTGTGGTAACTCCCAGGCGGAAACTTAAGTGTTATAAAACTGAAATTTCATATTTAAGACAAATATACGCCAGAGACGTTACAAAACCTTTTTCATCAAAATGAGCTTACCAGAAGAGCCACTTTAAACCATGCATTATGCACCTTTTTTCGATTTTCTTGAAAACGGTTCCGACGATTTTGATTAAACTCTCTATATCGATGTAAAATTTAATGGGCTTTAATATCATGTAGATTTCATTCTGATTAAAATAGTATGACAGAGCTTAAATGCCGATATTTTAAATTTTCTTTCTCTAAAGTAGCTCTAATTTTCTTGATTTTATAAAAATAACTATATTATATTGTTACCACTGATAAAAAACAGCTAAATATGCAATTTGGGCGAATTTGAAAAGTAACTAAAGGAGAAAACTGGAAAAAATGTGTAATGCCATTTTTTGTTTTTCAACAGAAGAACAGTAATGATATAATGATATAAGAACAGTAATATACCGTTGGAAAGCTAAAGATTTTAGAAAGAATATTATCTTATACTCAAGCTTTAAAAAGTTAATAGAGAGTGATGAAAAGAAGATAAAATTAACTGATTGTTTTAGATAATAATGTGATACATTTTTTAATAAAACACATGTTTCTATAGAAATTCAATTTAATTAATTCTTTAATAGTTTCACGCATTTTTAACTCTAACTGTATTCGAAAATTCTTTCATTGATTTTAAAAATGGAGGTATGTGAATGTCGTGTGTTGCCCGCACCAGATTTTTTATCTTCTAAATGAATTATGACCGTTTAACCGAAATAATTCGACCAAGTTGATTTTTCGAAGTAGTTTTTTTTTTATATTTTAATAATCTAATTAATAATAAACTTTAAATAATGGAAATAAATGACTTAAACTCAATTAAAATGAAAAATGGAGTATATGTCTATTTTTTAATGATTCAATTAAATTTAAATACAATTTCAATTCTCCCAGAAAATTGTCTTTTCAATTCCATAAGTATAAGTTAAACTCGTGATTGTTAAGAAATAAGTAAGAATAGTAAGAAAGTCCTTCAAAAGCTGAAAATCTAGCCTTCTACTTTACTCCTAGCTGATCGCTTGCCGTATTGAAGTGTTCCTCGATGCTCCACAGAATACTGCCATACTGCCTGCTTACCGTATTGCAAGTTCCGGAAATAAAGAAAACACAAAGGATGACACCGTTATGCAGGATGCAATGTGAATGGCTGCAATGAAACTGTGCTTCCGTGAAAGCCTCATTACCATACCAATCAACTTATTAATTAGGTTAAAATTTGCATGGGATGGGAAGGCTACGTGAAGTGGGATGTGCGTCGGCACAGTTCAATGGTGCTACCATACGTGACGCTGTAGATCCCATTCAATGACATTCTTTACCAGCTCGTGTATGGAATAGATAACAACGCGGTTGGAGCATATTGTATTTTTTTCTAAGCGAGCGGTATGTAGAATTTGGAACTGCACTATTGATCAGTATTCGTTTGTAAGATCAAAAAAAAAAAAAATAATAAATAAATAAAAGCTGTCTTCTTGAAGATGCCGGTAAGAAGCTGCACAGTCCATCTTCAACTATTGTAAAACCTCACTTCGAACATTTTTTTTTTTTTTTTTTTTTTTTTTTTATTGAAATACACAACTGTATTTTGTAATACGACAAGTAAATATGGTGGTAATGATAAAATACATGAAAAAAACATGAAGAGAAAATGGCCATAGGCAATCCACTATGTAACTAAACTAGAAGGTCTCGAGGCCATCTTCTTTTCAGAAGCCTGGGAGGATTGTCAGAAATTGAGACGTTGATTTCCAAAAGGTACTAAAGGACATTTTTTACGAAACTGATATTTTCACATATTTATATTCTCCTCATTTAGTTTTATCTAAATCTTAAATCTGATTGTATCTAATGAACACTCATGTCCTTTAATAACGTGATTTAGAAATGCTATGATTGTATGAATGTGTACTACATCACTGTTACTAATGCTCATTATGTAACAAATTGTAATATTTCTCAATAAATAATAAAAAAAAAAAAAAAAAGAAATGCTATTAATTTCTTAAGATACTAATTACACATTTAGTTTAATTCCAAATCATACCAGAACACTTCCTTTCATAACTTTAATATGGTTTTATTAATATAGTAAAGAAATTATTCCAGATTTTAATGCTTAAAGAATCAAATCAGCTGGTTTAATAATATAATAATGAGAGATTTTCGCGTTCCCTGTAAAGTTCCCCAGAATGGATATAGTACCTTTTGGAAATCAACGTCGCAATTGAAGAGGAAACAAGGATTGAAACTATTGGATTAGAGTGGGAGTGGAGTTTGTCATGGAAGGATTGATACCTGGTTCGGGCCAAATCAGCAACATATGGGATGTTAAGGTCTTTATGGATGAGTTTATTTGTGTCAAAGAAAGGAGCATTAAGGATTTTGGATTGTAAGGATTGAATACGGGAAGAATGTAATGGTTTCGTAGAGCCCCAAAGCTCAACTCCGTAAGTCCAGATAGGCCTTATGATGGTAATATAGATGAGCCTTTTGTAGATAAGTAGAAGGTTGGAGCGTCTGTCCAGTAACTTCGAACCTTAAAGATAGGGAAGGTGACATAGTGTATTGTGTGCACCGATATCCTGAATTTCTTTTTATCGTTATTGTTTTATTTTGTTTATTATTAATTCCCTTAAAACCCGTAGGCTCTTGGTTTGCTCATTAATATTCCCCCACTTTGACTACTGTTGTGCGGTGTATGCGGGTGTCTCTGGAGATCTTGAAGCTAAACTAAAAAGATTATTTGACTGCCTGATACGTTTCATCTTTGGGATATCCAGGGACACCTCTGTAACCCGATTCTACGATGAGTTAAAGTGGCTTTATCCTTCCTACCGTTCTAAGTGCCTCCTGGCATCCTTTCTTTACCAAGTTCTCCGATCTCAACGTCCATCTTACATCTCAGATATATTTTCATTTAAATCCTCTGTCCACACCTGCAACACTCGTTCGCGACCTTCGGACCTGTATATAACGCCACATCGAACCGCAGCTTTCGAAAGATCTTTCCTTATCCGATCCTCGTCCTTATGGAATTCTATTCCTTCTCATATCCGTCACTCCAATACTTTTCCGGCCTTCAAATCCCGTTTGTTCAAACACTTTTTGTCTACCCAATTCTCGAATAACCCCAATTAATCAGTAAATTTCAATAAAAATCAGGAAATAGAGCAGAGAAAAACAATTATTTACTATATCTTATTATGCATTGTATTCAAACATTTATGTATTTTATGTTACACTTTTCACAAGTATTGTAAATATATTTTAATTAGCCCTGTATATATGAATATGTAAATATTTTATTTTTTGTCTAGTTTGTTTTATTTGTTTTTCTAAATTTTTATTATTAGAAGCCACCTGTTAATTTATTACTATTATTCATTTTCTTCGTTATTTCTGTTGTTTTTTGTTTATTTTATTTATTTATTTTTTTATTACTCTAAGATACTGAAGTTCCAATTTGATTTGTCTGTAACATTATTCTGAAGGGACTTGTCCCTGAATAAATAAAGAATTTATTATTATTATTATTATTATTATATATATATATATATATATATATATATATATATATATTTATTTATTTATTGAGATATGTAACAATTTGTTACAAAATGAACAATAGTAACTTTCCCTTAGTAGATGTATATTTCACATATGGGTTAGTGAAAGTAATATAAATTATTACCTTCTAATAATTTATACGTTAGACAATTTAAGATTAAAGTTCTTCTATTTGAGTAGAATACTATATCAAGTTACTTAATCTTAAAAGTCGTCCCGATTCTCATTTAATGTTATGTTTTTACCGAAGGAAAAAGTGAAGAGGGGGGAGGGAGTGTTCTGTACATACTGATTTGAATTCGGGACGCGGAAATCGAAAATTGAAAAGAAAACAGAAACAATTGAGATGGTAGGAATGAATTGCGGTTTGTAATTCGTTTAACCGTGGCCCTAGTTGGACAAGAGTTGGCTATTTGCAATTGAAATTTTTTTCGAGTTGCTTCCTCTGGGATTCTCTTTGTTCTTATAATGGCCACAGGCGTCTCTCGCTTTGTCAAAGTCTTCTACTTCGCAGGTTTAAGGGTGTCAATGGTTCACAAAATATTTTAAAATAATTCTAACGCGATTGTTGCAAAATGAAAAAATTCGGTTCTTCTAACGCCATAATACCAAACGTACCATTCTTCTGATTCTATACCTAGTCCCAAAGTATTTAAAGCAAGTTAAAACAATAACACAGCCGATAACTCACCAACTCAGGTATCATCGAGAAGAAAAAAAAATTATAATTAATTTTTTAACCAGAGAATACCTTTTTTAATCACGCAGGATATAACCGGGCCCCTACTCTTTCACTATGACTTATCAATACGTCAGGCCCGGAGGTAGTAATGCCATAAATTTTGCATTTTCCTTTTTTTTTTGCATAAATAAATGAAAAGGCTATGAAATATATAAATAAATAAATAAATAAATATAAATATATATATATATATATATATATATATATATATATATATATATATTCTATATAAGGTGCAGATTCTTTAAGGTGAAGGTCAATTTCTATGAATAAAATTGGAGGCTAATTTCCACTTCACCACTCTTTTTATTGAAAATAATCGCACTACGTTTCGGCTACAATGCCATCTTCAGGCAGTGATGGGCAAATACTCAAAAAATTTGAGTACTGATTACTGTAATCAAATGATGTTCACTGCTGATTACAAAATCTACTCAGCTTTCTTCCTGATTACTTTCTATTTTCCTCTGTAATCAAAATTTTCGTAGTTTTGAGTACTTGATTACTTTTTTATATGAGGTGGCCAGAATAGATTATATTACATACATCTATTAAGTTAAATTCTATTAATAATTTCTTTTTTTCGTATTGTCGATTATTTTAAACTTTTCATAAAAAATTGATAAGGGTAAATTATTATTATTAAGATGGTGGGTTAATAGATTATTGTAAACTCTTCAGATAAAATCGATATAGGGGCCTATTATTATGTTTTTTTACATTTGGAATTTCATTTTAACTTTTTCGTATTTATTCGATACCAGAGTAAGTAGCTGGGTTCCCAAAGGTTCGTTACCGATTATACTACTAATTTTAATCGCGCTCGCTCAAGTATAGGTTTATTTTAACTTTTTCGTATTTAATCGATACCAGGCTAGGTAGCTGAAAAAAAAAAGATGGCTTAAAGAAATTATTAATATAAATTAACTTAATAGATGTATGTAATATAATCTATTCTGGCCACCTCTTATAAAAAATTAATCAAGTACTCAAGTAATCAAGTACTTCAAAGTAATCAAAAGTACGAAAATTTTGATTACAGAGGAAAATAGAAAGTAATCAGGAGGAAAGCTGAGTAGATTTTGTAATCAGCAGCGAGCATCATTTGATTACAGTAATCAGTAATCAAATTTTTTGAGTATTTGCCCATCACTGTCTTCAGGTGCAATGGAACTAATTTGATCTAATGTGAGGAGATGCTTTCAAGCCAATTGCCAGACATGCCAGAGACAACTATACGCCCCATATGTTACAGAATTGTTTTATTTATTTATTTTATTTTATTTTTTATCAAAATCAACTAACCAGAAGTCCCGCTTTATAACATGCATTTTGCACCTTTTTACGGCTTTCGCTCTAATTGATTTTCATTAAGCTCGTTATGTCAATGTAAAATTTAATGAGCTTAAATATCATGTAGGTTTTATTTTGATTGAAATAGTCTGCGAGGGCTTAAATGCCGAAATTTTAAATTTTCTTTCTCTAAAGTACCTTTTTATATTGTAGATGCTATAAAAATAACCTTTCATTGATAAAAAAAAAAACAGGTAAATACACAAGCTGAACGAATTTGATATCCAACTAAAGAGCTAACATATTTTTTTGAACTTAAGAACAGTTATATACATGTATTATATACCGATAGAAAGGTAAAAAGTTTAGAAAAAATATTATCTAATACACAAGCTTGTAAAAGTTCATAGAGAGTTACGAAAAACCGATAAAACCAACTAATTATTTCAGATAATAATATAATAGGTTTTTTAGTAAAACGCATGTTTCTATAGAAATTCAATTTAATTAATTCTTTATTAGTTTCTCTCATTTTTATTTCTAACTGTATTTGAAAATTCTTTAATCGATTTTAACAACGGTGGTAAGTGAAAGTCGTGAGTTGCCCGCACCAGATTTTTAAAGCATTAAAATGTTGTTTATTCATAATGTTTTTAAGTTGTAATAACAGGGATGGCGAATAAAAAAAGAAGGGAGATTATCAAGTAAAATCGACTTGGGACGAAGAGAAAAGCAACATATCTTTTTAGAATGTCTCCTCCCCTAGAATCTCCCCTCTCAAATTTGTATGCATTAACTAACTCCCAGGAGCCAATTATTGGAAAGAGTCAAGCCTGGAAACGGTTCCCGAAATCTAACGAAATTAAAGTGTTCTGCAAGTTTAAAAAAACTTATCCTTGCTCAAAATATTTATTTTATTGGAGAGCGATTGTTGATATTCAACATAAATTAAACTTTGTTCGTTAATTATCAGGCCGATTTGCAAAAGAAATTCTTGGATATTTTTTTTAAAACACTTTATTTATTCCAGTATCGCGACGTTTCAGCCTCTAGGGCCATTTTCAAGCTTCTGTAATCAATTAAAATCTCATTGCATTTATATATTTCCAACAATTCAATTACAACAACATATAATAAATTATTTTTAATAATTATGTCACCTACCATGCATATCCATCTCAGTTATCTTTTAATTTTACCGCTTTTCACCAGCGTCGTCATAATTTTTTTAAAATGTCATTTTTCAAAAAAAACCTGTATTCAAAAATATCATATTATTTTTCATCCTCCATTGAAAAAGTGGATCTATTTATTCAAAAAAGAAAATAAACATTTTTTCCAACTTACTTAACAGTTTTCAGCCGCCTTTTAGGTGTTCTCGTGCGCGACTGAACTTGGGGTGGGGATGCCAAAGGATTTATATATTTACTCTCTCGATAGTACTTGCATAAAAGGTGTTTAGGTTGTCAACGTCTGTTTGGTGGTTAACTGATTTTTCTAAATTTTTTGTTATGTAAATTGATTCTATGATTCTCCGTTTATTTATGTTTTCTTCCTTGTGTAGGACCGAGATATTATCAAAATCAAAACTATGTTTATGTTTATCGCAGTGTTGTGACAAACCTGTAGCCAATTTTGATTTTGTGCATTTCGAGTTACAGTTTTGTTTATGTTGCTGTATTCTCTTATGGAGCCACTGCGACGTTTGTCCATAATATGATTTATTTGCACAATTTTTACAATCTATTTTATATATGACATTTGTCATCTTTTGTATTGGTATTTCGTCCTTAGTTTTAGTATATAGTTTTTCAATTTTATTTACAGTTTTTTTCCCGAATTTAATTTCGGTTATATCATATTTTTTAAATGTTTTTTCTACTATATTAGTTAGATTTTTTATATACGTTACTGAATAATATTTTTTAGGATATGTATTGTGAATTGTGTTGCATTCTTTATTATTTTCTGGCTTATTTATTTTGGTATCTTTTTCTTTTGGTTTTATTTTGTTATCTATTTTAAAATAATTCGTAATCAGATTTAGTTCATTTTTTTTAATATTATTATTTTTTACATCTATTATACCATCTTGAATTTTTTTATTATTATCCTGTAAATTTTTAATGTCATTATTTTGTCCATTGGTACTATTGTCTTCATTCATTTTATTTTTGTACCATAATTTTTTGACCATTTTCATGGGATACCAATTTTGTTTTAGTATGTCAAATATTATTGATTTTACCTTTTCCATGTGGTTGTTATCAGTTAGTATCTTTGCTCTATTGATCATATTATTTGCTGTATTAATTTTTTGTCCCGTACTATGATTGCTATGCCAATTTAATAGTCTGTTGCTCGTTATCGATTTTTTGCACCATAATGTACTTAAAATGCCAATGTTGTCTCTATTTATCTCTATATCTAAAAATCGGATTTTATTATTAAGTTCTAATTCTTTTGTAAATTTTATTTTTTCAGATATTGAATTTAAATTTGTTAACAGGCTATCTATTTCATCTTTATTTACTATGGCAAGAATATCATCAACATATTTCACGAGCAATTTTGGCGTTGTATTTATTTTATTTAATGCATTTTTTAATAGTTGATTTAAATAAATTCCACTCAGATTAATTGAAAGGCATCCACCCATTGGTAGGCCGTTAGTCATTCTATAAAATTTATTGTTAAAAGTGAAATATCCATTTTCACATACTAATTTTATCCCTTCTATAAATATTGCCTTATTTTTTATAGATGTATATGGTTCAATATCGTTCCAGTTTTTATCCAGTATTTTGTATACTTCATTTAACGGAATGTTAGTAAAAAGAGATTCAACATCATAGCTCACTAAACATTCGTTAGCTTCTATCTTGCCTAAGTTTAATATTTTTTCTTTAACTTCAATTGCGTTTTTTACGTCGTAGTTATTATTGTTATTTAAATTGTTTAGTGCTGGATTTAAGAATTTTGCCAGTTTTTCCGTGATTCCATTAATATTGTTTACTATCGGTCTGAGAGGCTCCGTTGGCTTATGCAATTTACTTAAACCATGTATTCGTGGAATTGTGTAATGTCTTTTTACGATCTTATCTTTATATTTTTTATCAATATATCTATACTTTATTAGTTTTTCCACATACGTAATTAGTTTGTCTTCGATTTCTTTTGAGGGGTCTTTCCTTAGAGCTCGGTAAATTTTTCGTTCATCTAATAGGTCATTTATCTTTTTAGTGTATTCGGTTTTAGTAATTATAACATTTTTTTTGGTTTTATCAGATTTTATTATGTGTAGATCCGGGTTATTTTTGAAAAAGGTTCTAGTTTCTCTAATATCTTTGTTGATTCTATTGTGTAAGAGGTTAGATGTATTCGTTTCTTTATTATTTTTATCTAAGAATTGGTTGATCTCATTGTTTACTTTATTTCGTAGTACATTTTTGTGGTTATCGGAAGTATTTATTAGTCTTATGATGCTTTCAATGTCTGCAATAAAATTTACAATTTCTTTATTGTATTTGTTTGGTATAATATTAAATTTGTCACCTAGTGATAATACGTTTAAAACATTATTAGGTATATTTGTTTTAGTAGTATTAATAGTCCAATCATTTTTATATAAGTTTTCATAGGCATTTAATATTGTACTCTGGTTTGTTGCATAATTGTCTATTGCATTAGTATTAAGGTTGTTTGATATTATGCTTAGCTTATGGTTGCGTCTTATATCCTGATACGGTTTATTACTATTTACTTTAAATGGTCTGTTAGTTTTATAGTCTAGTCTTATTTCATGAATTTTATTAAAATCTGATTTATAGGTTTCTAGTCGATTTTTAATGCTACAGCATATTTGGTTATTCAGATTATTTAGGAAAACGAGAAATTCGTTATGTGTCGTATTGTAATTGTTAAGAGCCCAATAACATTGTTTTATCTCTAGCAGTAAGCAATCTTTAGCCAATTTATTGAATATAAAAACTGTTTTATTACGGTTACTCATCAAAAAAGAAGTATTGAATAGATTTTCCAAAGGAATAATTTTATTAAGCAAGTGGTGAGGGATTACAGCAGTAGTTTTACATTTTTTGAGATAGTGTAATCTATTTCTTGTACGAAGGATTTTTGAAAAATTATTAAGAAATTTATATATGCATGATAGGTTTACATTACCATCAATAAGGTCTATAATGTCATGTTTAAATTTTCTCCACAGTCCATCGTTTTTGTTGTTCCATCCTGGGTTAATTGGTGGCCTCCCAGTATAATATGTTTTTCTCATCATTGTCGTCATTTTTCTTTTGTTCTAATATTTGTTCGTTAATTATCAGGCCGATTTGCAAAAGAAATTCTTGGATATTTTTTTTAAAACACTTTATTTATTCCAGTATCGCGACGTTTCAGCCTCTAGGGCCATTTTCAAGCTTCTGTAATCAATTAAAATCTCATTGCATTTATATATTTCCAACAATTCAATTACAACAACATATAATAAATTATTTTTAATAATTATGTCACCTACCATGCATATCCATCTCAGTTATCTTTTAATTTTACCGCTTTTCACCAGCGTCGTCATAATTTTTTTAAAATGTCATTTTTCAAAAAAAACCTGTATTCAAAAATATCATATTATTTTTCATCCTCCATTGAAAAAGTGGATCTATTTATTCAAAAAAGAAAATAAACATTTTTTCCAACTTACTTAACAGTTTTCAGCCGCCTTTTAGGTGTTCTCGTGCGCGACTGAACTTGGGGTGGGGATGGGTGGAATTTATTTAAATCAACTATTAAAAAATGCATTAAATAAAATAAATACAACGCCAAAATTGCTCGTGAAATATGTTGATGATATTCTTGCCATAGTAAATAAAGATGAAATAGATAGCCTGTTAACAAATTTAAATTCAATATCTGAAAAAATAAAATTTACAAAAGAATTAGAACTTAATAATAAAATCCGATTTTTAGATATAGAGATAAATAGAGACAACATTGGCATTTTAAGTACATTATGGTGCAAAAAATCGATAACGAGCAACAGACTATTAAATTGGCATAGCAATCATAGTACGGGACAAAAAATTAATACAGCAAATAATATGATCAATAGAGCAAAGATACTAACTGATAACAACCACATGGAAAAGGTAAAATCAATAATATTTGACATACTAAAACAAAATTGGTATCCCATGAAAATGGTCAAAAAATTATGGTACAAAAATAAAATGAATGAAGACAATAGTACCAATGGACAAAATAATGACATTAAAAATTTACAGGATAATAATAAAAAAATTCAAGATGGTATAATAGATGTAAAAAATAATAATATTAAAAAAAATGAACTAAATCTGATTACGAATTATTTTAAAATAGATAACAAAATAAAACCAAAAGAAAAAGATACCAAAATAAATAAGCCAGAAAATAATAAAGAATGCAACACAATTCACAATACATATCCTAAAAAATATTATTCAGTAACGTATATAAAAAATCTAACTAATATAGTAGAAAAAACATTTAAAAAATATGATATAACCGAAATTAAATTCGGGAAAAAAACTGTAAATAAAATTGAAAAACTATATACTAAAACTAAGGACGAAATACCAATACAAAAGATGACAAATGTCATATATAAAATAGATTGTAAAAATTGTGCAAATAAATCATATTATGGACAAACGTCGCAGTGGCTCCATAAGAGAATACAGCAACATAAACAAAACTGTAACTCGAAATGCACAAAATCAAAATTGGCTACAGGTTTGTCACAACACTGCGATAAACATAAACATAGTTTTGATTTTGATAATATCTCGGTCCTACACAAGGAAGAAAACATAAATAAACGGAGAATCATAGAATCAATTTACATAACAAAAAATTTAGAAAAATCAGTTAACCACCAAACAGACGTTGACAACCTAAACACCTTTTATGCAAGTACTATCGAGAGAGTAAATATATAAATCCTTTGGCATCCCCACCCCAAGTTCAGTCGCGCACGAGAACACCTAAAAGGCGGCTGAAAACTGTTAAGTTGTTTTTTTTTTTTTTTTGAATGAAATAATACACTTTGTTCATATGAAATGAAAAATAATATGTAGTATTTTTGATACAGATTTTTTGAAAAATGACATTTAAAACAAATTATACACTTAAAATGCGGAAAATTAAAATAATAATTCGGGAACATAATATACAAATAAATTAAGGTAATTAAAAAAATAAACAATAATTTTAATATACAAACTTAAAACAAGCCTGAAAGTATAGAATAAATAAAGTGTTTTAAAAAAACAAGAATTCTTTGAAAGGCATAATTAACAATATTAACAAATAATAAATCTGATAAAAGACATTAACTTGCTTTACTTTCCCTCCTAAAAAAGAAAAAAAAGATAACGAAAGGGGCATTGTAAAATTAGGAGATAAAGAATAACAACAAAAAGTAATTAGTGTGAGGGTTCCGACAATGCAGCTCCCGAAAAAAAAAAAAAAACGTCGACGGGTGGTCATTTTGACCTTTTAATATTTAGGACTTAATTAAAGTATCTAAAGTAGTAGGAAAACGATTGACAAGTGATTAGTGATTAAATATAGGTTTGATGGATGTTGTATAATTTTTATCTTGGAAACCTGATATAGAAAGAAAATTAATTTAAAGTAGCAGTTGTATTTCAGCTTTGATAAATCTATATCTGGGCCATTTATATCTTTAATGATTTGTTTTTTTGGCTATACTTTGTGTTTAGATGTTTATTTCCCCTTTTCAAGTCCCATAGCAATATTGGGTTTCAGTACGTTGTTTAATATTCGATTTGTATGGGACAACTCAAGAAATTTTTGTAACATCATTTTAATAACCCGGCTTAAACAGCTTTGAGTTTCTTATACTTTTTTAAAAATGCTGTTTGTGGGTTTCCTCACGTCAGTCTTTTTGAAAGTAAAAGAAGTTTTCGATCGTGTGTTCAGAATATCGGTATGTGAATGCATTTAACTGTTTTCAAGGTTTTCGTCAAGGTTCAAGTGAATCTCTGGTACAATTTAGCATTTTAACTTAATTCGGTCTCAGACTAACAATTCTCGGAAGGTAATTAAACCTTCTTGGAAAATTAAAATTTATTACAAAAAATTCGCATTTAGGTATTGATTATAAATGGTATGTCAATCCATTTGGTTTGAGTAAAGGTTTTTCGTATATCATGGAATTTCGGCGTCTGTAGATGAATGTAAGACGTCTAAAGACTGGTGCTTGGACAACACGGCGTCAAACGAATGACTGTTTCAGATCATTCGAACTCAATCGAATCGAATTAGCGGTTTGAAACAATGATCATGAGCTCAATTTTAGATAACGAAGATTTAGGTTTAAATGGGTTTTGATACTAAAAAGCAATTGTACCTGCTTGCCACATCGCGATCAAAAGGGTTGTGCAATATGTCTTTCAGAATGCACCTAATCAATTTCGATCAATCGAAGGAAATTCGATTTCTACAACTCGAAATCCGATCATTGAATGATTAAGGACACGAATCCTAACTTGGTGTAAAAAAATTAATGAACTGTTTGAACTATGTTCGTTTTTCCATAAGTCGAATTGTTTCAAATTTTTAGTTTACAAGCAGAGATGAAATTAGAACGACTAAATAGGTCTTTAGGAGAATTAAATTTTGCATTTAGCCTGTACTTATAGAACGAAAACTATATTTTATTAATCTGATTTTTCCTTACATATTGCAGGGAAATAGGGTTAAAGTGAGAGATAAAAGTTCAATAAATATAATGATTGTCGGGAATTTAATGGGCTTATAATTTGGGAATTGTCATTAGATTTCAGCATAAGCAAATCTCTATAAACCTAGTGCTGATTTCGCGAACAGGTACCAATCCTTTAAGACAAATTTATTTCCCATCACACGGATTGATTCCTTTCCTTACAATACTGTATTCGGGAGTCGAAAGAAGATCCCCAAACTATTTAGCGTTATGGGTTGGATGGTAGATCCGACATGAGAGATGGAATACACCTTTACAAAGTTTTGTATGTGTCAATTCATGAAATTAATTTTTATCATAATAACAATTTATGGAAATTATACTACGCCGAAATTTGGAATTAATAGTAGGAGATTTAAAATACTACTTCCCTACAAGATATTTCACAACGATAAAGTTAAGGTAAAATATATACACATTGGGATCAAACAAAGCAATAATTCGCATCCATTAAATGTCTACAATATACATAAGTTATAGGAGTGGCGATCTGATGGGTGACGGGTGCGTTGCCATAATGCTCTGGCTCGGCGTTTAGTGTGGATTAGGTCTAGGAGGTGTTGTGGTAAATGGTTTTTGTAAGGATTTATTTGGGAGTGCTTGGGAAAGGAGGCAGTCCAGGCGGCTTGTTGAATCGAGGTTGTAAAGGAATAGACGGCATTGTCAAGGTCAGTTTGGGTTTTGAGAGTCACTTTGAGGTCAATATCATTGGTGAGGATTTCGCGGAAGAGGTTCCAGTTGATAGGGCCTCTGATGAATGACGGTGGGACAGGTTTAGGAATAGGTGTTAAGGATACATTTAGGATCAGTGGACTATGGTCAGAGGATAGTTCATCAAGGCGAGTTACGGAATAGTTCAGGGAGCCTAATCCGCTGTGGATGAAGAAGTCAAGGATGTCTGGATTACGGTTAGGATCTGTTGGCCAGTAGGTAGGGGAATTGGGAGGTAGGAGATTAAGGCGTCGGGAGTTGAGTGCAGCCTGCAATGTCCGTCCACGAGTATTTGTGGTTCTGGAACCCCATTGTTGGTGCTTGGCGTTTAGGTCTGCACCCAGAATAAAGTGATTCCCCAATGAGTTGAGGAAGGATCCAAATTGGGCAGAAGAAATGGGATGTTTAGGAGGGCAGTATGCTGATGCGATGACGAGCGGAAAAGAAAAGGTCTTGATTATAACAGAGGTGGCTTGTAGGAAGTCGTGGGCGGGAAGTGGGTGTAAGTGATGGGAGAGGGATCGGTGGACAATGACAGCAGTACCGGCATGGGCTTTGCCGTCTGGATGGTCTGTCCGGTATGTCGTGTATTCAGGTATTTTGAAGTACTGTTTAGTGGTTAGTCTAGTTTCAGTAATGAGTGCAACATCAACTTTTTTGTCTTGCAGTAAGGCTGTAAGTTCGTCAGTGTGAGTTCTAACACCATTCGCATTCCATAGGAGAATAGATAAGGAATTAGGTGAGGTCATTTATGGCTTTTTTATGGCAGGAATGAGATTTGATACAAGATTCGTAAGGATTGTGATTAGGGGCATGACAAGGGATTTGATTTCGGAAATGAAGGATGTCATCAAACTGGTAAGGTCTGTGGCATTTGAAGGAGGTGGGATATGAGAGATTTGTTGTGGATGAGGATTTTTAGGATTGATTACGTTTTGAGGAAGAGGTATTTGTTGAATGGACTGAGGATATTGAGGTACATTTTGCAGTTCCGGCAGGGCCTCGGTTTCACTACATTGGTTCCCACCTCCAAGTAAGTGGCAAATGATACATTAGCATCGATTATTTTTGAGGGTTCTCTTCTAGTTCTTGTTTGTCTTGCTGTTTCATCCAGTACCTGGGGTTTTTGATACCTGGTCCTTAGTTCCTTATAGATTTGGCATCCTTTGTAGTTGGCCGGGTGGTTCTTGAGGCAATGAGCACATACAGCGGGTGTTGACTTCGGTTTTGTACATTCCACAGACTTGTGCTGTTCACCGCATTTCACGCAGCGTGGTATGTGATAACAGTAACTTTTGGTATGACCATACGCCTGACAATTGTGACATTGAACAATTTCTCTCTTGGTGTAAGGTTTTTCGACTTTTACACTTGTATAGTACAGTCTTTTTAGATCATAAATTTGTTCTACTCCTGACAATGGTTCCAAGTCAACGAAGAATAGCGGAAGTTGAACTCTATCTTTTATGACATTAGTGACTTGGCGCACTTTGTAACCCATCTCCATAAGTTCTTCTTTGATTGCTTCAACTGGTGTAGAAGAATGTAGATGTCTTATTACAACTCTAAGAGATCTCTCTTGGCGTAACTGATAAGTGTGGAAATCCGCTTTAGTATCAGTTAGATATTTCACTATTTTTCTATACGTCTCGGCGGTGGTCGGTGATATTTTGGTGTCATTGATTCTACTCATACAGTAGTAGCTGGTGGAGTCGGTAATTTTATTCAATTGAGCACACAACAACTGAAAATTTTTAATATTTTTGACAAATATCGGTGGAGGCCGTGGTTCACTGGGTGTAGGAGCAGATTCCATGTTTTCTTTTTCATTATGTAGGATTTGAAAAGGATTTGGGGTGAAAAACGGAGATTCGTCAGTCATCCCTTGTGACGATGTGCCAGGTTGTGGTTCAGATTCGGTATTAGTACCTGAAGGGGTTGCTTGCTGATTTAATTTTTTATTGGTATCACGGCGGGGTCTTTGTTTTATGGGAGGCGTGATTGAACCACTAGATCTAGATCTTTTAGTTGATGCTTTGGAGGACATCACTTGGTGAAAATATCGCATTTCATGTGAAGAAGATAATAGATAATAACTAGATGTGGAAAATAAAACAATAACTAAAGAAAAGAAACCCAATCCCGGCCTTGCCGAGCTATTGGCAATCAGCTGATGTGAAGAGGTTACCCAGCATTCACTTTACACCGTAAATTGTAACAAAACTTACTGTTTTTTGCTCCAATATTTACTGCAGTTGTTATCCTGAAGCCTGGTGATGTTTTCAAGACTGCACTGAAGTGAATTCCAACTGAAAAAGCAAGAAATCCAAGAGACGATTTGAATGATGACTGCTATACTCATGCGCATGCGCAGAACTGAAAACTGTTAAGTAAGTTGGAAAAATGTTTATTTTCTTTTTGAATAAATAGATCCACTTTTTCAATGGAGGATGAAAAATAATATGATATTTTTGAATACAGGTTTTTTTGAAAAATGACATTTTAAAAAAATTATGACGACGCTGGTGAAAAGCGGTAAAATTAAAAGATAACTGAGATGGATATGCATGGTAGGTGACATAATTATTAAAAATAATTTATTATATGTTGTTGTAATTGAATTGTTGGAAATGCAATGATGCAATGAGATTTTAATTGATTACAGAAGCTTGAAAATGGCCCTAGAGGCTGAAACGTCGCGATACTGGAATAAATAAGTGTTTTAAAAAAAATATCCAAGAATTTCTTTTGCAAATCGGCCTGATAATTAACGAACAAATATTAGAACAAAAGAAAAATGACGACAATGATGAGAAAAATAAATTAAACTTGTTTACTTACCCTCCCTAAAAAAAGAAAAAAAAAAAAACGAAAGATGGGATGTAAAATTAGGAATAACAAAAAACTAAGTCAATAAGTATTTGTGTCACGCTAGGGTTTACCCGACTGTAATGCAGTGCAGAAAAAAAAAAAAAAACCGTTTCGTAACGGAGTGGTATTTTTGTGACCTTTTTAATAATTTTATGGACTTTAATTAATAATGTAATACTAAAGTAGTATAATAACCAATTGCATAGTTGATCCTAGTGATTAAAATTATTAGGTTTTTTTAATGGATGTTGTATCATTTTTATCTTATGGAAAACTGTTATATAGTAAAGGCAAAATTAATTTTAAAATAGCAGATTCGTCATTTGCAGCTTTGAATATAATTCTATATCTGCCCAATTTTTATCTTTAATGTTTTTTTTTTGGCTATATTGTGTTTAGAGATATTTCCCTTCTTAAAGTCCCATATAAAATATTGGGTTCGTTTCTGTAGTAGTTGTTTAATATTCATTTTAATGGAACAATAACCTCATAAAATTGTTTGTAAAATCATTTTAATCGCTGCTTTAAAAAGCTTCTGAGTTTTTAAACTAGTTTTTTATTATAAAAATGCCGTTTGTGGAGCTTTTTAGCCGCTTCACTTTGATTCGAGTCTGATTTTGAAAGGTACTAAAGGAAAGTTTTTACGAAATCGATGTGTTCACATATCTGTATTTTAATCGCCATCATCTAAAACATACAAAGTCTTTCAAAAGGCCTTTTTGTCAATCGACTTCCCAATTAATCTCTAAGGTAACTAAGTAGCAATTTTAATGAGATTCAGGTCTCAGATCTAAAATTTCGGAAGTGTAATTAAACACCTTCTTGGAAAAATAAAAAATTTATATTACTAAAAAAAATAATTCTGCACTTTTTTAAGGTACATATAATTATTATCCAGAGTGGTATGTCTGAATCCGTTGGGTTAATGAGTTAAATGTTTTTTTCGATATTTTTTATCAATGAGAAATTTCGGTTTCTTCTAAGTAGATGTAAATGTTATTAATATAGTCGTATTAAATTTTGAAAAATCTGGTGTGGACAACACACGTAGTGGTGGGCATAATCGAATGACGATTATCAGATCATTCGAATTAATCGATTATCGAATTAATCGGTTTGGAGGAACGAATGATCATCCGAGCTCAACTTTTTAACGATAATCGAAGGATTATAAGGGGTTAAGATAACCGGATGACCTTTTTTTTTTGCTCATCACATAAATTATATGCATTTTTGTACCTATGCTTAGCCAGCTCAGCGATCATAGAGAGGGGAATTGTGCAATATTGTCTTTCAGAATGCACATTAATCATTCGATCAATCGATTATGGAATCATTCGATTATTTAAATCATCGAAGTCCGATCATTTGATTATGCCCCCCCCTAAACACACGACTTTTACTTACCTTGGCTGTAAAAATAAATTTAAGAAACTGTGTTATAGAAATAAACTATGTTCGCTCTTTTCTCCATAAGTCCGTTATCAAATTCGTTTAAATTATATATTTAGCCACTTTTTATCAATGCCAAGAAGATGATATAATTAGAATCGACAAAATTGAAGGTACTTTAAAGGTAGAAAATTTAAAATTTTTGCATTTAAGCCCTGTCATACTAGCTCAGTCAGAATGAAAACTATATTTTATTAAAATCTATTATATTTTTTATCGATATTGCATGTTTGATTGAAATAGTTTAAACCGTGTTTTAGAGAATTGTAAAAAGGTGCAAAATTAATAGTATAAAGTGGCACTTCCGGTCGGTCGATTTTAATTAAAAAGGTGCTGTAACATCTCGGGCTTATATTTGTCATAAATATATAATTTCAGATCCATACAGCTAAACTCCTCTATAAAGACCCTATGTTGCTGACTTGGCGCGAACCAGGTACCAATCCTTTCATGACAAACTTCATTTCCCATTCTAACACACTATATCATTCCTTGCTTCCTCTACAATACCTGTTCATCCTCGAGGAGTCTGAAAAGAAGATGGCCCCAAGACCTTCTAGTTTAGCACAGTTTATGGAGATCTGCCAATGGGTAGCATCCCTACATGAGAGTCATGAGAGTATATCTTGTATCTCATTTACTAAATGTATTTTATTATACAGTTGTAAATATCAATAAATATATATTTTTTTTAATCTATAATAATAACAATTTTTATTGAGAAAATTTTACAATCTGTCCCAATTTGGACATTAATAGTATTGCTGACTGATATCAAACATACTACATTCATACAATATTTACACAACATAAAATTACAATAAAATATATACACAATAATGAATCAATACAAAAGTCAATAATTCACTTATACCTATATACACATACACACACTCATACATACATCACATTGAGTGGAGAATCTAGCCAGTGCTAGAACTCCAATATATTTACAAAAGGTCGCGGGGCCACTGCCGTTTCAACCTTCTAGGTGGGTTGTATGGATGAGTGGAGCTGGATAGGGATTGAGCTAAAGGATTAGGATGATGAATGAGGTTCTGGTGGAATTTGGAAAATTTGGATGGAATTAGGTCTGAAATAAATGGAACATTAAGGTCGTGGTGCAAGGTATAATTGGAGACATAATAAGGAGCATTTACTATTGTACGGAGGACTTTGGATTGAAAGGATTGAATGCGTTTGATGTTAGAACGTTTAGCTGTCCCCCACAGTTCAAGTCCGTAGGTCCAGATGGGCTTCAGTATTGTCTTGTAGATTAATAATTTGTTTTCAACTGTAAGTTCAGATTTTCTGTTGAGTAGTCGGTATAACTGTCCGAATCGTCGGTTGAGTTCTTGTCTTTTAAGTCTTGTATGTGGGTTCCAAGTCAATCTTTTGTCTAACAGTAAGCCAAGATACCGGACTGTATCTGAGAGAGGAATCGGTAATGAGTTGAAATAAACTGGCGGACAGGATTTTCGTCTAAGAGTAAAGGTTATGTGTTTACATTTGGCTTCGTTCACCTTTACACGCCAGTTATTACACCAGTGTTCGATAAGGAAAAGGTGTCTCTGAAGGTTTAAGGATGCTGTTTCAGGATTGGAACTGGATGATAGGATGGCGGTGTCGTCTGCAAAAGTTGCCAGAAAGGTATCAGGATGTGTAGGAATATCAGCAGTGTAAAGGATGTAGAGGATGGGTCCCAAGACGCTGCCTTGAGGAACACCGGCCTCAACGGGATAAAGGTTAGAAAATTCTTCACCACAGCGAACTCGGAAGGAACGGTTCGAGAGATAGGATCGGAGAATGAGGTATAGGGACTGGGGTAAATGGGTTTTCAGCTTGAAGAGTAATCCAGTGTGCCATACCCGGTCAAAAGCTTGCGCAATGTCCAGAAACGCACCAGAACAATACTCTTTGCATTCAAGAGCTGAGGAAATATGGTCTACAACTCGGAGCCCCTGTTGAACTGTGGAATGCTGAGGACGGAATCCAAACTGATGGGAAGGAAGATTTTGAGATTCTAATATGGGTAGGATACGTTTTAGAAGAAGCCTTTCGAAGATTTTTGAGAGGATGGGGAGTAGACTAATAGGCCTGTAGGATGAAGTGTTGTTGGAAGGTTTACCTGGTTTTAAAAAAAGGATGATGGTGGAATGTTTCCATAACAGAGGAAAATAGGTGGTGCGGAGGATGCAGTTATAGATATAAGTAAGGAATATAATAGCTTTCTGCGGAAGTTGTCGGAGGATCTGGGGAGTAAGGAGATCGTGTCCAGGAGATTTACGGAGAGTCAGTTTTTGGAGAAGATATTTGACCTCAGAGGGATTAATAGCTTTAGGAGGTAGGGAAAGTGGAATCGGTGACATAAGAAAGTCTTGCACTTTTGCGGTGTGATTGATGTGGGATTCCGGGTGAGGAGTGAATACTTTGGAGAGGTGTGTGGCGAATTCCTCGGCTTTATCTTCATCAGACGCAGCCCAGGAGTCATCACCACGTCGGAGAGGATGGGAAACATGATGGTATTTTAGGATCTTTTTCGTGACATTCCACAGGGAATTATCACGAGCTGATAGAGAGGAGAGGTAGGAATTAAAGGACTGGGAACGGAAGTTCGCCAACTCCCTCTTCAATTGTCTACAATAGAAGTTATAGGAGCGGCGATCTGTTGGGTGTCGGGTGCGCTGCCATAATGATCTTGCTCGGCGTTTGGTGTGGATAAGGTCTATAATAGGTTGTGGAAAATGATTTTGGTCTGGATTTATATTGGAGTGTTTAGGAGAGGAAGCAGTCCAGACAGCTTGTTGGATGGCGGTGGTAAAGGAATAGACGGAATTATCTAGGTCATCTTGGGTTTTGAGGGTTACTCTGAGGTCAATATTATCGGTCAGGATTTGGCGGAATAAGGTTCCAGTTGACAGGGCCTCGGATGAATGATGGTGGAATGGGTTTTGGAATTGGAGTGAGAGATACTTTTAGGATCAGTGGACTATGGTCTGATGATAGTTCATCAAGGCGAGTTAAAGACAAGTTGAGAGAGCCTAATCCGCTGTGGATAAAGAAGTCGAGGATGTCAGGATTGCGGTTAGGATCGGTTGGCCAGTAGGTAGGGGAGTCAGGAGGCAGGATATTAAAATTTTGGGAGTTGAGTGCAGACAGCAAATTTCGTCCCGAGAATTCGTGGTTCTGGAACCCCACTGCTGATGCTTGGCGTTTAAGTCTGCACCCAGAATGAAACGATTTCCTAAGGAATCCAGGAAGGATACAAATTCAGAATTGGAAATGGAATGTTTAGGAGGGCAATATGCAGATGTGAGGGTTACCGGAAAGGAAAAAGTCTTGATTATTATGGATGTGGCTTGTAGGAAATCATAGGTGGGAAGTGGGAGTAAATGATGAGAGAGGGATTGGTGGACAATGATAGCAGAACCGGCATGGGCTTTACCGTCTGGGTGGTCAGTACGGTATGTCATGTATTGCGGTATTTTGAAGTACTGTTTAGTCGTTAGTCTTGTTTCAGTTATAAGTGCAACATCGATTGTTTTGTCTTGCAACAACGCTGTCAGTTCGTCAGTATGATTTCTAACACCATTCGCATTCCAAAGGAGAATGGATAAGGAGTTAGGTGAAGTCATTTAAGGATTTTTCAAGGCAGGGATTAGATTCGATACTAGATTTGTAAGGAGTGATATAAGCGGCATAACAAGAGATTTGATTTCGGAGATGAACGATGTCATTAGACTGGTAAGATCTGTGACGTTTGATGGTGGAGGGATATGAGAAATTTGATGTTGAGGAGTTTTTTGAAGATTAGGTAAACTTTGAGGGATAGATTCTTGTACAATAGATTGAGAATGTTGAGGAAAATGTTGTTCCGGCAGTGCCTCGACTTCATGATTCTGGTTACCACCTCCAAGCAAGTGGGCAAATGACACGTTAGAATTTACAAGTTTTGATGGTTCTCTTCTGCTTCTGGTTGGTGCAGCTGTTTCATTCGGATCCTGAGGTTTTTGGTGTCTGGTTCTGAGTTTCTTGTAGATTTCACATCCCTTGTAGTTAGCCGGGTGGTCCTTGAGGCACAGAGCACATACAGCGGGTGCTGATCTTGATCTTGTACATTGTTCTGTTTTATGCTGTTCACCGCATTTCACACAGCGTGGTATGTGATGGCAATAACTTTTGGTATGACCATATGCCTGACAGTTATGGCACTGGACTATTTCTTTCTTTGTGTAAGGTTTTTCAACTTTTACACGGGTATAGTACAGTTTGCTGAGGTCATAGATTTTTTCGACTCCTGCTGATGGTTCCAAGTCCACGAAGAATAGAGGCAGTGGACTTTTATCTTTTAGAACGTTGGTGACTTGCCTCACTTGGAATCCTAATTCTGTCAGTTCTTCTTTGATTGCTTCAACGGGTGTTGAGGAATGTAGGTTTCTGATTACGACCCTTAATGCTCTCTCTTGGCGCAGCTGATAAGTATGAAAGTCAGCTTTGGTCTCAGTCAGATATTTTACAATCTTTCTGTAGGTTTCAGCAGTAGTCGGAGATATTTTAGTATCATTGGTTCTACTTATACAATAATAACTATTAGGATCTGTTACTTTGTTTAAATGCGCACACATCAGTTTAAAATTTTTAATATTTTTAACAAATATTGGTGGAGGTAGTGGTTCTCTGGGTATAGGAGAAGATTCCATGGTTTCTTTTTCATTTTGGAGGATCTGAAATGGATTCGGTGTAAAAAACGGAGATTCATCAGTTATTCCTTGTGATGATGTGCTGGGCTGTGGTTCAGAACCTAATGAGGTAGCTGACGCGGTCGCTGGTGGAATCATTTTTTTATTTTGTTCACGGCGGGGTCTCTGTTTTGTGGGAGACGAGTTAGAACCTGCAGATCTAGATCTTTTACTTGCAGACTTTGAGGACATGACTTGATGAAAATATCTCATTGATTAAGAAAATAATAATAATAAATAAATAATGAGATAAGAATTAAAGATAAAAGAAAGATAATTAAAAGAAAAGCAAGCCCGAGCTTGCCGAGCTAGCGGCAATCAGCTGATCAGTGACCCTTCTTTCACTTTTTCGTGATTGTACAAAGTAAATTATAACTTTGCTTACCGAAACTTCTCCAATATTCACTGCCGTAATATTCCTTAGGTCTAGTGATGTTCTCCAGACTGAATTTTAGCGAATTCCTACTGAAAAAAGCAAAAATCTGAGAGACGATGTAACGTATGACTGTTATCATCGAGCGCATCGATTTTTTTTTTTTTTTTTTTTTTTTTTTTTTTTTAATCTAAAATTTTATTCTAAAAGGTCTTTATTCCCAGAATAAATAAAGAATCTGTTATTATTATTATTTTAAAACTTTATTAATTTATCAAAATTTAAAAAATAGTTAACATTGCAATATAGCATTCCCCTGAAATCATTATTTTCATTTAAGTCAAAATGGTTAACAGGAAGCGTAGATGAACCTTTTCCCATGATAATTTTTTTGATTAAGACAAAAATACCACATGGGATCCTTAGAGGGGCACCACTCCCTCCATATTTTTTCTTTCTTTCCTTCTTTTCTTTTTTTTTTTTTTTCTTTTTTTTGAGTCACAACTCCTGAGTAGGAGGTAATGAATGGAGCAGTAAATCTCCAGTGCATTTCTTTGCTCAGTGTCATGGAAATTCCAGGACGTCGAGTATAACCGTCCCTGGAGTGGAATTCAAAAAGTGACTTGATGAAATTGTGTCAGATATTTTTAAATATTCTATTTCTTGTTTATTATTTGAATTATTTTTAATGTTTGGTTTTATGTTCCTTCTGATGAATAATATTACCGAAAGAAATACCTTCATAACGTCAAGACCATATTATATATTAGTTAAAAGCACTAAAACAACAGATTTTTTTTTATTTTTTAATAATACGATGTTATAAGGGTTAAATAATTCATCGAGTAAAAACTAAATAATACGATGATTAGTTCTAATAAAATATTTCCGGTCGTATTCTTAGCTTTCTTTAATTTTTAATTGAAATGATTTTAAAATTTAATTTTTAGTTTCTATGGAACATTAAACAACAAAACAAAAATAGTTTTTTTTTTTTTTTTAAATAAATTGTATGTACTTCAATTTTTATTGGAAAAATAATGAAGTATAATACCCAATTACATAGTACATTCTTGTAATTAAAGTGATTTCATAATGTTCTGAATTACAATTGTTTGTATGTGGGTTGAAAGATATATATACATCTTATTTAATAGTGTCTTCGATCCCCTCCTCGAAAAAACTTAATAAAAATAAAATTTACATCATACCACATCATAGCTAGTTGCAACAAAATGCTAATAATCTAATTTAATCAGACTTTCTTTTAGTTTTTTTGCACCAGATGTAATTTAATATGTTTTTTTTTTTTTTTTTTTTTTTTTTAGAAGTATTGGGTTGTGTTACATAAAATGTCCGTTTCCAAGGTAAAGGATTTTTATTAAAAATAAGAAAATATGATATGAAAACAAGATAATTTTATTCGAAGTATTTACCTTCTTTTTCTACACATATTTCCCAACGTGACACCAACTTTTTTATCCCCCAGCTGAAAAACTCTGAGCTTCGAAGTGAAACAAAATCTTTTCACTTGATCATCATATTCAAAACGTTTTCTTTTGACGAAGTTGTCTAAATTTCTGAACAGGTGGAAATCTGTTGGAGACAAGTCGGGAGAATATGGTGGGTATGGAATAACTTCGTAGCCCAGTTCTTTCAATTTTTGCACGGTATGTTTTGAAACATGGGGTCTTGCTGCCGCTCAGTGAGATCATGAGGTACCCATGTATCGAGCTTTTTCACTTTCCCAATACACTTTAAATGTCTGGAAACGGTAGATGCACTTGGATTTAGTTGTGCTGAGAGTCCTTTAACTGTTTGGTAGGGGTTTCCTTCTACTGTATGTTTGAGGGCATCGTTGTCTATTACGGACGGAGGTCTTCCTCGGGGCAAGTTTTCCAAGTCGGTATCCCCAGCTGAAAACTTAGCAAACCTACGGCGAATTGTTCGTTCATTAACACTCCCTTCCCCAAACGCCTTGCAAATATTTCTAGCGGCCTCAGCTATTGAATGGCCGAGTTTAAACTCGTACAAAAATGTTACTCGCGTGTTTCCATGATCATATTTGGAGGTAAACTAAAAAGTGGGTAATTGATTAGGAAGCTAATGTTTATAATACAAAGGTGGAGGATTAGTAACTGTTTACTTTAAATATGTAAACATTCGGAAGAAAACAACTGAGACCTGCAAAATCCTTTATGTATTTCAGAAAATATAAAAACAGACATTTCATGTGAAACAACCCAATAATTTTATTGTAAACATATGGTTTCAATTGTTTTTGTTTTTTTAATTTGTTAGTGTGTGTATAGTACTTAGTTTAGGACCGATTCTCATACCTACCAAATATGTATTCAAAATTTCATAAACATTTTATATATTAGATTAAAGACATAAAAATAATATCCGAAAGTGCTTGAGCTACTACAGGAGCTATTTTGTGTTGTGTTGTAAGAAGATGGTGTGCATGTTGTAAGAGTGTGTTTTAGTGTTGTGTTGCATGTGAGCCAGGAGTTTACTACACAACATCAACCTCCTTTCAATTACTTTTTTTCTTTACTTTTTCTGGAAATTTTCCACGGTTTTCTGCTTTTTCATTGGAAGGGGATAGGGAATGGGGGCATTTCCTACATGAATTATTCAACCTTATTTGATATTATTTTATGTAAATGTCTGATCTTCCAGTATTGATTAGTAATAAGACTAACATTTATTGCTTTGGATATCATTGCTGTAATAACTAAGGCTTATGTTGTACAAATGGATATAATTGATTATTGAAATTATAATGATTTTCAAAGGTTCACACCAATTAAAATATACATGCTTTCAAAGTACATTTTGATGAATGATGATTCGTGTATGTATAAATAATAAAAAAAAAAATTGCCTTTTTAGTCACCTTTAAGCATTGCACAAAGGCTCCAACCATTAAATAAAAAATAAAAAACGCTGCAAATTATCACACAATGGTTTATTATTTCTAAAAAACTATATCAGGTAAATATTATTAGATATGTTTTGGTATTTATATATTAATTCGGCCAAACGGAATTTTTTTTTTTTTTTTATTCATATTCCTAGGTTTTTTTTCTTTTTTTGGGGGGGAGGGAATTTCGAGGGGGGGTATTTTTTTTTTTTTTTTGTCACTTACAAAGGTTCATTATTAGAAATAATAAACCAAAATCATATATCCTTAACTTCTTTAGTAATTTTTTAATATTTCTTTCCGTTCTGTTTTCAGTTTTTGCTCCTGTGGGGATCCACCAAGCCATCCAATTTCTCTCGCATCCAATCCTTGCAATCCATAATCCTCCGAAAGATCCCAGATGCCCCTTACTTTGTCACCAATAAAATAATCCATAAAGACCTGAATATCCCATTAGTTGCAGACTTAGCCCGAATTAGATATACTTCCTTTCACTCCAAATTACCACTCCCCCAAACCCACTTGTCCGCGATCTCTCATCTCCTTCTATTCTTGATCATCCTCCGGGGCGGCTGAAAAGCCGATGGCCTCGAGACCTCCTTGTCTGAAAAATCTTTGAAGTGCTACCACTGGGTAGATTCTTCTCACGCCTATCATGTCCATATCTCAACGTTCATATTTACTTGATGTATTTTTTGTGTTAATGCAGTTGTAAATATCTCTATAATAAATAAAATAAAAAAAGTTTTTGCTTGACCGTCTAAAATTCTTTTTTTTTAATTATTTGTGCTTTCTTTGTTAAAAATTTCTAATAAATCTTATTCTACCATCAAAACTAACTGAATTATTGAATGGAATAACTTTTTAAAACTAATCGCCGCTATTTTAAAGCTAATTGGCTAATATTAGCGTCTAGGTGTTAGGATCATCGTTGGATACTTGGGTATTTTTATGCCGAATTTCAAAATAATTGGCACAACAGTTTCGGAGAAACCCCGGACGGTGAACAAATGGATTTTTTTTTATTCGTTTTTAGGGATCTACGTATCAAATTTTGAGAGAGAGTAATTTATTTTTATTTTTTTGTTTGTCGATTACAAAGGTTCATTGTTGAAAATAATAAACGTGTTATGAAGCAACGTCATTTTCAATCTCCGTTTTTCGGTATAATAATATATCAAACTATGATTAAAATGTAAAACAAAAAATTAGTTAATAAATCATTTTAAAAAAAAATTGTGATGGATATAATATTTACCAAATAATCATACATTCAAGACAAAAGTGTCAAATTTGAAAATTAATTACATCCCTATAAAGGAAGTATTACTCGGCTCTATGTACAAACACTTACATTATATACATTGAGATGTTAAAAAAAAAAAAAAAAAAAAAAAAATTGTTTATCAAAACTTTTAACGATTAGGAATGTCAAGAAGTTTTAAAATATTTAAAGATTAAGATCTGTTAGTTCTTTCAAACATTTCTTTTACGATTTTCTCAAAACTTCTGTAAACTCTGTACGCAGTATCAATGTAAATTATTTATTTACAATTAATGTATTGATTAAATAAATTGTTTTAAAAAAAATATATCCAAGAATTTCTTTTGTAAAACGGCCTAATATTTATCGAACATTATTTATTTTTTTTTTTTTTAAATTTATTTATTGGAATTTACAACTGTATACAAGAATACAACAAGTAAATTAGATTAAATATATAGAGGCATGAAACACATGTAGAGAAGCTGGAAAGCTTCATCCAATGGGAATTGGAAGCACTCTAAAAATGTTCTAAACTAGAAGGTCTCGGGGCCATCTCCTTTTCAGGCGCCTCGGAGGATTGTCAGGAATTGAAGAGGAAGAAAGGATTGAAACTAGAGGATTAGGGTGGGAATGGAGTTTTCCATGAAAGGAATGGTATCTAGATCAGGCCAAATCAGCAACATACGGAACATTGAGGTCTTTATGGATAAGTTTGTTCGTGACAAAGTAAGGAGCATTGAGGATTTTACGAAGGATTTTGGATTGGATACGGGAAGAATTCGATGGTGTAGTAGAGTCCCAAAGCTCAACCATATCCATATAACCAAGTCCATATCGGCCTTATGATAGTCATGTAGATGAGTCTTTTGTAGTTAAGTGGAAGATTAGAACGTTTGTCTAGTAAGTGTTGAAGTAGTCGAAAGCGTCGAGCAGTTTCTTGTCGTTTCAGTCTTGTATGAGGGTTCCAAGTGAGACATTTGTCAAGGTGCGGTCCTAGATATCGGATCTGTTCAACCGGGACAAGAGGAGTATTATTGAATGAGACAGTAGGGCAGGAAGTCATAGGTTTACGACGAAGGGTGAAGGTAATTTGGTTGGATTTGTTGGCATTTATTTTAATTCTCCAGTTCTGACACCATACTTCGAGGTCTCTGATGTGGGATTGGAGAGTTTGAGAGGCAATAGTATTTAAGAAGTTTTAAAATATTTAAAGATTAAGATCTGTTAGTTCTTTCTAACATTTCGTTTACGATTTTCTCAAAACTTCTGTAACGATTTTGATTAAACTCTGTACGCTGTATCAATGTAAAATTTAATGGCCTCTAATATCATATATGTTTTATTTTTATGGAATGGGCTTAAATGCTGATATTTAAAATTTTCTTCCTTTAAACTATCTTTAGTTTTTGAAAAAACTTCTTTATTATCCTGGGACTAAAGTCCCTTAAGAATAAAATAAAATACATAATTGATGACCGGAACAGTGTGGTCATGATTTAGAATAACAAAATACTAAACTAAAAAATAATTAAGGTAGTAATATATGTACATATTTACAAGTCAGACTTTCGGAATAAGAAAAACAAAAAAAACAAAAACAGAAATAGCTGGTTCATCAATGATAATTTGAGTAATACAAACACATAAAAAAAAAAAAAATAATAATAATAATAATAATTGGTATTTATAGCATCTGCAGTTTGAAGTTATTGTCTGTTTGACTGGGTAAGGAGAAGGTGGTTGAAAAGTAGCGATTTGAAGGAGGAAGCAGTACTTGCATGACGGATCTCAGGAGGAATAGAATTCCAAAGAGTGGTTGCTTTGGCTAGAAAGGACTTGTCAAAGGCAGCAGTACGGTGAGGAGGAGGGTAGAGGTCAGAAAGACGGGATCTAGTAGAACGGGACTGAATTGATGATTTAAATTGAAGGGATTGGAAGATGTAGCTGGGACGATGAGTTCTGATAACCTGGTAGAGGAAGGAGGCTAGGAAATACTGGCATCTGTAACGAGGATAAAGCCACCTTAACTCGGTGTAATACTGGGTTATATGCGTGTCTCTGGTGATTCCGAATACAAACCGTATTGCACAGTTCATAATACGCTTAAGTTTTGCTTCGAGCTCACCTGAAAGTCCGCTGTACACCTCGCATCCGTAGTCAAAGTGGGGAAAGACAAGGGAAGAAACAAGGAGTTTACGAATATTGAATGGTAGGAGGTGATGGAGGCGACGGAATTGCTTTAGGGTTGTTATGGTTCGGCGGGATATTTGGGAGATGTGCGGTTTCCAAGAGAGAGTTTGATCAAGAGTAATACCTAAGTTCTTGACAGATGAATGGAAAGAGATAGGAGTATTGTTTAGGAAAAGGTTGGGGGAACTGGGAAAGGATTTAAGGAGAGCAGGTGATGCTATCAGGATGGCTTTTGTTTTTTCAGCGCTTAGCAGGAGTTTGTTGCTGTTTGACCAAGCACTTATATTATTTATGTCCTCCTGAAGTTTAGAGATAGCATCAGGAAATTCATTTAGGGTAAAGGAAATATAAATCTGAATATCGTCGGCATAGAGGTGGTATTGGGAGTGCTTGATGGAGAGCGGAAGATCATTTATGAATATGGAGAAAAGGGTAGGAGATAACGAGGAACCTTGTGGTACACCTTTTGTTAGTGGCAGTGAGTCGGAGCGGGGTTTATTGGGAACTACAACATACTGGGAACGGCCGGTAAGGAATGATTGAAACCATTGAAGAGCGCCTGTGGATACTGGGAGTCTATGGAGTTTGGTTAAGAGGATATTATGGTCCACAGAATCGAAGGCTTTGGAAAAATCAAGCAAAACAAGGATAGTTATTTTGTGCTGATCTATGGCCTTGTGGAGATCTTGGGAAATGTGGGAGAGAGCAGAGTGAGTAGAATAGCCAGGCCGAAAACCAGACTGGAGGGGGTTCAAAAGGTTATTTTGCTCGAGGTAGAGGGATAACTGAGATTGGACCAGACGCTCTAAAGGTTTAGAAAGGTTTGAAAGGAGAGAAATTGGGCGAAAGTCATTAGGAGATACCGGATTTGAGTTTTTCATCAGTGGACGGACCAGAGCGGTTTTCCAGGAAGTTGGGAAGGTTGCACTGTCTAGAGAAAAGTTATAGATATGATATAATATTGGAAGGATGGAAGGAAGCGAGGCTTTGATTAGTTTTACTGGGATATTGTCAGGTCCGTAGTCATTGGTTTGGGATTTACGAATAGAATTAAAGAGGTCCTCAGGGGTGATATGGGAAAAAAAGAATGAATCCGGATTGAAATGGTGCATAGGAGCAGGCATCGGCGTCTGACATGATAAGTGAGAGGAGCAGGAAGCAAAGTGGGTGTTAAGATCATCAGCGGAAATAGGAATAGGTTGGTTATGGGTGTGTTTTCCTAAGGATAGGTTACGCAGGATTGTCCATTTGGTTTTGGAGTCGGAAGCACAAGATAAGGATTGCTGAAAATATTGGGATTTAGCTTGGCGTATCATGGATTGGGTACTGTTTCTGAGATGTTTGAAGGTGGAGTAATCACTAGGAAGACGGGAGCGCCTGAATCGTCGCCTTGCAGCATCCCTGTGCCTCATACATTCCCTGATTTCTGGCGTTAACCAAGGAGCAGGAGGGTGTCGGATTTTCTTTGTGATAAGGGGAGCATGGTTGTCTAGGATATTATGGAGATGACAGGTAAGGGTTTCAACCATAGAATCTACGGTCCTAAGCGAGTATATGGTGTTCCATGGGATAGCTTCAAGATCTGGCGCCAAGATTTCAGAGGAAAGGGTGTTAAGGTTACGAAAAGAAATGGTTCTTGGGGAAAATAGAGTGATCGGAAGATTATAGGATATCTGGATAAGGTCGTGAGCAGACAAGAACGGAACAGGATGTTGAGACGAGGCGAGGAGTTTATCAGCAGAATCCAGAACATACAGATCGATCCAGGATTCTGAGAACTGGGTGTGGTGTGTGGGATTATATGGTACAATATAAAGATCGAGAGAGAAGAAGAGGTTGGTTAAGTAGGCATGGTCTGAGGAAGGCAACAATAGGTTGGTGTTAAAATCCCCAGTGAGGATGATATTGTTATAGGATGGGATTAGATTGTAAAGAGTGGATTCGAATTCTGTCTCAAAGGGTACTCTGGGAGGGCGGTATATGACTCCAAATAGTAGGGAATGTGAAGCTGTGGATATTTCGGCGAAAAGGTATTCGAGGTGAGGGCAATCGGAATGGGGTGATTGAATGAGTTGTTTGGATTTGAGGCTGTCATGAACAAAGAGACCCACGCCGCCACCCGTTCGGTCATCTCTGTCATGACGGAGCAATGTATAATTCGGAAGGGAAACTTGCGATGTCGGAATTGTAGGTTTCAGCCAGGTTTCAGAAACAGCTATTAAGTGATAAAAGTTATGGAGGAAAAAGTCATGGAATTCATCGATATGGGCTAGGAGTGACTGTGCGTTGACGTGACAGGTTAGAAGGACATTAGTCATGGGAAAGGAAAATTGGAAGTAGTGAACCGAGATGGTGGGCCATGAGAAAAGGGGAGCGAGGAATGAGAAGATGAATAAACCTGCAGTGCATTGACATTATTTGTGGAATAAGAACTAGAAACATAAACATTCTTAGAAAATAGAAATAAAACAAACATAATATAGAAAATCAAAAAGGTTTTTACAATTTCAACAGCTGTTAGTAGTCTGTACATAGCGAATAACAATAAAATAATTATTACTCTTGTTGAGTTAGATAACAAAAAATTCCCGTATATTTGCGAATAAAGAAAAAAAATTGCATTTTGTCTTAATGTTGAACAAAAATAAAAATAGCTACAGTAATAAAGAAAAAAATAATGATGAGATGAAAATCGCGAATTAGTGGTTAAAAAACGAATGGTCGAAAGCCGATGATCCCGAAAGGTGAAAAGTAGTTCCTGATGTCAGTCAAAAACTTCTAAGTCAGAAGGCGAGTTGATGACTATTACTGGTTGGCCATCCGCACGCCGACATTTCACTTTACCATCATTAAACCATGTGTATTTCAATTTGCCGGCGGCTCTTCTTTGCCGGGCCAGCCAGTAAAGATGCCTGTTGGTCGGGGACATCGCCTCACCCAAGAATATTTTATGGACATCGTTGTCTTGCCATCCTAGGTGGCGAGTAGAAAAGTCTCTGACAACCTTTCTCTTCCTCACCAGCTCATCCCTCACAGTCTGGCGCATAAAACGGACCATTAGTGGCCCAGGTACATCATCTTTCCTAGACTTGAGCCTCTCAACATGGTCGATGTCTTCCACCTCCAACTTAAGGCCTAGCCCGGCTCCGATGCCCATCACCAGGCCCATCGGAGACTCACCGGGCCGCACCGGTATGCCCCTAATCTCTACTGTCTTAGTGAGGATATTTTGCTCTGATCTGTTGAGCCTAATTTCAAGCTCGGTGACCCTAGTTTTTAATGTGATGTTTTCTAGAGCGAGGACATCAATTTTTTTATTTTGGGCCTCCAGGAGTGCCTCGACCGATTTTAAACGCTCCGCGTTCTCGAAGCTAATCGTCGCCTGCTTATTTAAAGTATCTTTGATATCCTTTATCTCCTCGGTATTGGCAACGAGTGAGGACTTAAGATCTCTTATCTCAGAAACGAGATCCTTCAATAATTTAAGTACGTCGGCCTCACTGCCTCCACTCTGGAGGGCCGACCCGGAGGGGCTAATGCTCCTGTCACCACTGGCGAACCTCTTAATTGCTTTGTCGCAGCTAAGACAGACCCATTTGTTTTTTAAGGCTTTAAATTTTTCAACATCCAGGTCTTCCATTTTGAGGCATCTACTATGAAAAATGGCTCGGCAAGTTTCGATACTGCATGTGAGTGCAGTTTTGTCATCTCGCGTAACGGTTTGATTACACTTAGGGCAGACAACCATTTTTAGTATTTATTATGGAAAAAAAGAATAAAATGAAAAATTTACGAAGTTATAATGAGTTGTGGAACAGAGAAAAAAATCCAGCAACAACCTATTTGACGGCTGATCAGGTACTGTCTTCCAATTGCTTCTTATCTCGGTAGCGTGGTTTATGCGCGTGCGCGTCCCCACTCCAAGCTATAGCGTGGTTATCTATCAAGCTACTTAAACAGAATTAATAATATAATATCTTACTGTTCTCAGCAAACTCCTTTAAAAAAATATAGCTCTGTGCTTCAGTTAATTTTTCGACTGCACTTACACCAACATACACACTACAAACACCTTTGCAATTAGTTATAACTAATAACTATTATGGCTAATACGATAAGGACGATGCTATCACTTTGAAGGCTTAGACCCACTAGTTTTGTACATTCTATAAAAATAACCATGTAATATTTTTATGCATTGATAAAATAAAAAAAATAAATAAATAAGTTGGACTAATTGGATATACACCTAGAGGAGAAAAGAGCAAACATATTTTTTTGTTGGAAAGCTAAAGAATTTAGAAAACATATTATCGTATACACAATATTGTAAAGATGAACGGAGAGTGACGAAAATCCGATAAAACTACCTGATTGTCTTATATAATAATCTAATAGATTATTTAATAAAACATGGTGTTTGTCTAAATGTTTTTAAAAATCCTTGATCGATATCAACAACGAAATAAGTGAAATTCGCGTGTTGCGCGCACCAGATTTTTTAAAAGTTCTATTAACATCAATACAAGGTTAATTAATTATTTTACATGAAAAGGTCGACGTTTTATTTGTATGATACATCATTTTTTTTAAATGTGAATCATTTTATAAAAATCATCGTTCGTTTGGTGGTATGAAAAAAATAAATAAATACTAATTCGATATACACCTAGAGGATAAAAGAGCAAACATATTTTTTTTATGCAGTTTTTTGTTGGAAAGCTAAAGAATTTAGAAAACATATTATCGTATACACAAAATTGTAAAGATGAACGGAGAGTGATGAAAATCCGATAAAACTACCTGATTGTCTTATATAATAATCTAATAGATTATTTAATAAAACATGCTGTTTGTCTAAATGTTTTTAAAAATCCTTGATCGATATCAACAACGAAATAAGTGAAATTCGCGTGTTGCGCGCACCAGATTTTTTAAAAGTTCTATTAACATCAATACAAGGGCAATTAATTATTTTACATGAAAAGTTCGACGTTTTATTTGTATAATGCATCATTTTTTCAAATGTGAATTATTTTATAAAAATGATCATTCGTTTAGTGGTATAAAAAAAATAAATAAAAACAAACAATAAAACGAGTCTGAACATAAAATATACAAACGGTCCCAACCTCATAGAGAAACGGAGTAAATGTTTTGATAGTAGTCACAGATAATGGGAAAGCCCCTAAATCTTATTCTTCATCTGCCCAATCGAGATGAATTTATCTCAACTAGCTTTGTATTTTCCACGAGCTAGAAAATGGATTTTCCTCGCCTGGAAAAGAGGTATTTCTTAATCAAACCTTTACACAAACATTTTTTACAACGAAAAATGAGCAGTGTTATTTCACAGGTTTATCATTGATATAAAATATTCTTTCTAGAGGATGAAAATAATTAAAAAGATTCCTCCAATCAAAGATTGGATGTTCCTAAAAGCGAAAAAGAAACTTTATTTATTTAACAATGATTATTCTCTTGTTCTTAGGTTTTTTATTATATTTGTAAACATTTAAGGTAGTCCATCTGATTTACTTAATCCATATTCTTCGAAATCTTCCTTGACGACGAAATGACTTGTAATTTTTTTTAATATATATAAATGAGATTTATTATAGTAATGCACCAAAATAATTTAAAAAAAATGTTTTGCGGGCAACACACGACTTTCACTTATTTCGGTTGTTAAAATCAATTTAACAACTAATACATAGAGTTCAAAAAGGTTTTAAAGAAATTCAATTTAGTTTAGTTTGGAATATAGGTTTTAGATTGAATAATTTAACACTATAAAATTGTAAATATAAATTTGTTATCTATAATAATCAATTAATGTTATCTTCTTTCCATCACACTCCGTTACATTTTACAACTTTGTGTATAAGATAATATTTTTTCTAAAATGTTTAGCTTTCCAACGGTGCATATATATTACGGTTCTTATCTTAAAAAGCAAACAAAAATTACATAAAAAAATACTTTTGCGTTTTAATCTTTCAGTTGATTATCAAATTTGTCTAAATTATTTCTTTAGCCGTTTGCTATCAATGCTAATGGAACCTACATCATATTGAAGTCCATTAAACCATATTGACATTGCCGTTTTTAAGAAACGTAAACGTAAAAACGTACAAAATGTAAACGTAAAAACGTATAACATAGACGCTCTTAAAATTTAAAATTTCAGTTTTATACAACTTGTTGTTTTAGCGCTAGACTTAGCACACACACGAGCGGACGGACAGACACACAGACCATTTGTGGCACTTGGTTATTTGGACAAAGGGGACTCGAAAATTTCACTATTCCAATACTTTCATTTGCTTCATATTTTATATATATAGGTAAGTGAGAGGAAAAAGCATAAAACTTTATGAAATATGTAAGTTAATTACATCAGTAATATAAGTAACTCTTGACATTTAATTTATTAATATTATTTGATCAAATGACATTTACTAACTGTATTTTCCACTCTTTCTTTACGTAAAGCCCGATAAGCATCTCATCTCTTATAAATGCACAGTTTTTAATAACAAATTTTTTTCCGTTTCCTAAAAATAAGGTTCTTAAACATTAGGTCAGACTGGTTAATATCACGGGTTTATAATTTACTCTTAGTGTTAAAAGACAAACGCAGTAATATATATTGGAAAACTATTTTATTGATGTAGATCAAAATGATTTTTTTTTTCAAAATATTAAAATGTACAATTAAGAAAAGAAAAACTGGCTGAGTATAAACATATTTAATGACTATTATTAGCTGAGTTATTTTGTAATATCTGAAACACGAATGAAGTGTTTTTCATTTTATTACCAGTTTGCGTGACATGTGGCCTTCTTGGTTAGTGTCTTACCAAAAATAAATTATGAACAACTAATTAATATTTATTAATTTTTCCTCATTTTTTCTAATATTTAAAAGAATATTAAGTGCTAAACATATTTAATTTTATCATAAAAAAAGTCTATGAACTATTTAATAGAATTATGAAAAAGTGATATATTTTACTTGTAGAAGTTGTTTTACCATTCATTATACTCCTAAGTGCTTTCTCATGGAGATTAATGAAAAAACTTTGACCTAATTAAACTTTTTTATCGTCACCGTTGGCTTTAAGGAATATTTTCAAACAGATCTGGAATGTTCTATGCAGGTTTTTAGTTGATTTTTAAAAATATTTAAATAAATTTACTCTCTGAATTTGGAGAATAATATAATTATTTAATATTAAAAATGTCCAAATGCCTCTAAAATTGTATAGGAGTGAACGTTTTCAATTTGGTAAGAAAATAAACCATTTGATAAATTTCTAGAGTATTACGCCCATATATATATATATATATATATATATATATATATATATATATATATATATATATATATATATAAATAACTTATGAGCTGGCCAATATAAAACTTTTAAAAAAATAAGGAAAAGGGGCACAATAACAACTCACTTGATGGCTAGTCAAACACTGCTTTATTGATTCATATAATCCTCTATATATACTTTTCAAAGTGTTTACATCAAGTGAGTTGGAATTAAGGCTGATACTCAACCTTATCAGACCTTAACTCCCCCCCACCAGTTTACGAACAATCCTCGTTAACTATATTGAAAAACAAAAACAACTGAATACAAAAAGGATAATAAAATAAGGGCGCATGATAGAAATTTACAAATACAAAATGCCACACCGGCTGAAAAACATAATAAAAAATAAAATAAAATAAACTCCTGAAACAAAACAACAAAAGAAAAAAAAACACTGTGAGGAAACACAAACACAAGAGAGAAATAAAAAAACCTCTAAAGCTGAGGACACTCCAAAGGCTTAGGATGCTTCCGTAGGCGGGAGCTTTAATTGTTCAAGGTGCACCGTACGTCTCTTTTTGGGGTCAGTTAAGCTCTCAATTGTGACCAAATTATGTTCCCTAATCACAACCACGTGGAAGGGACCCTCGTAACGCCGAAGTTCCTTCCCCCGATTAGTTCCGACCCAACGGTACACCACCGTACCGATTTTGACGAGACCCATCAAATCCCGGACACCGAGATTATGGCGGGCGACCCGACGCCGCTTCTCCCGCTCGATGCGATCGCGAACCGTAACCCAAAGTTTCTTAAGCGCAAGGCTGTTGCTCACGATTTCACCCTCACCAGCCGCCGCACCACGACAATCACGCCGACGACCTTGTAAAAGAATTTCGAAAGGGGTGAATTCGGTCACCGAGTGAACAGAGTGATTATAAGCGACGATCTCGCGTTCCATAGCCACGTCCGGCTCCAACCCTTTCTCCAACTGAAAGACCCTAAGGTGGTCGCTAAGGGTGCTGTGAAGGCGCTCGATACTCCCCCCGACTCTTCGGATGTCCCGGGGTGTTAAGATGCCATACGACCCCCAAGAGCTTCATCTCCTCCCTGATACTGGCATTATCGAACTCCCGCCCACTGTCAGAGGAAATACTATCGGGAACACCGTAAAATTGGAACCAAATCCAGAGGGCGCTCAACACTGCCTCCGCCGTACGCTCTTTAATGGGATACGCCATCGCGACTTTGCTGAAGAGATCCAGCACCGTGACCCACTTGAATCCCTTCCAGGTAAAGGTATCGACTTGCAGATCACTGAGCGGAACAGCCGCAGTAGGAGTCTCTTCCTGGACCGTCCGGGGTGGATGCCGATCATATTTCGCGCGCATGCATACATCACAATTCCCGATAGCCTCCTGGATGCAACGTTTCGGTCAGCCCCCGGTGGTTCGTCTTGCCCTGGTGGTAAGCGAGTGTTACCTTCCGTTGACGTTCCTCATCGTGTATGGTGTCTACCAGCATGGAACAATGGATAAACGTCCGGTCAATCCCGATGCGTTCTGTCCGCCACAAGCGTTGAATACGCTCCCAGACCACAGCGTTACCGACGTATAAGTGATGGGTCTGACCCGGTTTCGAAGCGTCGGCGAGCGCCCTACAGATCTGTTCCTCCCCGACGGTGGGTTGAGACCAGATAGTCAAAACCGAACAACCGGCAACCCGCTGAAAGTCGAGCTTCAGCAGCCCCGAAGTCCTCGTCTTCCAGACGATCTGGCGACGCTTATCGTTTACAATTTCGTCGAATTCTTCCATGGTCACCGGACGCCCCTCATTAGACCCCTCGTCGCCCGACGGCGCATCCTCATTCGAAATCCCCTCCGCGGAAGGTGGCTGCTCCTTCCCCGGGGTCCATTCCCGCACGAACTGACGAACATCTCGCGACGGCCAGCCCCGATCCTCCTCCACGGCATTAAACATGAGCGCCCTGGAAAGCCAGTCCGCGACAACATTTTCCTTGCCCGGCTTGTACACGACATCCATATTGTATTGCCCAAGGAGTTCTTGGGCCACCGCTTAACCCTCGCAGACGACTCCTTGAGCTTCCCCACCCATTGGAGAGGGCAATGGTCTGTCTGAACCCGAAATCGTCTCCCGAATACGTAAGGTCTGAAGTGATCGACAGCCCAGACAATCCCGAGGAGTTCCCGCTCAAAGGCGCTATAACGGGCCTCCGCCTCCTTATATATATATATATATTATATATATATATATATATATATATAATATATATATATATATATATATATATAACTTATGAGCTGGCCAATATAAAACTTTAAAAGAATAAGGAAAAGGGGCACAATAACAACTCACTTGATGGCTGGTCAAACACTGCTTTATTGATTCATACAATCCTCTATATATTCTTTTCTAAGTGTTTACATCAGGTGAGTTGGAATTTAGGCTGATAGTCTGCCTTATCAGACCTTAACTTATATATATACACACACACATGAATTAATTTATTTTCTATTTTATGTAATTTGACTTTATCATTATTTTTTATATATATATTGTATGAATGTGGTCTCATATCACTATCACTAATGTTCATTTTGTACCAAATTGTAATATATCTATATAAATAAATATTTTTAAAAAAAGTAGTAATATAGATAATATTATTTATATAACATATTTTATTTGTGCAAAAAATGTTTCATATTTTCCTATTTCATATCAATTCTAAAACCAGGAAATGGTTATTTATATTAAATTATGAAAAAATATATAAGATACTTTAGAGAAAAAAATTCTGAAAATTTGGTATTTATGACCTGTCTCAATGTATGGACGGGTATCTCTATATTGATAAAACGAGTTGACAAAGAGGTACCTAATTTAGATAAAATTTACAAATTTTTGTGCAAAACGTAATATCTTGAAATTGTGTTCCTCTGTCTTAAATTCCCTTCAATTTTGTATTCAATACAAAAAAAAAAAAATAACCATACCATATGAAAAAGAACAGACATATGCTTTAATTTAATTTTTTTTTTTTTAAGGTATGATTGATGTATATTATAACTTTGGAAAGCTAAATATGTTTGGAAAAAAAATATATATATAAAGTTTTATAAGATGTAACGCCGAGCGATGAAAATGGTATTAAACCATGTGATTGTTGTGGATAATAATTTCTATTGTTAGATTATTTGATCTAAAATAAATGTTTATATCGAAACAATTATTTAAAAGTTCTAATGTCGATTTTAACAATAGAGGTAAGTGAGTATTTGTTAAGCGCGGCAGATTTATTTAATAGCAAATAATTAAAACAGTAATGGGAATGTTCTGTTTTTAATTTATTGTTATAGTAATAATATTTCTTGTTTGAATGATGAAGGCTTCTGGCTTACAATGGATATTTCTAATAAGCTTCACAAAGCCTCGCGTGATTTCCTCCCGTGACTCCTGAAGTTGTTCTTAGTTGCTAAGGCCACCTACAGTAAAATCTTTCAAATCCATTCTAAAATAAGACACACTAATTTTTAATGAAAGTGGCTACTCAGTTATGCGTGTGGGTGGGGGAAGCTAATGGGGACGTTTTCTACATAAATTATTCTTTATTGTTTCCCATTCGTTCAATAATAGCCTGATCTGAAAGATTTTATTAGTAATGACACCGACATTAGTCAATTTAGAAAAAAAATCTGGTGCGGGCCACACTCGAAATTAACTTAGCATGGCTGTTAAAATTAATTTTAAAACTACTATTTATATTTCAATTTGAAAAATATTTTAAGTTGATTTTAACAAAACGTGTATTAATTTTTGTTGGAAACATATGATTTTGATTAAATAATATGACTATATTAAATTGTTATTGAAAATATTGCTTTATTGAGAAGTAATACAATCTGCCACTATCTAGGGCAATAAGTATTAGAGATAAAATAAGTCATTCATTCCATATGTACAAAGTAAAACAAACAAAAAATACAATACCTCAATAACAAATGAAAAAAAAAAATAAATAAAATAAATAAAAAATAATAAATAAATAAAATCCAATAAAAGAAAATATGGCCACATTCATACCTATATACAATATTTACATACTGCCCCTGGGAACTCCGAATCGAACCTCTGCATCCAGAAATGGATGCTGAGGCACAATGTTAGGAGATCCCAGCGCCTCTCAGTCAGCCGCGTCACCAATCTAGGCAGTGGAGACTGAGTGAGGGCGCTAGAGCCACACACTCTCAGGCATGAGTAGAGAAGTTGGCCATTGCCAGCACTCCAGTTGCGTATCTATAAGAGATCTCTCGGCCACTGCCGCCTCAACCTACGAGGAGGGTTGTAAGGATGGTTGGTACTTGATAGGGATTGTGCCAAGGGATTAGGAAGAAGAGTAAGTTTCTGGTGGAAAGTTGAGAATTTGGATGGGATCAGATCAAGGACATAAGGGATCTTGAGGTCATGGTGTAAGGTCTTGTTTGTAACATAATAGGGAGCATTGACTTTTGTTCGAAGGACTTTGGACTGAAAGGATTGGATACGTTTGATGTTCGAAAATTTAGTAGTACCCCATAGTTCAATTCCGTAAGTCCACATAGGTTTGAGAATTATCTTGTAAATTAATAGTTTGTTTCCAACGGAAAGTTGTGATGTTCTGTTCAGTAGTCTATATAACTGTCCATATCTTCTGTTGAGCTCTTGTCTTTTAAGTCGAGTATGTGGGTTCCAGGTCAGTCTTTTGTCTAGTAGGAAACCCAAATACCGGACTGTGTCGGAACAGGGAAGTGGTATAGAGTTGAAATGAACTTGTGGACAGGATTTACATCGGAGGGTGAAGGTGACGTGCTTACTTTTGGATTGATTGACTTTGATGCGCCAATTGTCGCACCAATGTTCAATCAAGGAGAGGTGTCTTTGGAGATGGAAAGATGCTAGTTCTGGGTCTTAATGGGTTGATATAATGGCAGTATCATCGGCAAAAGATGCTAGGAAGGTATCAGGATCTAAAGGTATATCAGCTGTAAATAAGATATAGAGGACAGGACCTAGGACGCTTCCTTGAGGTACGCCGGCCTCGATTGGGTAACAGGTGGAGAACTCTGAACCGCAGCGGACTCTGAAGGAACGGTTAGAGAGATAGGATCTTAGGATTAGATATAGGGATTGGGGTAATACGGATTTTAGTTTGAAAAGCAAGCCATCGTGCCAGACCCGGTCGAATGCCTGAGCAATGTCCAGAAAGGCACCAGTGCAGTACTGCTTGTTTTCAAGTGCAGAGGATAAATGGTCAACCACTCTAAGACCTTGCTGTACAGTGGAGTGCCCAGAGCGGAATCCGAACTGGTGGGAAGGAATTTCAATTAACTGTAGGATACGCTTCAGTAGGATTTTTTCAAATATTTTTGAAAGGATAGGGAGGAGGCTGATTGGTCTGTAGGATGAGGCGTTGTTGGGAGGTTTACCAGGTTTAAGAAAGAGGATAATAATGGAGTGTTTCCACAACAGAGGAAAGTGGGCTATGCGGAGGATACAATTATACAGGTAAGTAAGGAATATAATTGCTTTTTGAGGTAGTTGTCGAATGATCTTGGAGCTGAGGAGGTCATGGCCAGGAGATTTACGAGGTTTTAGTTTATTTATAAGGAATTTGACCTCAGAGGGGTTAACAGCTTTAGGAGGTAGAGAGAGAGGTATTGGTGAAGAGAGAAGTTCTTCTACGCTATCAGTATGAGTGGAATGGTGGTTGGGATGGGGAGTGAATATGTTAGAGAGGTACTGGGCAAATTCTTCTGCTCTAGTCTTATCTGACGAAGCCCAGGAACCATCAGCTCGTCGGAGAGGATGTGTGATGGTATGATGTTTAAGTACTTTTTTGGTTATTCTCCAGATAGAATTGTCGGTTACGGATAGTGAGGAGAGGTAGGAGTTGGATCTAAAGGAATCTAATTTCTGTTTAACTAACTTGGTATAATAGTTGTAGGATTTCCGATCGTCTGGGTGCCTGGTTCTCTGCCAGAGGATTCTGGAGCATCGCTTAGTGTGGATTAGATCTAGGAGGTCTTGGGGTATAGGATTCTTCTTGTAGTGAAGAGGGGAAGGGGTAGGTGAAGATGCACTCCAGGCTGCTTGTTGGATCAGGGTGGTGAAGGAATTAACAGCATCGTCTAGTTCTTGAGGAGTTTTGAGGGATACTCTGAGGTCTATTGCATCGGTTATGATTTCACGGAAGAGGGTCCAGTTAACTGGACCTCTTAGGAATGACGGTGGAGGGAATTTTAGTATAGGTGATAATGAAAGAGTTAGGATAAGAGGGCTGTGATCTGAGGATAGGTCATCGAGCCGGGAGACAGAATGATTTAGCGGTCCTAGGCCTTTGTGGATGAAGAAATCTAGTAGGTCGGGATTACGGCTAGGATCGGTGGGCCAATAGGTGGGAGAGTTGGGAGAGAGGATGTTACTATGGGTGGAACAGAGTGCAGACTGCAGGGTTCGCCCGCTAGAATTCGTAGTTCTAGCCCCCACTGCTGGTGTTTTGCATTTAAATTTGTACCTATAAGGAAATGATGGTCCAGATAATTTAGGAGGGAATTGAATTGGATTGCGGAAATCGGTTTTTTAGGTGGGGAGTATGCTGCTACCACTGTTGAAGGAAAATGACTGGTTTGTATTTTTATAGCAGTGGTTTGAAGAAAATCATGAACTGGTAGGGGAAATGAGTGGTGGGAGAGGGGGCTATGGGTGATGACCGCAGTGTCGGCATGAGCTGTTCCATCGAGATGGTCTGTTCTGTATATTTGGTAGTTAGGGATGTTGAATAATCGTTTATTGGTCAGTCCTGTTTCGGTTATAAGGGCTATGTCAAAATGTTTGTCATGTAGTAATGTAGTTAGTTCGTTAACGTGATTTCGAACACCATTCGCATTCCAAAGGAGAATGGAAATGGACTTTTTTTGTGTCATTTATGGATTTCTGGGAACTTGGATTAGGTTGGATACTAAGTTTGTTAACAAGGAGATGAGAGGGGTAATAAGGGATTTGAGCTCAGTCAGGAATGTATTCATGGTGGCAGTTAAATCAGTAGAGGTGGTAGGAGGAGGAATATAGGAAATTCGGTGTGGGCGGGACCTTTGGGTATTGGTCCTAGGTTGTGTTGAAGGGTTATGTAGATGTTGGTATTCAGGGTAGGAATCATGGGGTTGGGGTTGAGGTTGAGTCTGCGGTTGGGCGAGAGATTGTTGTGTCTCAGCTTCTTCCAGCATTTGGGCATATGAGACCCCTGAGTTGACGGTTCTAGAGGGTTTCCTTAGCGGTCTAGGGACTACGTCTTGACGAGGTGCTACCTGCAGTCTTGACTTTAAGATCTTGTAGGTCTGTCACCCCTTGTAGTTGGCTGGATGTCCTTGGTGACAGAGTGCGCAAACTTCGGGAGTTTGTCTTGTTTTTGTGCATTCCTCCGTCTTATGCTGTCCTCCACATCTGACGCAGCGGGATAGATGGTGGCAGTACCGCTTCGTATGTCCATAAGCTTGGCAGTTATGACACTGAACGATGTATTTCTTGATGTATGGTTTTTCTACTACAACTCTAGTGTAGTAGAGGCGGTTTACTGAATATATGTTTTCAACCCCGGGTGATCTTTCTAAATCAACAAAAAAAAGAGGTAAGGGTATTTTGTTTTTTTGGCCAGACTGTTCTCTATTTTCTTTTGTTACGGATTTCTTTTGTTCTATTTGTCGGATTTCAAATCCCATGGAGGTGAGTTCATCTTTTATTGCATCTGTAGGCGTCGAAGGGTGCAGATGTCTTATCACTACCCTAAGTGCTTTATCTTGTTGGAGCTGATATGTGTGAAAGTCAGCTTTCGTGTCACACAGATATTTTACAATTTTTCTGTATGCCTCTGGTGTGTCTGGCAGTAATTTTGTATCATTTGTACGGCCGATACAAATGTATGTTCCAGAACCCGCAACATTATTTAATTGTTGACACAATAATTGAAATGTTTTTATGGTTTTGATAAATATTGGAGGCGGTTTAGCCTCCCTGGGAGCTGGTGCTGCCTCCATGTTGTCTTCAGGGGTATTAGATAGCGCCTGATACGGGTTGGGGGTGAAGAAAGGAGATTCTTCTGTCGTGACCTGAGAAGAGGTGCCAGGTCGGGGCTCCATATTTTCGACTGAGCTGCCGGGTGTTACAGTGTTGACACTCTTACGATTCGATTTTCTCGACTTATTTTTTGGAGGAGAATTAGTAGGAGTTGTCCCTAAGCTCCTACTTCGTTTATTGCTAGTCGGTTTACTCGACATCACCATATGAAAATATCTCATTTCATATTGGCTACGTGCGATGAACTAATGTAGTGCAGAAAGGCGGAGAAGAAAAAAAAAAAATTAAAAAAAATTATAATAATAAAACTGTCCAAGAGACGTAATTAATTACGTAGGCGCGAAAAAAAACAAACAGACGTGAATGTCCTCCCTCTTGGGCCACTGGAGGCACACTGCCCGTGGGAGTGGGGAGAGCGATCCAATATGTCCAGGTACCCGTCCGCCTAATACTCTCACACACTATTATTATGCTGTTTAATACAACGTAATAATCAAGTGATTACTCACAGATTGTAGGTTCAAATGAGAATACAGATGAAGTAATTTGATTACACCAAGTTCATTACTTGAAAGATAACTATATCACTAAGAAATAATGAAGTTTTAGAGAGCCGAGAAAACACGTGGTTAATGAAACTAGTGCGTGCACAGAACTCGTTAAATTGTTAATCAGTAATAACTTTATTCCCTATTGGCCACTTTATATTACCTTTTACAACTTTTTGTATCAGACATTTTTTTCTAAAATCATTTTCATTCAACGGGATATTATATGGATATACGGGAAAACATTGAACTATAATAACCTCCCTTTTTTCGAATAACATTTGCTTATAAGTTTATGGCCTTTCAAAAACTTTATATTAGCTAGTACGATTTCTTTTGATGATTTATTTTATTTTTTTTTCTAGAATCTTGCACTTCCCAAAGCAATATTATACGTCTTTATTACTACTCATATTTAAGGATTAATTTTTTGGTGACTTGGTTAAAGAAAAAGAAAGAATGCGCTAAATGATATATATATATATATATATATATATATATATATATATATATAGGAGAGAGAGAGAGAGAGAGAGAGAGAGAGAGAGAGTCAGTCGAGAAGAAGATATAGGTAAGCGAAATTAAAATCAAATTATTTAACAACAATTCTTTGGACACTAAGTCCTTTCTTCCTCTTTTTTCATTATAATCATAGAGAGATCGCTGATGGTAGGCTAAAGATTTTATGGAAAAATATTTGTAATGCAGAGTGACGAAATAATTTAATAATAGGCTTACGAACCCGAAGGTTCGATGCCGATACCACCAAACTCTGTCCACCCAGACTCGTCCAATGTTCACCGTTCAAGCCTAAGCCCCGAGATCAGCCTTAACGCAATCCTTCCTTCGACGCTTCGGTCTACCTTTCGGACGCCTACCAGTCGGATTAGGGAAAACCAACTTTCTCGGAATCCGTTCCTCATCGAGCCCAACAACTTTACTCGCCCATTTGAGTCTCCGAGATGCTCTCAACTCAATTATATTCACAGGATACAAGTTCCACAATTCCGCGTTGTACAACCTTCTAAACTCCCCAGTGACCTCATAGAGTGACGAAAAGGGGATAAAATTGTTATAGATTGTTGTAGATGATAATATCTATTCTGATAATATAATCTGAAATAAAAGTCGATCCATCAATACATAAATACGTAATTATTTTTTCAACATTAAATTTTCTCAATATTAAAAGAATGATTATAACTATTGGGGCAGGTCAAAGTCGTATGTTGCACGTACCAGATTCTATTTTTTTTTAAAAACTAATTCTAAGATAAATAACTTATTGAGAAACAGCAGTGAGAATTCAATAAATATCTAATGATGTAATAGGAAAATCCCATCAATAAATGAGGCGACCCCAAGCTCATTGAATGGGATAGCCAACAGAGTTCTAGGGGCAGGACATGGTTTCCATTCCCGAATGGGCAATAAATTTTCATCAGAGCTGCCTAGGATGGGGTAGGCCCAGTATCTTAGGGGTGGCGGCGGGACCTTTCCCTTTAAGTACAAAGTGGGTACCCGATCCTTTGGGAATAGTCACTGCCCAATTCAATCTAAGCGACCACTCTTGCTTCTGCCATATACACGCACCGGTCCGACAAATCTTCCTGCTTGGCGACTCTGACGATTTTAAAAATACTAGAATATACCAGATAAAAGTATAATATATTACGCCTCAAATCTTTTTAAGCAATCTTTAAAACGTTTATGAAATGTGTTTAGTGAGGACTGGCCGCTCTCGAGCTGTTACAGCGTAAGGGTTATTTGACTCATCCGCACAAGGTAAAAATTTCGTGAAATAAGGTAAAAAATCAACCTGCAACTTTGGGAGGTTAGTAAAAATCTTGTGTTGTGCTCACCAGATTATTCTATATTACCGCAAGTCATGTTATAGATTATATAAGCATGTAATGATTCAAAGAGAAGAAGAAGAAGAAAATAAACTTTATTTACATATTTACAAATTGACAAAATATTTATTGGTAAAATTAAATTGTGATTATATATGGTTGTAGGAAAAATTATACAAAAACCTACAAATAAAAACGGATAACATAATTGATAATATAAAATTATAAATTAAAATAAACTAGCTTAAGTTAGTAACACATGTTTAGTTCTTTTATGAGTGTAGCGTTTTAGAGATGTTTTATTATAGTTACCGGTTTCCTTTATTAATGGATTTTTGGAGACTGGTGTTTTACTGAAGTAAGAAGCTGTTTGAGTATGGACAAAATGTTTAATTGTTGGAAGCTGCAAGTCCTGGAGCATAGATGATATTTTAGTATAGCGGGAGTAATTGTTAATTATCCGCATTGATAGATTTTGAATTCTTTCAAGTTTTTGGTAGTTAGTCAAGCAGGTTGAGCTCCAGACTGGCGAGGCGTATGTAATTAAAGGGCGAATAACTTATTTGTATGTTATTAATTTGTTATGAGAGCTCAAATGGGATTTTTGTTGAAGTATAATAACATTTTAAATATTAATTTTTTGGCTTTATCGATTTTTCTATTGATATGATCTGTAAAAGTAAGGTATGAGAGCTGAATTAATGTTGATTTGGTGGTTTATTTGTGGGCGACGTTTATTGAAAAGAATTGTTCAGATTTGGTGGGATTAATTTTCAATTTCCATTTTATGCAATATTTGTGAAATTTTTAAAAATATTGTCGAAGGCGATTCACTATTGTATCAATGCGATATGATGAGGTATACAATGCTGTATCATCGGCAGATCCAAAGAGATTCGTATTTTTTAACCACATATTCAGGTAACATTTTATTTTAAATCAAATAATTTTGTTTAAAACTCTGTTGAATGTGGTTTTTGAGACGCAAAGTAATTACAATATGATAGTAATAAATAATTCACCTTCTATTTTCTTGAATACAAGAAAATCGTGAATGGAGTTTAATTAGCAATTTTCGACGGATTCCTATAGCTCAAAGGTTTAAATAATTATTACCCCATCCGCGTCCTCATTTCAAATTCAGGACCATAACCGGACAAGGAGTAAAAATATTGGATTTCCCATGGCTGTGGGTGGAGGGTTGCTGGGGGGTATTGGAAGCAATATCGGGAGGTTGTCGAGTGGTGACAGCCATGGCCAGGCATTCATTGTACTCTAGTTGTTGGCGAGGCGAATATCCCTTTACCTAAACACCGTCCCCTAGAAATTTAATAGTTCGAATTCTTACCTAACCTCCAGGCCGTTTTCTATTAACCAATCATAATGGTTTCCTAAATAATAACATTGCAAACATACAAAAAGTTATACATAGCTATAAGAATGGTCATAAACTATAAGAACAACATGGAAGTAATTGGAAACAAAAGATACATAGGTAAAATCAAGACACATAAGGTGTGTTGGATTTACGCCACGAAGATATTCTCCGATCTGTAGACAAAGCAATATTAATAAATAAGACAACGTATACAATTATTAAATAAACGTGTACTGGATACATTGTCCCAGTTGAATAATAGAAGAAGGGAGCTGTATTTATATTTTGCCTCCCTCCCCACCCACCCCTCCCTTTCCCCCGCAAGTGGGGACACAAACTTGCTTTCAAGTTCTGCAGATTTAGGGTATATGTAAATAATCAATGTCAGTTTGGTTGTGTCATTTTCCATTTGATTAAACCCGTTATATCAATGTATACGCGTGTGGTTTATAATGTCTACAAGATTTTATCCTCATTGAAACAATCGGACACGTGTTATATGCGAATTTGTTGTTGTTTGCGTTTTTCCATTTTACCAGCAATTTTTCCTTGTGTTTGATCCACGGGGTGTGAGAAATGGGTACCCCCTCCTTTTCTCCCCCCCAAAATTATAAACTAGAAAAAGTTAAGTAGATAATGCCTGATGTAAAGCAGTCGATGCGCGCCTGCGCATTGGACACACCCGACTAACGCACGGCTATCTCATGCCACAAGAATCTCCTACGGACTGCCCAACATGCGGCTGTCCGATTACCGTAAAGCAAATTTTGACAGACTCTATGGCTTACAATAATCACAAAGTTGAAATACACACTGACTTACACACCGTTTTATAAGATAACATGCAGACAACTGAAAAACTTTTTGACTTCCTACGAGAGACAGACTTGCCCATTACACTATAATATGTGAACTTTACTATAATGATATAAAGCGAAAATGACTAAAGTGGTTTAAGATTCCGAAAAAAAAAAAAAAAAAAAAGAAGTGCTATATAAGAACTTTTTTTTTTCTTTTATTTTGTCCCTTGCTTAATTTTCTATGTACCATATAAATATTCGAGGAAATTGTGTATCTGATATTTTTATCGAAATAGCAAACCACCATAAACCACAATTTTCAGGCAGTCGAAAACTTTATGTATTTAGTGGAACTAGTGACAACAGATAATGAAATGACAAATGAATTTAAAGCAAGGATGAACGTTGGGAATAAACGCTGCTTGGATGCGAAGGTTTTTAACTAGAAAGCGCTGCCTCACATAACTAGCGCCATGCTTAGTGATAGTGAGCCGCGTTACGAAGTAGGCTTGAGAGGTCTTAGTGGTAACATCTCATCCTTGTGAGACCTTATAGTTATAGAAGACAACAAATCTAGTAATTTCCAAATTGCAAACCAAATATAGAAAAATTAACAGGGTATCATACCTTAAATATCTAGGTGAAATAATCTATGAAAAATATTTAACAGTTAAGAATACAAAAAGCTCGGTAAGGATTGTTGCAAATCCTTTATAATAAAAATATTTTCATCGCTAAATACAAAAATTAGACATTACAACTAAACAATTAAACTAACAATATTATATGCCAGCGAAACATTGGCCCTAAACAGGAAATCAGACATGGAAAATCTTAAGAAGGAAGAAAGAAGAATAATTAGGTTGATTCTGGATCGAGATAGACCAAAAACTGATATCGATTACAGAAAACCTCTAAAATAGAAGAATATTCAAAGGTAGAGATAGATATGAGAAAAAGACGTTTTAAATTATATGGTCACATAATGGAGCTACCTCATCAAAGACATACAAAGAAAATTAATTATTAATTAATTAAAATACGTATACTCATTCATGAAGGAGAATGGATACATAATGTTAAAAAAACAACTTAGAATCAGCAAAAATTATCACAGAACAAATAGAAACAAGAAACAATTAAAAAAAAAAAAAAAGATGAATAATGCGACGTTACACACGAGAGAAAAGCCTTGAGAACCGGAACAAATTGGAGCCTAGAAGGAAGAGCTGAATTCTCGCAAAAATGAAAAACTGGTAGGCAATTAAAAAGAGCCATATTTATTTAGCGTCTTCCACTAGGCAGATTGACGACTAATAATAATAATACTCAAATCCTAAATACATATTTACAGCAATACTCCTTTATATAATAAGTATCTTAGTCTTAGTTATCGTTGGCAAGTTAAATAAACTATTCCCTGCTTTAAATGAAATATTCATATGCTATAATATGATCGATAAACATTATCATTCCAGTTTTTGGTAAAATATTTGAAAATATAGTGAAAGTTGGTGACGCTTTGGAATGGAGGAATCCAGCCAAGTTCAAGGTCTTTCAGCTATTTTACGATACGAGCTATATTACATGCATGCATGATGCAAAATCCATTACGAAAAAGTACCCCTTCATTTCTATACCAAGGGATCCTACTCGTCCCAGGTCAGTGTGGAGATTGGAAAATTATTCATACCGGGGAAATGCCCTAGTTATACCCATCTACCCCTGGGGCAAACGCGTTAGGGAAATTTCGGGCTGAAGGTGGCAATTGGAGGATCCGTTGGAGCTGGATTGACTGGAGCTGGAACCGATTTGGTTTCCTGAGTGAGCATTGGGACCTTGGGATGAATGAAAGCCTGTCTTTGTTGGGGTGGGATAGTAATCAGTTCCATGTGCATGTCCTTTGTAAGTTGCATTCCAATTCCTACCTGCCATCCTCCATTATTTCATGGATTAGTGCAGCCTGTGGTACAGCTAATGTTTGTTAGATAGATTAGAAATAAAATAATTATTCTTTATCGGTACTGGGACAAGTCCCTTTAAAATAATATTACGGGAAATAATAAGTGGACTTTTTAAACATAAAAAGTGGTCTTATTACACAAATAACTAATATAAAAATCGCTTTTTTATTTATTTAATTTTTTTTTACAATATCTCCAATTTTTTTACTTTCACTTACTTATATGTTGGTTTTGTTTTTTAAAAAAAAATATATTTACTGGTATTTATAACTGTATAACAAAATACATTTAGTAAATGTGATACAAGATATGTTGACATGACTCATATGTAGGGATACTACCCATTGGCAGCTCTCCAAAGACTATGTTAAACTAGAAGGTCTTGAGGCCATCTTCTTTTCAGACGCCTCGGAGGATTATCAGGGATTGTAGAAAAAGCAAGGATTGAAACTTGTGGGTTAGAGTGGGAATGGAGTTTTTCATAAAAGGGGTGGTACATGGTTCGGGCCAAGTCAGCAACAAAGGGAATATTAAGGTCTTTATGGATGAGTTTATTTGTGTCAAAATAAGAAGCATTGATGATTTTTCGAAGGATTTTGGATTGTAAGGATTGGAGACGAGATGAATTTGATGGTTTAGTAGAGCCCCAAATCTCTACTCCGTAAGTCCATATTGGTCTTATGATAGTCATGTAGATGAGTCTTTTGTACTTAAGTGGAAGGTTTGAGCGTTTGTCCATAAGCGTTGTAGTAGTCGAAAACGTCGAGCTGTTTCTTGTCTTTTCAGTCATGTATGAGGGTTCCAAGTGAGACGTTTGTCCGGGTGCAGTCCTAGGTATCGGATCTGTTCAACCGGGACAAGTACTTATATGTGAAATATTATGTATTTAAATTAGTGAATAAATAATACATTTCCCAATTCAAGACAAACAATAACATAAATCCCATGCTGTAAATAATGGGCAGTATACAAACAACATAATCTATGGTATTGCAATGACTGGAACTAGATAAACATTACTGTTTTTATGTTGATGAAAATATTTATCATAACTGCATATATTTCAGGTAAAATTAAATTGACGTGTTTATTATTGATGATGTACAAAGATATTGATGAAGTTAATGGCAATTAGTTAGTATTAACCAAGTTGACCTTAGTCGAAATAAACGGATCATATATAATAACTATTACTAAGATTTATAATTTATTACTGGTCTATAACATGTACCATTGCATGCCATAGTTGTGCAAGGGAATGTACTCGCCCCAAAGAACACTTCCAGGAACTGCCAAATATATATTTTCTTCGTCTTTAAAAGTATTTATGCTTTTCAAAGTCCTACAAAACCGTTGGTCACTAAAATTTTAAATAGTTAAATGGCATCGGTCTAAGTACGTCATCTTATGATTGGATCCGGTTTGTAGCTGTTATTGGCAATTCCAAAATGTTCTTATCATTAGGGATATAGATTTCTAAAACCCTAAAGCTGCCCTTTGGTTAGCTTCCCTATTAATATTTCAAATTTTTTGAATTGCTAACATTTTTTACACAATCGCCAGCTGGAGCCTTGGAGCCTGGAAGGAGCTGCTCCTGGGCAATCCTAATCCAATTACTGGATAAAGGGAGGAAGAAGTTGAAGACAGGCATCGATTGTCATTGGCCCTCATTACGAAGGGATCTCTGAATGATCTGGTCGCTACTTCATTCTCCTCCTGCTTCCTTACAGCAGATAAAAAAGAACTTAAAACAGTAACTAAAACCCCAAATAACCTTGGGATTTCCTATGTTTTTCTCAAAACATTGACAAGGTTAGTTTGGTGTATTATACAGTTTTAGGAGAAAGTGAGATCGAAATAAAATAATCTTTTCTTTTAGCCTAAATATGGTATCAAATAACCAAATCGTCGAATGAGAGAGAAGTTTCATTGCACAATATCCAGTGCCGTAACCATCAATAAAATCAGTCCTGGAGCCAATCAGAAGAGATCAACTTAACAAAAAAAAAAAAGACGAAAATGTGCGGAAAAAATGTATAGAAGTCAATTTTTATTTTTATGATATTTTTTTTTTACTTTTAATTTTTTTCTTTATTATTATGTCGTTTTTTCTTAATTTTTTTTTGTGTATTTTAGAAGCATGTAGTATATTCTATGCTAAGAAAGGTTGTGGTTAAAAAAAAAGTTATTTGCAAAAATATAGGTGCGCCGGTTTTATTGATCGCTAGTATATATCTATATCTATATATATATATATATATATATATATATATATATATATATATATATATATATATATACACATATTATTTTAAGGATGTTTAGTCGTCTGTAGAAATTATTGTAGGTAGAAATAATCGGGAATCAGTCTTTTTTCAATATTTTAATTTTGCCATCATTAGCATAAACTGATAAATATCCTTGACATGCCTCAGTAATATAGACATCTTACATCAGGTTGCAGGTTGCAATACTCTTAAGCAATAGTAGGCATGGGACACGAAAGATCGTTAAAATACTACAAGACTATTTAGTAATTGTTAATACTACAAGACTAGTTGCTTACCTTAAACGCAAAAAAAAAAAAAAAAAATCTTGGTTTTTCACGAACTTCAAATCTGTGTACTGGCATGATGAAAAATCGGAGTATGCAAAAAGTGATACCTATTTCGGAGTCCCCTTCACAACTTCGGGAAACATTAAAAAAGCATTTGAACATTTTCTGTGTCATCTGCAAGAGTCACAGACATACTAACAAGAGGTAAAATTACTCCTTGGAAACAAAAAAAATGTTATTCGATATAATAGTCAATATAACTATATGCTTCCGAAGTATGGGGCCTCAAATATCCTGTAGCAATCGAAACCGTGCAGTTGAAACTTTTGAAGCACCTCTTTGGTTAGCTGAGCAATACACGGATAGCCGATAGATAGATAGTCGAGGAATTCATATTGAGGTTGATCTCAAGAGTGGGAAAGAAGCAATAAACATTAAAGTGGTAAAAAAATGACAAATCTATGCTCCCAACTTTAACTAATGCCAGACGAGAGGATCTCAAAACTAAGTTTTATTAGACTTAAAGCTTTAAACAAAGAAAAATAGAACATATACCACAATTGGGTTTCTCAAGTTAGAGCAATAGCTGAACTGAATGCCTTTACTGAGGAGCTTTCTACTAACGGGCTTCTTAGCTCCTAACAGGACATAACTGAACAAACCTATAGCAATTACCTATCAAAGGACATTCAGTCACATTCAAATCCGAAGAAATATGTCCGTCATGTAATGAACATAGAAATATTATATTAATATATGGGAATATTAGTCCAATGTCCTTAGATCAATAGTCAATGCTCTCTATTATGTTATAAACAAGACCTTACATCGTGACCTCAAGATCACTTATGTCCTTGATCTCATCCCATCCAAATTCTCAACCTTCCACCAGAAAATTACTCTTCTTCCTAATCCCCTGGCACGATCCCTATCTAGTACCAACCATCCTTACAACCCCCCTCGTAGGTTGAGGCGGCAGTGGCCGAGAGATCTTTTATAAATACGCAACTGGAGTGCTGGCAATGGCCAACTTCTCCACTCATGCCTGAGAGTGTGTGGCTCTAGCGCCCTCACTCAGTCTCCACTGACTAGATTGGTGACGCGGCTGACTGAAAAGCGCTGGGATCTATCTCCTGACATTGTTCGGAGTTCCCAGGGGCAGTATGTAAATATTGTATATAGGCATGAATGTGGCCAAGATTATAATTATTTTCTTTTATTTCATTTATTTTATTTTATTTTATTTATTTATTTTTTCATTTGTTATTGAGGTATTTTATTTTTTGTTTGTTTTACTCTGTACATATGGAATGAATGACTTCATTTATCACTAATACTTACTGCCCAAGATAGTGGCAGATTGTATTACTTCTCAATAAAGCAATATTAGTTGTCAACCAAAAAATATATCGGAAAGAACGATTTTAGAGGCCCAGAGGTCCTACAAGGACTGTAGCGCCCAACAATGAGTGAGTGAGTGAGAAATATTATTATTATTCAGAAATAAATATACTAGACTTACATCATTATTATACTTTGATTTATTTGGATTTAATCTGTAAAAGACATAGTAGTTTTTTTTTTTTTTTTTTTTCAAATAAAGATATATTCTATTCTGTTCTTGAACGTGTATAGGCAGGCGGCATGAGCTTCCTTACTTCCGAACTCTATAAACTCTTCTGTACATAGTCTTTAGGTACAATATACATAACGCAGTTACATCAAAGGCATTTTAGGACTTCGTGGCATTTCGTATGTTTTCAAGATGGCACATATATGTTATGTGTACGAGCTGTTGGGGTGTTGGGAAAAGGGAACACAAGATTCGGCCATCGGCAAGGGACTGGAAGCAGAATCCCTGACAGGGAACATGATATATTGTTCTTATGATTAATTTCCCCCGAGCAGATCCCCTCTTCCTGCCGGGATAACGAAATGACATCGATAGCGGGGGAAAAAAGAGTATCTCTATAGCCGGTCCTTGGATGAGTTATCTCGACGAGAATGTTATCCATTACAGGACGTAAATCCTTCCGAGTGATGGCTCCTCTGCAGCTTTTAGCTTTACTTCATCCAACACGGCAATCGATACGTCTTTATTTAGTCAGCTTTACGATAGTCCTCAAAAGCTCTTGACCTCGATTCCGGATTTAAAAAAGAAAAAAAACAACTAACATTAAAAGCTGAAAAAACTAGCCAGGTCAGTTTTATGTCTATCAATATTGCCTCTGCAATCCTCGGATAACGTTTTTACTTTCACTTGCCTATATATAAAATATACAAGTATTGTAATCGTGAAAATTTTGGACTTTAAGTTTTCAACGGAAATACACGTTTTGGGTCTAAATGACTAAGTCCGCAAAAATGTCTGTGTGTGCGTGTAGGTGTCAGTACAGCACAAAAGCGAAAAGTCGCACGAAAATGAAATTTCATACTAAAGACAACAATACGCCCGAGATGTTACAGCGACTTTTTCGTCAAAATCAGCTGGCCAGAAGAGCCACTTTATACCATCCATTTTATGATTTCCACAAACGATTTTGATTAAACTTAATATATCAATGTAAAATTTAATGGGCTTTAATATCAAATAGGCTTCATTCTGATTGAAATAGTCTGATACGGCTTAAATGTCGAATTTTTGTCATTTATTTCTTAAAAGTACTTTTGATTTTGTATTTTCCAAAAAATGTCATCGTAATAACATTGATAAAGAACGGCTTAGTATACACGTTGAACTAATCTGATGACTAACTAAAGAAGAAAGGACCAAACATATATTTTTAATGTAATTTTTTTTGTTTTATGATAGTAAGTGCAGTAATATAGACGTATAATGTACCGTTGGAAAGAGAAATATTATAGAAAAAATACAATATTATGTTAGTCGCAAAGTTGGAAAAGGTGACGTAAAGTGAAGAATAGGGTATAAACTTATTACTGATTATTTTACGTAACAATTTAATACATTTATATTATTTAATCTAAATCATATGTTTTCAACGAAACTGAATATTTTAAAATTTAGATTAACATAAAAATAGTCTTAACTTTAAACAAGATGATATAATATTATCTTAATTTATTTTAAAGGCCGAGGTATAAATTATTATGTTACCCGCGACAGATTATTTAATTTGCAAATGAAATTAACTATTTCATTTAATAATAACTCAAATAAAACACTAGAAGCATGGTAGGATTATAGAATATGAGGCATGTTCTAGCCCATGCTCTGGGGTACGTGGGTGCTCCTGTCCTGTGGCTGACTCCCAGCAGCTATAAAAATATATAAAGCAGTGATTCTTCAAACGTTGCTCTACTTTAATGAAAGAATGGTGACGCAAGGCAGGCATAAAAAACAGAATTAACACTGCTGAAATATTTCTGAAGAGTTACAGGAAAAGGTATTGGGTTGTTTCACATGAAATGTCCGTTTTATAGTTTCTGAAATACATAAAGGATTTTGCAGGTATCTGTTGTTTTCTTCCGAATGTTTACTTATTTAAAGTAAACAGTTACTAATCCTCTACCTTTGTATTACAAACATTAGCTTCCCAATCAATTACCCACTTTTTAGTATACCTCCAAATATGAACATGGAAACACGCGATTTTCGACTAATATTTTTGTACGAGTATAAACTAGGCCTTTCAGCAGCTGAGGCCGCTAGAAATATTTGCAAGGCGTTTGGGGAAGGGAGTGTTAATGAACGGATCATTCGCCGTTGGTTTGCTAAGTTTTCAGCTGGGGAAACCGACTTAGAAAACTTGCCCCAGGAAGACCTCCGTCCGTAATAGATAACGATGTCCTCAAACATACAGTAGAAGGAAACACCTACCAAAGCATCACAACTAAATGCAAGTGCATCTACCGTTTCCAGACTTTTAAAGTGTATTGGGAAAGTAAAAAAGCTCGATATATTGGTACCTCATGATCTCACTGAGCGGCTGCTCAAAACATACCGTGAAAAAATTGAAAGAACTGGGCTAAGAAGTTCTTCCGCACCCAACATATTCTCCTGACTTGTCTCCAACAGATTACCACCTGTTTAGGAATTTAGACAACTTCGTCAAAGAAAAACTTTTTGAAAATGATGATCAAGTGAAAAGTGCGTTTTCAGATTTTGTTTCACTTCAAAGCTCCAAGTTTTTCAGTTCGGGGATAAAAAAGTTGGTGTTACGTTGGGAAAAATGTGTAGAAAAAGAAGGTAAATACTTCGAATAAAATTATCTTGTTTTTATATCGTATTTTTAATAAAAATCCTTTACCTTGAAAGCGGACATTTCATGTGAGACAACCCAATAGAAGAATCGACAGAATTAAAGAGGAGTTAAATAGCGAGAAACAAGGACAAATAATAGAAAAAAGACACCTCGAGTGGTTTGGTCATGTCAGGAGCATCAGAGAACACAAAAGCTTCTACCTAACCCCACCGAGTTTGTTTATCATGGACCTGTTTCGAAGCAATTCAACATACCGAACATATAGGTTTCTATGGATTAGTTTATTGTTGAAAAAAGTTGTGAAGAATTGAGGATTTTACGAGGCATTTTCGCATTTAACAGTTGAATACGGCTGTTACGGGCTACGGGGTGTGAGAAATGAACTACTTCAATTTACAAATTACAAATATTTATTAAATACTAGATGTACAAATAGCAAGGAATTATTAACTTCTATGCTTACAATAATAATTTAATTACTAACTTAACTAAATGTACAACAATAATTATCTTAAGATTTACTCTAGGTCTATTTAACTACTAAAGTCTCTACAAATAAAATCAGATATTTCTAAGAGCTAAACTACTTACATAAATTTACACTATCTACTAGAATTATTCTAAAACTTACAACTATGAATTATATATAACCTACATTCTTCTAATTTCCCACCGATCGGTTATCACAAGACTGACACACACAGTTTTACTACACTGTCACACTGTCATGTATTGTTCACTGATACATCCACTTGAGCAAGATAAAGACTGACTCTATCAGGCGTAGTAGACCGGTATTTGTACCACAACAGAAGAGTCTAGACAAAGGGAGGGCAGTTAAACGTCGAGAGGCGGATGGGCCGTTCTGGGTGCTTCGAGGACCGTCCAGATCCAGAAGTCTCTTGCCAAATCCGGACCCCTCTAGGCGTGGTCTACATGCCATTGTCCTGACCGTAACACGACGATTTAGAGCGCCCCAGATCTTCAACAAAGTGCCCTTACAATGGCCATATTAATGAGCCTTTTGTAGTTAAATGGAAGCTTAGAGTCTCTGTCAAAAAAGCGTTGAAGACGACGTAAATGGCTGTTTCTTACTGTATATATTACCAGTATATTGAATTGCTTCTTAAGATTTGTGTTCGGTACCTCGAAGCGGTCCTATGTATCCCACCTCTACGACGAGTTAAAGTGGTTAACCCCAACCTTTCGAAGACAATATTTCCTTGGATCATTCCTTTATCAAATCATAAGCTCCCACCATCCATTTTATGTCTACAGCCTTCTGGTATTTAAATCCTCAACCCATCACCAGGAAACAAGATCCCATCTGTCTGACCTCCACATCTTTCCTTTCCATAGTTAACAAAAACTTTTTTTTCTACGATTTTACGATATTAGTGTGAGGTTCAATCATAGTATCTCTGTATGCACATGTTTTCAGTATTATATAGTCATACATGAATGTTCTATTGTCGTTGTATTTACTACACTATAAATAATGCAAGTAGTTGTCATATGTCGTTCAAGCAACAGTATTTACTATGTTTATATATAATATAAGTATAACCTTAAGTTTGTTTTTGTAATGTTTTTATTTTTAAGCCAGACTTAATGCTCACTTTTGTACTTTTTTTATTATTCTTAGGGGACAGAAGTCCCAGAATAAAATTTATTTTTCTTCTTCTTCTTCTTCTTCTAGAAAACCAAAAAATATGACTGCTCTTTTTTAGCCTGTTCTACTGCCTTATGGAATACTCTCCCTTCAAACATCCGTCATGCTCCTTCCCTATCATCTTTTAAATCCCTCCTCTTTCAATACTTCCTTTCTCTTCAAACAGATGTTAGCTAATTTTTATTATGCCAACTTATGTAAGGTGAATTTTACTTTAATGCACTTACTTTAATGAGATGTAAAAGTTACATTTTATGTTTATTCTTATTTATTTATTTCTTAAATTTGTAAATAGAGATGGTACTATGACCATTTTTTTTCCATTATTGTGTTATTTAATTGTAGTTATATATTGTTTTTGGCCAGTTATAATTTATTATTTTGTTCATAATTGTTATTCTTAAGGGACATTGTCCCAGATTAAAGTTTTTTTTTCTATTTCTATTTATGTATTTTATGATCCCAAGACCTTTGCCAACATCAAGTCTTAAGTATTACATCTCATTAACACTGACAAGCGGGATATTATAAAATTTGGCGTTGCTCCGGAAGTTTAATAGAGAATATATTTTTATATAGCATTTTTCGGTTGGACCAATCGTTCGGAAGATATATTGCTTTCAATGAAACAAGTCATGTTTTACCTACATTTTTTAAGTTTTGGTACTTTCTTGTCAGGCTCTTCCTCGGTGTGGTTGGAATAGATAATCTGACAAAATGTTTCTCGTCTCCAATTTAATGGAGAATATTGATTGTTACATAACATTCGTGACCTGGACCTACAGTTTGGGAGCTATATTCCTTTCAATAAAAACATTTCCCAATGTCCTCACCTACATAGATGATGACAATTAAATTGTATTGGTATATTTTACCTTTACCTTCTTTACCTTCTATACTTGCTGAATCCAGAGCTGCCCGTACACAAACTGGATTCCCCCCTGACTCCAGAGCTGCCTGTACACAAACTGGATTCCCCCCTGACTCCAGAGCTGCCTGTACACAAACTGGATTCCCCCCTGACTCCAGAGCTGCCTGTACACAAACGGATCCCCCTGACTCCAGAGCTGCCTGTACACAAACGGATCCCCCCTGACTCCAGAGCTGCCTGTACACAAACTGGATTCCCCCCTGACTCCAGAGCTGCCTTTACACAAACTGGATTCCCCCCTGACTCCAGAGCTGCCTGTACACAAACTGGATTCCCCCCTGACTCCAGAGCTGCCTGTACACAAACTGGATTCCCCCTGACTCCAGAGCTGCCCGTACACAAACTGGATTTCCCCTGACTCCAGAGCTGTCTGTACACAAATTGGATTCCCCCTGACTCCAGAGCTGCCCGTACACAAACTAGATTCCCCCCTCACTCCAGAGCTGCCCATACACAAACTGGATTCCCCCCTGACTCCAGAGCTGCCCGTACACAAACTGGATTCCTCCCTGACTCCAGAGCTGCCCGTACACAAACTGGATTCCTCCCTGACTCCAGAGCTGCCCGTACACAAACTAGATTCCCCCCTCACTCCAGAGCTGCCCGTACACAAACTGGATTCCCCCCTGACTCCAGAGCTGCCCGTACACAAACTGGATTCCCCCCTGACTCCAGAGCTGCCCGTACACAAACTGGATTCCTCCCTGACTCCAGAGCTGCCCGTACACAAACTGGATTCCTCCCTGACTCCAGAGCTGCCCGTACTTAAACTGGATTCCTCCCTGACTCCAGAGCTGCCCGTACACAAACTGGATTCCTCCCTGACTCCAGAGCTGCCCGTACACAAACTGGATTCCTCCCTGACTCCAGATCTGCCCGTACACAAACTGGATTCCTCCCTGACTCCAGAGCTGCCCGTACACAAACTGGATTCCTCCCTGACTCCAGAGCTGCCCTTACACAAACTGGATTTCCCCTGACTCCAGAGCTGCCTATACAAAAACTGGATTCCTCCCTGACTGCAGCACATAATAGATAGACATATTCCTTATTATTGGTTTTAATCATTCTTCCTGGAATATTGTTTTTTCACATTCTGGGAGAAATACAATATCCCATTATTTTTTTCTTAATTTGTTTTAGAATGTAGATACATATACAAGTGACTAAATATTTCTCAAGTCACGCCTAAACTTGTTATTACTTTGTAAAGGTAAGTGGATTGTTATTGCATAAATTATAAAGGTATAAACGTTTACGGTCTCTAGACTTAGAAGTGAGCCTCCTTTTCATTTATTTAGCTCCCGAAATATTTCATCAGGGTCTTTTCAATGATAGTTTTTTTAAATAATTTAAGTCGACGACCTGTTGAATACTTGCTTAAACAGTTGGCTCATTGATCCTTATTTGATTAAAAACTTTAAAAATAGAAATTATTATTCGTGTAAATTTATAATCCTTTGGGTTGACAGCGGTTTGGGTTCGATTACCACCTAAGCCAGTTATTATTTATTCGTGACATAACTATTCCAGTAAAACGAGATCAGAAGTGCAATAACATCCAATGTGTGCGTCGGAAGAGTCAATAAAAAAGTTATTTACTTCGTTTTCCTAATGAAATTATTTATTTTTCATGATGAAGCCATAGTTTTAAATATCTTCATTTAAAATAAATAGTAAGGTAAAGTATTCCGACTGTGAAGAAAATCGAATCCAGTTTTCTTTTTTCTTTCCAGATGACACATATGAGGTCTTGCATATTTCTTGTGAAATTAACGAGCTTTGAAATAATGTAGTAAATAGCCTTACTAGGCGTAAATGTCTCATTTTATTATCTCTTCCTCTTTAGCCCTTTGTTTTTGTTGATTAGAAAAAATTATCCCTTTAATTTCCCTTTGTTGTTATGGACAAATCGGGCGGAAACGTGAAATATAAACGGATTTTATAAATAATTGAGAAACTTTAATTAATTTCTTAAAAATTAATTCATTTTTCCGTATATGAGTATAGTACATATGTGCAATATATATAGTAGGAAAGCTAATAATTTAATAAAATTGTGTTATCTTGCATAGAAAACTGTAGCAGCAAGGGCTAATATCTTGCATACAAAACTGTAGCAGAAAGGGCTAATATCTTGCATAGAAAACTGTAGCAGCAAGGGCTAATATCTTGCATACAAAACTGTAGCAGCAAGGGGTAATGACAAAATGCGCATACACTTAAGTGATAGGTTTAAATTATAAATTCTGTGGTCATGTAATTTAACCTAAAAGTAAAGTTTCTTTAACCTTTTTTTAAAAGTAGTAAACTTGATTTCAACTAGGGAGGTATGTTAATGTAACATTATTGAGCACCAGATTTTTTCTGATCAGAGTAAATGATTCGTTCATGATGGTTACATTATGATATCTAGTATAGAAAGGTAAAAGTACAATCGTGCTTTTATATTTTATAAAAATTTTCATATTTTATTTTATATTTCCATCGATAGCTACAACCACATCGGAAATGAACATTGAATTTAGATCCACAAAGCTACAACCTTCAAGAAAATATAAGTAAGATAGAGGGGTAATTTTTTTTTTTTTTTTTTTTTTTTTTTTTTTTTTTTTTTTTTTTTTTTTTTTTTTTTTTTTTTTGGTCGATTACAAAGTTTCATTATTAAAAATAATAAACCAAAAAATACTATAAGGAAATTAAATGAATATGTACTGAGCCCTTAAGGTCAAAAAAAAAAAAAAAAAAAAAGACAAGCTTTTTCTGCGTCAGCATTGACTCCCTTCACAATTTTCCCTTTTCTACTGGTGGACAGTGTGGAGGAGGGGGAGGGAGAAGATATCGATACATATCAAGAGAAGGAATTGGTTGGGGGAGGCTTCCATCTTTTTTTGCGGCCCCCCACCGGGAGAACCACTAAATAGACAATGCCTCCCTCCCCACAGCAACAGGTAAAATTCAGCTTTTTATTGCCGGTTCGGAGTTTCCTTAGTGCCATTGCGTCCGCAGGTGTTGAACCCGGGCCCTTCAACCCTTCTTCTTCCTTTACTATTCCTCAAAGTCATCAATTTTTAAATGTTTGTTACTCAAGCCCTTGTTTTTACTCGGCCCTCGGTACATACGAAATCTAAATAACGTAGTAAACAAAAACAATAATATGTCAACAATAGTATATCCCCAATGACTGTTTTGATGTATATAAATCGATGATAAACGCATAAACAATTCTATCATACTCAAAGGAAATATTAACTTAATATAAATCGTAACTGATGTAACCAGTCTAACCGAACTTTATCAATATTATATCAAATTTCAGTCTAAAAAGTCTTAAAAGATATCTAAAAAGATATTTTTTTTTTTCATTTTTTTTTTTTTTGCTTATTTTATTTTATTTTAGTTTTATTTTTTAAAACAGATGTATTATTATTTTGAAAACATTTTTTTTATTTTATTTATTTATTTTTTTATTTTAACTCTACTATATTGGAACAAAAAAAGAACTGTTAATTTATCTATATCAATATACCAATTTATCTTTTATTTTATTTTCTTTATTTTTTTGTTTAATTATTTTTTATTTTTTTTTTTTTAATTTAACAGATGTATTATTATTTTAAAAAATATTGTATTTTTTTTCTTCTTTATTTACTTTATCTCTATTGTATTGGAGAAAAAACAGAAAAAAAAAATTAATTTATCTTTATCTTTATCGTATTTAATTATTTTATCTTTTCAAACAGATGCATTATTATTTTAAAATCATATATATTTGCTTTTTGTTTATACAGTGGTGCATTGAAGAAAAAAATAATTAAGATGAGTGAAATAAATAAAGAACTTAATTTATCCTTATCAATATGAATTTTTAATTTTTTACTTATTTTATTATTATTTTTTATTTTATTTAACTTTTTTTTTAAATTATTTTAAACAGATGTATTATTATTTCAAAAGCGTATGTATGTGTGTATATATATATATATGTATACTTAAAAAATGTATTGTGAATAGCCTAGCCAGGCTCTATTTGTAAGGGGAATACCCCAAAGACAAATAAAAAATATATTCTATTCTATTCTACTCGGCCCTCGGGTAGTGTGGTTTTTCATTTACTCTGTACCTTTTATTTACCTTTTCATTTTCTGAAAGGTGGAGTACTAAGTACCCCAATCATTAACTAATAGAAATATATTCAATTTATTTTATTTTAATCCTATTTAATAATAATAATAATAATTCTTTATTTATTCTGGGACAAGTCCCTTTAGAATAATACAGGAGGAAACATAAAGTAGACTTAAGACTATAGCCTTAGAGTATAATACAATAATTAAAAACAATAGAATTGAACTAATAACCTGAACAAAGAAGATAACATAAAAGATAAATTCTAATAAAAATGCACAAACAAGAGAAATAAATGTATGTTAACATGAGAACAATAAAAAAAAAAAAAAGAACTTATTTCTTTTTATATTTTAAAATAAAATATACGAAGAAAAGAAATTACAATTCTTTAATGTATATTAACGTAAGAACAAAAAAATATATAATAAGATTTAAAAAGGACAAAAAAATTAACAAAATAAATTAACAATTCTTCAATGTATGTAAACATAAGAACAAAAAAAAAAAAAAAATGTTTACAGTTATTTAAATTAAATAAAAAAAGAAAAGAAATTACAACTCTTCTGAGTGTTTGTAAAATAATTTAATCTTACGTCTTTGAAAAGATAAAAAGAAAAACTTTAAATAATATTTGCTGTTAATGGAAACGAGAAAACGAAAATTGAATAATAAATAAATGTATCTGTCTGCTTTATCTCTTGATCTTCACTGAAATAAGCATTTACTTGGGATTGTATTGATAGGAAATGGCTAAATAGACGGGCTTCAAATGTTGAGAGAGATTGGGAGTTCCGGATATTAGAAGGAATGGAGTTCCATAAGGATGCGGATCGGATTAAGAATGATCTATCGAAAGCTGTGGATCGATGGGACGTTACATACAGATCAGAAGGCAGCGAGCGGGTGTCACGGGAACGAACAGGGGATTTGAATTTAAGGAGATCAAAGATGTAAGACGGACACAGGGATTGGATAACCTGGTAGAGGAGAATTAATGTAGTTTATTTTCATTATTTAAATCTTACTATTGGAGAGATTATTAAGATAGTAAAAATCTTGAAAATAAAAATGAATATATATAAATGTTTCGGTTAAATGTTTACAATTCATTTCGAATATGAGAAATACTAAAATAAAGTGTTCAATAATTATGAATCTAATTATAATTAAGAAATTGACGTATAATTAAAATAAATTGGTTTGAAAACATCTTAATCAATTAATAAAAAAAAATCCTGCAAGAGTTTTTGTTTGCCTAATTCTTCGAGTAGTTTTTGCATTCCACTTGGGAATACTTCTTGCAAGTTAGTTGAAGGCTAATGTTGAAGACCTCTGCCGTTTTCCTATCATTCTTTCGGGGAAACTTGCTCCTTTTCTGGACCTTTTTGGATCAATATTGGTTTTGGGGAGAAGTTGGACTTTTTTAGAAGTTTTGGGCTTCTCCCTTTCTATGTAATCCTCTTGATGCTGGGGAACAATGCCATGATAAAAGTGAAAACAAATAGGAAATTTAAGAAAACGCCCCACGTCTCTATTTAAAAGTTAATTTACAGACTCGACTTACACCGCCATGCATTAGTTCTTACAAGTAGTCCTGGAGATGTCATGGGGAAATAATTTTGAATTCTCTGTTTCAAGGAAAAATATTATCTTATACTCAAAATTGTGAAAGTTAATGGAGAGTAATGAAAATCGTATAAAACTAACTGACTGTCGTATATATTGGGTTCTTTCACATGGAATGTCCGTTTTTATAGTTTCTGAAATACATGAAGGATTTAGAAGGTCTCTGCAAGTCTCTCAACTAAATGCAAGTGCATCTACCGTTTGCAGACATTTAAAGTGTATTGGGAAAGTAAAAAAGCTCGATACATTGGTACCTCATGATCTCACTAAGCGGCAGCAAGACCCTATGTTTCAAAACATACCGTGCAAAAATTGAAAAATCTGGGCTACGAATTTCTTCCGCTCCCACCATATTCTCCCGACTTGTCTCCAACAGATTACCTAATGTTCAGGAATTTAGACAACTTCGTCAAAGGAAAAATTTTTGAAAATGAAGTTCAAGTGAAAAATGCAGTTTTCAGATTGTGTTTTACTTCAAAGCTCAGAGTTTTTCAGTTCGGGGATAAAAAAAGAAGGTAAATACTTCGAATAAAATTATCTTGTTTTAATATCGTATTTAAATAAAAATCCTTTACCTTGAACACGCACATTTCATGAGACACAACCCAATAATAATATACTAGATTAATTAATAAAACACATGTTCCTATTGAAACTCAATGCACTTAATTCTTTAACAATTTATTTTTATCTCGAACTATATTTAAAAATTATTATATTGATTTTAACAACGGAGTTAAGCAAAAGTGGTATGTTGTGCGCACCAAATTTTTATATTCTTTTCAGTCCTTTTCCAGATCCTGAAGTACTTGCTGAGAGATGAGAGGTTTCTTAGATTTAGCCTGGATTCAGATGAGATGAGCGCGAGAACTGAGTTAGCCTCCCCTCCCCACATCATTATGGCTTCGCCCCACTGGGGATACTGCATGTCTTTGCCTCAAGCTAATCCTTCTTATTCCACTGTATTCTGTAGAGGAAACTGCTATCCTCAACCCTTAATATTCAGATCTATCGAATGATTATAACAAAAAGGTCTGTGTGCTTGTCCGTGTGTGGTAAGTCTAGCAGACAACTATACGTCCGATATATTACAGTAATTTTGTCATCAAAATCTTCTAAAGTCGTGTGTTGCGCGTACAGATTTTTTATTTGCATTTTAATGTTTTTACAAAATGCCGTTATTTGTCATCTGCGAAAACAAAACTGATAAGCAAATATGTTCTCTTCCGAAAACGTTATATCAACGAATTTCTAGGTCACCGCCTAAATATCCGTCGGGGTTGGGTTCATATTGTAAGTCAGTCTATCGTGAAAATGTTTATAGTATTCTGTAGCACTATCTGAAATAGTGAACATCTCCAGATCATAGTCGAGTAATTCGTTTGTTATATCTGTGAAGGTCGTGAAAAACTAGATAATTGGAGTTATATCAAAAATTACTTAACTCCACGTATCGCTCCCACAGACCGTGTCCCACGTCGTGTTAAATTGGTTGAAGAAATTTATTAGTGGAAGAAATTTCAGGTGGAAAGAAAGCTGTATGTTATTACTCTATTTTGAGTATTACGTAAAGTTAAAGTCGCTCACCTGTAAAATGAAAGATTTTGACTTAACCACTTATTCACGACCGCCACAGATATAGAATTGTGTATCCTCGATTTTTCGTAAAACCTTGAAGTATGAAGACTGAATTCAATTAACTTTTGGTTGAGGCTCATAATATTCACTAGGGTTTGATGAGTACATTGTAGATAGTGATATTGGTGTGCTAGGCGTTCTATAACATTCGTTTTTATAACATTCGACGTTTTATAACATTCGTAATAAATCTAATGTGTGTCCTCCTTGTCATACTTTTTTTTTAATAGACTCCCAGATATCTGCTTGTTATATACGGGCTTTTATAATTTCTCGCGGTTATTGTTTCTTATGCCTGCGCACAACTCAAGTAGTTCAGCTGAGCCAGGCCTATCGTCGAAATGGGAACCGCTGTTAGGAACTTGCGCAGAGGATTCGTCTAATTGACTCCAATTGAGGTTCCCAATTAGACCTCCATTGAGAGAGCTTATAATACATTGAAGGATAGATAGCTTAATTGCAACTGTTGAGCAGGTTCCAATGTATCATTGCCATTGTTCCTCATTTTGCCTTTTGAATGAAGCGAGGCAATGAGGGGAATTCCGAGCAGGGATTGATATGTTCGTTGACTCTCCCATCTGATATGTATGCATTCGTGTGGGTTCAAAATAAAATCAGCAATTCCACCCTAAACCACGGCCTTAATATTCCCTTTTTTAGATGTATCTCAGAAATTTTATAAAAATCATTCCAAATTACACCCATCCTTCTGTTCAGAAACATCTTGATCATCCATGTATTTTCAGTGGACTTGGCCCGAAGGGTTTTCGTAATATTAAAAAAATCTGTTAGTTGGTATTCGTAAATATTTTATTTGGTTTGTTGAGTAACATGCATTAGCTTTAATTTTAATAAGACTTCTCAGTTTGCCACTCAGTGCCTTAGAAAACTGGAGGGGATCGGGAGGGGAAGAGGGGGCTTGTTCCTGAACTTTCTAATAATAATTCTTTAATTATGATGCTGCATAGTGTTTAGAATAAATATGTGTCTACATACTTTAGACAACATAAAATAACTTCACCACATTTCATGCTTATAAGTGTAAAAACGATTCACTTCACGTTAATTGGCTCACTAAAATTGATAGACATTCTTGGGAAGCAAAGAGATATTGAAAAATGAGAGATTTGATAAGGATAGAGAAGGGACATGGCGGATATTTCATAGGAGAGTATTCCAGAAGACAGAAGGCCGGTCTAAAACGGAACGCTCCGGTTTTTTACTCTTTGGAATGGTATAATAAACTCTTTATTTGTTCTGGGACAAGTCATTTTAGAATAATATTACAAAATATATAAAAACAATTTTTGTGTCATAGAGTACAAAAATGAAGCAAACAAAAAAAAAAAAAAAAAAAATGAAAAATATTAATAAATTAAAAGGTAGCTATTAATTATTAATAATAACAAAACTAGACAAAAAATAAAACTAAAATAAAAAAAAATGTGCATATACACAAATCTTAATTATAAATTTTCATTAATAAATTCGGGAATCGTCGGCACCAATAAATTAAGTTCATACTTAATTTTGTGTTCTTTTGATTGCACCCTGAACTAACTTCTCCCATAAACTTTTATTAAAAGAATTTGGAATATACTTGGGATTCTGATGGAATAGTATATTTAAATGTGAAAATATAACACAGAATAAAATATTATATTTAAACTATTCTTTTTCTATGCGTTTTTACTAATTTTTATTAAAATTTGCAAATCTATTCTAGTTCTTTTGGAATTGGACATAAAGGGAGGTGATTGAATAGACGGGATTTAAAGTTCGCTAGAGTATCGGAGTGACAAATTTATGAGGGAATAAAATTCCTTACAGACGAGGAGCGAATTTGGAAGGATCTGTCGAAAGCTGCGGTTCGATGTGGCGTTATATACAGGTCTCAAGGCCGAGCGAGCGAGTGTGGCGGGAGTGAACGGAGGATTAGTTTGAAAACATTTCTTAGATGTACGATAGCCAGAGAACTTGGAAGAGGAAGGACAACGGTTGGCAAGGTAAAGCCTAATACTCTTCGTAGAATCAGGTGAAAGAAGTGTCCCAAGTTATCCCGAAGATGAAGCGAAGTAAGCAGTTAAGTCATCGTTTTATTTTTTATTTAAGATCCTCAGACACACCCCTATACACCGTACAGCAATAATCAAATTGGTAGAAAAGTTTTTTTTTTTTTTTTTTTTTTTTTTTTTTTTTTTTTTTTTTTCAACAACAATTTTTATTGAGTAAAATTACAATCTGTCCCAATTTGGACATTAATAGTAGTGCTGAAAGATATTATACATACTACATTCATACAATATTTATTGGGTTGATGCAAAATTAATGCAGGTTTTTAGTAGGTATTGTAAATACGCCATATCTTTACTTTAACCATATATATTTAATCAAAATAATTTTCATCTGAATCAATGCACTTTTGCCAACGTTCAACAAGCTTTCTTATTCCACCAGAAAAAAAATCCGAATCCCTGGACTCAATGAAATCACGAAAAGAATTTTCAATGTCGTCCTGGTTTTGAAAATTTTTCTCCCTCAAAAAGTTGTCCAGATGCCTGAAAAAGTGGAAGTCTGTAGGAGAGAGGTCAGGTGAATAAGGCGGATGTTGGAGAACTTCGTAGCCCAACTCGTGCAGTCGTCGAAGCGTTGGTTGTGCAACGTGTGGTCTGGCGTTATCATCAATGCTGGGCAAAGACGTTGCAATTTTTGAGTTCCGAGTTCCGCCGCCATTTCTCGTGTGGTTTTGGTTGGGTCTTCTTCCACTTTTGACCTCAGCTGGTCGTTGTCCAGAGCAAGATGACGGCATCGACCTTCCTTGTCTTCGAGGTCGAAATCTCCTCTGCGAAACTTCTGGAACCAACGCTGCACCGTGCACTCATTAATAGCCCCCTGACCCCACACTTCATTAATATTACGAGCCGTTTGCGCAGCGCCGCGCCCTAATTTAAATTCGTAAAAATAAATTTGACGAAAATCGCACTTTGACATTTTCGATTCAAGACCTTTGAACACACTGAACAAAACGATTTTACTAAACAAATTCATGGTGAAAGAGAGGGTATTAGATAAGGTTTGTTTTGGTATAATAATGATCAATGTTAGGATTAGCTTTGTTTACACAATTGGAATTAAGATATTGCAATAGAGGAAACCTGCATTAATTTTGCATCAACCCAATACAAACCATAAAATTACAATAAAATATATACACAATAATGAATTAATACAATAAAGTCAAGAATTCACTTATACCTATATACACATACACACACTCATACATATATCACATTGAGTGGAAAATCTAGCCAGTGCTAGAACTCCAATATATTTACAAAAGGTCGCGGGGCCACTGCCGTTTCAACCTTCTAGGTGGGTTGTATGGATGAGTGGAGCTGGATAGGGATTGAGCTAGAGGATTAGGATGATGAATGAGGTTCTGGTGGAATTTAGAAAATTTGGATGGAATTAGGTCTGAAATAAATGGAACATTAAGGTCGTGGTGCAAGGTATAGTTGGAGACATAATAAGGAGCATTTACTATTGTACGGAGGACTTTGGATTGAAAGGATTGAATGCGTTTGATGTTAGTACGTTTAGCTGTCCCCCACAGTTCAAGTCCGTAGGTCCAGATCGGCTTCAGTATTGTCTTGTAGATTAATAATTTGTTGTCAACTGTAAGTTCAGATTTTCTGTTGAGTAGTCGGTATAACTGTCCGGATCGTCGGTTGAGTTCTTGTCTTTTAAGCCTTGTATGTGGGTTCCAAGTCAATCTTTTGTCTAACATTAAGCCAAGATACCGGACTGTATCTGAGAGAGGAATTGGTAATGCGTTGAAATAAACTGGCAGACAGGATTTTCGTCTAAGAGTAAAGGTTATATGTTTACATTTGGCTTCGTTCACCTTAACACGCCAGTTATTACACCAGTGTTGGATAAGAAAAAGGTGTCTCTGAAGGTTTAAGGATGCTGTTTCAGGATTGGAACTGGATGATAGGAAGGCGGTGTCGTCAGCAAAAGTTGCCAGAAAGGTATCAGGATGTGTAGGAATATCAGCCGTGTAAAGGATGTAGAGGACGGGTCCCAAGACGCTGCTTCGAGGAACACCGGCCTCAACGGGATAAAGGTTAGAAAATTCTACACCACAGCGAACTCGGAAGGAACGGTTTGAGAGATAGGATCTAAGAATTAGGTATAGAGACTGGGGTAAAAGGGTTTTCAGCTTGAAGAGTAATCCAGTGTGCCATACCCGGTCAAAAGCTTGCGCAATGTCCAGAAACGCACCAGAACAATACTCTTTGCATTCAAGAGCTGAGGAAATATGGTCTACAATTCGGAGCCCCTGTTGAACTGTGGAATGCTGAGGACGGAATCCAAACTGATGGGAAGGAAGATTTTGAGATTCTAATATGGGTAGGATACGTTTAAGAAGAAGCCTTTCGAAGATTTTTGAGAGGATGGGGAGTAGACTAATAGGCCTGTAGGATGAAGTGTTGTTGTAAGGTTTTCCTTGTTTTAGAAAAAGAATGATAGTGGAATGTTTCCATAACAGAGGAAAATAGGTGGTGCGTAGAATGCAGTTGTAAATATAAGTAAGCAATATAATAGCTTTCTGCGGAAGTTGTCGGAGGAACTGGGGAGTAAGGAGATCGTGTCCAGGAGATTTACGGAGGGTCAGTTTTTGGAGAAGATATTTGACCTCAGAGGGATTAATAGCTTTAGGAGGTAGGGAAAGTGGAATTGGTGACATAAGAAAGTCTTGCACTGTTGCAGTGTGATTGATGTGGGATTCCGGGTGAGGAGTGAATACTTTGGAGAGGTTTGTGGCGAATTCCTCGGCTTTATCTTCATCAGACGCAGCCCAGGAGTCATCACCACGTCGGAGAGGATGGGAAACTTGATGGTATTTTAGGATCTGTTTGGTGACATTCCACAGGGAATTATCACGAGCTGATAGAGAGGAGAGGTAGGAATTAAAGGACTGGGAACGGAAGGTTGCCAACTCCCTCTTCAATTGTCTACAATAGAAGTTATAGGAGCGGCGATCTGTTGGGTGTCGGGTGCGCTGCCATAATGATCTTGCTCGGCGTTTGGTGTGGATGAGGTCTATAATATGTTGGGGAAAATGATTTTGGTCTGGATTTATATTGGATTGTTTAGGAGAGGAAGCAGTCCAGACAGCTTGTTGGATGGCGGTGGTAAAGGAATAGACGGAATTATCTAGGTCATCTGGGGTTTTGAGGGTTACTCTGAGATCAATATTATCGGTGAGAATTTGGCGGAAAAGGTTCCAGTTGACAGGGCCTCGGATGAATGATGGTGGAATGGGTTTTGGAATTGGAGTGAGAGATACTTTTAGGATCAGTGGACTATGGTCTGAGGATAGTTCATCAAGGCGAGTTACAGACAAGTTGAGGGAGCCTAATCCGCTGTGGATAAAGAAGTCGAGGATGTCAGGATTGCGGTTAGGATCGGTTGGCCAGTAGGTAGGGGAGTCAGGAGGCAGGATATTAAAATTTCGGGAGTTGAGTGCAGACAGCAAATTTCGTCCCCGAGAATTCGTGGTTCTGGAACCCCACTGCTGATGCTTGGCGTTTAAGTCTGCACCCAGAATGAAACGATTTCCTAAGGAATCCAGGAAGGATACAAATTCGGAATTGGAAATGGAATGTTTAGGAGGGCAATATGTAGATGTGAGGGTTACCGGAAAGGAAAAAGTCTTGATTACTATGGCTGTGGCTTGTAGGAAATCATAGGTGGGAAGTGGGAGTAAATGATGAGAGAGGGATTGGTGGACAATGATAGCAGAACTGGCATGGGCTTTGCCGTCTGGACGGTCAGTACGGTATGTCATGTATTGCGGTATTTTGAAGTTCTGTTTAGTCGTTAGTCTTGTTTCAGTTATAAGTGGAACATCGATTGTTTTGTCTTGTAACAACGCTGTCAGTTCGTCAGTATGATTTCTAACACCATTCGCATTCCAAAGGAGAATGGATAAGGAGTTAGGTGAAGTCATTTAAGGATTTTTCAAGGCAGGGATTAGATTTGATACTAGATTTGTAAGGAGTGATATAAGCGGCATAACAAGAGATTTGATTTCGGAGATGAACGATGTCATTAGACTGGTAAGATCGGTGACGTTTGATGGTTGAGGGATATGAGAAATTTGATGTTGAGGAGTTTTTTGAAGGTCAGGTAAACTTTGAGGGATAGATTGTTGTACAATAGATTGAGAATGTTGAGGAAAACGATGTTCCGGCAGGGCCTCGACTTCATGACTCTGGTTCCCACCTCCAAGCAAGTGGGCAAATGACACGTTAGAATTTACAAGTTTAGATGGTTCTCTTCTGCTTCTGATTGGTGAAGCTGTTTCATTCGGATCCTGAGGTTTTTGGTATCTGGTTCTGAGTTTCTTGTAGATTTCACATCCCTTGTAGTTAGCCGGGTGGTCCTTGAGGCACAGAGCACATACAGCGAGTGTTGATCTAGATCTTGTACATTCTTCTGATTTATGCTGTTCACCGCATTTCACACAGCGTGGTATGTGATGGCAATAACTTTTGGTATGACCATATGCCTGACAGTTATGACACTGATCTATTTCTTTCTTTGTGTAAGGTTTTTCAATTTTTACACGTGTATAGTACAGTCTACTGAGGTCATAGATTTTTTCGACTCCTGTTGATGGTTCCAAGTCCACGAAGAATAGAGGCAGTGGACTTTTATCTTTTAGAACGTTGGTGACTTGCCTTACTTGGAATCCTAATTCTGTCAGTTCTTCTTTGATAGCTTCAACGGGTGTCGAGGAATGTAGGTTTCTAATTACAACCCTTAAAGCTCTCTCCTAACGCAACTGATAGGTTTGAAAATCAGCTTTGGTCTCAGTCAGATATTTTACAATCTTTCTGTAGGTTTCAGCAGTATTCGGAGATATTTTAGTATCACTGGTTCTACTTATACAAGAATAACTATTAGGATCGGTTAATTTGTTTAAATGCGCACACATCAGTTTAAAATTTTTAATATTTTTAACAAATATTGGTGGAGGTAGTGGTTCCCTGGGTATAGGAGAAGATTTCATGGTTTCTTTTTCATTTTGGAGGATCTGAAATGGATTCGGTGTAAAAAACGGGGATTCATCAGTTATTCCTTGTGATGATGTGCTGGGCTGTGGTCCAGATCCTAATGAGGTAGCTGACGCGGTCGCTGGTGGAATAATTTTTTTATTTTTTTCATGGCGGGGTCTCTGTTTTGTGGGAGACGAGTTTGAACCTGCAGATCTAGATCTTTTACTTGCAGACTTTGAAGACATGACTTGATGAAAATATCTCAGTGATTAAGAAAATAATAATAATAAATAAATAATGAGATAAGAATTAAAGATAAAAGAAAGATAAGTAAAAGAAAAGCAAGCCCGAGCTTGCCGAGCTAGCGGCAATCAGCTGATCAGTGACCCTCCTTTCACTTTTTCGTGATCGTACAAAGTAAATTATAACTTTGCTTACCGAAATTTCTCCAATATTCACTGCCGTAGTATTCCTGAGGTCTAGTGATATTCTCCAGACTGAATTCAAGCGAATTCCTACTGAAAAAAGCCAAAATCTGAGAGACGATGTAACGTATGACTGTTATCATCGAGCGCATCAGCTGATTGGGGAGAAAAGTAAGGATCAAACCAGGAGCCTTCGGGTTTCGAATTGAAGGAGGTGACGAAATCCTTTATTATCCTGGGACAAGTCCCTTTAGAATAACATTAAAATAATATATAAATTGGACTTCAGAGTCTCAGAGTAATTAATCATTTATAACATGTTAACTAATACTAATCGAAAACAGACATACGCAAATATGTAGAAAATGAAAAAAAAATAGAGTCTTATTTACAATTATGTTCTGACTGGATGGTCATGAGATGAATAAATAAGCTTTATTTGAATGTAGGAAGAGAGTTGAAGTGACAGATATAAAGAGGAATAGAATTCTATAGGATTGAGGATCGGATAAGAAATGATCTGTCAAAAAATGCAGAGTGGTGGGTCGTTGTGTATAAATCCTAAGGCCTAGAGTGTGTATAGCGGGAATGGACAGAGGATTTGAATTGTAGAAGGTCGAAAATGTATGATGGACGGCGGGATCGGATGACTTGGTAAATGAATGATGCAAGGAAATACTTGCGACGATTGGAAGGGTAAAACCACTTCCATTAAGGAGTTTTAATGTGTATATTGTGCGTCAAGAGATTTCGGAGACATGGAGTTTTCAAGAAAGTGTTTGTCAGAGGGTGATTCCAAGGTTTTTAAAGATTTGGTGGAAGTTTATTGGATTATTATTGAGAAACAGCGTTGAGATTGGGGAAAGGGTTTCTAGGAGGGGATTGGAGCTTATTACAATCGCCTTTGTCTGCTGTAGATAGGTCGGAAAGTCGAGATCTTGTTTCCTGGGAATGGATTGAGGTTTTGAATTGCAAGAGGCTGTAGGGGTGGAGGGATCTGATGGTTTGGTTGAGAAAAGATCAAAGGAAAAATTGCCTTGGGGTGGTGGGAAAGGACCACATTAACTCGTCATAGAGGTGTGATACATGGGACCGTCTAGAGGTACCAAAGACTAATCTTCTAAAGCAATTGATGATTCGTTTCAATCTGTCCTCAAGTACTTCTGAGAGAATGCTATATATCAGAGAACCCTGGTCAAAGTGACAGAACATTCATCATGATTGGGGACACGAGGACCGTTGAAGAGGGTGGTAGCACCGCTCAAATAATTTCCAGCTACTTACTTATCTCCCGGCTTAAGCTTTACAAAATGCATTTTACACTTTTTTTTACGACTTTCTCCAAATATTTTGATTAAACTATCTTTGATGATTTGAAATTAACTGAGCTCCAAAATAGTTTAGAATTTTTGACCATTTAAAAATTTTTAACAGGATTTAAATATCGATTTCTTTTTTAGTCCTTTAAAGTATCTTTATGGTAAATTTACCATAGAAAGTGAGGGGGAGTGATAAAGATCATTTGAACTTAAATTATTGTTGTTTATAATAATTTATATCGGTTTGCTTATGTTTCCTTTTGAATCCGATGTAGTTCTTATTTCTATTTTCGACTTAAACATTACTACAAATTTATAAACTTTATTTTAACCAGGGAGGCAAGTGAAATTGTTGCTCGCACCGGAATTTTTTTATTAGCCACATCCGCCTAAAGGCCAAAGGATAAATTTTAATTATTTTACACTATTAAAAATTAGTTTATTAAAAACAATTAACGAACCCTGAAGTGTGCGTGTAACAATATAATTTACTCCCCCCCCCCCCGCATAAATTACATTTCCGCTTCTTTTAGACTGTTATTGCTGAAAATTAGTGATTTGTCTCAAATGTTTTGTTTTTTTCCTTCTCCGAGCTGATGAATATTAGAGTATAGGGGTCCTTATCTTGCTAAGGTTTTTCGCCAGGGAAAGCATTATACGAGCGGGAACCAGCTCGCGTTCCACAAAGGCCTTTTCGATAAATATCTCTACTGAACCTGTAATCTCGGCCACGTTCACAATATTAATTTTATGATATATGACTCAGAAGATTACGAATCAATTAAATTTTATATTCCAGCAAGATAATAATATATCGCTTAAATGCCTTATACAAAAATAAACAAATGATATGTAAAGGTTTTTAACCATTTAATACATAATCGATAAAGCTTCCAATATATATAGGACGGCATAACTAAGGACATTTTTCTCTTTTTAAAAAAACCTAGGAACATCAACCGGGTTCAAACCCACGACCTTGGCGATAGAAAACTCTTATGCTAGCCACTACCCCATATATATATATATATATATATATATATATATATATATATATATATATATATATATATATATATATATATATATATATATATATAAAAACTTATGCGTTGTCCGAAAAATAAACTAAAAAAAATGAAGAAAGGGGCATAAACAACACGCTTGATGGCTATTCCAACACTAACTTTATTTGGTCTTCTAATCCTCTATATATACATTTCTATTGTTTACAAGAGGTGGTTTGGAATTAAGACTGATAGTCTACCTTATCAGTCCTTAACTCCCCCCACCAGTTTACGAACAATCCTCGTAAACTATATACAAAAACCAAAAATATAGAAATAAACTACATGAGAAAATACAAAATAAAAACAACTTGGCAAAAAGACAAAAAAAAATACAAAACGCAAAAGTAAAAGAACACCTGAAAATAGAACACAAGATATAGAAAAAAAAAACACTTCCTGCAATCTGAACACTGCACACTGCAAAAAAACTGACAACTGCAAAAACAAAAAAAAATGCAAAAAGCGGAGGACACTCCAGCTTCCTAGGATGCCTCAATCAGTGTGAGTTTCAATTGTTCGAGGTGAACTGTACGTCGCTTCCTGGGTTCGCGTACGCTCTCGATCGTGACCAAATTGTTTTCACGGATCACAACCACCCGGAAAGGGCCCTCATAACGACGGAGTTCCTTCCTTCTATTGGTCCCCAAACGCCGGTATACCACCGTACCGATTTTGACGGATCCCATTAGATCCCGCACCCCAAGATTATGCCGCTCCACCCGGCGACGCTTTTCCCGCTCAATCCGATGGCGAACCGTGACCCATAGCTTCCTAAGCGCTAGACTATTGCTCACAATGGGCCCCTCATCCCCCGCCGCAACGCGGCAATCACTCCGGCGACCCTGCAAACCGAAAAGGATTTCGAAAGGGGTAAATTCCTTGACTGAGTGGACGGAATGGTTATACGCGATGATGGCACGCTCCATAGCTCCAACCCCTTCTTTAATTGAAACACCCGCAGGTGGTCACTCAATATGCTGTGAAGGCGCTCGATACCTCCGCGGCTTTTCAGATGACCCGGTGTATTAAGATGCCACGTGACACCCAAAACCTTCATCTCCTCCCGGACTCTGGCGTTGTCAAATTCGCGACCGCTATCCGAAGAAACCTTCTCGGGGACGCCATAAAACTGAAACCAAATCCAAAGGGCCCGCAACACCGCCTACGCCGTACGCTCTTGAACGGGATACGCCATAGCCACCTTGCTCAACAAATCCAAAACCGTCACCCACTTATAGCCCTTCCACGTAAAGGAATCGATTTGAAAATCAACCAGAGGCGCATCACTTATCTAAAGGCCCCGGGTTTCGGCACCACTTATGCGTTGTCCGAAAAATAAACTAAAAAAAAAAATAAAGAAAGGGGCATAAACAACACGCTTGATGGCTATTCAAACACTAACTTTATTTGGTCTTCTAATCCTCTATATATACATTTCTATTGTTTACAAGAGGTGGTTTGGAATTAAGACTGATAGTCTACCTTATCAGTCCTTAACTTATATATATAATGGAGCTATGGGAAGGGGAGGAGAGTGTGGCCGAATGGCATAGCACGCATTGAACAGCAATCAGGTGGTCAGGAACTTAACATAAAAAAAAATTACGAGTTAGCGTCTTAGTGCCTGAGGGATTTTGACTCGGCATTAATCCATGACTTCACCCCTGGCTCGAGATACCCCCGTATAGCCTTCAAAGGCGAGGTAGGGCTGAACAAAAAACAACAACGAAAAGCTATAGGATGCTACAATGGGGGACCTAAATTGTGCCTATCCACGTTTAATTAGAATAGAGATCATAAATAAGGGACCATTTCCGGTTGGAACCATCGACTATGGGCATAGAAGACTGTTATGATGGTACTATTTAGAGAAAATTAGTCAGGGTAGCGAAATAGAACCAATTAAATATCTATTGCCTTCCAAGGTTTCGACTCACACGTAGGTAAATATTCAACAACAACAAATTTTTATTGAGTAGTATCACGATCTATCCCAATTTGGACATCAATAATAGTGGTGAAAGATAGCATTCATACTATATTTACACAGCAATAAAATATAAATACAATAATGAATCAATAAACTGCTTACAAAGTCAGGTAAGTATTTGTGCTAAAAAAGATACAAAAGTATGAGGGCTTTCTTGACAAAGACCAAGAAGCTCTTGTGGTTTATTATTTTCAATAATGAACCTTTTTAATCGACCAAAAAAAAAAATTATTAGTGTTTTTAACAAAGAAACCAAGAATAATTTTAAAAAATAGTATAAAAAAATTGAAACTTTACCCATAAATACGCCTATAGTAAATAATAGGCTTACCGAACCTGAAGGTTCGATGCCAATACCACCAAACTTCGCCTGCATAGACTCGTCCAATGTTCGCCGGTCACGCCCAAGGCCCCAAGGTCAGCCTTAATGCAATCCTCCCATCGACGCTTCGGCCAACCTTTCGGACGCCTACCAGTCGGTTCAGCGAATACCAACTTTCTCGGAATCCGTTCCTCACCGAGCCCAACAACTTTAAGAGCCCATTTGAGTCTCCGCGATGCTATCAACTCAATTATATTCACAGGGTACAAACTCCGAAATTCCGCGTTGTGCAACCTTCTAAACTCCCCAGTGGCCTCATCTCTCTTCGGACCAAATATTTTACGCCTATAATTCGGTTATTTTTTAATATACAAAAAGAAATGTATTGAGTTTTAGGATCTGCGAATAAAAAAAAAAAGAAGAGGAAAAAAAAATTAAAATTTTGCCTAAGCATACGCTTGTTTATTTATTTTCTACAAAACGAAAAAAGCATCATTGATATCAGTTTTGAAATAGTAGAGATATATCGTTTTGAAATCAGCAGATGTGCGAATTCCTCTTAAATCTCTCAACAATCAACTATTAATAATATTTCAAACCAATTAAAACGTTTTGGACTTTAATTATTTTACATAATTTTATATTTTTTGTTCATGATAAAATTTGCAAATTGACGGAAAAAAGGGGGTAGAGAGTAGACAATAAATTTTACAAAAGACAATAAACTATCTAAACGATCGATTTGGGATAAAAAAGAAAATGTAACATGGCAAAAAAGTTGCCTCAATTAATAGGATCATTGGGAATCGATATGACAAGTTTCCATGGTCCTTATGATATTTTGAGGACGACAAGTTGTGCAAATATTGACCCTTCCTCCGCTGCCTAGCCTCCGCTAGTCCTCCATTACTTAACTTCAGTTCCGCAGAATTATCAGGCGATATTAGTAATGAGGGACGTTTAGCATTACTAATTAGTTAAGAATCACTGACTCCTAACAAAGTTTGCTGATTTATTCACTGCAATTAGAAGATAAGGGGAGAAATGCGGGTGTAACATGCGTCTTAAAAGATACCCCTCCATTTTCAAGTCATTACAAACTCAGATTAAAAGGAGAAAAACGGCGAAAAAATCCTTAAATAATAAAAAAAAAAAATTTGTATATACAATATATATTTTGTAAATTTGAAAAAATTATGTATACGTGCTTTGTATTTGGTTTACTAATCTCTATAATGAACCTTTTTAATGGACTAAAACTTACCGCTCCCCCCTCAAAATTTGAGGAGTCACGTTTCAAGATACGTATAATCCAAATAAGGAATAAAAAATATCTGTTTGTCCACCGTCCTTCTTACGCTGTCCACGGCTCTTCTCTGAAACCATATGCTTGAGGGTTTTTTAACCAAGAATCAAAGAATAATAATAAAAAGAAAAAAAAATTGAATTTTGCAGATATATAAGCTCGTTTATTTGTTTTCTACAAAAAGAAAAAATAATCATTGAAATCAGTTTAGAATTAACAGAGGTATCAATCCTTCCATGAACAACTTCACTACCATTCTTTTTTTTTATTTTTTTTTTTATTTATTGAGATATATTACAATTTGTTACAAAACGAACAATAGCAATATTGATAAGAGACCACATTCATACAGTATATACAAATATAATAATAATAGTCAAATTACATAAAATATAAAATAAATAAATTCATATATATACAATAAAATAATAATAAATAAAAAAGCAAAAGAAATCAAAACAACAATCTATAATAAGATAAATAAAAAGTTGGCAAATAAATAAACATCATACAAACAGTCATAACTATATACAATATATACAACTGCTAGAGGGACCCCAGACTGCGCTTTTCCCTCCACTTCCCCGAGGAAAAAGCGGAATCAAAGAGATCCCAACGCCTCTATCTCAGCCGCATCACTGGTGTGAGCCAGCGGAGGCTGAGTAAGGGCGCTGTAACCACAAACATACCGTACATGAGTGGAGGATCTGACCAATGTCAGAACTCCAATTGAAGTGTTAAAAATACGTCTCGCGGCCACTGCCGTTTCAATCTTCGAGGAGGATTGTACGGATGGGTGGTGCCGGATAGGGATTGTGCTAGAGGGTTAGGATGGTGAGTAAGGTTCTGATGAAATTTGGAGAATTTGGATGGTACCAGGTCTCAAACAAATGGAATATAATGTCATGGTGTAGGGTACAGTTGGTAACGTAATAAGGAGCATTAATTATTGTTCGGAGGACTTTGGATTGGAAGGATTGGATGCGTTTGATCTTAGAATGTTTAGCTGTCCCCCACAGTTCAAGTCCGTTGGTCCATATAGGTTTCAGTACTGTCTTGTATATTACTAATTTGTTGTCAACTGTAAAATGAGATTTTCTGTTTAGTAGTCTATATAACTGGCCAAATCTGCGGTTGAGTTCTTTTCTTTTAAGTCTTGTATGTGGGTTCCACGTCAGTCTTTTGTCTAGTAAAAAGCCGAGATACCGGACTTTGTCTGAGGAAGGAAGCGGTATAGAATTGAAATTAACCATTGGACAGGATTTGCGTCGAAGGGTGAATGTGACGTGAGTGCATTTGCTTTCATTCACCTTAATGCGCCAAGCATTACACCAGTCTTCGACAAGGGAAAGGTGCTTTTGGAGGTTTAGCGATGCTGCTTCAGGATCGGAATTGGATGATAAAATGGCGGTGTCATCAGCAAATGTTGCCAGAAAGGTATCGAGATCGGTAGGGATATCGGCGGTGTAGAGGATGTAAAGGACGGGTCCCAAGACGCTGCCTTGAGGAACACCGGCCTCAGCAATATAATGTTTGGGAAATTCTGAACCACAGCGAACTCGGAAGGAGCGGTTAGATAGATAGGATTGGAGGACTAGGTATAAGGATAGGGGCAAATGGATTTTGAGCTTGAAGAGCAATCCCGGGTGCAACACCCGGTCAAAAGCTTGAGCTATGTCCAGAAAGGCACCCGGACAATACTCCTTGCACTCAAAGGCGGAGAAAATGTGGTCCACAACTCGGAGTCCTTGCTGAACCGTGGAATGTTGAGGACGAAATCCAAACTGATGTGAAGGAAAATTTTGAAATTTGGCTAGGATTCGTTTTAGTAGGAGCTTTTCGAAAATTTTTGTGAGAATCGGAAGTAGGCTAATAGGTCTGTAAGACGAAGTGCTGTTAGAAGGTTTGCCTGGTTTTAGGAAAAGGACGATAGTTGAATGTTTCCATAAGAGAGGGAAATAGGTAGTGCGTAGGATACAGTTATAGAGATATGCAAGAAATGTCACGGCTTTGGGTGGAAGTTGTCTTAAGATCTAAGGAGTAAGGAGATCTTATCCTGGGGATTTACGGAGAGGAAGCTTTTTAAGAAGATATATGACCTCAGAGGGATTAACTGCTTTAGGTGGTAAGGAAAGTGGTATTGGTGACATAAGGAACTCTTCAACTGTTGCAGTATGGGTTGGATTGAGGTCAGGATGAGGGGTGAAAACTTTGGAAAGGTGATGTGCAAATTCCTCGGCTTTATCCTTGTCGGAAGCAGCCCAGGAACTATCACAGCGCCGGAGAGGGTGAGAAATGATGTGGGATTTTAGAATTCTCTTCGTGACATTCCACAGGGAATTGTCACGAGTCGAGAGAGAGGAGAGATAGGAATTGTAGCATTGGGAACGGAAGATCGCCAACTCCCGCTTTAATTGTCTACAATAAAAGTTATAGGAGTGGCGATCTGATGGGTGACGGGTGCGTTGCCATAATGCTCTGGCTCGGCGTTTAGTGTGGATTAGGTCTAGGAGGTGTTGTGGTAAATGGTTTTTGTAAGGATTTATTTGGGATTGTTTGGGAGAGGAAGCAGTCCAGGCAGCTTGTTGGATCGAGGTTGTAAAGGAATATACGGCATTCTCAAAGTCAGTTGGGGTTTTGAGAGGTACTCTGAGGTCAATATCATTGGTGAGGATTTCGCGGAAGAGGTTCCAGTTGACAGGCCTCTAATGAATGACGGTGGGACAGGTTTAGGAATGGGAGTTATGGAAACATTTAGAATCAATGGACTATGATCAGAGGATAGTTCATCAAGGCGAGCTACGGAATAGTTCAGGGAGCCTAATCCGCTGTGGATGAAGAAGTCGAGGATGTCAGGATTACGGTTAGGATCTGTTGGCCAGTAGGTAGGAGAATCGGGAGGTAGGAGATGAAAGCGTCGGGAGTTGAGTGCAGACTGCAATGTCCGTCCACGAGAATTAGTGGTTCTGGAACCCCATTGTTGGTGCTTGGCGTTTAATTCTACACCCAGAATGAAGTGATTCCCCAAGAAGTTGAGGAAGGATCCAAATTGGGCAGAAGAAATGGGATGTTTAGGAGGGCAGTATGCTGATGCGATGATGAGTGGAAAGGAAAAGGTTTTGATTATAATGGAGGTTCCTTGTAGGTAATCGTGGGTGGGAAGTGGGTGTAAGTGATGGGAGAGGGATCGGCGGACAATGACAGCAGTACCGGCATGGGCTTTGCCGTCAGGATGGTCTGTCCGGTATGTCGTGTATTCTGGTATTTTGAAGTGGTTAGTCTTGTTTCTGTAATGAGTGCAACATCAACCTTTTTGTCTTGCAGTAATGCTGTAAGTTCGTCAGTGTGAGTTCTAACACCATTCGCATTCCAAAGGAGAATGGATAAGGAATTAGGTGAGGTCATTTATGGTTTTTGTAAGGCAGGAATGAGATTTGATACAAGGTTCGTAAGGAGTGATATTAGAGGCATAACAAGTTATTTGATTTCGGAGATGAAGGATGTCATCAAACTGGTTAGATCTGTGGTATTTGAACGAGGAGGAATATGAGAGATTTGTGGTGGATTAGGATTTTTAGGATTGGTTACATTTTGAGGAAGAGGTATATGTGGAATGGATTGAGGTATATTTGTTAGTTCCGGCAGGGCCACGGCTTAGGTACTTTGATTTCCACCTCCAAGTAGGTGGGCAAATGATACATTGGCATGAATAAGTTTTGAGGGTTCTGTTCTGGTGCTTGCTTGTCTTGTTGTTTCATCCAGTGCTTGAGGTTTTTGAAACCTGGTCCTGAGTTCCTTATAGATTTGGCATCCTTTATAGTTGGCCGGGTGGTCCTTGAGGCAATGAGCACATACAGCTGGTGTTGATTTTGGTTTTGTACATTCCACAGACTTGTGCTGTTCACCGCATTTCACGCAGCGTGGTATGTGATGACAACAAGTTTTAGTGTGACCATATGCTTGACAATTATGGCACTGAATTATCTCTCTCTTTGTGTAAGGTTTTTCAACACTTACACTGGAATAGTACAATCTATTGAGGTCATAGATTTTTTCAACTCCTTCTACTGGTTCCAAGTCCACAAAAAGAGAGGTAGAGGAATTTTATCCTTTAGGACATTAGTGACTTGCCGCACTTTATAGCCAATCTCCGTTAGTTCTTCTTTAATAGCATCAACTGGTGTCGAGGGGTGTAAGTTTCTGATTACAACCCTTAAAGCTCTCTCTTGGCGTAGCTGATAGGTATGGAAATCTGCTTTGGTTTCAGTTAGATATTTCACTATTTTTCTATATGTCTCGGCAGTAGTAGGATATATTTTGGTATCATTAATTCTACTCATACAGTAGTAGCTGGTAGATTCGGTAATTTTGTTCAATTGCGCACACAACAACTGGAAATTTCTAATATTTTTGACAAATATTGGAGGAGGCCGTGGTTCACTGGGTATAGGAGTAGATTCCATGTTTTCTTTTTCATTAAGTAAAATCTGAAAAGGATTTGGGGTGAAAAACGGAGATTCGTCAGTTATTCCTTGTGACGATGTGCCAGGTTGTGGTTCAGATTCCGAATTAGTACCCGAAGGGGTTGCTTGTAGATTTAATCTTTTAGTAGTATCACGGCGGGGTCTTTGTTTTGTAGGAGACGGGATTGAACCACTAGATCTAGATCTTTTAGTTGAAGCTTTGGAGGACATTACTTGATGATAATATCGCATTTCATGTTTATAAAGTAATTAAATAAAAACCAGATGTGGGAAAAAACAATAACTTAAAAAAAAAAAGGTAAGCAAGACCAGCCTTGCCGTGCTATTGGCAATCAGCTGATATGAAGAGGTGACTCAGCATTCACTTTACACTGTAAATTATAACACAACTTATCGTTGTTTGCTCCAATAATAACTGTTGTTGTTATCCTGAAGTCTGATGTTTTCAAGACTGTGCTGAAGTGAAATCCAACTGCAAAAGCAAGAAATCCGAGAGCCGACTTAAAAGATGACTGCTATACTCACGCGCATGCATAGAACTCACATCATGTCTTAGTCATGTATTTCTGTTAGCTAATTTACTTGATGTATTAACTAATACAGTTGTAAATTTCAATAAATGATTAAAAAAAAAAAAAAAGAAATAACAGATATCACAGATTATTTTGAAATTAGCAGTTGTGATTAACCATTTCCCTTTGTGTTATTTATTGATTTTCATATTAGTTAATTGCCTTTAAACAGCTATATAAATTTTTATGCCCTAATATAGTTATTTGGAATATATATATATATATATATATATATATATATATATATATATATATGGAGTAGTGGCGTGGCTAGCATAAGGCTTTTCTATTGCCAAGGTCGTGGGTTCGAACCCGGTTGATGTTCATAGGTTTTTTAAAAAGAGTAAAATGTCCTTGGTTATGCCGTCCTTCGAAGGGAATATATATATATATATATATATATATATATATATATATATATATATATATATATATATATATTTATATATATAATATATATATATTCTTTTTCTGTTTCCATGATGCCTGATTCTCCAAATGTGGTCGTTTCTGAGGCATAAAGTGCCTCTGTTATTACGACTATTTTGTAGTGTCTAAGAGTGGCCTGTCTTTATATGCTTTTCGTAAAATGACCATGTGAGTTTGTGAGCTTTCTGGAGTTTTTCTGTGCGTTCTAGGTTATTTATTTTTGTTTGTATTTATTCCCCTAAATATTTTAACATTTAGACTCTTTTTACGGATCCATGCATCGTGTGCATGATGTATACATTGTCGGACTTTTGATGCATGTATTGGGTTTTCTCATAAGATATCTGTTTTGGCAGCTATTTCATGTATCTTATCTATTTTACAAACCTAAGTTACTAGATATATTAACCAATACAGTTGTAAATTTTAATAAATACCAATTTAAAAAAAAAAGGTATATTTATTCAATACTGTTGTATTCATTTATTTATATTTCAATTTAATCACTATATAAATATAAGTATAGCAATATGCAATAACTAGTTGGTTACATTTTTTGGATCTTAAATAAGTTTGTTTTATGTTTCCAATGGAACAAAATACTCTTTCCCTATACATATATTATTGTATATTCATAAAAAAAAATTAAAAAGTGAAATATAGTATATTGGAGAATTTATGCCGAGGGCTAAGGGGAGGTGTTGGGAGAGCATGGAGCTTATTAATATGTATGGCAACCTTTTGGCTAAGATGAGACCATCAGCACCTCATGTATTCACTGCTTCTAATGAAGGGAACGCTACACGCTGCATATGTTTTGTCTAAATGGCCTGTCATGGCGTAAACCTCCAATCAAAATTTTAATTAATTTAGTAGGTGATTAGGGCCAATACCATCATTATAATTCATTTTATAATATTTAATATATATATAATATATATATATATATATATATATATATATATATATATATATATATATATATATTGTAACCGGTCGCGGTTGTCGGCACCGATAGGCAGAACCTGCTCTATGGTACCTTACCTCTTGTTCCCATGTTACCTGTATTTCCTCATCTTTTATTTTAATTTAACTTAGTGTAATATTTCCTTTTACTTTGTTTTATCTTCATTTCATTATTTATAATTCATTCCCTTTTGTATATATATATAGTAAATATTTTGATATTGTACATACATTCTTGCATGGTATTAATTGCATTTTTTTTTAATTTTGTAGATAGTTAATAAATTATATTAGAAGTATTTGCTTTTGATAGTTGCATTGCATGTCAGAACAAACTAACCCAGCCCTTCTCGCTCAGCTTAGCTGGAAAAGCAAATTAACTTTTTTTCATGACCGGGTACGTACCAATTTTATTTTTCCTTATTTATCACAAGAAGTGGATAAAGCTACTTGCATCTGGCCTAACTAGCCTGGCGCCCTTTAATTTACATTAAAGTGGAATATCCTTGTCATAATATATATATAAAATAATCAAATCATTTCGTTTCCTTTGCTCCTAACTCTTTATCCTCTACCGATTTCGAACACCATAGATTTGACCTAAAGAGCTTCTTTTTTTCTCACATCTCAGATGAGGAATTACTAACTACCTTCATAAAATCCCACATCAATGATTATGAACCAGACGACATCCCTGTAAAATTAATAATTTAATATTATTTATTGTATCAAGTATCATAAGTATTGGGGAAAATTCATTATTTTGCTTAAATGATTGCATTTGGCTCATCATTTTTTTTTTTTTTTTATTAAATGTCCATAGTTTAAGAAAAATTTGTGTTAATTTAAAACAAATATTTTGTTTTATATTAAGCAGGTGAACTCCCATCATTTTTATTAATGCGCCTCGTAGCTAATTTAATTGTATATATTGAAATTATTATTTTTTCAATTGACCTTTGGTTCATGATAAATTATTTTTAAAATTATTCGTTTTGCTTTGCATTTTTCATATTTTTATACATGATATTTTTTTCATAATTATTGGTGTATCATAGATTAATTATTTATTTATTCTAAAAATAACCATAGCTCCCTTCATATAATCTGAATTTGTCATGCTGTTTGATTGGTTGCTGTTGTTAGCCATCTTCTCTGGGTGCGCCGAGGTTTGGGTGGTTCTAAATTGAAACTTGTAAAGATAAAATACTAAAATTTTATATATCATCCTAGCTATATGAAAAAAGACATCGTGAATCGGATGAATTCCCATGGATTAAATTGTCCGTAGGAAAGAGTTCTATGATAAGAGTTTTTAATGCAATAAGGTCCTTTCCGTATTGCAGCTCATGACCTTCTTAAGAAACATTAAGAAAATAATCATAGATGTATGTAAATGTTAGACAAAAATAAAAAAAAAATCGATTAAAACATGAAGTGTTAAAAACTAAACGTTGAACATTTTTAAACATATACTCATGGAGATCCGTACTGATTCACGGTCAACGGCCTAATCACGCTCCGCGGCCAGGTTTGCCTCTAATTTTTTGGTACCCACTTTATAGAGGCTATGTAGGCCCCAGTTGGGTCTCCATACCTCAGGTTCACTCCACAAATAATTCTGCCTTAGCTGAGGTTGGAACCCTCTCCACTGCAGGTCTCTCCACTGGTCGCTCCTTTCAGAATAATAAACAAACAAACATCTTTAATATCCCCTTCTTAATGTTTACTTGAATGTCTTTTGAGAGTTCTGCGCATGCGCATGAGTATAGCTGTCATCATTCAAATCGTCTCTTGGATTTCTTGCTTTTTCAGTTGGAATTCACTTCAGTGCAATCTTGAAAACATCACGAGACTTCAGGATAACAACTGCAGTGAATATTGGAGCAAAAAACAGTAAGTTTTGTTACAATTTACGGTGTAAAGTGAATGCTGGGTAACCTCTTCACATCAGCTGATTTCCAATAGCTTGGCAAGGCCGGGATTGGTTTTCTTTTCTTTAGTTATTGTTTTATTTTCCACATCTAGTTATTATCTTAGTATCTTCTTCACATGAAATGAGATATTTTCACCAAGTGATGTCCTCCAAAGCATCAACTAAAAGATCTAGATCTAGTGGTTCAATCACGTCTCCCATAAAACAAAGACCCCGCCGTGATACCAATAAAAAATTAAATCAGCAAGCAACCCCTTCAGGTACTAATACCGAATCTGAACCACAACCTGGCACATCGTCACAAGGGATGACTGACGAATCTCCGTTTTTTCACCCCAAATCCTTTTCAAATCCTACATAATGAAAAAGAAAACATGGAATCTGCTCCTACACCCAGTGAACCACGGCCTCCACCGATATTTGTCAAAAAAATTAAAAAATTTCAGTTGTTTTGTGCTCAATTGAATAAAATTACCGACTCCACCAGCTACTAGTGTATGAGTAGAATCAATGACACCAAAATATCACCGACCAACGCCGAGACGTATAGAAAAATAGTGAAATATCTAACTGATACTAAAGCGGATTTCCACACATATCAGTTACGCCAAGAGAGATCTCTTAGAGTTGTAATCAGAAATCTACATTCTTCTACACCAGTTGAAGCAATCAAAGAAGAACTTATGGAGATGGGTTACAAAGTGCGCCAAGTCACTAATGTCATAAAAGATAGAGTTCAATTTCCTCTATTCTTCGTTGACTTGGAACCATTGTCAGGGGTAGAACAAATTTATGATCTAAAAAGACTATACTATACAAGTGTAAAAGTCGAAAAACCTTACACCAAGAGAGAAATTGTTCAATGTCACAATTGTCAGGCGTATGGTCATACCAAAAGTTACTGTTATCACATACCACGCTGCGTGAAATGCGGTGCACAGCACAAGTCTGTGGAATGTACAAAACCGAAGTCAACACCCGCTGTATGTGCTCATTGCCTCAAGGACCACCCGGCCAACTACAAAGGATGCCAAATCTATAAGGAACTAAGGACCAGGTATCAAAAACCCCAAGTACTGGATGAAACAGCAAGAAAGACAAGAACTAGAAGAGAACCCTCAAAAATAATCGATGCCAATGTATCATTGCCCACTTACTTGGAGGCGGGAACCAATGTAGTGAAACCGAGGCCCTGCCGGAACTGCAAAATGTACCTCAATATCCTCAGTCCATTCAACAAATACCTCTTCCTCAAAACGTAATCAGTCCTAAAAATCATCAACATTATTCTGTATATATTGTATGAATGTGTACTACATCTCTATTACTACTGTTCATTATGTAACAAACTGTAATATTTCTCAATAAAAAAAAACATAAAAGAAATGTTTACTTATTTCAAAAGATGATAATATCTTAGAAAAAATCGCGGAACGGAGCAGCAAAAAAAAAAAAAAAAAATCAATGAAAAAATTGATATAATATTTCTATACCTGTTTTACTAAATTTCTAGTTTTAACTTTAATGTTGCTATTAGATCGATGGGTTACATGGTATTAGATGTCATCCCATATTTTTCGTTCCAATCAATTTTTACGCAACCACCAGTTAATAGCATTGGTCTGGAGTCACCTGTGGTTGTGTAGTGGCTAGCATAACAGCCTTTTACACCCACAGCTGCAGTTTCGAATCCGGTAGATGGTTTTAGGATTTTTTAAAGGGAGTAAAAATTCTTAGTTACGCCGGAGGTGACGGGAAATGGTAATAGGTTCCTTTAGGATGTGAGGTACTCTTTAAAAATCCCTATACTAATTAAACCTGGACGGGAAATACTTAGGTCTCTCACTTTATCATCTTCCGATTAGCAACAGTTGCATAAAGGGACGTAAAAATCCTTAGTTATGCCGTCCTTCGGAGGAGACGTTAAAAGGTGGTACCGAGCCTGTGCGATGTCAGGTACTCGTTAAAGATCCCTATCCTAATAAAACCTGGATAGGCAAAATTTAGGACTCCCACTGCATCGTCCGACTAGCCATAGCAGCATAAAGTGACGTTAAACGAATAAACAAGTTGCATAATGTGACGTTATACGAAAAAAAATGTAGCACTGGTTTAATATATCTTGATGGATTTTTCCGAGCAAAGGTTCATTTTAACCAAAATCATTACGTTAGTGAAAAATTAAATGACATGGTAGGTCTTAGTTACCGATTTTTCAGAATTATTTCCCATAAACTGCAATATATTTTTTTTTAAATTTGAAATAGTCTATGCTGTTAGTTGTTAATAAAGTCATTTAAGATGATGGAGTGCTATGAAAAACGCAAACATTTAGATGATTATCGTAATTTATAATACCAGCTTTATTATTATTAATTCGAAAAAGAAGCTAAAGGTATATTCGTAGAAACTTTTAAATTTATGCGTTTTGCATTTTTAAAGAATGATTTGATAAGCCACATGAACAAATAAATTTGAATCTGAGTTTTTCATCACAAGGAACTTGTTATGCGTCGAACTAAGAATGGACCAATGAAGTCAATTAAGGATTCAATTGAACATGCTATGAATGACGCAGGGAAGAGCATTAGGAATGCCTATCACAAATGTCAACTCTGAAATACTCAAGTGGTTTCTTTTTAGGACAAAATGAATATCATTAACATAGCTGCAGTTAAACAAACTTTAAGGTCAATTTTTTAAAATAATTATTTATTGAAATTTACGACTGCATTTAATAGTAAAACTAGTAAAAATGCTAATAGACAAAATACATCAAACAGACTTTTAGAGAAACTACATATTATCAGCATTCTATTAACTATTGGGTTGTTTCACATGAAATGTCCGTTTTTATAGTTTCTGAAATACATAAAGGATTTTGCAGGTCTCTGTTGTTTTCTTCCGAATGTTTACATATTTAAAGTAAGCAATTACTAATCCTCTACCTTTGTATTATAAACCTTAGCTTCCCAATCACTTACCCACTTTTTAGTATACCTCCAAATATGAACATGGAAACACGCGATTTTCGAGTAATATTTTAGATAATTTCAATGGAAAGTTAAACAAAAAAAACAAACAAAAAACAATGTTAATTACAGTACATTTAATCTAATTTATATAAAAAAATAATAATATTTTCTTCATATTAAGTTAGTTTCTATTATATATGAATCTTGTTTATATCTTCGTAAATTATATTTCAGCATTTATTAGTTTTTGTTACGTTAATGACAAATGAGCCCTTCCCAAACACGTGTTTCAATTTTTAACTTGAGTTTTTACGAGGGGGTGGTTGCTACGATAGGGGTTGCTGATGAACTTGTAACGAGTTTTTAAGTTGAGGCGGATCGGTAAAGGAACCGGTTATTTCTGGCAATCAGGGAACAGTAAACGCCTAACAGATAACGCGTTGATGTAGTTACTTTTGGAACTGTTCTCCATTTAATTAATGTCTATACACTTCCTCGTATGCTCCAGTTTCTTGAACATAAGGAAAATTATAGATTTATTTAAACTTTGTCTTTCAAAATGAACAGGGACTGGCGTGGTCTAGTCGATAGAGCTCTAGTCTACTGTCCTCTGTGTCCTGGGTTCGAATCCCGGCTATGATTATCATTTATTCTATTGATTCAGCGAGGGTGCCACCCTATGGTATGGAGACGCTCCTGAGGCAGACAGAGCCTCTTTAGAGTAGGTACCAAAATTGTGGGCTGAGCGTGATGAAAGCCTAAGTACCTCATTGGCCTAGGCACAGTACGATTCCCTATGAACTAAGACCAAGACCCTTCATTGGCTGTAGAAGTGCATTTTTTTTTTAATGTATATAAAAAATAAACATAGATATCAGTGTATTTAAGATGTTGACTTTTTTTTAAAATATGTATATATATGTTTTGTTAATATATACATTTTTTTTTTTAATTGTAAAATAAGAGGCTGTCTATTTCGTAACTTTATTTAAAATTTCACTACGTTTCTGCCAGTTATTATTTTTGTGTAATTTTATTTCTACATTTTTTCATTTTGTAAATATTCTATAAAGGATTATCGGGAGAACAGCTGGAGTTATAAGTTACAACATATAACCCCAACTCGTTCAGTGATTTAATAAGTTTTACTCAAGAAATAAGTGTTTAATTCTGATATAAACTATGAATCCCAAGAATCTTAGCTCCTCTGTCAACCCTGAATCTATCAGAGACCAGAATGCGACGAAACGTAGGTACCGAAGGTAAGACCTTTGCCTCCATAACCTCTAAGAAAGTAGAATCATTCCCGAAGCGAGACCCAGCTATCGTTTTTAACAGTATTGACGGCATTAAATTAATAGAATATCTAGATAAACTATCAGAATTCATTGCTCCAAGGGACATTAGGTTTGCCTCAAGAATTTCCAACAACCGTATCTGTATTCACCTTAGTTCTAAAGATCACGTGGATAAATTAATAGAGACAAATACTTCCTTGAAACTAGGGGATAATATAATACCAATTAGAAGGCTGATTAACCCTGCTAAAATAATATTAATATCCAATGTAGAACCAGGCATACCCCACAGTGCGATAGAAGAGGCATTGAAACCATTTAAGGTTACGCCTGTGTCACCAGTTCAATTCCTGTCTGTAGCTGTCCAAAACTCTGCTTTTTCCCACATTTTAAGCTGGAGGAGACAAGTTTATATCACCCCTGAAAGTCGCGAAAGTCTCCCAGAATCTTTTTTTTTTTTTTTTTTTTTTTTTTAGAAACAATTCTTTATTGAGCAATATTACAATCTGTCCAATTAAGGACATTTTTAATAGTGATGAAGTACCACATTCACACGATATATACAAAACAATAAATTTATATAATAATAATACAATATACATATATACAAAACAAAATCAATAAAATATATACAAAAGTCACTCATACCTATATACAATTCACAAGCATACAGCACGTGAGTGGAGAATCTAGCCAATGCTAGAACTCCAATATATATTTTACAAGAGGTCTCGAGGCCACTGCCGTTTCAACCTTCTAGGAGGATGGTAAGGATGTGTGGAGCTGGATAAGGATTGAGCTAGGGGATTAGGGTGATGGATAAAGTTCTGATGGAATTTAGAGAATTTTAATGGTATAAGGTCTAAAATAAATGGAATATTTAGGTCGCGGTGTAAGGTATGGTTGGATACATAATAAGGAGCATTAACTATTGTTCGGAGGACTTTTGATTGGAAGGATTGAATGCGTTTGATGTTAGACAATTTGGCTGTCCCCCACAGTTCAAGTCCGTAGGTCCAGATAGGTTTCAGTACTGTCTTGTATATTAGCAGTTTGTTCTCGATAGATAATTTAGAATTTCTGTTCAGTAGTCTGTATAATTGTCCAAATCGTCGATTAAGTTCTTGTCGTCTAAGTCTAGTATGCGGGTTCCAAGTCTTTTGTCCAGAAGGAAGCCAAGATACCGGACTGTGTCGGAGAAAGGAAGCAGAACGGAGTTAAAGAGAACTGGAGGGCAGGATTGTCTTCGAAGGGTAAAGGTGACATGTTTGCATTTGGATTGATTGACTTTGATTCTCCAGTTGTTACACCAGTCTTCAATTTGAGAAAGGTGCGTTTGGAGGCCTATAGATGCAATTTCGGGATCTAAGTGAGAGGATAGGATAGCTGTGTCATCAGCGTACGTTGCTAGGAAGGTATTAGGGCAAACAGGAATATCAGCCGTGTATATATTGTAGAGGAAAGGACCAAAAACACTGCCCTGAGGAACACCGGATTCGACTGGATAATAATTGGAATATTCTGCACCACAGCGAACTCGGAAGGAGCGGTTTGATAGATAGGATCGGAGGACTAGGTATAAGGATTGGGTTAAATGGTATTTGAGCTTAAAGAGTAATCCCGGGTGCCACACCCGGTCAAATGCTTGCGTTATGTCCAGAAATGCACCCGAGCAGTACTTCTTGTTCTCAAGGGCAGAGGAAATATGGTCAACGACTCGGAGCCCTTGCTGAACGGTTGTATGTTGGGAACGGAATCCAAACTGATGGGAAGGAATAGTGTGGGATTCTAATAAAGGTAATATTCGTTTGAGGAGGATTTTTTCAAAGATTTTTGAAAGGATTGGGAGTAGGCTGTTAGGTCTATATGACGTCGTAGTGTTAGGAGGTTCACCTGGTTTTAGGAAGAGAATTATTGTGGAATGTTTCCATAAGAGAGGAAAATGAGTAGTGCGTAGAATGGAGTTGTAAATATATGGATGAAATATAACGGCTTCAGATGGAAGCTGTCTGAGAATCTAAGGAGTGAGGAGATCGTATCCAGGAGATTTACGGAGTGCAAGTTTTCGGAGAAGATATTTGACCTCAGAGGGATTAACTGCTTTAGGAGGTAATGAAAGCGGGATTGGAGACTGAAGGAACTCTTCCACCACTGCAGTGTGGTTTGGATGGGATTCTGGATGAGGTGTGAAGACTTCGGAAACGTATTTGGCAAGTTCCTCGGTTTTGTCTTCATCAGACGCAGCCCAGGAACCATTACTACGACGGAGGGGATGGGAAATATGGTGGGATTTTAGAATTTTCTTGGTGACATTCCACAGGGAATTGTCACAAGCCGAAAGAGAAGAAAGGAAGGAACTAAAGAATTGGGAACGGAAGGTCGCCAGCTCCCTCTTTAATTGTCTACAATAAAAGTTATAGGAGCGGCGATCTGTGGGGTGACGGGTGCGTTGTCATAAGGATCTGGATCGTCGTTTGGTGCGGATGAGGTAAATGAGGTGTTGTGGTAAATGATTTTGGTTATGACTTATCTGGGAGTGCTTGGGAGAAGAGACAGTCCAAACAGCTTGTTGAATAGCGATAGTGAAGGAGTTTACGGCATCGTCAAGGTCATCTGGAGTTTTGAGTTTCACTCTGAGGTCAATATCACTGGTCAGGATTTGGCGAAAATGGTCCCAGTTTACTGGTCCTCTGATAAACTGACGGTGGGGTGGGTTTAGGAATAGGAATTAGGGATACTTTAAGGAGCAATGGACTATGGTCAGAGGACAGTTCATCAAGGCGAGTTACCGACATGTCTAGGGAGCCTAATCCGCTGTGGATGAAGAAGTCAAGGATGTCAGGATTACGGTTAGGATCAGTTGGCCAGTAGGTAGGGGAGTCAGGAGGCAGGAGGTTGAAACGTCTAGAGTTGAGTGCAGACTGTAAATTCCGCCCACGACAATTCGTGGATCTGGAACCCCATTGTTGGTTCTTAGCATTCATGTCTGCACCCAGAATGAAGTGGTTTCCTAAGGAATTGAGGAAGGATTCGAATAGAATGTTGGAGATGGAATGTTTAGGAGGGCAGTACGCTGATGCGAGGGTGATCGGAAAAGAAAAAGTCTTGATTACTATGGCGGTGCATTGTAGGAAATCATAGGAGGGGACTGGGAGTATGTGGTGTGAGAGGGACTGGTGCACAATGACAGCAGTACCGGCATGGGCTTTTCCGTCTGGGTGGTCCGTACGGCATGTTACGTATTGAGGTATTTTAAAGAACTGTTTAGTGGTTAGTCTAGTTTCAGTAATAAGTGCTACATCAACGTTTTTGTCTTGCAATAAAGCTGTAAGTTCGTCAGTGTGATTTCTAACACCATTCGCATTCCAAAGGAGAATGGATAAGGAGTTAGGTGTAGTCATTTAAGGATTTTTTAAGGATGGGATTGAATTTGATACGAGATTAGTAAGTAGTGATATTAGCGGCATAACAAGGGATTTGATTTCAGAGATGAAGGATGTCATCAAAGTTGTAAGGTCTGTGACATTTGATGGAGGAGGAATATGAGAAATTTGATTCGGATGAGGTTTTTGATGCTTGGTTAAATTTTGAGAAATATGTGGTTGTGGAAGGGGTTCAGGATTTGGAATTATGCGTTGTTCCAGTAGGGCCTCTTTGTTCTGGTTCCCACCTCCAAGTAGATGGGCAAATGTTACATTGGAATCAATTGTTTTTGAAGGTTGTCTTCTGCTTCTGATCGGTTCAGCTGTTTCATCCGGATTCTGAGGTTTTTGGTATCTGCTTTTGAGGTTCTTGTAGATTTGACATCCCTTGTAGTTAGCCGGGTGGTCCTCGAGGCACAGAGCACATACAGCGGGTGTTGATCTTGATCTTGTGAATTCTTCTGATTTATGTTGCTCACGGCATTTCACACAGCGTGGTGTATGGTGGCAGTAAGTTCTCGTATGACCATATGCCTGACAATTATGGCACTGAACTATTTCTTTCTTAGTGTAAGGTTTCTCAACTCTTACACTAGTATAGTACAATCTGTTGAGGTCGTAAACTTTTTCAACTCCTGCTGATGGTTCCAAGTCCACGAAGAATAGAGGCAGTGGAATATCTTTGACTTTTCACAATATAACTTACCCTCCCGCCTTTTAAACTACCCTCCACTATCTGACACACATCCTTTGCCAAAATTTTACGTTTCCACTCCAAACCCCTTACCTCCTTGGACAAGTATCCCAACAACCTTCGATTTTTCTTTGAAATCCATATCAAAACCAACGAATCCTCCATAAATTTTAAAACAAAGCTTTCTAGCTCTCTTAGCCACCTATCAAGATTATACCTGTATTTATACTGACGCGTCTAAACATCTAGATAAAGCTGTTCGGTCGTTTTACCTAATGAGTCCAGTCGGTACAGTCTTATTAATGAGTCTCCCTTCCATTTATTCGGTATCCGTCCGAGCTTTTTGCTCTTTACCTATTTTTGACTTTAATTGAAGACTTAACCCACAGTCAGTTTCTAATTTGCAGTGACTCCTATTCGGCTCTCCAGGAAATCCAAAATTTTCATTATTCAGGAAATCAATTAATATTTCACATTTCGAATTTAATATTTAAAACATAAAGAAAAATTATATTTCTCTGGGTGCCAAGCCACGTAGGAATTACGGGAATTAAACTGGCTGACACAGGCGCAAAAGAAGCAAGTTCCATCTTTCCTATTCCCAACGTCAATACGATACGGACTGACTTCAACTCAGCCATACTGAAGCTATGCAAAGAAGCATGGTGCACCTTTTGGTCTAAGGTTCCGGAGAACAAAAAGTTAAAGCGAAACTTCGGAGTTTCGCGACCACTACCCCAGATAGTTGGACACCGCAGGGAGCAATCAATAATAACATGGTTGAGGATTGGACACACCAGACTGACACATGGGCACCTGCTTGAAGGGAAACCTCCGCCGAGATGCCAGCGCTGTGACTTAAAGCTAACTGTGGAACACATCCTAATGGAATGTCCACTGTATAGTTCAGGCAGAACATGGCCTCTTCTATAAAGTTATAATGAAACAATGGACCAAAGAATCAAGAAAGTTTGTTCATTTTTCTGAAAAAAAATCAATTGTACCCATCTCTGTAAATAGTTTATGACCACGGTGCCTCTAACCATTGTTGTTGTACATGGCACCTAAAACTGTAATCAAATAAATAAATAAATATAAAGGATTATCATTGTTCATATTGAGACATATTGTACTTTACCTGAATAAAAATTTTGTTTAAAAAAAAGAATAATAAAAAGATTGGAAAATAATTCTCCTTTACTGAATTTTAAAACTCTTTTATAATTTACATTTATTCTCTTTTAAGTTTTATTAACAATGAAATAATGTTTATTATATAAAACAAAATAAATAAGATTTATATAAGAGTAAGAAATTTACTAAATTTTTTTCTCATAATCGAATGATTGTCATAATCGGATGATCGGACTTCGATGATTTAAATAATCGAATGATTAACGATATGCCAAAATTCCCGTCTCTATAATGGCTGAGCTGCAAAAAACAATTCGTTCGATTATCCGAGCTCCTTTTAATACCTCGATTATCGTTAAACAATTCCGTTCGAATGATCATTCGTTTCTCCAAACCGATTAATCCGATAATCGATTAATTCGAATGATTGAGATAATCGAATGATCCGATAATCGTCATTCGATTATGCTCACCCCTAGGGGCGGGTCCACTGGTATTTACACAAGAACCATCTCTTGTAGTATTTATATAAAACTATTTTATGTTATTAATTTTTGATCTTATGCGACTCTGGTGATTCTTGGACGAAAGTAATTTGTATCCATTTTTTTAACTTCCCCTCTCCCTTTCTTGTCATCTGCTATCCGATCGATTAAAACTGAACTGAAACTCTTGAACTTTAAAGAACTTAAAGACCTTTGACCTATGGACCAACTCATCGGTGAAGCACAAAAAATTCTTTAGACATGGATTGGTTGAGTGCTTTATCCAGCAGTAAAGTCCCCAAGGGGTAAGGGTTCATCCAGCAAAGTGCCTCTGAGTATTGGGCTACTTTTCCTCTCCAATCATGGAATGTCTTATTTTGATTCTAGAGTTGTGTGCATTACGCTCAACTTCTTAAAATAGATTTATCATTCTCGATTGTTTCCTTCTAGTTGAGTTGGAGATCTTGGTTTTCACCATTATAATACTGATCGTACGGACGATCGATAATTTGCGCCAGGGCTCTGAATACATATAATTTTAAATTCCAAATAACAATAGAGTAAGGGCCTTTTCACACATAGACGACTGCCGTCCAAACGGTTTATAATCCTAGGCTCATCAGCCGGGAGAACGGTCGTTGATATAGGGACATTGTTGGAGCTTTCACACATACACGGCTACCGTTGGGACGGTTTATAATCCTCTTTATAGCCGTGTAGCGGCCGGAGAGAAAAAACAGCCGTGCATGGCACATTTCCCTATCTCGGCAACTATAATTGGACGGCAGCCGTGTACGTGTGAAAGGGGAGAGATTAACGACCGGTACGGCAGATAAGCCTTTTTACGGCAGCCGTCTATGTGTGAAAAAGGTCCTAATTATTACTTTTAAGCGTATCTGTCCTTTCTATCTTAAAAGCAATATGAAATTTCGTATGCCCCTGAGGTGTTACTGAAATATGTTACACGTTTTCATTCAAATAGTACTAGACAAGTAAAGTGTCTTGCATTTTGTTTATTTAAATAACCATTCCAAATTATACCGATCAATGAATGTTTATATACATAAACAATTAAGAAATGTTTACCTGATTCTTTACCTAGATATATCCATAGAAAGGGAGTCGAGTCAAAAAGGGTGGAGGAATTCTATCTTATCTTGTATCCTTGTTAGAATCGGTTTTGAATCCTTTCAACAGGAATCGAGAAAATAGTAAATAAATCTAGTTCTATAAAGTGTTATAATAAATGTTAAGAAATCCATGAAGATGGGGTTGGAATAAAATTCATTCCATTATTAACGTAAATTTTGCAATTTCTTTTTTTATTATTTGATCAAGGTCTAATCTAACTTGAATCTTGAAATATTCTCACTGCTTTTTTTTTTTTTCTAACTCAATAAAATACAATTTTTTTTTTTAATTTGTATAATTCTGATAATATCTAAACCTAGGCAGCGGATGCAAATATTTACAGTATTTTGAATTTTGAATGGTTGGTAGTCGATTCTTAACTTAATAAGTTAATAATAGAATAGAAAAATTATTTTTATTCTGGGACTGGGTCCCTTAAGAACAATATGATATGTACAATTAATATATACAATGTGTCTGGCCACAAGACCAAAGGATTATAATTAATTCTTATTTACAAAGCTTTAAGAAGAAAAGTAGGATAAAATAAAACAAAAGAGTAAAATAAATGAATAATTTCTGATATGTTGAACAAAACTTAACATTGAACATAGAAACATGAACAATAAATAATAAATTTTCTTTTTTAATAGATATTTGATTTGAAATATCAGGCTTGTGGAGCGTCTGTTTGAGATGACAATAGGTACTCGAACAGCTGGGACTTGAATGATGGTAAGGAAGAAGCATGGCGGATATGAGTAGGTAGGGAATTCCAGGGAGTAGTACAGCGGAACAAGTACTTATAAGTAGTTTATATTATAAATATAGTACCTAAGTGTTCATAAGCATAGTAATACTATAGGTTTGTTTGTTTATTTATTTAACGTCACTTTATGCTACTATGGCTAATCGGACGATGCTACAGTGGGAGTCCTAAATTTTGCCTATCCAGGTTTTATTAGGATAGGGATCTTTAACGAGTACCTGACATCGCACAGGCTCGGGACCACCTTTTAACGTCCCCTCCGAAGGACGGCGTAACTAAGAATTTTTTACTCCCATTAAAAAATCCTAGGACCACCTGCGGGTTTGAACCCGTGACCTTTAGCATGAGAGGCTGTTACGCTAGCCACCCAGCTACAACTGATCCCGTAATACTATAGGTATACTACCTAAATTTAAACCTTGCATATTAGATACTATAGGTATACTACCTAATATGCAAGGTTTAAATTTAAATAAGTAATTTATAAGAGTGATTAATAGGACAGTTGAATGTTTAATAATTGGTATTTGCTTCTCGGTTCTGTGATATAAGCCCTGATGAAGACCTGCAACATGGGTCAAAACGTTGCTTAATAAATAGTTTTTAGCCTATTTTAAATATTTTTTGACCACTACCAGAACCGTCTCATCCCTTATATTTACACTATACCATTTAATATCAACTAAATGATTTTATTGGCTATATTTCATAGTAATTAAAATTAATTATTTACTGGTTATATTAACAGTAGCCATGTTTTCGATCCTCCAACAATTAAAATAAATGAATAACATGATTAATAAAACATAGGGCAACCGCTAAAAGCGTTGAAGTGTGATACCGTTCGAGGGTAGCTCTTAATTTAACCTTTACATTCCCCATGCTTTTTAATTAATTAGTAAAGTGATTCACAATGTTTTTGTTAATTGGGCCTCCATTGGGCTTTGGATTCCAATATGGGATCTCTTTCTAACTAATTAACGATAAACCAATACAGAGGGATTATTTTTATTTAACTATTAGTTGTTAGCAGATTTATTATATAAAAAATATTTCATTTTATATCAAATTCAGATTTTTTTCAATAGAGAATGGGTTGTTTAAAAAAATGAGGTGTCCCCGAAAAGCATTTTTTTGAAGAATATATCAAGTGAAAACTTAAAAACACAATTACTTTATGTAAAAAAATTAAATAAGTAAGAATCGGCAATAATTATTCGGAGATGTTTGAGGTGCTTTCTTGTCCGGAACACGGTCACATCCCTTTAATCAGTTTTATTTAATTGAGCACTTGAATATGTCATTGATAGGCTAATAACTGCCAACATATATTTAGATCTCTGTGGGAAAATTTCGGTTCCAGGGAAAGCCGACGGCTTGGTTCTTTCCGTGAAGACGTGGTAACTATTGAAGTGAACGAAATTACTCTAACGTAAGTCGGTAAAGATATAGGACTCTAAATAAATAAGGATGGGATGAAATATATATAGCAGAAGCGGGGATAATCCCGGTAATATTGATATATCAGAAAATACATTTTATATACTTTTAGGCTTTTAGGTATTTAGGATCTTTTATAACAAGGAAAAACGAAAAGGGAGGAAATAATGTAACGATTAAAGTCGGGGACAGCCATTTCTTATGTATCAGCCAAGATACTTAGTTTGCGGGTTCTGTCAAGAAGCTTAAAGGTTAGTATCTACTATTCTAATAATAAGAAACTGATATTCCCCAGAAGGTTGCATAACGCTTCGAGGCTTTCAAGAATAAGGTAAAATTTTTGTTCCGAACAAGGATTTGGCCGTACAGAATTTAGAAGGCTACGCAAAATGGGATTGTGGAGCTTGTACCTCTCTAGTATAAATTGAGTTGAAGCGTAACCGTGGCTGGAATGAGCATGCTTCGTTGATATGTGCTGAACCGACGGGCAGGTGTCCATGAGATCGTAGGTGGGAGGATTGTGTCTGTTGGGCTTGGTCTGAGCACATTGGGTAGAACTGTGTAGGCAATGATTTGGGGTATCGGCCTCTAACCTTTGGGTTCGCTATGTCTAGTATTATATATATAAACGAAAATTATGTTTAAATTGTCGTGTAATGTTTTTATAGATTTTGATTCTCCAAAACCTTATGTTTAAATTATCATGGAAAACAAAAACTATTGATAAAATATGAAGGTAAAAGAACTATGAGAGTATTTAAAATGGTTACACCATGTAATTACGGATAGATATACACATTATTGTTATGAATATGACTGGGAATGAAAACAGAACGCGGAAGGAATGGATGGAAAACAGACCGACTTCATAAAATTCCTATGAACAAATTGGAATTAGAATACTTTTACTGCCCCGCTTATGCGACATTTAAGTATTTCCAGGCATTTAACACATATTTTGTGGTGTGAAAGAGGTCTCTTGTTCATAACCTAATAGAGGGGAGTGAATCAGAATAAATAACCGGAAAAGGCTCGCTCGTAACTTAACAGACTTAACAGAGCTTGTTAATCCTCACTCAAGCCATGCGCGCTTGCTAAGTCATTGGAGCAGAAAACCTTTAGTCTTCAGCAGCCCAGGTTGTTTGGAGTTTTTAGTCATTTACTCTTCAATATAATATTTAAATATTACTACATAGTGAATAGATAAATTAGCAACACTTTAAAAAAAATACTAATCGTATCTTTCAAAAAAGTAAACAATAATATAGAATGGAGAAAATCGCAAAAAATTGAGCGTTATGTACAGGATGTCCCATACATGTCAAGTCATATTATGAATGTTAATACTATACATGAAGGGGAACAAAAAGTACAAATGACCCATGTCCGATTCTAGAGGAAAATCAAATTTCCAGTATTTTACTGTTGTTCATGGTTTTCATGTTATTCACAAACTCAAATCTGTCTGCTTACTGTGCATGCACAGGAAAATGATTGGGTCAAATTATAGAAGAGTTTAATGAAATTTTGCGGAAGGTTATGTCGAAGGTTAAGTCGATACCTCATAATAGGCAAGTGTGTATATATATATATTTTTTTTTTTTGATAGATTTATTGCTATTTACAACTGTATAATGATATACATCTAGTAAATGAGATACAAGATAAAAATGTCATGGATTCACATGTGGGGATACTACCCATTGGCAGCTCCCCAATTTTATATATATATATATGAATACTCGGTGAATAGTGTTATTGAGAACTACTTTTTGTCACCCATCTCATACAAATGGATTGGCTAAGTAGGAATGCTTAGAGTTCTAAGTATTTTTATTTTTATTTTTCGGAACTCTATCCTGGATGGACCTTATTTATTATAAAAACCAATTTCAAAAATTTACTTTCCCTCCCTAACCGCTGAGATTCAGAGAGATTGGACATAAAAACTTTTTGTTTCTCTTAAGATCTAGTCTATGTTCCTCCAATATACCTGGGTATCCTCAAAATTAATATATACCGCTTTATTATTCATTCCAACTTAAAAGTATCAATGTTAACTTTTTCATTTTTACTTTCACTATTCTATGTATGAAATATATAGTAAGGGAAAGTGTTGCGATCGTGAAAACATTCGAGTTTCAGTTTTCAATTTTCAACGGAAATACACATTTTAGGCCCCGAGTCGTATGTCCAAGTCCCGCAAAAATGTCTGTGTGTGTGCGTGTGTGTGTGGTAAGACTAGCACAAACACAATAAGTCGTACGAATTTGAAAATTTATATTTAAGACAACTATACGCCCGAGATGTTACTGCAACTGTTTTATCAAAATTGGTTGACTAAAAGTGCTACTTTATACATTTTACGATTTTTTTAAAAAAAAGGCTCTAACGATTTTGATTAAACACACTGAATCGATGTAAGATTTAACGAGGTTTTCTATCATGTAGGCTATATTCTGATTGAAGTAGTCAACAAGGCCTACATTCCGATATATTAAATGGTTATCTTATAAAGCACCTGCAATTTTGTAGCTTTAAAAAAAATCAAACATATCATCTTGTTGGCATTGGTAAAATACCAGTTAATATATATATGTTAAACGAATTCGACATCCAACCATAGGTTAAAAGAGCTAAACAATATTTAGCATGTGTTTTTGAACTTAAGAACATCATAGATGTATGGTATGCCGTTGGAAAGCTAAAGAATTAAGGAAAAATATTATCATATGCACAAAATCGTAAAAGTTAATGATTTTTTAGATAACATAATATATTATTAACAATTAAATGAGCACACCTCAACTTCCTTTTGTGTTTATTTATTTTATTTCATAACCATTCACATCTATCAACGTTTCGGGGCTGTTTCCCCATTTTCAAGATATTATGTGCTTATCTAAAAGTTCATCTATTTTTTTCTTCAAATTTGATGAATTATTGGTCATATGGTTGGTGCTAATTTCCATACTTAATTTAGTTTGTAAACGTTGATAGATGTGAATGGTTATGAAATAAAGTAATTGATTGACAAAAGGAAGTTAAGGTGTGCTCATTTAAGTGTTAACATTAAGAAAAACTTCCTAAAAAATTAAAAAATAAAATAAAATAAATTAAATATGAAAATTAGCACCAACCATATGACCATTAATTCATCAAATTGGAAGAAAAAGGAAGTTAAGGTGTGCTCATTTAAGTGTTAATATTAAGAAAAACTTCCAGAAAAATTAAATAAACAAAATAAAATAATACATTCTTTAATAAAACAATAAATTTTCTATCTAAATCCAATTTAATTAATTCGTTAACCTTTTTCTTCTCTAAACGATTCTTTAATTCCCTCCTTTTTTTTAATTTGAAAACTCGTCGCTTCATTTTATCAACAGGTTATTAAAAGTCTTGTGTCGCGTGTATCAGATTTTTAAAATCAACTTAATTTAGGGTAACTAGTAAATGTTTCGTCATACGCGCACATTTTATCATTTTATTTGTTTTTTTTTATAATATATCCCTATGAGATGGATTGAATGATATTTGTTGATGCAACATTAAGTGCTTTTATTATTGATAATAATGTATACTAGACTAAGCGGTATTATGACTATTTCTCTGGTTACCGCCTCATCCTCGATAAGCTAAGTCAGTGTTAGTGTGAGTGTTTGCCACGCAGTGTGTGCATTTCTTTTATCTGTCAATTGAGACGTTGATTTCCAAAAGGTACTAAAGGAAATTTTTTTCAAAGTTGATATTTTCACATATTTGTACTCTAATGGCTTAGTTTTATTTACATCCGTCATCAAATTTTATCTAAAAAACATAAAAATCCTTTAAAAAAGTATTCAAAAATTGCATTACATTCCATAAGGTACTAAATACACATTTTATTTCATTCCAAAAGGTACTATATCCATGTTTCGTTCCAAAACGTACTATATCCTATGTAACCAGTTATAACCTTTCTTTTCATTTCCTTCCAAAAGGTACTATATTTCCTACTATACGGTAGAAGCACCTAATCTCGTAACATAGCACCATTAATTTATTGTTTTCATCATTTTATGCATTTTTATTGGTTCATTTTACACGTCTTGAATCACCGCTATTATTTTGATCACTGATTTTACCTTAATAATGTAACAACTTAGTTGCGTCGCTTTGGTTCTTTTAGGTTGTCAATTAAATTAAGTTTTTTCATAGTATTTCTTCATGTAGCAACATAATTTGGTTAAAAAATTTTCAGAAACTCACATTTTAATAGAATAATGGTATTTGATGCAGCAAATAGTTGAAATTAGCATTCCACGAACTTGCTTAATATAAGAAGAAAATCCGTGCCTGATCTAACTTAGTAGTCGTTTTTTTAATGTTAAAAATAGCTCAAAAGTCATTATTTATCAGTATCTATGATTAAATATTGTTTAAACGTCGTTAATAATTTAGTTAAATTTGCTAAATTCACACAAATAGTAAATACAAGTTCAAAACAAACTTCATAATTACATACTTTCTTATTATAGTGCCATAAATAGATAAATTGTCCTTGAATATTTACTTTCTTTATGAAGAATAAATAATCAATGTAATTAAACAACAAAGAAAGATATTTCTCAGAGAGAATAAGGAAATTTACAAAACTTAGTAATTAACGATATAAAGACGTTATTTATCGGTAACGTTGTATCAGGAGGGTTATAGTGACTGTTACCAACTTATCGCACGTTATATTCTTCCAAAAATTACTATATCCCTTTTAATTCTTTCCAAAAAGTACTATATCCATATTATATTGTTTAAAATCATCGGAAAAATGCAATAATTGAGTGCAAAATGAGTTGGCAACACACTTAAAAATCAACTTTTGATTTTAATAAAAAAAGAATCACGTAAATTGGTCAGAAAATAAATAAATGGCAGATTTTTGCGTTTCTAGTAAATTTTTCTTAAGTGGATATAGTACCTTTTGGAAATCAACGTCTCAATTATTGTATTTATGTTTGGGCTGCCTTATTCAGCGATGACGCCTGCCAGACTTTAACATTCCTTCCCTTCATGGTTTGATTTATGAATGGTAATTAAAAATTCATTATCTCGATGCGTTATCGTAGAGTGACAGATCTTCAACTTTCGTCGGTCAGCTCCTTTCGCCATATCTCACATCGATCAGTTTTCGTCCTCCAGGCAGCTGGATAAGCTGGAACTCAATCCAACCTCTCCAGTAAACAAGAGATTACCGTCTTACTAGATTCCGGAATCTAGACCAGCTTCGTCTCTAATGACTCATTTGACTTAAGGTAAGTTAATTAGGTAAGTTTAGTGCAGCCTTCAGAAATCTCTTTGAATGGTCAGCGTTTTGCCGAGTAAGTTCTATTCCTTTAATTTCGAGATTAAATAATATCTTACTCTAATTACTTGGTTTAATTTTATTTCGGGGAAAGCAATTTATCATGTTTTCGCTTAGTGTATAGGATCTAGTCATTTAAAACCCGTAGGTTTTTGATGTCATACATTCTTGGTCACATTGCACCATTCTACAAAAATAAAAAATTACCGCATGTTTCTAAAAAATGCTGAATAATAAAACATAATATTATTGTTGGAAAAAAACATATGTATATGTTCTATTGTAAAATGAATTCTAACATTAATTTTTAAACTATGACCACTGCTGGTTTGTGTCACCACTGGTTTCCGTGAGAATTGTCCCACTTCATGTTAACTCACAATGCTAATTCTTTCTGAGAGCAAAATTCTTAAAATTCGACATAATTAAAAATCATATACTGGTAGTAGTTAAAACTACAATCCTAGAACTGAGAAATGTTTTTTTTTTTTTTCTAATTTCTTCATTTCATTAAGCTTATGACTTAATTCATGGTATAAATAAGTAGATAAAAACAAAAATATTGGATTGGATCAAATTCATTACCTCAAAAAAAATAACGCGTAGATGATGCATTTTCTATTACCACGGCTGTATATAAATATTTTCAGCTCACAGAAATCTATCCCAATCGACAAAAAAATAAAATAAATAATAATTATAAAAATACTCTATATTAAACAAAACGGATAAAAAAATCCTTGGATTTCTTATCTTCTATTAAATTATATAACAGACCTTGCCTCTCGTCTGGCATTTTTTTTTTTTTTTTTTTTTTTTAATATATTTATTGAAATTTACAACTGTACTAAAAAAAAAAAAAACAACAAGTAAATATGATATAAGAAAAATTACATGAAAACTAAACTAGAAGGTCTCGGGGCCATCTCCTTTTCAGACGCCTCGGAGGATTGTCGGCAATTGAAGAGGAAGAAAGGATTGAAACTAGAGGATTAGGGTGAGAATGGAGTTTGTCATGATAGGAATGGTGTCTAGATCGGGCCAAATCAGCAACATACGAAATATTAAGGTATTTGTGGATCAGTTTATTAGTTACAAAATAAGGAGCATTGAGGATTTTGCGAAGGATTTTAGGTTGTAGGGATTGGATACGGGAAGAATTTGATGGTTTAGTAGAGCCCCAAAGATCTACTCCGTAAGTCCATATAGGACTATCTGGCATTTAAAAAAAAAAACCCTGGGGTATAGAGACCCTCCTGGGGCATACTTAGCCTCTATAAAGTGAGTAATCAAATATATAGATTAAACCTGTCTGCTGAGCATGATCAAACTCAGCAGACAGGTTTTTTTCCTAATTATCTTACACGGTGGCCGATTTTTAAATATATAAATATATATATAATATATAATATATATATATATATATATATATATATAATATATATATATAATATATATATATACATACATATATATCAACATGAAAAAAACCAAAAACATCAAAGTGATTATGAAGTTCTTTAATCTTATATATTTACCCGTTTTTATTAGTGCTTACAACACGAAACAGTTAATTTTTTTTCAGTCATAAAAAGAAAAGGGGCTTTAGAGGAAGAAATTTTAAAAATTTATCATTCATGCCCTGTAACACTATTTCAATCTGAAGAGAATCTACACGATCTTAAAGCCCATTGAATTTCACACTAATATAGTGAGTTTTATCAAAATAGTTATGGCCGGTTTTTTAGAAAATCTCAAAAAGGTGCAATGTGAATGGTATGAAGTGGCTCTAATATGGGGTTTAATATGGGTTTTCCTTGTTGTGCTAGCCGACACACACCCAGGCTATTAGGCGAATTTGTTAATTTGGACAATGGTAGATTTGAAAAAAAAGGTGGAAAGGGTCTTGGGCTGAGTACATTCAGAGATTCTTACTGTTTTACAAGTGAAAGTAGTTCGCTTTTTTATATCTTCTAATTCAGTACTATATAAAACATTGTTTTTAGATTTATAATAATTGTAATTAGTCATACTCGTATACCATTATCTATTCTCTTTAATTGTTCATTCTTTATACAGTAAACCCTCTTTTTAACGAACACCCGTTTATAACGAACTATCGTTGCCGTCCCTTGAAAAATTAATAGAAAACTATGTTTTCTCCTCGTTCATAACGAAATATTTGCTTATAACGAACTAACGAACTACTTTTGTGAACCTCAGAATTAAATTTGTTCGGTTATTACCAAAAATGAAGAAAACAAAATTACTATACGTCTTAATTCCCTGTAAAGAGCGGCGCTTTTCTGTCCAAATACTTCTTACCTCTCCCCTCTATTAAGCTCAATTATGTGATTCAGCTTCTGGCTTCTAGAGTTCCAGCTTGTTATTCTGTTGTTATTTCTTTTATTCGAGGTTTTGTCGAGGTCAAGTCTGTCTTAAATTATTTAAATACAAAGTTGCCGATTCTCCAAGAAGTGAATGGAAAAAATCGAGTCAAAATCGAAAATTGTGGAAAAAATACGAAACATCAAAATCTACTCTATCAAAAGTCTGTTCCATGGTGAAGCAAACATTAGGCAGCTTTAGCGAGTACGTGAGTATTGATGACAATCTCGCGACTTGGAAGATCACAGAGGTATCAGAAGGACCAAGATCTGTAGACATAAGCGTTGTTTTTTTAAGCGTCAGTTAGATAATTTTTCATTCGTATTTTATTATTATTTTAATTTTATATTGATTTCCGTGATTCTGACATTGTATGTTCCCTTTTAAGTTTCGTATTTCTAATTATGGTTTATGTTAATCTTAAAGTGTTATGTAAAATGTGAAACATGATAGATATATGTACATAGTGCATAGGTTTAACTGCGTTGTAGTTTCTAAATAAACATGTGCTTGAAAGCGAATGCTGTATTGAAAATATTCTATTTAACCACCTGAATTTATACCAAGAGCTATATGTACATACATTATAGTTTTTGGATATAACGAATTCTTTTATAACGAACAGAGAATTTTATGGTCCCTTGGAGTTTGTTATAATGAGGATTTACTGTATAAATATAAATATTTATATATATATATATATATATATATATATATATATATATATATACCATATATGTGTGTGTGTGTGTGTATGTATTACTATTCACTTATGGTATTCCTAGTGTATCTTTTTAGCCCTGATGATGATCCAAAGAGGTAGTCGAGAGGTTGACAGACAATAAATAGTTAAAACTATTTAATTGTTTCTTTTACTGCTCGCCAGCCGGACTAAAATATTTCGATAAGGTTTTTAACACAAGGCTTAGGAACATTTCTTATATACATATTTCTACCAACACGCGTCAATTTGAAGCATCAACCAATACATATAACAATACTTAGAAAGCAATGTAATTATATACTATAAGAAAAATAATTAAAATATGAGTATATGAAATATATGTTTATGAAAAATGTTTATTATACATTGTTACATGGTTTATAATTTTCCTTATAAATATCGAAATACGTGAAAATGTCGCGTCCCGTAAACCTAGTGTCAATACTAACAATAATTGCTTTATTATGGGACTATGTTCCTTAAGATTACGGTGTTGTACAATAAATAGACACAAATATAACATGTCTGACTGAGAAACCACAGTTTTTTCTTGTATGATGTAGAAATTAATTACCAAAGGCTAATCTAGCTCATGCCTGTTAGGAAAGAGTAAAATGATTAATGCATTGTTAAAATATTTCACTATTGAATTTTAGTTGGGACATCCGAATATGGCGGCATAATTGAGGGCTTACTCATTGGAGCACCACTCGGATGCTAAATGCACTAATTGCAGTTTGTAGTTATTCCTCAATTACTCTCAACGATTGGGAATTCTTGATATTGCACATGCAGCTGCCATGCTCGTCAGACTGCCCGCGGCTAATTTTCATGTTAATGAAGGAAATGACGTGACGAAAATTAGTATGTCACGGATTCATAAATTATTCCGGAGGGGTACATTGGGCATGAAATTAATCATCAGGGATAGATGCTGATAAAATTGTGCCAGGAGAACAATCTGCCTGTGGGGACATTGGCACAATTCTTAGTCACGGTTCACAGTTCTTGCACCAATTTGATCCTCTTCTTGATATAATTTAGAGACAATTACTTGAATTGTCTTAATTGAGTAATACGCTTTTAATATTGGCTTTTATACATTAAAACAAAATATGTAAAATCACTTATTCAACCTATTTTTTTTTTTTTTTTTACTTTCACTTACCTATATAATAAGGGAAAGTATTGTAATCGTAAAATTCGAGATTGACCAGGAATACACGTTTTAGGCTCCCATGATTCAATCAGGTAAATTAAGATATGGAATTTAAGAAATCCTGGTTTAATCAACAGGCATATTAACCGGAGTTTCTATAAATAACAATTTCAAAATTCATATTGAAAGAACATTGCTGTGAAATATGAGAAATATGTTTAATATTTCAAATAATGATGCTATATGATCATTAAAAATTTTAGCATTCCTAACATATTAAAGCATATACGTTAAAATACACAATTAACTAACGATATTCAAATCTTTAAACAATGAAAAAAAAAAAGGTGTTGCAATGGAAAAAATAAATATTTTGAAAGAGGAGGGTTGACTATAATTTATTACTTTCATTTATTTATACATGAAATATATAGTAAGGAAAAGTATAGCGATCCTGAAAATACGAGTTTTACCGGAAATACACATTCTAGGTTCCCCTGATTCCAAATGCAGAAGTCCCACAAAAAGGCCTCTGCTAAAAACGATGAGTTGTGTTTTCATCATGAAATTTCAGTTTCATACGATTCTTCATACACTAGACTTACCAGACCTGTTTGCGGGACATGGTCATTTTGTCTCAGGGGACACTAAAACGTGTATTTCAGGTGAATCTCGTATTTTCACGATCCAGATACTTTCCCCGACTATACGAGTATATTTTATGTATAAGTAATGGAAAGTAAAAATTATAGTCAACTCTCCTGGTTCAAAATATTTATTTTTTCCATTGCACCGCTATATATATATTTTTTTTTTTCTTTTTTTTGTCTGTTCATGGTTCTAAAATTTTAATATCATAAGTTACTTATGTATTTAAACATATATGCTTGAATAGGTTAGGAATGCTAACATTTTTAATGATCATATAGCATCGTGTTTTGAAATATTAAACCTATTTATCATTTTTAATGCGGCATTGCTCTTTCGATATAAATATTGTGAATGCGGATATTATTATAAATACGAATTCCCGTTAATAAGTCGGTTTGTCAAAGCAGGATTTCCTAAATACCATACCTAAATTTACCTGATTGAATCATGTTAACTAAAAATGTGTATTTCCGGTGAGACTGGAATTTTCACGATCGCAATACTTTCCCTTAATAAATATTTTATATATAATTAAGCGAAATTAAAATTATTATTTTTACAAAAAATATATTATCAATAAGTATAATCAATTTAAAAGGGTCCGAAAGGATATTTTTGTATACAAGTGCATATTTGGAATGACGTATTCACAATATCCTCTTAATGATGTTTAGTCGTATTCAATAACGGTTATTGGGTATATTATATGATAAGATATAGGTATATATTATTTATCCGCGTTCATAATTCATCCGGATACCTTTACGATTCCATCGGAACTTTAGGGAAAGTGTGTGATTTATGCTGTTGGCGATGAAGCGCATACATAAGGAGTAGGCCCCTCAATGCCTGAATAGATTATCAACACCCCCCCCCCCTCACCTCTTTAGGTCCCCTAAGTCCCCCCTAAGCCACCCCCACCCCACCCTCCCGATAACAACAGGAAAATGGAAACAGCTCTAACCTCACCTGAATTATTTCTGGAAGCCTTACTTAATTCAGCCCCCAAAACTTCATCTCCGCCCCCCCCCCCCTCCCCAATTCAATTTAAAAGTTAAACCATCTAAACAAATTCTGAGCCTCTGCGATTTTTTCTCTCCTGATTCCTTCCAGGCGAAATATGGCAGTTAAATGGTCTCTTTTTTCTTCTGTAATATCAGTAACATATTGGAAATTTTAATAGTTAGTAGTTAATTTTCACCCATATTGGGGATTAAATTTGCAGCGATACAGCATTAGAATGGAATATAAAAAAAAAAATTATTCTGGGGCTGGGTCCCTTAAGAATAACATTAACATGTACAATAAAAATAAAAAATATGCCTAAACAACAGGCAAAAGGAACATAATTATTATTTACAGTTGAAAGATTTCTTTCTTCTCCACTACTAATATATAATACAATAATTGTTATACTACAAAAACTAAGAAAAATAAATAAAGAAAAAAAATCTAATGATAATAGTGTTCACTATAAAAAAAACGTATATAATGAAACAAGAGATTAAAACCTTTATCATTAATGAAGTTAATAATACATTGAAAACAATTATTTGTAATATTTTCTGTTGTATCCGTCTTTAATGAATATAATTATTCATATTTTCTATTAACCATTTTTTATAATGTTTGAGAAATAATTCAATTACCTATAAAAAACTTTTGCTGTAAATTTGTTAAACATAATTTTTTTTTTTTTTTTTTTTCCGGATTTGAGGTTTTGTGTATAACTAAACCATCCAATTCTTCTCGTATCTAATTCTTCAAATCCAAAATCCTATCTGAAATCCTGGATGCTCCTTACATTGTTATAGAATAAATTGGTGCATATTGACCTTAATGTTCCATGTCTTGCTGATTTGGGCCAAACCAGGTAGCTATCATTCCATTCCCACTATCTCCAATCCTTCCCACAAAAAGTCCCAACAAAGTTCTGTGTGTTGTAAGTCTAGCTTCTTCTTCTTCCTCGTTGGTGCCTTTCAGCGTGGAGGGGCCTCGTCTATCCACCTTCGCCAGCCATCGCAGTCCTTTGCCAACGTCCACAAAGCACCCAGCTGCTTGCCCCTCTTCTCTCCCAATTCGGCAATCTCATCGGACCATGTTTTTCGAGGTCGTCCCCTAGGCCTCTTGTCAGTCGGTCTTGCCTCAAAGAGTTTTCGGGGCTCCCTTTCCTCGCTCATTCTTATAATGTCCAAACCATTTGAGCGCTTTACTTTCCATAGTTTTTAACAATGGAGTCACTTTAAGATCTTCTCGAATCCGTTCGTTTCGGATATGGCCTCTTCTGGTTCGGCCATCCACTCTCCTTAGGTATTTCATTTCCAATGCAGTCAGTCTGCTTTTATGTTGATGGAGTAGGACCCAGCTTTCTCATCCATTTAGTAAGTTCGGAAGGTACAGTGCATTATATATGGTCATTTTTGTTTTATATTCGACCTCTCGTTTCCCTATGACAGTGTTACTGATTTGGTAATAGACGCCATCAGCTTTTTGTATTCTATTCGATATTTCATGGTATATTTTCCCCTTTGTTCCGATAACTGTTCCGAGGTACACATACTCATCGAACCATCTCTAGAGTCCTACTCTTACAGTTAATCTGTATGTCCTCATCAACACGCTCTATCTGCATAACTTTGTTTTTTTCCTCATTAATCAGCATTCCTTTTCATTCTAGTTCAGCTTCCTATTCTATAATTGCATGCGGTAGTCTTTCTGCTGAGTCTGCTATGAGGACAATACCATCCGCGTATACAAGAGCTTGGGCTAATATTGTTCTAAAATTTCATTTCCCTATTACTGCTCTTGCTGTTCTACGCTTACAGATTTTAAGAATCTCATCTATGAAAATGATAAAGAGTTAAGGGCTGATACTATCGCCTTGTTTGACTCCTCTATCCATCCTGAAGCTCGTAGATTCCTTCCCATTGATCCTCACTATACCTTCAGAGTCTTTATAGGTCGACTGAAGGGATGTTCTTTTTTCTTAATGCATTCTCTTTTCTGGTTAACTGAATCAAAGGCTGCCTTTATATCCAGGAAGGCCAGATACATGTTTTTGTCTCGCTCCCATGCCTTTTCCATTATGGTCCTTTAAGCAAAGATATGGTCCTGCGTTTGTCTCAATGATCTGAAAGCTGCTTTTCCCTCTTCTAAGTTGGTCTTCCACCAGACTTCTTAGTCTTTTCTCCAGGATGGTTGTGTATGTTTTGTAGACAACGAGATAGACATATGGGCCTATAGTTTTGGCATTCGCTCTGACTCCCTTTCTTATAGATGGGAATGATGATGTTATATTCCCATTCTTTGGTTATTCTTTTCTCTGAATACACTTTTTGTAATAGACTCTGAAGTGTCCCAATCAGACTTTGACCTCCATATTTTATGAATTCGGGCGCGATGTTGTCTCTTCCAGGTGCTTTTCCTGTTTTTAATCTTTCCATCGCTGCTTCCACTTCTTCTTCCCAAACCGTTTCCTCATATTCCTGATGCCCTTCTTCTTCTTCTTCTGCCATTTCACTTCTATATTCTTCGAAAACTTGGGAGCAATGCTGTTTCCATCTGTCTAATATATTTTATCTTTGGAAAGTATTTTCCCAGATATATCCTTTATATTCGGGATCGGCTTGGATTTTTTGCCTTTTAATGCTTTGATCTTTTTCCAGAATTTTCTTGAGTTATCTTTATAGTCATCCTGAAGGTTTCTCCCAAATTCTTCCCAACATTTTAATGTTGTGTATAAGATAATATTTTTTCTAAATTCTTTAGCTTAACTTAGGTATACTATTCATCTATATTACTTTTTATACTTTCAAAACACAAAAATTGGATAAAATAATATTTTTAGCCTTTTGTCCTTTAGTTATAACTTCTTACAATATTAGAAAGTGTGTAACAATGAGATGAAAAAAGATCGAGAAATTAATTACATAAATTTTCAATAGAAATATATGTTTTACTATATCTATTTTATTTTTATCAACGACAATCAGTTAGTTTTATCGTTTTTCATCACTCTCCATTAACTTTTGTGAATAAGATTATATTTTTTCTGAAGTATTTAGCTTTCCAACGGTATATTATATATCTATATTATCGTTTATATGTTCAAAAACACTTAAATTGCATACAAAATTATTTTGGCTCTTTTCTCCTTTAGTAGGAAATAGCATTTGTTCAACTCATACATTTATCCGGGATTTTTTTTTTTTTTTTTTGTCAATGATAAAAAGATGGTGTGGTTATTATTATAGGTTCTAACTAATTGAAGGTACTTGAGGAAGAAGGTGCTAGAGGAAGAAAGTTTAAAATACCAGCATTTAAGCAATGTCAGACTATTTCAATCAGAATATAACCTACATGATATTACAGTCCATTAAATTTTACATCGATTAGGGAGTTTAATCAAAATCGTTAGAACTGTTTTTTGAAAAATATCGTAAAAAGTTCACAATGCATGGTATAAAGTGGCTCTTCTGGTTCTCCGATTTCGATGGAAAAGTTGCTGTTACATCTCGGGCGTATAGTTGTAAATATGATATTTCAGTGTTCTACGACTTTTCGTTTTCGCACTAGATTTACCACATACACCCACACTCACAGAACGTTTTGTTTGACATTATGGTCAAATATGGTCATTTGGAATCAGGGGAACCTAAAAACGTATATCAACGGTGAAACTCACCTATTTCATGTATAGGTGAGGGAAAGTAAAAATGTTGTTCGATGTTTGTGAAATGTTATAATTATATAATAAAAATTATATATATAAAATAATATATATATATATATATATATATTAGGGGTGGGACGATTATGTAATGACGATTATCGGATCATTCGATTCAATCATTCGTATTAATCGGTTTGGAGAAACGAATGATCATTCGAACTGAATTGTTTAACGATAATCGACGGATTAGAAGGAGCGTTCGGATAATCGAACGACCATTATTTTTTTTTTTTTGTTTTGCTCATTACATAAATTATATGCATATTTCCACCGAGGCTCAGCCAGCTCACCCATTATAGACACGGGAATTGTGGCATATCTTCTCTCAGAATGCATAATAATCATTCGTCATTCGATAATTTAAATCATCGAAGTCCGATCATGTCGATTATGCCCACCCCATAATATATATATATATATTTAAAAGAGTTAAAGAGCTTGAAGAGGAGGAAGTATAGAGAGAGTGGAGTGGACCGCAGAGGGGTAGGACGAACGATGCCCCACCTGCCACCTGCGGTTCTCCACTATAAAGTCCTCTCCTTCCCCAACCTCTCATTTATTTAATTGTTTATTATTTCATTTGAATAAAGTTACTGAAATTAGAATAGTTTAAAACAGTTTCATAGGCATCTCAGTAGGTAATAATTGTTTCATTATGATTCCAGTGAAAAATAAGTTATTCTAAAATTAATATAAAGAGAAAGTATTGGATACATCAGGTTGTAAAATAAGTTGGTAGTTTTTTCAATTTAATCCTTTAATTCTGAAAATACTAGTGCGCGCAACACACGACGTTCACTTACCTTTCTTAATAATAGTAGATAAGAATTGCGGGAGCTGGTGCACCGATTCCTCCATCCCCTCCCCTACCACTCTTAACCACCTATGACGTCATCACGACCTAACCTTAACTACTATGGTTCGCGCCATCAACCTAACCTAAACCACCTGGCCACGCCTCTTTTTAGTCACGTGACCCTCTATCAACCTTACCTAAACCACTAAACCACGCCCCTTTTTAGCCACGTGGCCCACAAAGACATAAACTTAACCATTCAGCTACCCACTTTTCAGTCACGTGACCCCCCCCCTTCATTAACCAACCAATCGCAGTACTCTATTTGAGAGTTCCTCCCGGCTACGTCCGATGGTCAAATGTTTTACGAAACCTCTTTAACTGAAATATAACCTTCTTAATGTTTACATTTTGCAACCCCCTTACTGTTACATAACCTTCCTAACTGACACATAACCTTCCTATTATTTACATGTTTGAAACCTCCCTAACTGTTGCATAACCTTCCCAATGTTTACATTTTCATCAACCTTCCTATTGTTTACATTTTTGAAACCTCCCTAACTGTTACATAACCTTCCCATTATTTACATTTTCTGCAACCTTCCTATTGTTTACATTTTTCCAACCTCCCTAACTATTACATAACCTTCCCATTGTTTACATTTTTGAAAGCTCCCTAACTGTTACATAACCTTCCCATTATTTACATTTTCTGAAACCTTCCTAACCGTCACATAACCTTCCTTATGATTACATTTTCTGAAACCTTCCTAACGGTTACATAACCTTCTCAATGTTTACATTTATGAAACCTTACAAATTGTTACATAACCTCCCCATTGTTTACATTTTCGGAAACGTCCCTTACTGTTACAAAACCTTTCCAATGTTTAAATTTTAGCTTCGTATATGCTTACTTTATGTTCTGAAACTTCCTCTTTGTTTACAAATTCAGAAGCATGTTCAATATTAACATTTTCACTGTTTGTTTACTTTTATTTTCTCCTTTGCATAGTCACAGAACAAACTCAATTTCTGAAGAATCCGCAAGAGCGCAGCACCCACTCTACTTCGTAATGTGTCCACCAGAGTGCATCTCTCCGGAATTTTTTACGTTATCTATTCAATACTTTTTTTTTTATGTAAGTTTTTCAGCAGCCATTTTGTTTTGATGAAGCCAGCATTGCTATAATTCAAACAGGTATGAACATGTACAAACAGGTTGGTATCATGTTTAAGCATGTTGATAAGTGAAACGTAAATATGGACTTTGAACCCTCTTAACGGCTTCAATATAAACATCGTAATACTGCTTCTTAATCCTATACAGCTTTGAACTTTGATCCTTAATCCTACATTTTAAGTAGCGATAAAAAGTTCCTTAAGCTTTAACGTAAACATGGACTTTGAACCTTCTTAGTGGCTTTAATATAAACATCGTTATAGGGCTTCTTAATCCTATACAGCTGTGAACTTTGATCCTTAATCCTACTATTTAAATAGCGATAAAAGGTTCCTTAAGCTCTGAGACTTTTTCTCCTCTTAAGTATATATATAAATATAATGCGGACCTTGTACGTTTTATCTCTTAGTATAGTAAATCCCTAAAGATTTAATCGTAAACAAGATAAATTTAAGACGTCAATATCAACTTTGTACTGATAATTGCTTAAAGTATAAATATTCCTTAAGCTCTGAGACTCTGAACCATTACCCTCTTAAGTATATATATAAATATAATGCGGACCTTGTACGTTTTATCTCTTAGTATAGTAAATCCCTAAACATTTAATAGTAAACAAGCTCAATTTAAGACGTAAACATCAACATTGTACTGAGAATTTCTTAGTGTATAAATAAACAATAATATAAAACTTTTATCTACTTCGGACGGATATTTATTTTGTTTAAACATAATAATTTCAACATTTTAAATTGTTTTCGCGCCTTATCAGATCGTTTAATACCATTCCCAAGCATTATTTACTTGTAATTAATAATTCTGATCTGTGATTGCACTCACAATTATCTTAACGATGTCTTCGTGACCGTTCGGCTACTCCCGGCCATCTTCGGTCTTATACCTAACTTCGCTATAATCCGGAGTTCTATCTAAAGAAATAAACAATGATAACGTTAATTCCATCGAAACAACTTCCTTATCTTCTCTGCATCTAAACATTTGCATTGCATAGTACATCGTAAACATTTTATTAATTTTAGTTATCAGCATTATTAGTAAACAAAGTTTTGTACCTTTTTTAGTTCGGCATTAAGCCTTAAGCCTCTTCACCCCGTCAAGGTAAAGGTACATCGAAGAGGTTTTTATTTATTTTTTATTTTACAACGTAATTTTTACTATAAAATGTATACAAATTAAACGAAAAATTAAAGCTTAATAAAAATCAGAATTCATGAAAACATAAGATATAATCTTCTAACGCAATCAAGAATTAAATAAAATTTATGATTATTACAAATAAAATCATCTTTTTTTTTTTTTTTTTTTTAAATTTTTTTTGTTAATTTACCATTATTAAATGTATTTAAATTTAATTTTACACCTGAAAATAAAAATTCTTTCCTGTTAGGATGGTCGGCACGGTGTGGCAATATTTAAAACCATTTAATCTTAAATACTAAACAGCAATTTTCATTCTTTTATCATTTTTTTCTTTGTGTATTTGAAAGAGAAATATGAGCTTGGAATAAACTTTGCTGGGTTATTCTATTCACCTCACATTCACTCACACATTCAGGTTTACAGGTGTTCAAACCATGCCATTGACCTTCATCCAGGGTTTATAGGTGTTCAAACCGTGACAGTGACCCCATTCATTCATGGTGAATAGATTTAAACAATTTTTCATTTACTCATACAGATAAAGCCTTAGTTTTGATACTCTGTACATTTCTCTTTCGAGACATTATGATAAATGAAATGGCTGCCTTGCTGCGAATGCTTAATTAATTTTAAGAGAGCCAAAATCTTCCAAGATCATTACAGAACAAACATATTGCCACTCCATAAACCACCATTTTTTATTTTATTTTTTTCCACAAAACGCTAAATACAAACTAAAATGCTTGTAAACTCGCTTTTTGTTTCTTATTATTAAAAAAAAAAACTCTTTATTTAATTTTTATTACAATTAAGATTAGTTTGAATGAATAATTGTATTATTAGGTTCCTTTAATTAAAATGATCCTTTTCATTCAACTTATTTTATTTTCTTATTTTTTGTCCCTACGTTTCGGCTCTTTGCCATTCTCAAGGGATCTCTTTATACTCCTTTATACACTCTATACAATATATAGATATATATTTTGTCATAATTGAGTAAAATAAAAATTAAAACTATTATAGGCTGACCACCCCTGTCCTTGTTGTTATCATATACTGATGATAACAACAAGGACAGAGCTGGTCAGCCTATAATAGTTTTAATTTTTATTTTACTCAATTATGACAAAATATATATCTATATATTGTATAGAGTGTATAAAGGAGTATAAAGAGATCCCTTGAGAATGGCAAAGAGCCGAAACGTAGGGACAAAAAATAAGAAAATAAAATAAGTTGAATGAAAAGGATCATTTTAATTAAAGGAACCTAATAAAACTCTTTATATTATTTCAATTCATTTAATTTATAATGCCCATAAGCCAAAGTATTGATTCCGTCTTCTTGTATGTGTCTTTTATCATCAAAAGGTGACAGAGAAACCTTATTTATTCCGGAACTAAAAATATTATGGAGCTTAGATTGTATCATTTTCATTGGCGTATGCATAATTTCATTTTGAAATAATACTTTTTCATAATCCTTAAAACTAATATATTTTTTTAACGAAGATGTTTTTACGCCTTTAGCACGCTTTTTTACATCGTTTTCCGTCATAATAGCGTACATTTTCGCTCTTAATCCCACATATTTTAAAATTATTTTGGAATTGAGCTCATCTTTGAACTTTCCTAACTTTTTTTTATTTTCTTTAGAATAACATAAATGTGTTTCAGGATAGTCTGAGAAGTCAAAATATTGATTAATTTTTTTCATATCTTCATAGGCATCATCTGTTAAGACCCTATAAATAAAGGAATCTGTATCGGTATACATCATCTTCAAGGTTTTTCCAGAATATTTTGTCATCATTATGTCATAATGAAATTGATACATTACAGTTTTTGATAAGTCTAAAATACACATTCCTATGTATATAGGTTTATTAAACAAGACTTTCGATTTTTCCATGTGAACAGCCACTATATTCTCATTGTAGATTGTACGGTCAATGAAATTTGGTTTAGCAACAAGTTTCATCAACTTTTTACTGTCAGTTACTAGTTGAATATTCTGGCGGTTCCTGATATTTTCCATTGTTTTACCGAAAACTGCATTGTTAAGCAACTTATAAAAATCTTTTTCAAAATCGTTGGATGCTCCTTTCCTTAGCTCAGTATTGTATTCTATATACGATCGTAGCCATGGTGCTTGGTCAAACTTTAGAACACGGTGAATTTTTTCCAATTTTAGCCCATGCTGTAGAGCTTGAATCAAATTTTTATAATGTAAGACGTAGCGATTTCTTTTTCCAAAATGTGTTATTAATTTTTTTGAATTAGCTTTTGCTCCCGGTGGTATCATCGCTTCAGGTAAGAACGGTAAATCATCATGGTAATGATGAAGTTCTTGAGGATAACTGACGTCAATTTCAAATATGTAACCAATTTCGTCATCATCCTTAAGCTTGGATATGTTTATACGTTCCGGATTTTTAACCCATTCAAATCCTCCGTATGGTAAATACATGCTCATCGCTTGTCCATAAAGGTTATTAGTATCTAAATAAATTTATAACTCGATTCTTCGTTTGGATTAAAATTACTCATGTACTTATTATTCGCTTCTGCATACCTGTGTGATACCTGACACAAACCTCCACGAATACCGTGTTCTATCATTAAAACCATATCATAATCCTGTAATAGCTCTATATTCATTTTTGTATATTTTAACATGGCATCAAAGGTCAAACCGGGAACAGTGAAATAATGAGCTGGACCAAGTTTATGCGTCTTGATCATGACATCTCGGAAAGATTCGAAGACGTCACAAAGTAGAAGAACATCAGTCTTAACGTACACATCAGCATAATCTCCCAAAGATTGGCAATTAAAGTGTCCCCATATGTTTTGAGCGTGTTTATAATCTTCTACGCTGATGTCGCTCTCATTCAATTTATTGTAAAAGTCTTCAATTGATGGTAACTCTGTTTCATTGAACTTTTCTTCATTGTCTATATAATCATATGGAAACACACCTTTTCTGGTAACCAATTTTAATTCCTCATCTTTATAATATTTTGATGTCTCCTGGAATTTGTCCAAAGAAAGAGATTTTACAAGATAGTCCAGGCTTCTAGGCATGAATCTGTAAGAATCTATAAACCTCAGTTTCAGTTTACCAACATGCTTTGTGAAGGATATGTATTTTTCTTCACTATTCGGTATTACCTCAACTTCTCCAGGGGTATTTCCCAATTCTCTAACTATAAAATGTGCGTCATAATTGCTCAAGTTGTGCATTATGACAGGTACAAACGAGGGATTAACGCGTTTTAAATTACAATTATTACACGAAGCTCCTAAGTACGTTCCGGTTATATGGCAGTGGTCTCTAACTTTTATGTTGTTTTCTTTAAATTCGTCTTGGCACATGTAACAGGTTTTAGCTTCAGCCCAATTTTTTTCTTCATCCGATGAGATCCGCATTGGTTTGTTCATCTTATAGATTTCTTGAATTTTTTTAGCAATATTGGAAATATACTCCATGAAGTGATAAGCGGCATTGGCCCCCCTATAAACGTACGGTTTTTTTATTGGGACGTCTACTCCCTCGATCCCTTTAACATATACACAAAATGATATCGGATCGTGCCTCTGATATTTAGTCGTGTTCTTTGACGATTCGTTTATAGGAAATAACATCGATTCAAAGTCAGCATAGATAACAAACGGTACTTTGCTTTGTCGTTCCACATTTGAAAATCTGATAAACTGATCTTTCGTCGGCAGCTCTATTCTTACTGGTTTATTTTCAGAGCAGTATATCTTGTGTTCTTCAAGTTTCTCGCTAGCTTTTTTTCCATAGAGGTTGTTAAAATGTGTAAAGCAGCGTTTGCAAATCGTCAATTTATGTTCATATTGGCAATGGTTAAGAGTAATCAGGGAGAGTCGGAGAGGTTCACATGTAAGGAAAAGTCGTGGTTCTAAAAAAAATTATTGGGACATAAACATAAACTCGACTTTTCCTTACATGTGAACCTCTCCGACTCTCCCTGATTACTCTTAACCACTTCTGACCATCTCATTCTACCCGTAATTAGAGTGATATCCATAACTTGAATTGGGTATCCTCGGATGCACTACAAGGGTAGGAGGGGAGGGAGAGGGGGTATAATTGAAGGTGGTGGGGGTAAAATGGAAGGTAGTGGGGGTAAAACTGAAGGTAGTGGGGGTAAAACGGAAGGTGGTGGGGGTAAGCAACAGCTGATAGTTAAGGAGTTACTTGTCATTTGTATTTGCTGTCATTTTAGCTTCAGACTTCAAAGAGAACACATTGATTTGTTGCTGTTGCTGCTATCTGAGTTTAAAAATATTTCCTAATTTCTTGGTGCCATTGATATTTTTATATTATTTAAGTTTTATAGAAAAATTGTTTCCGTTAATTTTAAACTAGTAGATAATTCTCCATTTGTTCACGGAAGGTAAGTTGTGTGCATAAATAAATTATTAAATTTATCTTCGTTCAGAAATTTTAAAATTTAACACTTAAAAATGAGTCAGTTTAAATGTTACCTTTGCGGTAATACGTATGAGTATTTGAAGAGCCTTCGTAGACATGAAAAATCTTGTAACGGTAATTCGACTTATACTTGCACCAGGTGTGGGGGTGTTTTTCCAAATATTTATAACGGTAAAAGACATGAAAATGTATGTATCCAGGAACCGTTGATAAAAAAATTAAAATTATCTGAGCCACAAAAGAATGCCATTTTAGCACTCGTACCAGACAAGCAGGGACTTGTTGAGTATGAGACAGCATTTCAAAACCGATTGGCATCATTCTTCATCAGATCGTTCGATTCTATGGATATTAACTCGTTTCTGGAAAGTGTTAAGAACCTCTTAGTGTATAAAATTCGAGATTCACTACATGAACATGGCGCATTGAAAGTGAACTGCCTATTGGAATGTACTTGTACAAATTCTGTTCGTGATCAGACGGATAAAGCATTCAAAACACGAAATAAATGTGTGTTTAAAGGTAGCGATCTTAACAAATTTATCGAGAAAAGTTTTAACAAAATTATAACTGAAGCAGAAGAGTCTCAATTTAAATAAAGTGGATGGAAGCTGAGTGGAGTTGATGGAATCAGATTACGAATCAACAAATATTTGCCACTAAGGGGCTGCACCTATCTTCCTCTTCCGCCATCGATAGAATCAAAGAAAGCTTGCATTAATGTACAGAATAATGATATTTATTGTTTCAAGTATTCCATTTTAGCAAAATTTGTGAAAAAGAATGCTCAACGCGTTACTAAATATGATAATTTAGAACATAAATATGACTTTAGTTGCGTTTCGTTCCCGACTTCTCTAAGCGAAATAAGGAACTTTGAAAAGACAAATAATGTCTCCATCAATGTTTATGGGCTGGATGAAAAAGAAAAAATATATCCACTGAAAGTCTGTAAAACAGAATTGAATGACCACCGAGATCTTTTACTTATATCCGATGATAAGACTTCGCATTATATTTACATAAAAAACTTTGAAAAATTAGTTGTGTCTCAAATCAGCCAATATGAACATAAATTGACGATTTGCAAACGCTGCTTTACACATTTTAACAACCTCTATGGAAAAAAAGCTAGCGAGAAACTTGAAGAACACAAGATATACTGCTCTGAAAATAAACCAGTAAGAATAGAGCTGCCGACGAAAGATCAGTTTATCAGATTTTCAAATGTGGAACGACAAAGCAAAGTACCGTTTGTTATCTATGCTGACTTTGAATCGATGTTAGTTCCTATAAACGAATCGTCAAAGAACACGACTAAATATCAGAGGCACGATCCGATATCATTTTGTGTATATGTTAAAGGGATCGAGGGAGTAGACGTCCCAATAAAAAAACCGTACGTTTATAGGGGGGCCAATGCCGCTTATCACTTCATGGAGTATATTTCCAATATTGCTAAAAAAATTCAAGAAATCTATAAGATGAACAAACCAATGCGGATCTCATCGGATGAAGAAAAAAATTGGGCTGAAGCTAAAACCTGTTACATGTGCCAAGACGAATTTAAAGAAAACAACATAAAAGTTAGAGACCACTGCCATATAACCGGAACGTACTTAGGAGCTTCGTGTAATAATTGTAATTTAAAACGCGTTAATCCCTCGTTTGTACCTGTCATAATGCACAACTTGAGCAATCATGACGCACATTTTATAGTTAGAGAATTGGGAAATACCCCTGGAGAAGTTGAGGTAATACCGAATAGTGAAGAAAAATACATATCCTTCACAAAGCATGTTGGTAAACTGAAACTGAGGTTTATAGATTCTTACAGATTCATGCCTAGAAGCCTGGACTATCTTGTAAAATCTCTTTCTTTGGACAAATTCCAGGAGACATCAAAATATTATAAAGATGAGGAATTAAAATTGGTTACCAGAAAAGGTGTGTTTCCATATGATTATATAGACAATGAAGAAAAGTTCAATGAAACAGAGTTACCATCAATTGAAGACTTTTACAATAAATTGAATGAGAGCGACATCAGCGTAGAAGATTATAAACACGCTCAAAACATATGGGGACACTTTAATTGCCAATCTTTGGGAGATTATGCTGATGTGTACGTTAAGACTGATGTTCTTCTACTTTGTGACGTCTTCGAATCTTTCCGAGATGTCATGATCAAGACGCATAAACTTGATCCAGCTCATTATTTCACTGTTCCCGGTTTGACCTTTGATGCCATGTTAAAATATACAAAAATGAATATAGAGCTATTACAGGATTATGATATGGTTTTAATGATAGAACACGGTATTCGTGGAGGTTTGTGTCAGGTATCACACAGGTATGCAGAAGCGAATAATAAGTACATGAGTAATTTTAATCCAAACGAAGAATCGAGTTATATAATTTATTTAGATGCTAATAACCTTTATGGACAAGCGATGAGCATGTATTTACCATACGGAGGATTTGAATGGGTTAAAAATCCGGAACGTATAAACATATCCAAGCTTAAGGATGATGACGAAATTGGTTACATATTTGAAATTGACGTCAGTTATCCTCAAGAACTTCATCATTACCATGATGATTTACCGTTCTTACCTGAAGCGATGATACCACCGGGAGCAAAAGCTAATTCAAAAAAATTAATAACACATTTTGGAAAAAGAAATCGCTACGTCTTACATTATAAAAATGTGATTCAAGCTCTACAGCATGGGCTAAAATTGGAAAAAATTCACCGTGTTCTAAAGTTTGACCAAGCACCATGGCTACGATCGTATATAGAATACAATACTGAGCTAAGGAAAGGAGCATCCAACGATTTTGAAAAAGATTTTTATAAGTTGCTTAAAAATGCAGTTTTCGGTAAAACAATGGAAAATATCAGGAACCGCCAGAATATTCAACTAGTAACTGACAGTAAAAAGTTGATGAAACTTGTTGCTAAACCAAATTTCATTGACCGTACAATCTACAATGAGAATATAGTGGCTGTTCACATGGAAAAATCGAAAGTCTTGTTTAATAAACCTATATACATAGGAATGTGTATTTTAGACTTATCAAAAACTGTAATGTATCAATTTCATTATGACATAATGATGACAAAATATTCTGGAAAAACCTTGAAGATGATGTATACCGATACAGATTCCTTTATTTATAGGGTCTTAACAGATGATGCCTATGAAGATATGAAAAAAATTAATCAATATTTTGACTTCTCAGACTATCCTGAAACACATTTATGTTATTCTAAAGAAAATAAAAAAAAGTTAGGAAAGTTCAAAGATGAGCTCAATTCCAAAATAATTTTAAAATATGTGGGATTAAGAGCGAAAATGTACGCTATTATGACGGAAAACGATGTAAAAAAGCGTGCTAAAGGCGTAAAAACATCTTCGTTAAAAAAATATATTAGTTTTAAGGATTATGAAAAAGTATTATTTCAAAATGAAATTATGCATACGCCAATGAAAATGATACAATCTAAGCTCCATAATATTTTTAGTTCCGAAATAAATAAGGTTTCTCTGTCACCTTTTGATGATAAAAGACACATACAAGAAGACGGAATCAATACTTTGGCTTATGGGCATTATAAATTAAATGAATTGAAATAATATAAAGAGTTTTTTTTTTTAATAATAAGAAACAAAAAGCGAGTTTACAAGCATTTTAGTTTGTATTTAGCGTTTTGTGGAAAAAAATAAAATAAAAAATGGTGGTTTATGGAGTGGCAATATGTTTGTTCTGTAATGATCTTGGAAGATTTTGGCTCTCTTAAAATTAATTAAGCATTCGCAGCAAGGCAGCCATTTCATTTATCATAATGTCTCGAAAGAGAAATGTACAGAGTATCAAAACTAAGGCTTTATCTGTATGAGTAAATGAAAAATTGTTTAAATCTATTCACCATGAATGAATGGGGTCACTGTCACGGTTTGAACACCTATAAACCCTGGATGAAGGTCAATGGCATGGTTTGAACACCTGTAAACCTGAATGTGTGAGTGAATGTGAGGTGAATAGAATAACCCAGCAAAGTTTATTCCAAGCTCATATTTCTCTTTCAAATACACAAAGAAAAAAATGATAAAAGAATGAAAATTGCTGTTTAGTATTTAAGATTAAATGGTTTTAAATATTGCCACACCGTGCCGACCATCCTAACAGGAAAGAATTTTTATTTTCAGGTGTAAAATTAAATTTAAATACATTTAATAATGGTAAATTAACAAAAAAAATTAAAAAAAAAAGAAAAAAAAAGATGATTTTATTTGTTATAATCATAAATTTTATTTAATTCTTGATTGCGTTAGAAGATTATATCTTATGTTTTCATGAATTCTGATTTTTATTAAGCTTTAATTTTTCGTTTAATTTGTATACATTTTATAGTAAAAATTACGTTGTAAAATAAAAAATAAATAAAAACCTCTTCGATGTACCTTTACCTTGACGGGGTGAAGAGGCTTAAGGCTTAATGCCGAACTAAAAAAGGTACAAAACTTTGTTTACTAATAATGCTGATAACTAAAATTAATAAAATGTTTACGATGTACTATGCAATGCAAATGTTTAGATGCAGAGAAGATAAGGAAGTTGTTTCGATGGAATTAACGTTATCATTGTTTATTTCTTTAGATAGAACTCCGGATTATAGCGAAGTTAGGTATAAGACCGAAGATGGCCGGGAGTAGCCGAACGGTCCCGAAGACATCGTTAAGATAATTGTGAGTGCAATCACAGATCAGAATTATTAATTACAAGTAAATAATGCTTGGGAATGGTATTAAACGATCTGATAAGGCGCGAAAACAATTTAAAATGTTGAAATTATTATGTTTAAACAAAATAAATATCCGTCCGAAGTAGATAAAAGTTTTATATTATTGTTTATTTATACACTAAGAAATTCTCAGTACAATGTTGATGTTTACGTCTTAAATTGAGCTTGTTTACTATTAAATGTTTAGGGATTTACTATACTAAGAGATAAAACGTACAAGGTCCGCATTATATTTATATATATACTTAAGAGGGTAATGGTTCAGAGTCTCAGAGCTTAAGGAATATTTATACTTTAAGCAATTATCAGTACAAAGTTGATATTGACGTCTTAAATTTATCTTGTTTACGATTAAATCTTTAGGGATTTACTATACTAAGAGATAAAACGTACAAGGTCCGCATTATATTTATATATATACTTAAGAGGAGAAAAAGTCTCAGAGCTTAAGGAACCTTTTATCGCTATTTAAATAGTAGGATTAAGGATCAAAGTTCACAGCTGTATAGGATTAAGAAGCCCTATAACGATGTTTATATTAAAGCCACTAAGAAGGTTCAAAGTCCATGTTTACGTTAAAGCTTAAGGAACTTTTTATCGCTACTTAAAATGTAGGATTAAGGATCAAAGTTCAAAGCTGTATAGGATTAAGAAGCAGTATTACGATGTTTATATTGAAGCCGTTAAGAGGGTTCAAAGTCCATATTTACGTTTCACTTATCAACATGCTTAAACATGATACCAACCTGTTTGTACATGTTCATACCTGTTTGAATTATAGCAATGCTGGCTTCATCAAAACAAAATGGCTGCTGAAAAACTTACATAAAAAAAAAAGTATTGAATAGATAACGTAAAAAATTCCGGAGAGATGCACTCTGGTGGACACATTACGAAGTAGAGTGGGTGCTGCGCTCTTGCGGATTCTTCAGAAATTGAGTTTGTTCTGCGACTATGTAAGGAGAAAATAAAAGTAAACAAACAGTGAAAATGTTAATATTGAACATGCTTCTGAATTTGTAAACAAAGAGGAAGTTTCAGAACATAAAGTAAGCATATACGAAGCTAAAATTTAAACATTGGAAAGGTTTTGTAACAGTAAGGGACGTTTCCGAAAATGTAAACAATGGGGAGGTTATGTAACAATTTGTAAGGTTTCATAAATGTAAACATTGAGAAGGTTATGTAACCGTTAGGAAGGTTTCAGAAAATGTAATCATAAGGAAGGTTATGTGACGGTTAGGAAGGTTTCAGAAAATGTAAATAATGGGAAGGTTATGTAACAGTTAGGGAGCTTTCAAAAATGTAAACAATGGGAAGGTTATGTAATAGTTAGGGAGGTTGGAAAAATGTAAACAATAGGAAGGTTGCAGAAAATGTAAATAATGGGAAGGTTATGTAACAGTTAGGGAGGTTTCAAAAATGTAAACAATAGGAAGGTTGATGAAAATGTAAACATTGGGAAGGTTATGCAACAGTTAGGGAGGTTTCAAACATGTAAATAATAGGAAGGTTATGTGTCAGTTAGGAAGGTTATGTAACAGTAAGGGGGTTGCAAAAATGTAAACATTAAGAAGGTTATATTTCAGTTAAAGAGGTTTCGTAAAACCATTTGACCATCGGACGTAGCCGGGAGGAACTCTCAAATAGAGTACTGCGATTGGTTGGTTAATGAAGGGGGGGGGTCACGTGACTGAAAAGTGGGTAGCTGAATGGTTAAGTTTATGTCTTTGTGGGCCACGTGGCTAAAAAGGGGCGTGGCTTAGTGGTTTAGGTAAGGTTGATAGAGGGTCACGTGACTAAAAAGAGGCGTGGCCAGGTGGTTTAGGTTAGGTTGATGGCGCGAACCATAGTAGTTAAGGTTAGGTCGTGATGACGTCATAGGTGGTTAAGAGTGGTAGGGGAGGGGATGGAGGAATCGGTGCACCAGCTCCCGCAATTCTTATCTACTAATAATAATAATAATTATGTGTTTTATTGATTAAATTTACATACATGAATTTACTATACATATATATATATATATATATTGCCCACTATGCATAGACTTTAGTCCATCTGCAGAATAGCGCGCCTTAACAAAATATTCATTACAAGTTACATCACTTTTTACACATTACATTACATTACACCACTGTTCGATAAGGAAAAGGTGTCTCTGAAGGTTTAAGGATGCTGTTTCAGGATTGGGACTGGATGATAGGATGGCGGTGTCGTCTGCAAAAGTTGCCAGAAAGGTATCAGGTTGTGTAGGAATATCAGCAGTGTAAAGGATGTAGAGGACGGGTCCCAAGACGCTGCCTTGAGGAACACCGGCCTCAACGGGATAAAGGTTAGAAGATTCTTCACCACAACGAACTCGGAAGGAACGGTTTGAGAGATAGGATCGGAGAATGAGGTATAGAGACTGGGGTAAATGGGTTTTCAGCTTGAAGAGTAATCCAGTGTGCCATACCCGGTCAAATGCTTGCGCAATGTCCAGAAACGCACCAGAACAATACTCTTTGCATTCAAGAGCTGAGGAAATATGGTCTACAACTCGGAGCCCCTGTTGAACTGTGGAATGCTGAGGACGAAATCCAAACTGATGGGAAGGAAGATTTTGAGATTTTAATAGGGGTAGGATACGTTTAAGAAGAAGCCTTTCGAAGATTTTTGAGAGGATGGGGAGTGGATTAATAGGCCTGTAGGATGAAGTGTTGTTGGAAGGTTTGCCTAGTTTTAGAAAAAGAATGATAGTAGAATGTTTCCATAACAGAGGAAAATAGGAAGTGCGTAGGATGCAGTTGTAAATATAAGTAAGGAATATAATAGCTTTCTGCGGAAGTTGTCGGAGGATCTTGGGAGTAAGGAGATCGTGTCCAGGAGATTTACGGAGGGTCAGTTTTTTGAGAAGATATTTGACCTCAGAGGGATTAATAGCTTTAGGAGGTAGGGAAAGTATAATCGGTGACATAAGAAGGTCTTGCACTTTTGCGGTGTGATTGATGTGGGATTCCGGGTGAGGAGTGAATACTTTGGAGAAGTGTGTGGCGAATTCCTCGGCTTTATCTTCATCAGACGCAGCCCAGGAGTCATCACCACGTCGGAGAGGATGGGAAACTTGATGGTATTTTAGGATCTTTTTCGTGACATTCCACAGGGAATTATCACGAGCTGATAGAGCGGAGAGATAGGAATTAAAGGACTGGGAACGGAAGGTCGCCAACTCCCTCTTCAATTGCCTACAATAGAAGTTATAGGAGCGGCAATCTGTTGGGTGTCGGGTGCGCTGCCATAATCATCTTGCTCGGCGTTTGGTGTGGATGAGGTCTATAATAGGTTGTGGAAAATGATTTTGGTCTGGATTTATATTGGATTGTTTAGGAGAGGAAGCATTCCAGACAGCTTGTTGGATGGCGTTGGTAAAGGAATAGACGGAATTATCTAGGTCATCTGGGGTTTTAAGGATTACTCTGTGGTCAATATTATCGGTCAGGATTTGGCGGAAAAGGTTCCTGTTGACGGGGCCTCGGATGAATGACGGTGGAATGGGTTTTGGAATTGGAGTGAGAGATACTTTTAGGATCAGTGGACTATGATCTGAGGATAGTTCATCAAGGCGAGTTACAGACAAGTTTAGGGAGCCTAATCCGCTGTGGATAAAGAAGTCGAGGATGTCAGGATTGCGGTTAGGATCGGTTGGCCAGTAGGTAGGAGAGTCAGGAGGCAGGATATTAAAATTTCGGGAGTTGAGTGCAGACAGCAAATTTCGTCCCCGAGAATTCGTGGTTCTGGAACCCCACTGCTGATACTTAGCGTTTAAGTCTGCACCCAGAATGAAACGATTTCCTGAGGAATCCAGGAACGATACAAATTCGGAGTTGGAAATGGAATGTTTAGGAGGGCAATATGCAGATGTGAGGGTTACCGGAAAGGAAAAAGTCTTGATTACTATGGCTGTGGCTTGTAGGAAAACATAGGTGGGAAGTGGGAGTAAATGATGAGAGAGGGATTGGTGGACAATGATAGCAGAACCGGGATGGGCTTTGCCGTCTGGGTGGTCAGTACGGTATGTCATGTATTGCGGTATTTTGAAGTACTGTTTAGTCGTTAGTCTTGTTTCAGTTATAAGTGCAACATCGATTGTTTTGTCTTGCAACAACGCTGTCAGTTCGTCAGTATGATTTCTAACACCATTCGCATTCCAAAGGAGAATGGATAAGGAGTTAGGTGAAGTCATTTAAGGATTTTTCAAGGCAGGGATTAAATTTGATACTAGATTTGTAAGGAGCGATATAAGCGGCTTAACAAGAGATTTGATTTCGGAGATGAACGATGTAGTATTAGACTGGTAAGATCTGTGACGTTTGATGGTGAAGGGATATGAGAAATTTGATGATGAGGAGTTTTTTGAAGATTAGGTAAACTTTGAGCAGTATTTTGTTGTACAATAGATTGAAATTGTTGAGGAAAACGATGTTCCGGCAGTGCCTCGACTTCATGATTCTGGTTTCCACCTCCAAGCAAGTGGGCAAATGACACATTAGAATTTACAAGTTTAGATGGTTCTCTTCTGCTTCTGGTTTGTACAGCTGTTTCATTCGGATCCTGAGGTTTTTGGTATCTGGTTCTGAGTTTCTTGTAGATTTCACACCCCTTGTAGTTAGCCGGGTGGTCCTTGAGGCACAGAGCACATACAGCGGATGTAGATCTTGATCTTGTACATTCTTCTGTTTTATGCTGTTCACCGCATTTCACACAGCGTGGTATGTGATGGCAATAACTTTTGGTATGACCATATGCCTGACAGTTAAGGCACTGAACTATTTCTTTCTTTGTGTAAGGTTTTTCAACCTTTACACGGGTATTGTACAGTCTACTGAGGTCATAAATATTTTCGACTCCTGCTGATGGTTCCAAGTCCACGAAGAATAGAGGCAGTGGACTTTTATCTTTTAGAACGTTGGTGACTTGCCTCACTTGGAATCCTAGTTCTGTCAGTTCTTGGTTGATAGCTTCAACGGGTGTTGAGGAATGTAGGTTTCTGATTACGACCCTTAATGCTCTCTCCTGGCGCAGCTGATAAGTATGAAAGTCAGCTTTGGTCTCAGTCAGATATTTTACAATCTTTCTGCAGGTTTCAGCAGTAGTCGGAGATATTTTAGTATCTTTGGTTCTACTTATACAATAATAACTATTAGGATCAGTTACTTTGTTTAAATGCGCACACATCAGTTTAAAATTTTTAATATTTTTAACAAATATTGGTGGAGGTAGTGGTTCCCTGGGTATAGGAGAAGATTCCATGGTTTCTTTTTCATTTTGGAGGATCTGAAATGGATTCGGTGTAAAAAACGGGGATTCATCAGTTATTCCTTGTGATGATGTGCTGGGCTGTGGTTCAGATCCTAATGAGGTAGCTGACGTTGTCGCTGGTGGAATCATTTTTTTATTTTGTTCACGGCGGGGTCTCTGTTTTGTGGGAGACGAGTTTGAACCTGCAGATCTAGATCTTTTACTTGCAGACTTTGAGGACATGACTTGATGAAAATATCTCATTGATTAAGAAAATAATAATAATAATTAATAAATAATGAGATAAGAAATAAAGATAAAAGAAAGATAAGTAAAAGAAAAGCAAGCCCGAGCTAGCCGAGCTAGCGGCAATCAGCTGATCAGTGACCCTCCTTTCACTTTTTCGTGATTGTACAAAGTAAATTATAACTTTGCTTACCGAAATTTCTCCTATATTCACTGCCATAGTATTCCTGAGGTCTAGTGATGTTTTCCAGACTGAATTCAAGCGAATTCCTACTGAAAAAAGCAAAAATCTGAGAGACGATGTAACGTATGACTGTTATCATCGAGCGCATCAGCTGATTTTTTGACCTTCGTTAATAAAATCAATTTAAGAACTGTTAATTTAAGTCAGACTTCAAGAAACGTAAATTAAAAGAAATTGATATCGATGGAAACATGTGTTTCAGATTAAATAAACTAACTCAAACTTTTTTATATATCAACTTTTTATCAGTCCTAATATTTTGATATGAATACTTTTTTTGAATATACATAATTACAGATACTTTAGGGAGAAGAATATTAAAAAAAATTGAATAGCAGCCCTGTCAGACTATTTAAATCAGAATTAAACCTATATAACATTAAATCCTATTTAACTTTACATCGCTATAGCGAGTTTAATCAAAATCGTTAAAACCGTTTTTGAGAAAATCATAAAAAGGTGTCAAATGAATTATTTAAAGTGACGGTTCTGGTCAGTCGATTTTGGTGAAAATGTTGCTGTAACATCTCGGGTGTATAGTTGGCTAAACTATGATTTTTCAGTTTCATTTTTGATCTAGACTTACCATACACACACACGCCGTTATGCGAGACCTGGTTGTTTCGACTCACCGGACCCTAAGTAAGCTTGTAGACGGAAATGTTCACGATCGCAAGTTATGATTTTGATTAAAACTCGTCTCACGAAGGTATAATCAGCTGGGTTTTAATTTTTTTTGTCGGTTCCATCATCTTTGAAATTGTCAGGCAGGCCTTAAATAGCGATTAGTAGAAAAAAAATCTTCCTTTTTAATTTTGTTGATTCGAAATAAATACCAATTTCTGTCGTTAGCGTTGATCAATAGTGGGGCATAAATATAAAATAATCTGATAACCAACTGAAATGTTTTATTCATTGTTCAATTTTTTTTTTCTGAAAATCTTCTAAAATATCAGTGAGTACAAATAAGCTATCCTCGCAAAATATTCCCTGGGTTTTCCTCTGATTGAACATATTACTAGACTGCCCCATGAATTGTTGATATATCCTAAACCAGTTTTCCTGGCGGTTGCTGACGCTAAATCCACTGGTCGCTGAATTAATAAGCCTTCAAAGGTATTGTCAAAATCGTGGAAATTCAAACCCACGCATTTGTATTCTGATACGCAAATTCGATGGAACAATGTCGATCCTGAAATTTAATTTGCTTAAACGGAATTTGACATGGAATCAATTTATTTCTGAAAAGTCCTGTCAGCGTGTATACCTAAAATATTTTTTTGTTCTGCCACTATTTTTTTGTTTCAAGAACTAAATGACATAAGGTACAATTGCAATTACCGTAAAAGTTTGATTGATGGTTTCTAAAGTTTTCGGTTTAATATTAATAAATTAGTTTTTACTTTATGACATCCTAGAGTATTCTTTAATGATAATAAGCTTATCCTAGTAGAAGAGTCCCGCTGCCTAGGACCCCAGCTGGACAACCGTCTTAGATAGAATCCGCACAATAGACTTAAACAAGATACCTTTGTCCATGTAATATTGGGTTGTTTCACATGAAATGTCCGTTTTTATAGTTTCTGAAATACATAAAGGATTTTGCAGGTCTCTGTTGTTTTCTTCCAAATGTTTACATATTTAAAGTAAACAGTTACTTACCCTCTACCTTTGTATTATAAACATCAGCTTCCCAATCAATTACCCACTTTTTAGTATACCTTCATATATGAACATGGAAACACGCGATTTTCGAGTAATATTTTTGTGCGAGTTTAAACTCGGCCATTCAACAGCTGAGGCATCTAGAAATATTTGCAAGGCGTTTGGGGAAGGGAGCGTTAATGAACGGACCATTCGCTGTTGGTTTGGTTTTCAGTTGGGGATACCGACTTGGAAAACTTGCCCCGAGGAAGACCTCCGTCCGTAATAGATAACGATGTCCTCAAACATACAGTAGAAGGAAACACCTACCAAACATCACAACTAAATGCAAGTGCATCTACCGTTTCCAGACATTTAAAGTGTATTGGGAAAATAAAAAAGCTCCATACATGGGTACCTCATGATCTCACTGAGCGGCAGCAAGATCCCATGTCAAAGGAAAACTTTTTGAAAATGATGACCAAGTGAAAAGTGCATTTTCAGATTTTGTTTTACTTCAAAGCTCAGAGTTTTTCAGTTCGGGGATAAAAAAGTTGGTGTCACGTTGGGAAAAATGTGTAAGAAAAGAAGGTAAATACTTCAAATAAAATTATCTTGTTTTTATATCGTATTTTTAATAAAAATCCTTTACCTTGAAAACGGACATTTCATGTGACACAACCCAATACATTGTGTCTTAAACAGATCAATTGATCGACTTTCTACAGTGTTCATTCTGATATCATTGAAACCGCTCATTTTATCTCTCTGCTGCGTAGAGTAAAAACATTACGATTAAAATCTTTTTAGTTTTCATGTAATTATTATAATTGAGAAATATTAACGTTTTCATTATAAGAGTGATATGTAATAAGGAAAACAAATATATTGTTGCCTATTATTAGACTTTGAATTAAAAAAAAAAAATGTATTTATTAATAATATTTTGAAATACTGGTGGGCGCTAGGGTGCTACAAGGCCTTGAAGCCTGTCATTCGCTCGGGTCCTCCACCTCCGCACTCCAGGTAACTTGAAGTATTCATCTACCTCATCTAACCGACTTTATTTTTAAATTTGTTTATATAAATTATTATCGTTAATGTGAGACGTTTTCGATGTCTATATTTAAGGTAAATAGTACTTACTTAAATACTTAAAGAAATAGCTGGGAAATAAATTTGGCCATTCTTTCCTATTCCTTAGATCAAAGATTATCAACATTTTTTCTATATGAAATTTCGATTTGGTTTAATGTATTTACAAATCATTACAGACTTTTCTTTTCTTTTTTCAGGTAGGCACAGTGTTGAAGTATATATCGTTCTTCGCAGCTAAGGTAGTATTAATTAATAATTAATTTTTTCTTCCTTCTGGTACAAGTCCCTTTAGAATAATATTACAGGAAAATTAAATTAGTACTTCAGTATATTAAAGTAAAAACATAAACAAAAATCAAAGGAATTATCAAATAAAATTAATTATTGTAATAAATTAACAGGCATCATCTAATAATAATTTAGAAAACAAACTAGACAAGATTCCTATAAGAAAACTATGTTTATGTACGCGATGCTAATTAAAATAAAATTACAATGCTAGTGGAATTGTGTGAAAGTACATAAACGTTCAAATACGATGCAAAATAAAATATAATAGATAATTGTTTCCCTCTGCTACATTTACTCATGTTTTATTACTTATGTTTTATATACAAGTTTATGATTTGGGATCTAGTGTTTACTGAATGGACAGAGGAACAAGTGGTAAGCATATCAAGAATATAAGGAGGTTTTTTTGTGTTAAAAAATCGGAAAAGACTGACACCTGGGGGTTACTGCCGACGGAAAGAGGGATAGAGCCAATTCAACTCGGTATACTTTCTAGAAACATGGGAGCTTTTGGGGATTTCACATTTGAATCTAATGAAACAATGAGGAGTATAATAATTATATAATAATTGAGTATAATAAGGATTATTCGATACGGACGAGGATCGAATAAGGAAAGATCTGTCGGAAGCGTTTGATGAGGCGTTATATGCAGGTCTGAGGCCTGAAAAACCTAAAATCCTGTATTGTTTTCTTGACAAACCTATATTTCAAGATAATTACAATATTCATTCTAAGAAAATAAATATTCCAAATTCAATTTTTTTTTTAACTGAATATCGTAGGATTTATATCAAAAACAAAATTGTGGAAGGATAAGTATAATTGGAACAAGGCAGCGAATGGGAGTTTAAATTAAAAAATCGTGGGAAGAGTATATCGGAGGAAAGCATTGTGAAGACTTTATTCGGCTGGGCTTTGACTGAGTGTTGCGGCCCATTGGGGTGATATCCGATCAGCGATCCCACTCATTAATTCTCGGATCAATTGAGATCTCTATTATTTTCACATCCCATTCCTCGTTTGAGTTTGGGATGAAAGACTAAGCCCGGGATTAGAGGGGCAGCGTCAGAAATTCAGAAAGGCCGATTGCGTTTTGACCTTTGAAAAAAAAAAACACAGACATATTCCACGCACTTCACTTCTTGAAATCAAATCTTAAATATACCAAAATTTGAAAAATCAAACGACTTTAACACAACTCCGTTGTTAAATTCAATTTAAGAACTTTTAAATAAATTTGGAGTTTAAAGGAAGTTAAAAAATTACATTGAGTTTCGATGAAAACAGTTCAGTCCCATTGAATAATCTAACAATAGAAATTATTATATACAATATCTTAGTTTTTTTTTCGCTTTTTAGCACTCTCCATTTTTTCAAACAATTATTTGTCTACTTTCATACTTGATAGTTGTAAGAAATAAACAAATATGAATTATCAAATAAATTGATCATTATAAGAAGGAAATGAATTTTTCCAGAAATATAGCCGTAGTATTTTTTTTTTTTTTTTATTGGAAGGAACATAGTAAAACATAGTTTCAACTACTTATATACAAAATACAAAAGAAATACAATTACAATAACATTAAATACAATATTATATAAACTATTGAGTTAGAGAATGTGGATATTAAAACATTAAATATATATTGTTCTTCTTCCAGTGGCCCTGGGCCTCGTGGTGTAATCTTCTGGGAGATTACACTCACGTTCCACGATGCATTTTGTAGTGTAGAGTTACCACTCCCTACGCCTAATTTGTGAGTGGCCTCCATTCGGCTGACGGGTCTCACATACCCAGGGGAGAGGTCTGTGTGTAAATCCCCTTTTATTTACATCCTTATAAACGCCCCGCCGGGATTGGGATTCGAATTCACAACCTCTAGCATGAGAGACTAGCGTGTTAGCCTCTCAGCCACGGGCTCCCCTAATATATATATATATATATATATATATATATATATATATATATATATATATATATATATAATATATTATATATTATATTATATATATATATTTTTATTATATTTAAGATAATGTAAAAAGATATAAATATTTCCATGAAATAGGAAACATTAAATTATGAGTAGAGTGGAGATACGTACCGTCTCGTGGGCGAATGGAAACTAGGTACAGTTATGTAGAATAGGGGTAGGAAGAATGGAAACACGTAGGAAATGTGGGTAGAATGGAAAGTACGTACCGTATTTTCGGACAAGATCTGACAATGACTAAAAATATAATAATACCATACAAAGAAATGATGAAAATTAAACATATATCAATAATAACATGATAATGACAAAAGAAAAAAAAATAGAATGAAATTCGTTTAACGTAATCTATATAATGTAAGAACAGTGATGGATGACGTATATGGAGTAAAACTGACCGTAACCTCCCAACCCAATTCTCCCTAATAATGATAAAGACATCAAAGATGACAGGGTGAAAAATTTATGGTACATGTATGTGAACACATTAGGAATTTGTAAATACATAAACAAATAAAATAAATACATATATAAAATTAAATGCATGCGTAAAATAGATAAAAAACAAATCAATAAAAAAAATGCATACAGTGAATTTTTTTTTATCTGAACGGAGGACGTATGTATTTTTGTATTATTATTTTTAATTTTATTTGTTCAATATTTGGATTCCAAAAATCTTAAAACTAGATATCTCTATTTATTTTTTTCTCTACTTGGGGGGCTAATTTTTTTAAAATTCTCTGTATACAAATAAGAATACAGATAAATTTATTAATTGTTTCATTGAGCTACGGAAAAACACAACCTTTTTCTCTACTTTTGTACATTACAGACTTAGTGTTGCATAAAATGTCTGATCAGCCGCCATTTTGAAACAAAACGGCTAATAGTAATGTCGAGTTCCGAAGATGATTGAGCTGTAACGTGTATGTTGATGATGTTGCTGGATCTAAATAAGAAATCGGCTCAGCAGAGATGTTGCGGATAGACGAATTTATTTTGTTTAGATTAAACACAATCTCAATTAGGGTCCTCAAAGTTTAGAAAGAGGGAGGGTAATTGTTTTACAAAATTTCATTTTTCAGAAATATTCCGAATTGCGGATAATAATTTCATCAAGGTTTTAATAAGTTTTTATAAAAAGAATTTTGATTATGATATTTTGTCGGAAGAGGCCAGTGACAGAACTCTGGCAAAACCACATGTGTCTTCTGGGCCGCCAGCTTTTCAATCTTCGAGGAGGTTGGTTGTGGTGGAGGGTTTTGGGGTGGAGCTGGACTGGGGTTGTGTTAGAGGAACATTAAATGGTGTCAGGTCTAAAATAAATGGAATATTAAGATCGTCGTGTTGGTGGTATAGGAAGCATTCCGTTGATAAATATTTAACTTGTTTAACTTTTCGTTCTCAACACACCTCCACTTAAAGAAAAGTTATATCGCTACCTTAAGGCACCTTATCGATAACGGCTGTGTTATTAATGTAGCACGATATGGTTCTTAGAAGGTCATTTATCTATTCGTTTGACCGCTCTTTCTCACCACAAACCACAGAGTAGGGTTTCGGATTCTTGATAAGGCTGAATGAGTTGCCACACGGGATCACCTTCAATCAAGTATTATTTTCTTTATAGAAAGGATGATTTACTCAGAGTGAGTGTCAAAAGTATTCGGAATTTACTTCAGAATTCGAAATTTAATTTAGTCAATTTGTATTTTAATTATTTATTATGTTTTTATCCACTTTTTAATACTGGAAGAACGGTAAACCAAAAATACATTCGAAATTAAAATGCAGAACATACAGACGGGGTCATAGAGAAATGTCATTCAATAAAAAGATGTTTCCAAAATCAAACATACCCGCATGTTTTTTTTAAAAATGCTAATAATAAAAATTAAAGAAAAGCACATAAAAAACAATGAAAAATATACAGAACTTTAAATTATCTCGACCTATGACATTCTGCCCTACAGTGTCCTTTAATGATATCCCGTTTGTCCGGGTTGAACAGATCCGCAATTTATGACTCCTGCTTAACAAACGACTTACATGGAATCCGCATACAATACTGAAAAGACAAGAAACTGCACGACGATTTCGGCTACTCCAACACTTACTAGACAGACGCTCTAATCTTTCAGTTAACTACAAAAGACTCATTTGCATGACCATCATAAGGCCTGTCTGGACCTACGGAGTTGAGCTTTGGGGCTCTACTAAACCATCAAACTCTTCCCGTATCCAATTCTTACAATCCAAAATCCTTCGCAAAATCCTTAACGCTCCTTACTTTGTCACGAATAAAATCATCCACAATGACCTTAATGTTCCATATGTTGCTGATTTGGCCCGTACCAGGTATCACACCTCCATGAAGAACTCCATTCCCACTCTAATCCATTAGTTTCAATCCTTGCTCCCTCTTCAATTCCTGATAATCCTCCGAGGCGTCTGAAAAGAAGATGGCCTCGAGACCTTCTTGTTTAGACTCACTACCAAAGAGTGCTGCCAATGGGCAGTTTCTCTTCATGTTTATTTCATGTGTCATAACATTTCAGCATATTTGATATATTTTTTGTACAGTTGTAAATTTCAATAAAAATAAATCTAAAAAAATAAAATTATCTCGTATAATGAATTGTAATAATAATTTTCAATACTATGGCACCGCTTGTGAAAATTGTTCTATTTCATGTAACCTTACAATGTTAATTGTTACTGATATCAAAACGCTGGAAAATCCAACACAATTGCAGATTTTATACTGGCAGAAATTAAAACTACTAACTAAGAACTAAAAAATGTTATTCTTTTCTTGAATTTTTTATATTTCATCAAACATTTTTTTTTTCAAATCATAAATAAGTAGACAAAAAAAATTGGTTTGGATCATATTTATTTCCATAAAAATTAAAGTATATGCGACGCAATTTACATTCCATAAGAAGCATGTATTATAGAATAAGATTTATCTGTAATCATTCAAATTTGTTCACCTTCTTTGAAAAAAATATTTCTCACATTGAGCCTATTCTCTTATTCACGTACCAAGGTGAAAACATTTTTCCAGGCTTCTTTTACCTTTTCATAATAGGGTTTCTTTTCATAACATTTTTTTAGAACGTTGCGTTGAAGAACAGTTGAATAAAACACTTGTTGTGGGTCCATAAGTACTGACAAAAAAAATAACTATGCTAAATTTCTTATTTGTGGACGTTTTTCTCATTAGTCTTTCATTATTAGCATTTGATATATTTTTGACAACTGCTTTTATAATAAATAAATTCTTTATTATTCTGGGACGTGTTCCTGTAGAATAAAATATACAGAATGTACAAAAACGGCTTTAGAGTCTTAGAGTAAATTAAATAAATATAAAAAAGTTAATAATTTAATAATTTTAAGGTATAAAATAGACATATTTAAATGAGAAGAAAACAAAAATAAAAAGGTTATTTAGAATGCTATTGAGCCTGAATACTCACTAAGTGATCAATTATGCGGGATTTGAAAGTGGAAAGAGAATTGGAGTGACGGATGGAAGGAGGGATAGAATTCCATTGGATTGAGGATCGGATAAGAAAGGATCTGTCGACATGTGCAGTTCGGTGGGCCGTACTGTATAAATCTGAAGGCCTGGAGCGTGTACAACGGGGATGGACAGAGTATTTAAATTGTAGGAGGTCAAACATATATGATGGACAGAGTATTTAAATTGTAGGAGGTCAAAAATGTATGATGGACGGCGGTATTAGATAACTTGGTAAAGGAATGACGCAAGGAAATACTTGCGACGATTGGAAGGGTTAAGCCACTTCAACTCGCCATAAAATTAGGATACAGAGGTGTATCTAGAGACCCCGAAGATGAAACGAACAAAGGAATTAATTAAAAGTTTTATTTTTACCTCGAGATCCCCTGACACACCACCGTATACCGCACAGCAATAGTCCAAGTGGGGGAATATTATACTTGTATATTTTATTATTATAGCCCTCACACTGTACTCAGGCTTCCAAATGTTCTACAATTTTTTATCAGCGCTCAACCAATTTTTCATAAAAAATATTTAAAGCCGCTGTTTGATCGTTAACTTTTTTTTATATCTTATTTTAAAACCTTTTATTTTTTATTTTTAGGTAGGGTATCAGTTACACAATAAGGAAATATGTTGATATATATATATCGCATCGCAGCTGCATGATTTTCTTTCTTCGGACCACTTTTTACCTCTTTTTTTCTCTACCAGTATTGGTGAGATTTGCTTCATGTATCCTCCCACGATGTTGTAGCTAAGGATTGTGTAAATATTTTTTTAATATTTCCTTTTTCCTCCTTTTCATACCCCACTCATCACTGTAGAACAAATACGATACCTTGGACTTCATCTTGACAAACGTCTTACATGGAATCCTCATACAAGACTTAAACGACAAGAAACTGCTCGCAGATATCGACTATTAAAACACTTACTTGGCAAACGATCAAAACTCCCTCTTTACTTCAAAAAACTCATTTACACAACCATTATTAGACCTATCTGGACTTATGGCATAGAGCTATGGGGCTCCACTAAACCATCGAATTCCTCCCGCATCCAATCCTTGCAATCCAAAATCCTTCCACAAATCCTAGACGCTCCTTACTTTGTTACCAACAAACTCATCCATAGAGACCTGAATATCCCACTCGTTGCAGAAATTGCCCAAAAAAGATACTCCTCCTTTCATTCCAAATTACCCGCCCATACAAACCCGCTTGTCCGTATCCTCTCATCGACATATATTCCTGATAACCCTCCGAGGCGTCTGAAAAGGCGGTGGCCTCGAGACCTGCTGACCAAATAAACATTGAAGTGCTACCGCTGGGTAGATTCTTCTCATGTCTTTTTCAAGCCAATTGTCTGTTTTTAGCACACTTACTGTGTAAATTGTACAGTTGTAAATTTCAATAATAGAATTTAAAAAAAAATCCTTTTCATGTGCCCATAGAATATCAGCCTTCTGATTCGTATCTCGGTTAGCTTTTGCTTTTCCAAGTTGGGTTGGCGTGTGGTCCCCAAAAATTGTTTTATAGATATTTATTTAATAGAAAAAGATATGTATTCCGAATACTTTTGACACTCACTGTAGGTACTTTAATTTTGTTTTTATATTGTCTAGGTAGGACCAATTCCTTTATGTTTTTATGGATGTTTCCTCTATTACTTCTCTCCACTGAATAATATTATTGAGGGCTAATGGTGACACCGCTTCTTGACAGGGTGCTAAGAGGGCGAGCTGTGGCGTGTGATCCTCCAGGAGGAGAGGAAAGACAAATGGAAGCGGAGCCAGTTACTCATTAATGATTGATGTCGGGCTCACAAGAGGCAGCTCATTGATCCTTTTCTTCTTCAATTCACTTGTTTAAAGAACAGGAGTCAACTTCTGCTACTTCCGGAATAATCCTTAATGGATCTAGTCCCGACCTTCACTTCTTTTTTTTTTCTAGTTTAAGTATCTATCCCCTGACCTATGTAACTTTCAACTATAAGGAAAAAAATAGAGACAGCTCAAACATAAAATAAGTTCTCCGATTGCATATCATGTTCACAGAATGTTACTTAAATCTTGCGTACCGAATGAAATAATGTAACTTGCAGGATGTTGTACAGCGGTGGCAACATTCAACTATCGTAATGACCCTTTTTACCAATTATATATGTTCATAAGTGTATGGCCTTACAAAATTTTTATAAAATCTTGTTGATTTTGTATTCAATATTAACTTGTATAAAATCAGCAAATTATTGATTACGGGTTCTTCTCAGTTGAGGGAGCCAGTTATCATCATTAAGAACTTGTATCAAATCTTGGGTATTCCAACGGTATATTATACGTCTATATTAATAATCATATTTCAAGATTAATATTTGATTATTATGATTTTGATATTAAAGAAAACCTAAATTGCAATTTATTTTCTTTTTTAATTTTTTTAGGAAGTTTTTCTTAATATTACACACTTAAATAAGCACACCTTAATTTCCTTTTGTTATATATTTATTTTCTTTCATAATTTTACTTTCACTTACTATATATAGTAAGGGGAAGTATTGCGAATTTTCGAATTCCAGTTTTCAACGGAAATACACGTTTTAGGGTCCCCTGACTCCAAATAACCAAGTCCCGCAAAAAGGTCTGTGTGTGGTAACTCCCAACTGTGTGGAAACGGTAAGTCCTATGAAACTGAAATTTCATATTTAAGGCAAATATACGCCCGAGACGTTACGAAACCTTTTTCATCAAAATGAGCTTACCAGAAGAGCCACTTTATACTATGCATTTTGCTCCTTTTTTCGATTTTCTCGAAAACGGTTCCGACGATTTTGATTAAACTCGCTATATCGATGTAAAATTTAATGAGCTTTAATATCATTTAGATTTCATTCGGATTAAAATGGTATGACAGGACTTAAATGCCGATATTTTAAATTTTCTTTTCTTTCCTTAAGTACCTTTAATTTTGTTGATTCTATAAGAATAACTATATTATCTTACCACAGATAAAAAACAGGTAAATATATAAATGAATGAATTCGATTTCCAACTAAAGGAGAAAACTGAAAAAATACGATATATTTTTAATGCAATTTTTTGTTTATGAACATAAGAACAGTAATATACATGTATGATATACCGTTGGAAAGCTAAAGATTTTAGAAAAAATATCATCTCATACACAAGCTTTTAGAAGTTAATAGAGAGTGATGAGAAGAAGATAAAACTAACTGATTATTTTAGATAATAATATAATAGATTCTTTAATAAAACACATGTTTCTATATAAATTCAATTTGATTAATTTCTTAATAGTTTCACGTATTTTTATCTCTAACTGTATTTGAAAATTCTTTCATTGATTTGAAAAATCGAGGTAAGTGAAAGTCGTGTGTTGCCCGCACCAGATTTTTTTACATCGTTTTTCAACGTTTCGGGGTTCTTTCCTCATTCTCAAGACTGAAACATTTTATTAAAATTTGATTAGTGAATGAAAATACATTATTTAAATATGTTTCTTTGAAAAATTATCTTCATCAATTTGTCATTATTAATTTAAAACTTATTAATATTATTTACCTTTTTTGAAAACACTTTTACTTATATCATTCATTTGGTCTATACAATAGCGGCGTGGTCTAGTGGGTAGAGCGCTAGTCTACTGTTCTCCGGGTCCTGGGTTCGAATCCCGGCTGTGGCGGAATATTATTTATTCTGTTATTCCGGCCGGGGAGCGATCCTGGGGTATGGAGACCCTCCTGGGGCCCACCCAGTCTCTATAAAGTGGGTACCCAAAAATGGGGGGGAAAACCTGGCGGCTGAGCGTCATCTCGGCCGAATTACCTCATTGTACGGCCGTTGGCCTAGAAACAGTACAAATCTCTACATGTAGTGAGCCCAAAACTCTTCATGGGTTGTAGTGGTACAGGTCTATACAATAGTAACAAATTAGAAAAATATTTAAGTAAAATGAAAGATAAAATAGAAAAAATGGAAATAGACTGTAAAAATTGTGAAGGCATATATATATATAGGAGGAACATCTAAAAAAATTAAAAACAAGAATATCCCGACATATATCCAATTGTAAAAACCCGGCAAAAGTTATTAAGCTTCAGATAGGAGGTTTTACCCGCCGTACTCTTCTGACATTGCTCCTTCGGGTTTCTATCTTTTCCTTTCCCTTGAAACTTTTCTACAAGTGAAATCCTACTCTTAAGAAGATGACGTTCAAACGGGCCTTTTTATTGTTCTTCAGGAGTAAGGACAGTAATTTTTGGAAAAAAGGGATAATGGACCTTTCAAGCCGTTGGGAAAGGGTAATTGCTAATGGTGGTAACTATTTTATATATTGAATAAATAAATTTTAAGTTGTTCATAAATTTTAATTTTTGTCCAAATTACTCTACGAACTTTCCGGAAAACCCAATATATAAAGTCTAAGAATAAAGAAAAATTACTATGTAAGAAATACATTTCTGAAAAGTAATGGAGAGTGATGGAAAAACCATTTAGTTATTGCAGAGTATTGTTATCTTCATCATGCCCAGCATTCGTGAATGCATTGCCAACTTTTACAGGCAATTCACGCAATTGTAATTTTTCCGCATTCGTCATCTCTATTTCTTTAAATAAACGTATGTATGAAACAACTAGCTGTTGTCCGCGACTTCAAATTTCTGTTATTATGATCACTATTAAATTTTTTTTAAAAGAATATATTTTAAAGTACTTCAGCGTAAATGACATTTTAAATTTTTTTTCTTGTGGCAGAAGAACATACAGATTTTCTCCGCCATTTTTCTCGCCATCTTGACGTAAATCGATTCCTACGTGTTAAATGTTTGCCCATGTGATTTATTAATTGTTACGGCAAAAGATAACTTAACGGGAAATTTGATTATTTTAAAATTAAAAGAAAACAGCAATACAACAGCATTATCATCACATAGTATAACAAAACAACATAAATTTAACTTTGAAAATACAGTAATTTTAGATACATCTCAAAAAATAGAAATAGAAAATTACTAGAAGCGATACACATACTAAAAATCATAGCAGGACAATACAATTTAAAACAGATACAAAAACCTAGGAACACATTACACAGACATCATAAATAAGGTAAAATTTTAAAATAAATATAACAATAGCCCAAAAACCATAATTAGAACATACAATTAATGGAAATAAAAATAAATACAGAGCACAAGGATTACATAGGAGTACTGGAAAGGTACAAAGTGTAAAATTGGAAAATAATAGAAACAGTCAGCCAATGAACTTCTATGTAGACGAATAGCAGTAAGCTGTAAAGTGTAATAATGAATGATTTATGTAAAAGTGTTTTCAAAAGAGGTAAATAATATTAATAAGTTTTAAATTAATAATGACAAATTAATGATGATAATTTTTCAAAGACAAATATTTAAATAATGTATTTTCAATCACTAATCAAATTTTTAAAAAATTGTTCCAGTCTTGATAATGGGGAAAGAACCCCGAAACGTTGAAAAACGATGTAAAAAATTATGAAAGAAAATAAATATATAGCAAAAGTAAGTTAAGGTGTGCTTATTTAAGTGTGCTCAATTGCAATGTATTTTAGTTATACAGCTTCAGGAAAGAATATCCTCAAGTCTAATGATGATGGTTAAAATCGTTTCAAAATCTGTCTTGTGGTTTAGAAGGAGTTTGCGGAAACCAAAATCGTGTTTTATATATATATATATATATATATATATATATATATATATATATATATATATATATATATATATATATATATAATAGAGAGAGAGAGAGAGAGAGAGAGAGAGAGAGGGATAGAGAGTGAGGGAGAGAAGAGATTATGATCCTTTATCTTATCTTGGAGATATAAAAGTATATTTTTTTTTTCCTCTTGGGAATTAATTCCCTTGACTAGAGATTTCCTGCCTCCAAATGGAGACAAGGCTATCGAATCGGACGCGTGTCGGAGGCGGTAAGTTCCCGGAGACGAGTAGTAAAAGTGTAATGGAGGGAGATCTCTCCCTCAACTGGAAGTTCCCTCCAGCTGGAAAACTTCGCAAATAATCAAGTTCCCTGGTCCCGCCCTTAACTAAAACTTTAAATCCGTTAAACTAAGGACTAATTTCGTCTTGGCTAACTCAGTTGTCGAAAAAAACATAAATGTTAATCCCTGAGTTTCCGATTATACCTACTTACAAGACATTAACCTGTTAAAGAAGATTCATTTGATTTTGTTTATTTATTTTACCGGTATGTAAATCACATACAGTCCTTAATTTGGTCATCAAGGTTTTATGAGGATAGGGTTGTTTAAGGAGTACCTGATATCCCAGAGTTTCAGGATCATCTCCTTCGAAGGACGGCATGAACTAGTATTTTTCAGTCCCTTTAAAAATTATTTGGATCAACTCCCAGGTTCTAGGACATTAGGTAGGAAGGGAAAGTATTGCGACATTCAAATTCGAGTGTTCAATACACCTTTTAGGGTTGTTAAAATATATATATATATATATATATATAGTATATATATCATATTATATATATATATATATATATATATTTAGTGACCGGTCGCGGTTGTCGGCACCAGTTGCAGAACCTGCTCTATTGTACCTTACTCTTGTCCCCCATGTTACCTTATACCTTACCTGTATTTCCTTATCATTTCTTTTAATTTAACATAGTGTAATATTTCTTTTACTTATATATATATATATATATATATATATATATATATATATATATATATATTGTAAATATTTGAATATTGTACACACATTGTTGCATGGTAGTAATTGCATTTTGTTTTATTTTGTAGATAGTTAATAAATGATATTAGAAGTATTTGCTTTTAAAAGTTGCATTGCATGCCAGAACAAACTAACCCAGCCCTGAGCTTAGCTGGAAAAGCAAATTAACTTTTTTTCATGACAGGGTATGTACCAATTTTATTTTTCCTTATTTATCACAAAAAGTGGATAAAGCTACCTGTATCTGGCCTAATCAGCCTGGCGCCTTTTTAATTAACTTTGATGTGGTATATTCTGGTCATTATATATATATTATATATATTGTTTTTTTTGTTTTTTTTTTGCATGTGTGTGTGGCATATCTTTCCTAAAAAAGAAAAGTCATAAGATACTGATATTTCATATTTAGGACCAATATTAAGATGTTACAAGCATCTTTTCCTATTAAATAGACTTATTAATTAGCACTTTACTTTATATCATGCATTTTGGAACTTTTTACGACGTTATCATAGATGGTTCAAAAGATTTTTATTAAACTCGCTGTATCTATGTAACATTGATTGCACTTTAATATCATGCCAAATATCTTTCTTTAAAGTAAGTTTAGTTTTTTTTATTTAAAGCAATTGACCATTTTGTGTTTTTGGCATTGATAAAAAATGGTAAAATATATAATATGTATCATAGGTAATATACAACATATAAAGAAAGAGGTATATATCTTAATAGCTATTATCGGCAAATGAGAAAAGTATTACTTTCACTTACCTTTATATGAAATATAAATATAAAGGGAAAGTTATTGGGGTTATGAACCCACAAAAAGGTATATATGTGTGTGTGGTAAGTCTAGCACGAAAACTAAGAGTCGCAAGACACTGAAATTTCATATTTAAGACAACGATATGCCTAAGATGTTACAACAACCTTTTCACCAAATTCGGCTGACCGGAAACGCGACTTTAGACAATACATTTTGCATCTTTTTTTGATTTTCTTAACAACGGCTCTAATGATTATGATTAAACTCGCTATATCAATGTAAAATGTGACGAGCTCTAATACCATTGTGGCGGATGCTACACACGCTCGCTCACAGATAGCGCTAGCGGCGGCCAAATGGGTTACCGGCCAAATATAAGAAGACGCTATATCCAATAATATTGTATACTGTTACTAATTAATGTCATTGTAAATATTTATATCTATATAACTGTTTTATGAGAATAAATAAAGCACTCAAAGTAATTTGACTTAGGGCCACGACTCTATTCTGCTAGCAAAGCTCTCACTGTCAATTATCGACATGGATGACTAGCATCCCCAAGAGCTAGCTCAGCTCTTCAGATCACCTAACTGGTATCTCCCTAGGTCAGATTAACTCTGCCTTGTAACATAATGTGTTATATCTTTATTTTACATCCTTCATATAACTTCTCTCCTTTTACCAGACGCTACAGTCGTGCTACTACCACGCAGGATGAATTCTTTCCTGACCCACACTACTGGTGTACTACTACCACAGAGAGTGTAACCTACCCTAGCCAGTCCTCTCTGTTAAATGGTAGGTGCAGGTTCGCCCCCTTCTTGGCCGAATAACCTCTTACCTGGTGCTGCTGTACGTGCTACTACCACGACGAGCACCATCTCCATCTAACTCTCTTTATTGCATGAATATCTTCTGATACCCTTTCTTGTCCTTCATAGCAACCGTACCTCGACACTATATATGTTTCATCCTGATTGAAATACTCTGACAGGGTTCAAATGCAAATATTTTAAATTTTCTTTCTCTAAAGTATCTTTAATTTTGTATATTCTATTTATAAAAATGATTATATCATTTTTACTTTTAGTTAAAAATGGATGAATATATATAAACTTAACAAATTAGATATCCAATTAAAAGTAGCAAATATATTTTTTCTAATACAGTTTATGTGTTTCTAAACTTGTAAACAGTAATTTAGATGTATATTATGGTTGGAAAGTTCAGAAAAAATATTATCTTATACACGAAATTGTAAAAACGGAGAATAATAAAAAGCCGATAAACCTAACTGATTGTCGTAGATGATAATATGTAATAATAACACAATAGGTTATTTAATAATAGACATGGTTCTATTGAAACTCAATGAAACATAATTCTTTAATAATTTTCTTTCATCTCTTTGTTATTAGTTGAAAAAAAATTTAAAAGCCATTCCGGGTAATGAAATCGCAATTAAAACAAAATAATCTTTTAAACTGTGAAAATTAAATAAAAATGTCAGTTTTCAGTGGCGCATAACATAATGCCCTAAGTATTTAAGCCCCTTAAGTAGACCCAACTAATCCGTGAATTTCCTCTCTGTTTGAGCAACAGGCTTCCTACAAAGAAGGCCTGGCTAATAACGTTTTCAGTTAGCGATTTTACATACCGTATTATGTAATATGATAGTGCGCATATATTTATTTTATGTTTAAGATATAGTTGTACAAATATTGGGTTGTGTCACACGAAATGTCCGTTTTCAAGGTAAAGGATTTTTATTAAAAATACGATATAAAAACAAGATAATTTTATTCGAAGAATTTACCTTCTTTTTCTACACATTTTTCCTAACGTGGCACCAACTTTTTTTATCCCCGAACTGAAAAACTCTGAGCTTCGAAGTGAAACAAAATCTGAAAACGCACTTTTCACTTGATCATCATTTTAAAAAAGTTTTCCTTTGACGAAGTTGTCTAAGTTCCTGAACATGTGGTAATCGTAATTTTCCAAGTCGGTATCTCCAGCTGAAAACTTAACAAACCAACGGCGAATGGTTCGTTCATTAACACTCCCTTCCCCAAACGCCTTGCAAATATTTCTAGCGACCTCAGCTGCTGAATGGCCGAGTTTAAACTCGTACAAAAATATTACGCGAAAATCGCGTGTTTCCATGTTCATATTTGGAGGTATACTAAAAAGTGGGTAATTGATTGGGAAGCTAATGTTTATAATACAAAGGTAGAGGATTAGTAACTGTTTACTTTAAATATGTAAACATTCAGAAGAAAACAACAGAGACTTGAAAATTCCCTTATGTAATTCAGAAACTATAAAAAAGGACATTTCATGTGAAACAACCCAATACAATAAATTTTCGGGTGCATTTATCATATATTTTAACATTTAAAAAGTCTACTACAAAAAACTACGATGATAATTATCTTAAGGTTTAGGAATATTAGTGATATTCTATACTTAACATCTTAACTATTATTTTTATTTCCGTTTACCTAGATATGAAATATATATTGAAGGAGAAAATATTAGGTTATTAAAAATTAAACTAAATTAATCGTCATTTCGTAAAAAAATAGTTTTAACTGGGTCTCAAGTCTTGGAAAAAGCTCTCTCTGTGTGTTTTAGAAGTCTAGCTCCATAACATTATGGCCCGGTTGCACCAACAGCCTGTGTTAAAGTTAACTTTTGCTGTTAACTAACCCGGGTTAAAAGCTAATCATGATTAAAGTTTTTGTCCATTTGCACCAACAAATTTTTAATTCGAGTTAGTTAACATGGGTTAGCGCGGGACGTCATCATATTCGTGACGTATTTAACAACTCCAAACCCTCTAGACAGAGTCAGTTAGGTTATATTGAAATGATTGTTTTACTCTGCCGATTAATATATATTAATACAATAATGGATATAATTAGTTGACCGTTGAGAATTAATAATGAAACATTTTAAGATCTATTGAATATCAAGGAAGCTGGATTGTATTGTGAAACCAGACAGACAATGAGTATCTAAATGGAATAAAAACTATAGTATATAAAATGTTATTAGATGTATTCGAAAAAAATAATAAATTAAATCAAGTACAATGAAATTAAAAATGAACCCAGGACAAATAACCTTAACGTTAATAACAATAAATTGATCAATAATAAACCAAAAATTGATGACAATATGAACAAAAAATAGTAAAACCTAAACAAAAAACTATAACAGATCTTTACCAGAATGAAAATAATAAAAAAACAATTATAGGTAATATCAATAATGCGATAAATATAGACATGATAAGTGGAAGAAATAGAAATATATACCATTACCAAAAATGCAATTTATACCTCATCTATCCAAAGAAATTAAGAGAACACTTGTTGAATTTAATTCCCCACAGATAAAATTAGGACTAAATTTTGGTGTTCGTGCTCGTTATTGTAAAAAAAAAATATTTTATTTATTTAAAAGTTACAAAATATCGATAATAACACTTTAAAAGACAATAATGACAATCTTGATAATAACAATATGGCTATACTAGATCTGACATAGATTACGTACCGTAATTACTGCGAGGACTTGAAGAGAGTGAGTGTGTGTCTTCCCTGGGAGAAGGGACAGGGTATATATAGGTTAATAGGACTGCTGAATAAGATTCAAGGAATATGGTGTGATCTGCAGGTGCACTATGGCCTCATGGTGGCGTGACTCCTCCGTCCTTATGAGAGTGAAGCCCACTGAACTCTAAATTTAAGGATTTGGGACGGTTTGTCTATTCTGTAAATATTGAAACCAAGCTCTGGCTCTGCCATCAAAACATTCAGGTGGTTGAGGATGGGTACTTGGATTATCATTTGAAGGATTAGAACACAGTAATTCCAGTTTACAATACTGACGATAAAGATTATAGCATAAAAGATATAAACATATTACATAAAATATATAAGAAATAAATTGGGATACAGTTATATCATAAGGTTCTAATTCTTCTATTTCTATATTACTTAAGTCTATTTGTTGTAATTCCTCAAAAGTAAAATTTGTTGATACAATAGTTTTATTATTAACAGAATGATAGGAAATAAAAGGAATATTTACATTGTCAACATAAGAAAGTGGTACATTTATATTTACAAATTTCTCATTTTCATTAAGATTAAGGAGGCTAGTAGATGGTAGATGATACATTTGTGTGTTTGTTACACTAGTTGTTACATTGCTAATATTAAAGGTTAAATATTGGTGTAATGTGGGTATAAGTTTGATTATAGGGTTTGTTCTTATTTCTACAGCTTTACAATCATTTAATTCTATATTCTTACATAATTCTAAAATACATTTGTCCTTAATCTCTATCATGTCTTTACAGTAATGATGATTATTGAATTTAATACAATTTCCATTGTAAAACGAATTTTTAAATCTAATGATTAGTTGTTCTTTAATCTTTAGAGTAATGACTTTATTATTCCTTGTAACTGGATATGACATAGCATAATAAGTTGTTTTTGGCAATGATTTCAAAGGGATTTTAATAAAATAATAAATTAATCCTGTATCTGATAGGGAACAAAATGTGGAGCTAAGTAACCAGTTTAATTCTACATTTTCTGTGATTGGTTCTCCGAACGGTATGTTTAATTGTTCTAGTTCTCTAGTCGTTAATATGCTTGGATGGGTAATTCCTAATTTACATTGTTCTAAGGAAAATTCTATATCATTTAATTGATTTTCTACTAAATCTAATACGGCTAATAAATCATGATACATTAACTTAGTAAGAGCTAAATCTGTAAAATTATTTATTTTTTCTATACTATCCTTATATTTATTTAAAACAATTATTTCTTTATTAAGTTTAGAAAATCTTTAAACAAGTTATTGTCGAATTCTCTTCCGTTGTCACATGATATTTTTTGGGGTTTTGGAAAATATGCTAAATATTTTTTCAATACTTTCATGCTTTCTATGGCATTATAACTCGTTGCGTAATAAGAAAATATTCTTTTGGAAAAAGTATCTACTATTAAATAAATGTAATAATTACTCATGTGTAAGGTATCAATCATTAAATCTGTAAAGGGTTTCTCAGGTGTGGGAGTAATTTTAAATTTTTGTTTTATAGGTCTTCTATCGTATTTGCCTTTTCCACATGTGTCACATTTGTTTATAATTTCTGTGATATGATCTTTCATATTGGGCCAATAAAATTTGGTTTTCAAAACTAAATATGTTTCATTTATACCTCTGTGGCATGTCTTGGCGATATGATAATCAAGGATAAGTAATTTCTGGTCTTCCGTGTTCTTTACATCTGGCAATAGTTTATAATATCTTTTAATTCTATTTGTGGGAAATTTTTCTCTAATGAGTGATGCAACTTTATTAAATAATGCATTATACCAATTATTTTCACTTTCTATAGAATCTGATATGGGTGAGCAGTATATGCCGTAAGTTATATTTGGTCTTAAGATTTCTAAAAGTTTTTCTTCTATTTCAAAATCTTTTTCATGATAAGGCCAAGTAAATTCAATTGTTGTTCTTTGCTTATTATTGAATATTGTTTCGCGTTGAATTTTCGCGTGTCCCTTTTTTATTATTATTTGATTTTTCTCAACATTTACTGGTCTAGATTTATCATCAACTATTAAGATTCTGTTATCGGAGGATTCTGTGGAGTGCTGCGTTGCTAAAGAAGATATATCATCTTGAATTATTTCTTGGTGTTCACCATTATTATTTTCTTCTATGTTTTCATCATTATTAATTCCTTCTAAGTTTTCATTGTTAGCTTCTTCTTGGGTTTCTTCTATTCCCATTTCTTGTAATAAATCTACGATTTCTTGTGAATAGTTATTAGGAGAATTTTCTGTATGAAAAATATCAAATTCTGGTTCTTTTAATTTCCTTTCTTCAATAGGGTAACGGGATAAATGATCGGCGACTTTATTAGCCTTTCCTTCAATGTATTTTATGTCATATTCGAAATCTTCTAACAATAATTTCCATCTAATTAATCTGGCGTTCTGTGTTTTACACGTTCTTAAATATCCTAAAGGTTTGTGATCTGAATATATGAAAAATTTTCTACCGTATAAGTAGGGTCGAAAATGATTGCAAGCCCAAATAATGGCTAAACATTCCTTTTCCGTTGTTGAGTAATTTTGTTCTGCTTTATTAAGTGTTCTGGATGCAAAACATACAGGGAGTTCTTTTCCATCTTTCTTCTGTGCTAATACTGCACCAATGGCGAAATTACTTGCGTCAGTTGTTAAGAAAAAGTCCTGATTGAAATCTGGAATTTGCAAAATGGGGCTACTACATACAAGTTGTTTCAATTTCTCAAAAGCGTTTTCATATAACTCTGGTTTGATTTCTTTTTGATCTTTTCGAAGACATCTCGTTAATGGGGAAGCTATCTTTGCGTAATTTGGTATCATTTTCCTATAGAAACCAGTTAATCCTAAAAAGCTTTTAATTTCTTTTTCATTTTTAGGGAGTTTAAAATCTTTTACTGCTTTTATCTTTTCTGGATTAGGTTCTATGCCGCGTTCGCTGATAATATGTCCGAGGAATAACAATTCTTTCTTGCAAAATTCTGTCTTATCGAGCTGAATCTTTAAGTTATGTTTTTCTAACTTTTTAAGAGTTTCTTCTAAATGTTTCCAATGATCTTTGTAATTTTCAGAAAAAATTATAATATCGTCCATATAGACTAAAACGTTAATAGAATCTGAAAAAATGATATTCATGGCTCTTTGAAACGTTGCTGGGGCATTACTGAGTCCAAATGGCATGCGAAGGAATTCAAAGTGGCCTTGATCTGTAGAAAATGCTGTTTTTGGGATAGAACTTTCTTCGACTTTTATTTGATGGAAGCCTCAGCAAAGGTCCATTGCTGTAAATATCGTCGCTTTTCCTAATTTGCCTAAAAGGTCTTCAATATTAGGAATGGGGAATTTATCCGGGGTTGTTTCTCGATTTAATTTCCTGTAATCAATCACCATTCGTATTTTTCTTTTTCCTGATGCGTCTGGCTTTTTCGGGACAATCCAAACGGGAGAATTGTAAGGGGAATTGCTGGGTCTTATTATTTTGGATTCTAACATCTTTTTAATTTCTTCCTTAATATTTTCTTTGAATTGGTGGGGATATCTGTAATTTTTCGAATATATCGGGTCTTCGGTTTTTGTTTTAATCTTATGCTCCAATAAATCAGTGGCTGAAAGGGGATCATTTTCAGTCTTAAATACTGATGGATATTTCGATAATAATTTAATTAAATTTGATTTTTCTTGAGGAGGTATATGGTCGGTTCTGATTAGTTGGGGGATTTGTTTTATTATTTCATGGTTTCCTTTTTTATTAGAATCTGTTAATTCTACTTCTTCTTTTTGCAAATAGTATAAAGGTAAATATATGGTTTCGTTAACTTTACTGTCGATTATTATATTTTGATCATAGATGCCAGGTTTAATTTTAATCTTATCGTCTTCATAGTCAATAAAATATAGATTTTTATTTTGTTCTACTTTTATCTGATTTTCGCCTTCTTTCAAAACTAATTTTAAAACTTCGTCTTCCATAATAAAATCAAACTCTGTATAGCGAGTTTTTATTTTGTTGGTTTCGAAATCGATATTAAATTTCATTTCCCTCATTGTCTCATTTCCTAGTAGTATTTCGTAATTGGGACTGAAATTAAATAGATAAAATTTTATTTTTTCGGGGTTTTTAAGAAAATTATTTCTGCAATAAACTGAAATAGATTCCGTGCCAAGTTCTTCTCCGGTTGCTGTTTTTATTGTAAAATTTTCTTTTTCTCTTTCAACATCTGGTGGTACAATGTCTGGTCTTATATAATTCTTCCAAGATCCGGTATCAATAAGCCATTTACGATTCGCGTGGTCTTTAACATAAGGCAGTTGGCTTTTATTCTCTTCTTTTATGTGTTTTGATTGTCTGGCGGGCCTTTCTCTAAAAAAGAATTATTTGGATCTAATTTTTCTAATTTCTCTCTTAATTCTCTGATTTCTTGGTCTTTCGGGTCTTCTTGCTGAATTTGGAAATTAGGCTGTTTCGGTTTATTCCCGAATGCGCTAACTGTTCTCATGGATACAGTTGGATTTTCATCTTTCTTATTATTATTATAATTTTGATTCCGGTATCGACCTGAACCGTTGAAATACCTTTGTTGTTCTTGACGGGGCCATTGTTGGTAATAATTATTATTATTATTATTCTGCCGGTAGTCTTGTGGAGGTTCTTGTTGTCGATATTGATGCTCTTGTCTTTGATTATGTGGGTTATACGGGTTATTGGGATTTTGCCAATTATTAAATCGTTTGTGATGTTTTTTATCGAACTTTTTCTTATGGTCGAAGCCTCTTTTGTAATCATGTTCTCCGGGTCTTCTCATATTTCCCGAATTTATGAGGTCATCGAAGAGTAGATGGTTCTCATTCTGAATTAAATTTCTCAAATCATCTAATGTTCTTAACTTTTCTGCTTTAGTCATAAGATATGTTCTTATGTGAAGGGGCATGTTAGTGTAAAAAAAATAAAGAATACTTTTCTCTAATGCGCTAATAATTGTTTCTCTATTTGGTGTGTTTTCTATCCGATGTTTAGAAATTATTAAAGTGCGGATCTTATCAATTCTTTGAAGGAAATCAAGAGGGTGTTCCTTATGATGTATTTTGTTATTAAATAATTCATGCGATAATTGTTCAATTGAGCGGCTGTCTCTGAAGGTTCTTTCGAGATAATTTAGTAATTCTTCAACACGACTAAATTCGCACGTTGTATTTATATAATCAGCTTCATCCGTAAGTTTTGCTAAAAGTTTACTTAATAATCTTTGTTCGTTTAGTTCCTTAAACGAGTTGTCCGGTTTACACACGATTTGGTAAACTTGTCTACAAACTGTCACGAATTTTAACAGATTGTGTGGATTTCCATTAAAATTAGGGATATGATCGTAGTCTGCCGATTTAATTTGAAAGCTTGCCATATTTGTAGTTAATACTAAATTATTTACTCGCAGGATTAAAGAATTTAAATAATCATCAGACATAAAATTACAATAGTAAAGGAAATTAACTTACAAAAATTGAGTACGCTGTCAAAATAATCTTCGACGGGGTGTGAAGATCTGTCCTTGAGCTGGATACCTGACGACAGTGAAGTCCGGCCAAGGTTGAGTGCAGATAAGAGACTTTGCCTGCGTTGCGAGATGCTCGGGGTGAGTGAACTCGTCCAGAATCTGAAGATCTCGAAGTTGGTAGTCCTCGGTAGGTAAGCCAAAATCTTGAGTCTTCACAGGTGAGGAATCCTAGGCGGTAGTCCTAATTCTGGATTTGCGGAAAAAGTTCGGATCTGCGGAAACTCGGTTCTTAAAACTGCGATAAAAATATGCAGTCCCTATTTGGGCGCCAATTTTGGTGTTCGTGCTCGTTATTGTAAAAAAAAAATATTTTATTTATTCAAAAGTTACAAAATATCGATAATAACACTTTAAAAGACAATAATGACAATCTTGATAATAACAATATGGCTATACTAGATCTGACATAGATTACGTACCGTAATTACTGCGAGGACTTGAAGAGAGTGAGTGTGTGTCTTCCCTGGGAGAAGGGACAGGGTATATATAGGTTAATAGGACTGCTGAATAAGATTCAAGGAATATGGTGTGATCTGCAGGTGCACTATGGCCTCATGGTGGCGTGACTCTATATAACCATAATAAACTAAGTAATCATTTATCAAACATTAAAGATTTTATCACACGAAAAACTGAATATTATTTATAAAATAAATTGTATAGATTGTGATAAGATATACATAGGAGAAACCTCAAAAAAGATCACAACTAGAGTCAAACAACACAGCAATAATTGTAAAAATATAAACACTACAGCATTTGCACAACACAGTCTTCAGCTTAATCACAATTTTGATTTTGAAAAACCTACAATATTGGATATAGAAAAACAATCGAATCTATATATAAACAAAAATATAAAAGATACCATAAATTATAAAACAGATTGAAAACACCTCTCACAAGCAGTTCTTGCTACAATTGGGAAATTAAAATTTGTAAACCTTACCTTAGTGACCTATATTTAATAATAAATCAGTGTATACTAACTACAGTAAATAGTATGACCCTAATTCATCAGGGGCCAAAGAATATGTCAGTTAAATGGGTATTTTTTAGTGTTAATTTAAAAAACAAACCAATTTTATGACATAAATTTTTGACAAAATTTTAATCAAAAATGGATAATTTTTTTTATTTTAAAAAATTTCGGGTAAATATAATTTTTTTGTAACATTGTTATGCATATTTTTGGTAATGTTTTTAGTTAATATTTAAAAAGTTATTTTATAATGTTAATTGATAATTTTTTGATGTATTTTGGTGAGTCCTGATGATGGGGAAGGCCCTCGAAATGTTGGCTCGTTTCAAAGTTAATTGTAATAAACTGTTTTTGGAAGATTTAGAAACCTACAAATTATTTATTATCATTTTTCATTCTTCCAATTAACCTATTTCTATTATTAATCAATTTACTGAATTAGAGGGAAAAAAATATGTAAATAAAATACAAAAATCAGACTTTATTGATAAATATAAACAAATAAATCACCACTTGACAACATAAGAGGGAAAGGTTAATTGATTTAACAACACAGATTGCAATTTATACATAACAAACATACATAAGAAAAATTTGTGTCGACAAGTGCTCTGTGAAAAGCTATATCACTTTCACATATAATTTCTGATGGTGAAACAACATCAGGAAAGTAATCTTCTGGTTCTGGTACGTTGTAGATGTCCTGGGTTTCTATTGCAATGTTGTGGAGGAAAGCTACAGCTACAATAATATTTAGGGCTTTTTTTGGATCCATTCGAATTCCATTGGCAAGGCAAGGAAATCTTCTTTCCATAAAACTGAACGCTCTCTCAATGATTGTTTGATTTTTGTGTGACCATTGATTTTTCTTCAGCAGCATTTGTTGGGTTTAAAATTGGTGTCAGTAAATATGTTTTGCAGCCATAACTACTATCTCCTAGAAGCCAAAAATCTCCTAATTCTCTTGACTCAAATCTTACTCGTAATGCACTTTAATTGAAAATCCAACTATCATGCACAGAGTCAGGATTTTCAAGTTCCCATTGCACACTACTTGTATATTTAATGAAAACCACCCTTTTCTATTTCAAAATAGTTTTGTATTAGCTCCACTTGGAGACTGGATTTTAATATGAGTGCAGTCAATCGCACCAATTACTCAAAGAAAACATTTTATCCTGTAGAAATCTGACACTGTTTTGTTTTTATCAACTTCTGTTACGGACATTTTAATTAAATCACTTGACTTCCTGGCTATTAATACTGTTATGCGTGGAATAATTCTATAAACTGTAGATTTATCAATATTAATGATGTCGCTAAGAACCTGCTGGTAACTACTAGTAGCATAATACCTCTTGAGGTTAAGTAGAATATGATGCAAAATCATTAATATTAAAAACGTCAATCATATTTAGCACTGTTTCTTTTTGAAATCTATACCTTCTTAAGAATTCCACATCATCCTAAATTTCAAAGGGATTCCTCCTTACTTTGTAAAGCTTGTTCCTAGGAAGTATATATATCAGTTGCATTATATCTTCATCTGATGTTGAATATTTATCTGAAGAGATTGTGTTCATTTTTCCTCGGTGTATTGTGATAAATGTTACGAAAATATTCAGAAAAAAACAAACTAAAACTGACACAAACAATGTTTCAAAGAGTAACTGGTTTGAAGGTGTTATGGATGTTCCTGTTTGTAGGATATGATTCAAAATCATTAATATTAAAATTGTCAATCATATTTAACACTGTTTCTTTTCGAAATCTGTACCTTCTTATGAATTCCACATCATCGTAAATTTCAAATGGATTCCTCCTTACTTTGTAAAGCTTGTTCCTAGAAAGTATATTTACCAATTGTATTATATCTTTATCTGATGTTGAGTATTCATCTGAAGAGATTGTGTTCATTTTTCTTCGGTGTATTAGGATAAATATCACGAAAATATTCAGAAAAAAACAAACTGAAACTGACACAAACAAAGTTTGAAAGCTAAAGTAACAGTAGAAAGGTAACATTGACATCGGATAATCGAGGTAGGAAGGTGAATTAACTTAATACCATCACTTAACATAGAGTTAGGGCTAATTATGATTGGTGCAATGGAATTTCTGCTAACCCGTGATTTACTTATCCAGATTAGTAAAGTTAAAGTTAAACACGGTCGGTGCAACCGGGCCTATGTCGTACTATACTGAAATTTCAAATTTAAAAACCTTTTATGCCTGAGATGTTACTTCAAAGTTCAAAGAAGAGCCACTTAAAACCATTCTTTTTACGATATACTCATAAACGGCTCAAATGATTTTGATTTCACTCCCCATATCCATGTAAACATTAATCAGCTTTGATATGGTGTAGGTTTCATTATGATTGAAATAGTCTGACAGGGCTAAAATGCCGGTATTTTCAAAATTTGTTTGTTTATTCATTTAACGTCACTTTACGCTTTATTTTTATTTTTTGTATTTCATTATTATTATTTTTTTTTTATAATAACTTCATTATTTAAATCAAAATACAGATATTTTATGCTACTATGGATAATCGAACAATGCTATAGCAGGAGACCTGGATTTTGTCTATCCAGGGTTAATTAGGATAGGAATCATAAAGGAGTATCTGATATTGCAAAACTTTTTACTTCTCTCCGAAGGACAGCATAATTTAGGATTTTTATTCCCATTTCAAATCCTCGGGCCACCTGCAGGTTTAAACCCACGACACTGGGCATAGGAGGCTGTTATGCTAGACACTATGCTGCAGGTGATCCCGTAAATTATGTATCAAAACTTTGTATATATTTCTTTGGTATTTTATTTGTTTATAGTTCATTATTACAAATTGGAGAGCTGCCAATGGGTAGTATCCCCACATGTGAATCCATGACATTTGTATCTTGTATCTCATTTACTAGATGTATATCATTATACAGTTGTGAATAGCAATAAATCTATTAAATTATTACAATAGTTGAAGTTATCACTTGAGTCATTTTATTTGTTCATTTTGTTTGTTTAATTCTATTGTTTAGGGTCATTTTACCCTATGGATAACTCCACTTTTTATTTCATCTAATGGTATTCTACAGGAATTTGTCCAAGAAAAATTAAAGAATTATTATTATTTGAGGGGGAGCGGCGTGGTCTAGTGGGTAGAGCGCTAGTCTACTGTGCTCCGGGTCCTGGGTTCGAATCCCGGCTGTGGCGGAATATTACTTATTGTGTTATTTCAGCCGGTGGGCGATCCTGGGGCATGGAGACCCTCCTGTTTCACACCCAGCCTCTATAAAGTGGGTACCCAAAAGAGGGGAAAAATCTGGCGGCTGAGCGTGATCTTGGCCGAATCACGTCATTGCACGGCCGTTGGCCTAGAAACAGTACGAATCTCTACATGTACTGAGCCCAAAACTCTTTATGGATTGTAGTGGTACAGGTTTCTGAGGCACACCAATCCTCTATAAATTGAGTACCCAAAATGCGGAAAAAACCTAGCGGCGGAGCTTGATCTCGGCCTAATCACCTTGTTGTATGGCCGTTGGCCTAGAAATTACAAATCTCTTTAGTTTCTGAGCCCAAAGAGACCCATCAAGGTTTGTAAAGGGACAATTTTTTATTCTTATTATTTATTTGGCTACGCTTTATGAGAAGGAGTATTCCTGGAGAGAGGGAAGGTTTAAACCCAACCACTTCAGGTGATCTTTCTTCAATTGTTGAAGCTTCTGACAACACTTGGAGTGTTGAGCAGAACAGATTTTCGGGCTTTGTTGCTTACAGCTGTTGATAGGCGAAGCCGCACACTGGCTTCCACAGTCGACTTCAGTATCAGACCATTGATGGATATCACAATCGGCCTAACAATGACTTTATCCAGCTTGTAAAGGTCTATTAGCTCTTGGATTTTTCTGCACAGACTGAGTCAGCGTTCCCGTCATTAGTCAGAGCTATATCAATAATCTCTTATGATTATTATGAATCACAACGATATCAGGTTTGGTGTGAGCCATCGTATGGTGAGTAATTAATGATAGTTCTAAACACAATCTAATCCCTTCACTCTGGACAAGGTTTTTAGAAATGTATTGATAATATGGCATTGATTCATTTAACAACTTTATATTCAAACCAATCGCCTAGTGATAGATCTTGGCTAAGACGTCATGCCTTTTGAGGTATTCCCAGAGAGCGCCCCACTCAAATAGACTCCAACGCTTATTGAAATTTTTAACCGACCGTATCGAACTCCGTAATAAAACGATCGGTTCACGAATCGTGATTTAATGTATCGTTTTACAAAAATGTACATGTGCCTTGAGGGAAATTGTGTTGGGAAAATATTTTCAAATTCTACCTTTAAAAAAAAAAAAAAAAAAGTGGGAGCGGTAGCAGGTGAAGCGGGGTTGGGTTATAACCATTACGACACCCCCGTGCGCAGTTAAATCAGGGCAGAATAACGTCCCATCTCTCTAGGGTCTTAAAATATCATAAGGTAAAACCGAAATAAAAGAAACGAGGGTCAATGAGTTTCCCTGGCACACCTGGATTGAATACATTTCTCTTCCAGCCGTCCCCGCCCGATAGCACTCCTCCCCACTACTTTACTGCTACTCAATTGCAATATGATATATTGCAATTCAGTAGTAGTCACATAAAAATAATATTTTTTATTTACTGAGATATATTACATTTTGTTTTATAATGAACAGTAGTAATAGAGATGTGATACACCTTCATACAATATAGACAGAAAATAATGATAAAGACAAATTACATAAAATCGGAAATAAATAAATTCAAATATATACAAAACAATAACAATTAATAAAAAAAAAAAAAGAAGCAACAAACAAATCTAAACATCAACCTTTAGTAGAGATAAATACAAAGTTGGGAAATAAATAAACATCATAAAACAAACTTAACTATATACAATATATACAATCTGCTAAGGGAACCCAGACTGGGCCTCTCCCCTCACTCCAGCTGAATCCAAGAGATCCCAGCGCCTCTCTCTCAGCCGCATCACTGGTGTAAGCCAGTGGAGACTGAGTTAGGGCGCAATAGAGCCACGTGGGAATTGCCGGTAACGAGCTTGCGGACCGGGCAGCGAAGCAGGCGCTCACACTGCCAGGGAGATGAACAGCCATCTTGACCCCGTGAAGAACCGCTCAAAAAGCAAGAAGATGACCGATGGCAGAAAATGTGGGACGATAGGTAAGCAAACTGAAGCATATAAAACAAACAGTGAAACTTTGGTCCACATCTAGTAGTAGCAGCCGGAGGGAGGAGGTCGCGTTGACCCGGCTAAACACCAACACTAGGGCGCAGTAGCCACCTACACATACAGTACAGGAGTGGAGAATCTGGCCAGTGTCAGAACTCCAGTATAATTGTTTACATAAGGTCGCGGGGCCACTGCCGTTTCATTCTTCGGGGAGGATTGTAGGGATTGGTGGAGCTGGAGAGGTAAAAAAGAAATAAATATAAAAAGTTGGTGCTCGCATTTGTTGTTTTTTCCTTTCTCTTAACTATATATCAAACTATACTAAGGGAATGTATTGCGATCGTGAAAATTTTCGACTTGAAATTCAACGTAAATACACGTTTTAGGGTCTCCTGAGTCCAAATAAGTCCCGCACTGAAATTTCATATTTAAGGAGCGTACATGCCTTACATTTTCATCGAAATCGGCCAACCGGAAGACGCATTTTGCACTTTTAACGTTTTCCTCAAAAAAGCTCTAACGATTTTGATCTAACTAGCCACATTGATTTAATGGGCTTTAATATCTTGTAGGTTTCATACTGATTGAAATGGTCTGAAAGGGCTTAAATGTCGATTTTTTGAATTTTCTTCTTCTAGAGTACTTTTAATTCTGTATATTAAAAAAAAAATGAACTATGTAATTTCATTAGTATTGATACAGAACAGCTAAATATGTATGTTGAATAAATTTGATAACTAGGATCAAGAGGAGAAAAGCGCAAAAGTATATTTTTCGGTAATTTGTTTTCCAAACCTAAGAATAATAATATTGAGAATAATATATAATGTATAATATACTGTTGGAAAGCTGAATATTTTAGAATGAAATGTTATCTTATTTAAAATGTTGTATAAGGTAATGTTAAGTGATTAATAGGTCAAATACTTCTGTGATTATTTTTCATAAAAATTTCAATTTGTTATAATATTTAAACCATTTTCAAGTACTTCTTGTAGGTAAGCAGTTTATCTCCGAGTAAGTCCCAGGTGTCTTGGGCAAAAGTCCTTCAAGCCTATCGGAGGTAGGAAGCGGTAGCCTTTGTAATGATGGGAAATATGAATGTTAATTATTGACAATTACTATTGCTGATGAGTCAAACTCATTCCATAACTACTTTCCGCCTTAAGCAACGAAGCCCGTTGAGTGCAATATTGAAGTATGTTAGTTATTTTAATATTCACAAGAAGGGCTATTGGAAATTCTGTTTAGAAAGGCGCAGAGCAGGGATAGAACCAGTAACATTTTATCCCAAGCTTTTAATAATTCTTAAAATTATGGAGTTATACAAAGAAAGAATCGTGAAGAAGATTAGGATACAACTTTTGTTACATATTAGGGCATAAAGAAAATCCTTTTGGATAAAATAATACAAGTTACTAATTGAATCATCAAATCATAAAATATCTGTAGTACGATCTGCCTTAATTTTTCTGTTCTATTCTTCAAAAATTATTGATGGCAATTTTGTTAAAACACAGATCGTTTCCGAGAAAATCGTGGATTTTCCACCATCCGACAATTTTGCCCATTTTTTGACGCGCTCTAGTGGCAAAACGGCCGATCCCTCAATAAAACATGACGGATGAAAAATTTAGAAAATTTTGTAAAAACATAAATTGTGTACTTAGTATGTTTGGTCAAAAACTTTGTTTTCAATAGATAAAAATTTTAATTTGGAGTACAATATCCAGGGAATGAAGTAAAGATTGGGTGCTACAGTTACAGTCATTTTTCAAGTATTCATTTATTTTTTGAAACATTGAGTAATTATGATAAAATATTAAATAACTTTAAAAAAAAAATGTTTGCTGATGCGCTCGATGATAACAGTCATACGTTACATCATCTCTCAGATTTTTGCTTTTTTCAGTAGGAATTCGCTTGAATTCAGTCTGGAGAACATCACTAGACCTCAGGAATACTACGGCAGTGAATATTGGAGAAATTTCGGTAAGCAAAGTTATAATTTACTTTGTACAATCACGAAAAAGTGAAAGGAGGGTCACTGATCAGCTGATTGCCGCTAGCTCGGCAAGCTCGGGCTTGCTTTTCTTTAACTTATCTTTCTTTTATCTTTAATTCTTATCTCATTATTTATTTATTATTATTATTTTCTTAATCAATGAGATATTTCCATCAAGTCATGTCCTCATAGTCCGCAAGTAAAAGATCTAGATCTGCAGGTTCTAACGCGTCTCCCACAAAACAGAGACCCCGCCGTGAACAAAATAAAAAAATGATTCCACCAGCGACCGCGTCAGCTACCTCATTAGGATCTGAACCACAGTCCAGCACATCATCACAAGGAATAACCGATGAATCCCCGTTTTTTACACCGAATCCATTTGAGATCCTCCAAAATGAAAAAGAAACCATGGAATCTTCTCCTATACCCAGGGAACCACTACCTCCACCAATATTTGTTAAAAATATTTAAAATTTTAAACTGATGTGTGCGCATTTAAACAAAGTAACTGATCCTAATAGTTATTATTGTATAAGTAGAACCAATGATACTAAAATATCTCCGACTACTGCTGAAACCTACAGAAAGATTGTAAAATATCTGACTGAGACCAAAGCTGACTTTCATACTTATCAGCTGCGCCAGGAGAGAGCATTAAGGGTCGTAATCAGAAACCTACATTCCTCAACACCCGTTGAAGCTATCAAAGAAGAACTGACAGAATTAGGATTCCAAGTGAGGCAAGTCACCAATGTTCTAAAAGATAAAAGTCCACTGCCTCTATTCTTCGTGGACTTGGAACCATCAGCAGGAGTCGAAAAAATCTATGACCTCAGTAGACTGTACTATACCCGTGTAAAAGTTGAAAAACCTTACACAAAGAAAGAAATAGTTCAGTGTCATAACTGTCAGGCATATGGTCATACCAAAAGTTATTGCCATCACATACCACGCTGTGTGAAATGCGGTGAACAGCATAAATCAGAAGAATGTACAAGATCTAGATCAACACCCGCTGTATGTGCCCTGTGCCTCAAGGACCACCCGGCTAACTACAAGGGATGCGAAATCTACAAGAAACTCAGAACCAGATACCAAAAACCTCAGGATCCGAATGAAACAGCTATACCAATCAGAAGCAGAAGAGAACCATCTAAACTTGTAAATTCTAATGTGTCATTTGCCCACTTGCTTGGAGGTGGAAACCAGAGTCATGAAGTCGAGGCACTGCCGGAACAACTTTTTCCTCAACATTCTCAATCTATTGTACAACAATCTATCCCTCAAAGTTTACCTAATCTTCAAAAACTCCTCAACATCAAATTTCTCATATCCCTCCACCATCAAACGTCACAGATCTTACCAGTCTAATGACATCGTTCATCTCCGAAATCAAATCTCTTGTTATGCCACTTATATCACTCCTTACAAATCTAGTATCAAATCTCATTCCTGCCTTACAAAAACCATAAATGACCTCACCTAATTCCTTATCCATTCTCCTTTGGAATGCGAATGGTGTTAGAAATCACACTGACGAACTGACAGCGTTGTTGCAAGACAAAACAATTGACGTTGCACTTATTACTGAAACTAGACTAACCACTAAACAGCTTTTCAAAATACCACAGTACATAACATACCGTACGACCACCCAGACGGCAAAGCTCATGCCGGTACTGCTATCATTGTCCACCAATCCCTCTCTCATCATTTACTTCCACTTCCTTCCTATGATTTCCTGCAAGCCACAGCAATAGTGATCAAGACTTTTTCCTATCCGGTAACTATTACATCAGCATATTGCCCTCCCAAACACTCCATTTCCAACACCGAATTTGCATCCTTCCTGGATTCCCTAGGAAATCATTTTATTCTGGGTGGAGATCTAAACGCCAAGCACCAGCAGTGGGGTTCTAGAACCACGAATTCTCGTGGAAGAAATTTGCTGACTGCTCTGAATTCCCGAAATTTTAACCTCCTACCTCCTGACTCCCCTACCTACTGGCCAACAGATACTAACCGTAATCCAGATATCCTCGACTTCTTCATCCACAGCGGATTAGGCTCCCTGAACTATTCCATAACTCGCCTTGATGAACTATCCTCTGACCATAGTCCACTGATCCTTAAAGTATCCCTAACTCCTATTCCGAAACCCATTCCACCATCATTTATCCGAGGCCCTGTCAACTGGAACCTCTTCCGCCAAATCCTCACCGATAATATTGACCTCAGTGTGACCCTCAAAACACCGGATGACCTTGATGACTCCGTCTACTCCTTTACTACCGCCATTCAGCAAGCTGTCTGGACTGCCTCCTCTCCTAAGCACTCCAATAGAACTCCTCAGCAAAACCATTTACCTCAACACCTAGCTGACCTCATCCATGCAAAACGCCGCAGCCAGATCATTATGGCAAAGAACCCGACACCCAACAGATCGCCGCTCCTATAACTTTTATTGTAGGCATTGAAGCGGGAGTTGGCTACCTTCCGTTCCCAGTCCTTTAATACCTACCTCTCCTCTCTATCAGCTCGAGATAATTCCCTGTGGAATGTGACCAAAAAGATCCTAAAATACCACAAAGTTTCCCATCCTCTCCGGCGTGGTGATGACTCCTGGGCTGCGTCTGATGAAGATAAAGCCGAGGAATTCGCCACACACATTTCCAAAGTATTCACTCCTCATCCGGAATCCAACAGAAATCATACCACAACAGTTCAAGAATTCCTTTTTTCACCAATACCTCTTTCCCTACCTCCTAAAGCTATTAATCCATCTGAGGTGAAATATCTTCTTCAAAAACTGACTCTTCGTAAATCTCCTGGACACGATCTCCTTACCCCCAGATCCTGCGACAACTTCCCCAGAAAGCCATTATTTTTCTTACAGTACATCTACAACTGCATCCTTCGCACCACCTATTTTCCTCTCTTATGGAAACATTCCACAATCATTCTATTCCTAAAACCAGGTAAACCTTCCAGTAACACTTCATCCTACAGACCTATTAGTCTACTCCCCATCCTCTCAAAAATCTTCGAAAAGCCCCCTTCTAAAACGAATCCTGCCTATATTAGAATCTCACAACTTTCCTTCCCACCAGTTTGGTTTCCGTTCTCATCATTCCACTGTTCAACAAGGACTCCGAGTTGTAGACCATATTTCCTCAGCCCTCGAATGCAAATAGTATTGTTCTGGTGCGTTTCTGGACATAGCGCAAGCTTTTGACCGGGTATGGCACGCTGGATTACTCTTCAAGCTTAAAACGCATTTACCCCAGTCTCTCTACCTCATTCTAAGATCCTATCTCTCAAACCGCTCCTTTCAAGTTCGCTGTGGTGTAGAATTTTCCAACTTTTATCCCGTTGAGGCCGGTGTTCCTCAGGGCAGCGTCCTGGGACCCGTTCTCTACATCCTTTACACCGCTGATATTCCTAATCATCCTGACACCTTTCTGGCAACATTTGCAGACGACACCGCCATCCTATCATCCAGTTCCGATCCCGAAACAGCATCCTTAGTCCTGCAAAGACACCTTTGTCTCATCGAAGACTGGTGTGGTGCTTGGCGCATAAAGGTGAACGAGGCCAAATGCAAACACGTAACCTTCACTCTCCGACGAAACTCCTGTCCGCCAGTTTACTTCAATTCCATTCCTATTCCTCCTTCAGATACAGTCCGCTATCTTGGCTTACTACTAGACAAAAGACTGACGTGGAACCCACATACAAGACTTAAAAGAAAAGAACTCAATCGACGATTCGGACAGTTATACAGACTATTAAACAGAAAATCTGAACTTACAGTTGAGAACAAATTATTAATTTATAAGACAATACTGAAGCCCATCTGGACCTACGGACTTGAACTGTGGGGGACAGCTAAACGTTCTAACATCAAACGCATTCAATCCTTTCAATCCAAAGTCCTCCGAATAATAGTAAATGCTCCTTATTATGTATCCAACTATACCTTGCACCACGACCTTAATGTTCCATTTATTTCAGACCTAATTCCATCCAAATTTTCCAAATTCCATCAGAACCTCATTCATCATCCTAATCCTTTAGCACGATCCCTATCCAGCTCCACTCATCCATACAACCCACCTAGAAGGTTGAAACGGTAGTGGCCCCGAGATATATTGTAAATACGTATGCTGGAGTTCTGACACTGGTCAGATTCTCCTCTCAAGTGCGGTGTGATTGTGGCTATGGCGCCCTCACTTAGCTTCCGCTGGCTCTTACCAGTGATGCAGCTGAGAGGGAGGCGCTGGGATCCTTTGGGCTCTGCTTGTCCTTCCACACGTGGGGGGACAAGCCCCGTCCGGGGTTCCCGAGCTGATTGTAAATATTGTACATAGGTATGAATGTGACATGTTTTGTTTATTTATTTGTTAACTTCATTTATTTGTATTTATTTTGTCTACTTAATTTTGTTATTGTATACGTTTATTTATTTTGATTTTATTTTATGTAATTTGACTTTCCTTTTGTTTATATTGTAAATATTGTATGAATGAGATCCTGTAGCACTATTATTATTGTCTATTATGACAAATTGTAATATATACGAATAAAATAAATTAAAAAAAAAAAAAAAAAAAAAAAAAAAATGTTTGGAGAAATGGCACAATAGGAATATTTCAATTAAGGGAAGTTGATTTTCAATGAAGAACAACATAGAGTTTTAATGGAATCATCAATTTAAGATTAAATAATAAAATAATATCAATTAATTACTACGGTATATTACGGTACATTCTCATTTACAAAAAAAAAAAAAAAAAAAAAAAATGGTCAACTTTTAAAAGTGGAATTTCACATCGATATGGAGAGTTTATCAAAATTTTTAGAGCCGTTTTTGAGAAAATCGTAAAAAGGTGCAAAATGCATAGTATAAAGTAGCTCTTTTGGTTAGCTGATTTTTATGAAAATGTTGCTGTAATATCTAGGGCGTAAAGTTGTCTTAAATATGAAGTTTCAGTTCCATACGACTTTCGCCCAGGACTTACCACACACACAAAGACATTTTTGCGGGACACAGTCATTTTGATTCATGGGACCCTAAAACGTGTTTTCCGTTGAAAACTCAAATCAAAAAATTTCAAAAATTCAAAAATACTTTTCCTTACTATATATTTGATATTCCTTACTTTGAGGGGAGCCCTTGGCTGAGTGGCTATAGTCTCATGCTATAGGTTGTGAGTTCGAATCCTAGCCCCGACGGGGCTTTTATACGGATGTGATTAAATGGGGATTCACTGATTAAATGGGGAGTGTATGTGATACCCGTCAGCCAAATGGTGGCCACTCACAAAATTAGGCATAGAGAGTGATGACCCTACCCTACAAATTACAAGGAGATTACACCGTGATGCCCAGAGCCTGCACGGCCTGTCGTGCCACTGAAAAAAAATATATATTTGAAGGTTGAAGGTAATTAAATTTCATTATTTTTAATGTCCTTTTTTTCTCTATGTTATTTCTAATTATGCTTTCTCATAAATGTGTATATTTATTGTTATACATTTATTTTTTCCTTTTGTATCTTTTTTAGTATTCATGAAGACCCATCATGTGGAGTTAATGAAAAGTTAATAAAAAAAAATATAGTATTATTGGTTCATAGTTCTTCTTTCACCGCTACCTTGAATAATTTCCTCCTGAATATGTCAACTGTCAACTATTGGTATGCATTAAATAGTTTTAATATCCATTCTGAGAAGATTTTTCTTCTAGTAACCGTTTAATAACCCCTTTCCGGTTAAATTTACTTTAAGGAAAATGGTTTGAGGTTGCCGAGCGTTGCGTGTGTTGGGTCTCAGGGCTTCATAAGAGGTTCCCTCATCCTCTCTAAATTCCCCTTCACCTCATATTTTTAAATTGAAAATTATAAAGTGAAGAATTTTACAGCTTAATAAAAAAAAAAAATAAAGCTGAATTTTAAATAAGAAAATTCATTAATACCTCTTGCACACTAAGGAGTATTACATTTTTAAACCTATCAAGTCAGCTGAAAAAAAAAATAAATAGAATCTTAAAATTACTTTTTAGATGGCTTTAAAGTAATCTTGAAGGGTGCCACTTTTGTAAACTTTTTTTTAAACTGTTAAAAGAAGCATTATAAATATATACTTTTTATAGATGAAAAGAATCAATGTAGGATTAAATTTAAATTTGAATTATTTGAGACCGATTTTCTTTCAATATTTTATCAGTCGTTATTATACTAAAACTATGGAAAATAGGGTTGGACTAATTTCAAATTCCTTATATTATTAAGAGTAAATTTCCTTTAATAAAAATTATGAAAGGTATAATGGAGCGGGTAGCTGTCATAAAAATATATGAACATAGTAAAAAGTAAGGAGCGTTAAGGATTTTACGAAGGATTTTGGATTGTAAGGATTCAGTCATTTTGGGATGCTAGAAGGTACTGGAAATGAGAAGGAGTATGACGGATGTTTGATGGGAGGGAATTCCAGAGACTAGTAGCATTTAATAACAATTATATTGTCTATTGTGTTAAGGGTGGGGACTACCGTAGTTTACTGTACTGCATAGTACTCAGCTCACTGATACACGGATCCCCATCTAGGTTCCCTTTGAAACAGAATCTGGGGCCCTCTGAGCTGGAAGAGAATAACATTGTAGTTCCCTGGTACCAGTTACATTGCCAAAGCCTACGCGACCTGTCAACGGCATTAATTTCTTTGTATGATGTGCGTAAAAAACAAATTAATATGCAGAGTTACGAAGTGGGCACAAAAATCGAGTGCGCACAAAACCCGCCTTTCACTTACCTTCGCTGTTAAAATCTATTCAATAATTTTCAAATACAGTTATAAATTAAATACAATATATAGGTGAGTTAAGAATTACAAATATCCATTATTCATTAAATGATTAAAAGATATGGTTAATTTTTTCGAATCTATAAAATTAGATGTACTTTTGAGGTAGAAAAAAAAAATTACCGGCGTTTAAGTCCAATTCAGTCAATTTCAATTAAAATGAAACCTATTAAATTTTACATTAATATAGCAATTTTAGTCCAAAAAGTTTTTAAGAAAATCGTAAAAAGGTGCAAAATGCATAGTATAAATTGGCTCTTCTGGTTAGCTGATTTTGATGAAAAAGTCGCTGTAGCATTTCGGTTGTATAGTTGTTTTTAAAAAATTTCAGTTCTATACGACTGTCCGTTTTCGCGTTAGAATTACCACTCACGGACAAACACACAGACCTTTTTGCGGGACTTTTTTTTTTTTTTCTTTTGGACTCAGGGGTCCCTAAAATGTATTTCCGTTGAAAACTGGAATTAAAACATTTTCATGATTGTTTTAATCGGCTTTACTATATATTTCATATAAAAGTAAGTAAAAGTAATTTTCTGTCGGAGTTAAGAAATGGGACTACTAACGTGACATTATCCTACTGTGGAGGATTCAACAGTGGGAGTCCTAAATTTGCCTATCCAGGTTTAATCATGATGGGGATCTCTAACGTGTACTGGACATAAGCTACCAATTTACGTCCCTTCCAACGACATAACCAATGATTTTTTTCTCTCTTTAAAAAATTCTAAGGACAACTACCGAGTATGATCCCGCAACCTTGGCCATAGAAGGCATTTATGCGAGCCACTACATCACTTTCTTTGTTGATTGATTTTCCTTGATGAAAGTACAAGCATATTTAAATGATCAATATTTTGTCGCTATAAATGGGACAGTCTATAAGAATTAATTATATTTTTTTTGTTTAGCATTCAAAGTAATAAAAGATAATGTAAGGATTCCTTGCAAATATTCTAGGCCGAAATTAATCCTGATAAAATTATTTTTTTAAATTAAAAAATAATTATCAAAATGTTTACTATGTTATATATTCTAATTCTTATTACAAGTGTAAGAGAAATATGATTGTTATAGTAATACCATATAAGCTGACGAGGTTAGTAAAGCCTAAAGTGTGATATTATATTAATGACTACATACACCTATATTGATCTATGAGTGTATGCCAATCAGGTCTGATTTGATAAATTATTCAAAGACATAATGTGTTTATGAATTATTTTATAGCACACACACACACACATATATATATATATATATATATATATATATATATATATATATATATATATATATTTATTTATTTATTTATTTATGTTTGAGGATTTTTTGGTCATTTCCAAATGAAGTTTATGTAAAAAATATTTTTATGATATTATTATACATTTTACAACTCTTTCAACCTTCTCATAACTTATTTTATTAATAGTGTTTTTTTTTTCTCTACAAAAGGCTTACAGATCATGCATATTTTTCCAAATATAATCTTTTGTCGCTTTATCAGCCGTGTTGTATAATTTAACTTACTATGTCAAAAGTTATAATTTAAAAACATTTTTTCAAAAAGTCATATTTTAATTTATCCATTACATTTAAAAAAGCTATATTTAATGTATAAATTAATTTTACATACTTAACGTCTCATCGACCATTTTAGAGGGCATCTATGCAAAATAATAGATAAATTAAAATAAATAAAAATGATTTAAAAAAAAAAAAGTTTTTAAAATTATAATTTTTGACATACTAAATGAAATTAGACGACACTGCTGATAAAGCGATGAGAGATTATATGTGGAGAAATATAGGTAAGCATTTTTTTTTTTTTTTTTTAAAACAAAACACTATTAATAAAATAAGTATTGTGAAAATTGAAAGAGTTGTAAGATGAACAGTAATATAAAAATATATTTGAATATATACAGATACTTGATGGCCCTAGAGGCCGAAACGATGTAAAATACGAAAATTAATTAACTTATTTTGGAAATGGCCAAAAATATTAAACCAAAAGAAAAGCAAAAGTGGTTGACGTCAGATCATTTAGAGGCCTTGACATAAACTCAGACAATTACCTAGAATATCAAGAAACTGAAACAGCGAATAAAAAGGGTGCCGAAGCTGAATAATAACCAAGGCCCTCTATGGAATCTAGAGTGCATAAAATTAGAGCAGGGAAGAAAGTTATTCGAGGACAGAGTTGGCGAATGCAAGAATATTCCGGCGGGTATAGTCGAATGAAAAACCTTGGAGAGCAGATGGTCTGATATCCAAGAAACTGTGATTAAGACCACAAAAGAAATCTGTGGAGAGAAACCAAGAAAATGTAGGAATGAATGGTTCGATGATAATTGCAAAAAACGCAATAAGCCTGAGACATTGCAAAAGAATGAAATGGCTTGAGAGAAGCACGAGAAAAAGCGGGAAGGGCTATAAAGATGCCAAAAAGATTGTTAAAAGAAAGAAAAGAGAAGCCAACAACATGGAAATTTAGTCGATATATGACACCAGAACGAATAATGAAACTAGAAAACTTTATAAGAAAATCAGTTACTTCCGGAAACGCAGAATGAGTCAAGGATGCATCATAACATTCTTCCTACAACCTATATGCTGATGACCTCCAAATCTATTTATCCTTCCCTCCTTCCGAGTTATCTGTAGCATTTGCCAGTATTCAGGAAGACCTAGATGGGATCAGTGCCTGGGCAAACCTGAATAACTTAAGGCTTAATCCTACAAAAACTCAGGCCATCCTTGTTGGTTCCAAATACCTCCTCCGATCTATCACCACCCTTCCTCCGCTTTTGCTAAATGATCACCCTATTGTTTTTAGTTCCTCTGTGAAAAATCTTGGCATCATCATCGACCAAAACCTGTCCTGGAAACCCCAAATTGCCCAAATTTCCCGTCGATCGATTAGTACCTTAAAATTATTCCACCGATCCCGCCACCTCCTACCACTATCTACCCGTAAACTCCTAGTCTCATCACTCATTTTCCCCCACTTTGACTATAGTTGTGTGGCATATGGCGGCCTCATCGAAGGTGTTGTGTTTGTGATTTGTGTTCGGCACCTCGGACGGTCTCATGTATCCCACCTCTACGACGAGTTAAAGTGGTTAACCCCAAACCTTCGAAGACAATATTTCCTTGGATCATTCCTTTATCAAATCATTAACTCCCACCACCCATTTTACGTCTACAGCCTTCTTGTATTTAAATCCTCAACCCATCACCAGGAAACAAGATCCCGTCTGTCTGACCTCCAAACTCCTTTCCATAGAACCAAAAAATACGATTGCTCCTTTTTAGCCCGTTCCACTGCCTTATGGAATACTCTCCCTTCAAACATCCGACATGCTCCTTCCCTACCATCATTCAAATCCCTCCTCTTTCAATATTTGCTTTCTCTCCAGTCCGATGTAAGCTAATTTTTAATTCTTATTATACCTATTTATGTGAGGTGATTTGTTTATATACTTTAATGAGATGTAAAAGATATATTCTAGGTTGATTCTTATTTATTTATTTTTGAATATGTACATAGAGATGTCACAATGACCTTTTATTTATTTTTTTTCTTCTTTTTTTTTTTGTCATTTAAATGTAGTTATATATTGTTTTAGGCCAGATATAAATTATTATTTTGACCATTAATGTTATTCTGAAGGGACATTGTCCCAGAATAAAGTTTATTTTCTATTTCTATTTCTATTTCTAATAAAGAAGGAAGAATCCTAATTATCAAGGAGGATGCCCTAGAAGTGAAAAGAACATTTCCAAATGAAATTATCTGAACCTATCTGACCTTGGGGCGCAGGAGGAGGAAATACCGCCGGACAGGGATGAGATTGAAGTGGTATTAGAAAAACTGAAAAATAATGAGATAAAATGAACTAATTCAACCAGTCAATGTGGGCGATATTCATCGATTTCAGGGGCACATATGAAACTATCATGCGTAATGAACTATTCAAAGGAATGGCTGAAATGGGAATCCCTCCCAAGTTAATAAGACTGACAAAATGTTCAATGTTGGAAAGTAAGTGCAAGGTGAAATACTGTGTAAGTGTCTCGAACCCTTTTAATTTTGGGATTGGACTCAGGCAGGGAGATCTACTGGCCCCTCTCCTCTTTAACGTAGCTCTCCATGCTGTCATAAATAGAGATGAGCTAGATAGAGAAGGGAGAATATTTAATAAAACTATACAGTTCCTTGCCTACGTGGATGATTTTGCTATTGCAGGAAGGTCCCTGAGCTCTATTAAGGAGGCCGTTGGAAAGTTTTAAACTGAAGCAGGCAGGTTAGGACTGGAAATCAATGACAATAAAACCAAGATAATGGTTTTCAGAAAGAAGAGTCAAGCCCACCCCCAAAGTTATTATATAATTTGAAACCATGGCTTCGAAGTGGTCGAAGGCTTGCAGTACCTTGGATCTACCATAAATGATCAGATGGATGAAGAGGAAGAGATAAAAAAATAATCATGCTGGGGAATTGAGCGTATTTCGGCATGTCAAAAATTCTGTAGCTTGGTCAGTTAGGCCAAAAAGTTCAGAATGTACAAAACGTTAATAAAAACTATTGTAACCTACGCTTGTGAAACTTGGACCACGAACAAAAAGACAAGCAATTTACTAGATCGGTTTAGCGAAGGATACTAAGCTACATCCCTGATGAGTGTGGAGGACAGCAGGATGACAAAACGACTTTACGAGGGCACACCGGAGGGAAAGAGAAGCAGAGGGAGAGCCAAGGGCCGCTGGAGAGACAGTGCTCTGCTGGACATACAACGGACCTGAGTCAATACTAGGCAAGCAAGGAGCAGAGAGATGGAAGGCGAAGGTTGACAAAGCCAGGGACTGCTATATACCATACGCCTGCTCAGCTGAGCAAGTACAGGGAGTGAATAAGTAGGACTATTACGAGAAAAAGAAATATGCTATGTTGATAATTTATGACAATGTATAAATTTGGATATTTATTTTTAATTTATAACAATGTTGCAAGAATTCCTTAAAAAACGCCAAGACCGAAACTTTGAAAAATAAAAATGTCGATTGAAGAAAATATTAATCAAATTTATTAATAAACCTGTAACTAAAGGAAATCACTTTTTAATTTTAATAATCATTTTACAATTTTTTAAATCATAAACACTTGATGGAATTGAATCATTAATCAAACCAGAGGTGACTGATCTGCAATACAATCAATGAATTGATTTTTTAAGTATTGCTTATTTTAAAATTACTTATGAGTTTTTTGATAGGGTTTGGACGATTTTATCATATATTTTGTGGATCTATAGTCGGTCGTTGATCTTGCAAACACTTAACATTACTAGGAGCCAGTTGGCGTGAGCTGTGTGCTAGCTAATCGGCGGTTATTGCAGAGGCACCGCTGGCAACGGTTTCATCAACTGACCCCTGTAATTGCCTCATTACCCTTGTACCCAAAGTTCCAGGATGGCTATAGATTTCCATCCAATGATCTCCAATGAACCAACTTATTCGGGATATTCCTGACTATTTCAAACTGCTATTCAGGTTTCATTTTAAGTTGTGATACCTAAGTGTACATTTTGATGATATATAGTCCCTAATGCATTACATATTGAGGAGATAAGCTTTCGCAAAAAATTGCATGTTCTTTATGCCTTCCTTCGAAGGTGAATGCTCTGAGCCTGTGTGAAATCAGGTATTTGTTAAAGATCCTGGACATACATAAAATGTAGTAGTAGCACTCACTGTTGCATCGTAAGGTTTGCCATAGTACCATAATGTGGTAATAAATGAATAAACATACAAACTATTAATTTTTACTCTCACTTATCTATATATGAAATATATAGCAAGGGAAAGTATTGCAAAAATTATCGAATTCCAATTTTCAACAAAAAGTACACGTTTTAGAGTTCTCAGTGTCCAAATAACCAAGTCCCGCAAAAAAAATCTTGTGTGTTGTAAATATAGTACGAAAAAGAGAAATTGTATGTAATTGAAGTTTCAATTTTTGAAACTTATATGCTTGAGTTGTTACAGCACCTTTTTCCCCTTAATCATCATCAGGTGATCATTGAAATTACCAGGATAGGGGAAGATGTAGCAATAGGTAAGTGTTCATTTTGAAACTGAAAAAAAAAAAAAAAACACTTAAAGATCTAAAAATAGGTAAAGTTGAGATGAAATCATTTTTTCAACCTGGAGTTTGTTGTTTAATGCCGGAGAGAGGAAGGCTATTGGCTGCATTTTTATTGGATAACTCCATTTTCTCAGTTGTGTTCTCTCAAGGGCTCCCTTGTTTTTGTAGTTATAAATGGAAGCCAGGGCAGCTAATTTAGTGGCCGGCCAGTCTTCGTCGGAACACTAGTCGATAGTTCTCCAAGAGGGGGGAGGAGGGATTCTCCCCGCTGGGATATCTGGAGTCCTGGAGCGATTGTTAGGTAAGGCCTGGGTAAACAGGATGTGGTTTGTGGTCCAAGCCACTCTATGTTTCATACCTTTATCTACCTTGCCTTATTATTCTTTCTATGTAAAACGTATTTTTTTAAATTTATTAAATTGTTATGTGTAGATGAAACATTTGGTGCGGGAAACACACCACTTTCACTTATCTCGGTTGTTGAAATCGATCTAAGAACTATTAAAAAAAGTTAGAGTTAAAATATAGATATATCAAAGTAAAAAATTTAAACAATCATATTCAGTTTCGTTGGAAACATAAATTTTAGATCTCGATAATATTGTACGCATATAAGTAAATGTTGCTTTCTTAATTTTTATATAATTTTACATCATCCACCAACAGGCCTAGGCACTATTACAATTGATTAATTATACAAAAAATTGCATTACACGACAATAATTAAAATAATAATAATAATTGAAATTCTAGCTTATTTGCAATTTACTATATACCAGCTTAATTAGGTGTATGCATACAATTACTAAATTAATATTATTTATTCTCATTCATTTTATTTACTCATTTTGCTCCTACTTAATTTATTTTATTTTTTAATGTTATTATTATTATTATATTTTATTAGTTTGTATTTTATTTTAATCAAAATCGTTGGAGCCGTTTTTAATAGATCGAAAAAAGTTTGGATAAATAAAAAAGTTGCTGTAATATTTCAAGCATGTACGTTCCTAAAATATGAACTTTCATTTTAAAAGGATTTATCGATTTCTAGCTAGGCTTACTACACACACACACGGACACACACACACACACGGACACGAAGACATTGCTTGTTTGTTTTGTTCGGTTTTTAGGCGTATAAATAAAATAAAAATAATAGTAAGAAGTAAAAAATAAAGTTAGAAAAATAAATTAAACATTAAAAATAATAATAATAATAGGATAAGGAATTAAATAGATACGTAATAAGGAGGATAGATTTTTTATTGAGGTTGGATAGTCAGTGGCTGTTTAACAACACTAAGACATTTTTGCGGGACCTGAGCCTTCTAGTTTAAAATATTTTAAGAATACTGCTGATGACTTGTTCATGTTTATTTTCTTTTAGCCTATTTACTAGACATGTTGTACAATACAGTTGTAAATATCAATAAATAATTAAAAAAAAAAAAAAAAAAAATAATATATATATATATATATTGTAACGTATTGAGGATACTGAGGGGAGTTCATAATTAAATAATTTTAATATTAAACAATTAATGATAACGAACCTTTGTCGGCAAAACATCAAAAGGTGTTTACCTAGCCCCCTAGATTTCCCATCGGTATGGGCCCCCCAGTGGTACCAGAAACCTCTGGTAGTTTCCCCCCAGCGGCGGCCAACAAGAATATTAAGATGGGTGGAAAGATAAGAATAATAGCACAAAGGCTATACCGCCAACCGGGGCACTTCCCATCTCGGCCCACCCGAGGTGACGAGAATGAGAGAGAAGAACCGGAGAGTTAGTCAAGTTCTATCCTCAGGAAGAGTGAGTCGGGTTCCATCTAGAAGAAGAGGAGGTGGCCGTCGGGGTTCTGAGAGCAGCTGGAGGATGATGCCGAGAAAGGGGACCTAAGACTGTTTTCACCTTCGCCAGCCGGTTAAGGGTTTCAAAGGTATATCGTTATTTGTAATATTATATGGCAAATGTAGTAAAATGTCCCTCAGTATTCTCAATCAGAGTTTTTGGCAATATGTGAATATAATGATATGCGTAAATTAATAATTACAGTAATGTATTAATTGAATCTTGTTTACTTTAATCTTACCCTGCATGCCACCTATTGGATTGGCAAACACGATACCTTTGGAAAGGAGATCCAATAGTATCATTAAATATAGTTTATATATTGACTAAATATAGTAAGTAAGCTAGTTTTTGAAGCTACCGCTGCCTTAGAAAAGCAGCAGGTTAAAAACATAGCAATATATATATCTTATCTTTAAGATCAATTGGAATTACTTTGATTAAACTCGCTATATGTATATATATTTATATATAATATTATATATATATATATATATATATATATCTTATCATTAAGATCATGGAAATTTCTTGATTAAACTCGCTATATATATATTTATATATATATATATATATATATATATATATATATATATATATATATTATATATCTTATCTTTAAGATCAATTGGAATTACTTTGATTAAACTCGCTATATGTATGTTTATATATATTATATATATATATATATATATATATATATATATATATATAATATGATAAGAAAAATAGCATAAAAAGCCGCAAAATTTATAGTATATAGTGGCTCTTGCAAAAATAATATATGTAATACATGTAAAAGACTTAATTAGTAATGACTCACTTTCTTTAATTTTTGTTTTTATTTCAGGCAAAGTTAAGACCATATTAGCATCGTCCGATTAGCCACAGAGACGTAAAATGAATCGACAATTTTATTTTTATCTTGGTGGAATGACCCTTATGTTTTGTATGAGATATTTTTAGCCCACCCAGACATGACCAAAAATCTACCACTCATGGTGTTATATATCCGGAAAGAGATATTTTATTGCCCGTCACACGTCAGTCGTGTTTGTTCAAAAATTTATTTTCTTTCTCCAGCAAGGGTATAATAATAGCATAACTGTGTGAGTTGTCATATAGCAGGCCACACTGTTCGGGAAAGGCATTTATGAACTTGAAAACGGTCAGTGTTGACAATTTTCCCCTGTTTCCAATTTTTACTAAAATATAATTAAAAAATGTATTTTGAAATAATTTAAATTATTAGGTAATTTGTTTTAGATACAAATATGTAAACACTACTTTACAACTGTGTTCCAGATGATTTGTATTATTTTTATTGAAATTCCAAATCTAGCAAAATACTAATTGTTTTCAATTTATTTTGTTTTTATATTTTTTTTTACCCATTTTGAATCATTCAGAAGCTTATAATTTCGAAAACTATTTGACCTAAAAACCTCGAAATTGTTTTATTCATTCTATAACACGTGTTTTATTTAATAAGTATATTGATTCAACCAAATAATGTTAATATCGTTAAAAATTAGATTCAATAAATCATAATATTTTTACTATATTTTTTTATTTGTTTCATCCCTAACAGTCGTGTGTTGCGCGCTTCAGAATTTTTTAAATAACCTTTATAAATATTTCTCATCGTATGAAACACCAGAACTTTTATGACCTTGAAGTAATTAATATGCTGTTATCATAATCTGGCGGAAGTTGCCCCGGTCTTCAACATTAAGAGCTAAAATATTGAGGGGATAGGTAGGAGGAGATTTGGTTGCGTAGCATGTGCGCTTATACAGGAACCATATCGGCTCAAGAGATTATCCCCTCCAACTCCCCAGATACACAAAAGATTTTCGGTTTTAAAGCAGGCTGTGTAGAGCAATCCCCCCCCCTCCTCCCCCACCATTCTCAAAATTTCATAAATCTATTACACGTATGGAGAATGCGACTATTTGTAATATTTTACAGTAAAAACACTTCAAAACATCGATTCGTTTATAAAGTTCATGATTTTATGGTTAATGACTCTTTAATTAATTAATTTTTATCAAAAATTTAGGAGAGATTATTCTGTTTATTTGGTTTTCTTTTACTGATAATATTAGTTTACATTGTTTAGCCTGATTTTAAGGTTATAACTGTTAAATATTTACATCTTTATTAAGGGTCAATTAAAATTCCTTAACTGATCTTTTTTTTTTTATTTTGTTTTACATTTTTTTATGGTTTCAAAAAGTACGATTTATTTATTTAGTTCATATTCATGCCGTCTGTAAAGATCTTGAAGACATTTGAACTGTTCTGAACAATTACTTTTGTATAGGGATTACCCCGATAGCAAATAAATATTATTATTATTTTATATAATATTAGGTTGCGATGGAAACCTTTACTAGCAGCACTGCCCTTACTACCCATGCTGATGTGTCACGTGTCACAATCGGAGGATTAAGGCAACCCTAATAAATCCTATCAAATTACTTTTGACCCTTCTTCGCTAACCTTTAACTGCTGATACAAATTCTCTTCGGAAATACAGGTTTTAGGATCCGCTGAGTCCCAATGACTAAGTCCCCTCAAGAAGGTCTCTGTGGGTGTGAATGTGATTTGTCTAGCTCGAAAACAAGAAGTTGTATAAAACTGAAATTTCATATTATAAAATTTTATGTGCTGAGATAATACAAACAATTGTATAAGATAATGTATTGAGATAGAAACCGGACAAAACTAAGTGAATGTTGCAGATAATAATTTCTATTATTATATATTGCCTATCTAGACCTACGGACTTGAACTGTAGGGGACAGTTAAATTTTCTTACAAAAAACGCATTCAATCCAAAGTCCTCCGAATAATATGCAATAAAATAATAATAAAAAAAACAAAACAAATAACCTATAATTGAGATAAATACAAAGTTGGCAAATAAATAAATATCATACAAACAATGGTAACTAAATACAACTGCTAAGGGGACCCCAGACTGGGCCTTTCCCTCCATTTGTGGTGGAAAAAAACGGAATCCAAGAGATCCCAGCGCCTCTCTCTCAGCCGCATCACTCGTCTCAGCCAGTAGAGGCTGAGTTAGGGCGCAATAGCCACAATGTTATTTAATTAATATAATAGTTATTCAATAATGAATTTCCACCCCTCAGTATTCTCTATACATAAAAATATACCTTTGTTTATTTTAGTTTTATTTTAAGTAATTTGACTTTCCTTTTGTTTATATTGTAAATATTGTATGAATGTGATCTTGTAGCAATATTATTATTGTCCATTGTGACAAATTGTAATATATCTGAATAAATAAATATATATTATTACAATTAATATTGTTAAATTATGTAATCTGAAACGAATGCTTCCATCGAAACTCAAAGTAATTCTTTAAACGTTTTTCATCTCTATCTTACTTTAAACGTTTTAACATCGAGTAATAAAAGTTTTGACGACGGAGGTAAGTGAAAGTAGTATGTTGCTTGCAACATATTTTAATTACTAATAACACTAAAGGTGAGAGATAATTGATCTTCTCAAATAAATAAACTTCAACGATCATTGTCGGGATTGTTTGCTCAAAGAAATTCTTTATAATAGAAGAAAGAGGCATAGATATGGAAGATTTAATCTCAGATTTGAGGCATAGACATGAGAGAATCCATTTTATAGGCTGGAACTACCCAAATTTTAGTAAGGCTAAGAGACCCAGAGAGATTTACACAGGATAGCTGCGACTGTTGCATAAATAAGATACTTTGAATCGTAGAAGTAGATTTGGAGCGGGAGAAGAGGCGATGGATGCGGTACCCATTTTCCTCTAGATGGTCAGGGTCCTAATGCCTCGCTTCATTTCCCAAGGGCCCGGGAACCTAGAACGAATTCCCTCACCCTTCTACTGATTTCTTCCTATAGTATCCTTTTCAGTCTTACATTCACTTTTAAACAATCGGATGGTAATTAATTATTTAACAGTTTATTTTAAAAAAATAATCGGGTGCGGGTAACACACAACTTTCATTTACCTCCGTTGGTAATATCCATTTAAGATTTTTCAAAAACAGTTAGGAATGAATATAAACGAAACTAATAAAAAAATAAATAATTAAATTGAATTTCAATAGAAACATTTCTTTTATTAAAATATATATTATATTGTAGCGGAGTGGATACTCTAACCTCCAGTTAATCGTACCACTCGCAGGCATAAATCGCGTTAGCCACTTGGTCACATAATTTGTCTAATTCATATTTTTGGCTGTGGTTATTTTTGATAGGTTCATTAAATTTATATGTATATATTTTAAAAAATGTACCAGGTGGCTAACCAAAAAGTAACCTTCCTGTAAAAAAAACATCTGTTTTTAATGTTGTTGATAAAGCTTGTATGAAGATAATAAAATGTGCTTTTTGGTCATAAAAGTTTAAATTTATAAGTAAGAATTAGTTTTAACGAAACACGTTAAATTTATCTATTATATTGTTATCAAAAACAATCAATTAGTTTTAACAATATTTCATCACTCACCCTTAAGTTTTACAAGCTTATGCATAAGACATTTTTTTTCTAAAATCTTTACCTTTCCAACAGTATATTACTCTTCAAAAAAATGTATAGAAAAAATATGTTCGCAGTTTTATCCTTTAGTTGTGTATTGAATTCGTTCAGCTTTTATATTAACCTGTGTGTTACTAATGCTAACGAGATAATGTGGTTATTTATTTCGAAACTACAAAACTAATGGTACTTTAGAAGAAGACAATTTAAAAAATCGGCAATTAAGTCTAGTCAGATTATTGACAGAATCAAACTGATATGAAGCCTAATAAAATTTTACATGGATATAGCGAGTTTGATCAAAATCCAAAAGCCATTTTCGGGAAATCGTAAAAAGTGGCTCTTCCGGTAAGCCGATTTTGATGAAAAAGTTGCCGTAATGTACGATAAGTTTGCCTTGGTGGTTTTGTGCTGGACTTGCCACACTCGGACACACACACTCACTCAGACCTTTTTTCGTGACTTGGTTATGAGGACTCAGATTTAAACTGTATTAAAATTGATATATGGAGTAAATTTAAGAAATATATTAAAAAATCTAACATACAACTTTCACTTACCTCTGATATTTATATCAATTTAAGAATTTTTAAACAAATTTAGAAACGAAAATAAGTTGTTAATGAATGATATACATTGGATTTTAATAGAAACATGTGTTATCAAATAATCTACTATATTATTATCTACGGCAATCAGTTTGTTTTTTCGGCTGTTCATCACTCTCCGATAACTTTTCCAATGGTATGTATAAGATATTATAATTTTTTTAAATCTTTAGTATTTCAACGGTATACTATACATGAATATTAGTATTCTTAAGTTTAAAAAAAAAAAAAAAAAAATGTTTGCATTTTTCTCTTTTAGTTGTTTATCAAATTCGCTCCACTTGCATATTTAGCCGTTATTTATCAAATGATGTTACAATTTGTTTTAAATCTAAAAAATTAAAGGTACTTTAAAATAAGAAAGTAAAAAATATCGCTATTTAAGCCCTGTTTTACTATTTTAATCAGAATGAAACTTACATTACATATTAAATTATTCATATTGAAAGTAAATTGATTATGTTTCAAAAAATAGTCATTAAGATATTTAACAGTCATTTATGAAAATTAATAAATTTTGTTGAAGGAAATATCTTAAAAAAAATAAGATGAGGAAGATGGTTGGGGGTGCGGTCATAAATTGAAAACACACATTTAAAATAAGTGTTATTTTAATTATGTGCCGACGTTTCGGCCTACAATGTGGGCCTTCATCAGGGCTAAAAGAAACAAGATAACAACCAATGTAATTATAGACTTAATAATGCGATAGGTATATAATAATAATATGACAGTAATAAATTATGGGAACATAAATAATATTAAATTTAAAATAATAATAAGATGACAATTATAAAGTATGGAAATAAGATGACAGTTATAAAGTATGGAAATAAACAAATTAAGAAGATAGTTATAAAGTATGGAAGTAAATTAAATTAAGTAAATTATCTTAATTTTGTTTATTTCCATACTTTATAACTGTCACCTTATTTCCATACTTTATAATTGTCATCTTATTATTATTTTACATTTAATATTATTTATGTTCCCATAATTTATTACTGTCATATTATTATTATATACCTAACGCATTATTAAGTCTATAATTACATTGGTTGTTATCTTGTTTCTTTTAGCCCTGATGAAGGCCCACATTGTAGGCCGAAACGTCGGCACATAATTAAAATAACACTTATTTTAAATGTGTGTTTTCAATATATGACCGCACCCCCAACCATCTTCCTCATCTAATTTCTCAACGGTCAACAAAACTCCATTATTAAAAAAATAACAACAATTATCATGCATAATTTTAAATTCTTACCTTTATGTCGAATGATCTCAATATGGCCTCATATCTTCCAGTTTAAGACTGCCTGTCTTTTTCTTTAAAACATTGTTCGAAACGAAAATAAATAATAAAATGACAGAGCCATTAAGAAACTGAAATAAACCACTGTTTCCACATTTATGACACATTTTGCACGCGTTCTAAATAAATTTGATTACCTTTAAAACATATATAAAATAAATTAAAAGCAAGTAAATTACGGAATGGTTATGGATTCCGAATACTTTTTACACTCACTGTATATTTTGTAAAGAGAAATAATGAAAAATATTTATACCTGAACTGAATTCAACGTTCAAGCGTTTATCACCTTAATTTATTAACTAAGTAAAAAAGATAACTTTATAACAAAAATATTTAAATCAAGCGAATATTATAGTAGGCTTTAAGATGCTAGTTAAAAAGTTCAACATTTGACGGATTCTTAATTTCGCTAGTTTTGAAATATTTAAAATTATCTGGTAATGAATTTTAAATGTTTTATTGTAAGATTTTACATACCCTAATCAATGAAACATTCAGATCGAACACTTTTATTAATAAAATGCTAGAAAAACTATTTAAAATAAATATATAATAAGGTTTGAGATGAATGTAATAAGTTAAATGTGCTGGCTTTGGTGGTTTTAATTTAGCTATTAGCAATGTTGCCAGTTCCATCACTTATATTGAGACAGGAAATAAACTAAGTTTTAAATTAATATATTTTCTCCTAAATATGTTAATATTTTATATAAAATGTATAATTTGTATATTTATATTTAATAACTTATATAGGTTTTAAGATTCTAGTACAATATTTAGTTCTGACTTTGTTGGTTCTTAATTTCGCTATTAGCAATGTTGCCAGATCTGCAAAGTACCGAGACTATTGGCGGAAGCTGATAGAGGAGGCCAAGATTCAACACCACTTTCATTAAAAAAATATGATAAAATTTTTTTGAAATCTATATATTGAAACAATAATGTATATATTTATAAATATATAAAATAATATACAAATATAACAGGGTTTGAGATGAGAATTAATATATACAGTGCACAGCTCTGGCTAAGGTTTTTTTTTGTTAATTTTCCTATAATCAGAAATATTCTCTTACTTGGAACTGTTTAAATATTTCATTTTCAAATGTAAAATTTTTAATAAATACCCGAATATTTATATAACCAAATTTCCAAATGTATCATCTATTTAATATTCAATAATTCTAATAAAATATGTTTATTGATATGATTAAGAAAAATATAATGATATTGATACAGTTAATATTTCATGGTCTATAAATTATATTAATATACATAATTATGTTTTTAATTGGCTTTTTCATAGTAATAACTAAAAGGAAATTAATAATGCAGATTAGACACAAAAGAACAGTGGTATATAATTCATAATTATTCATAATTTAAATATAATTGATTTAATTGATTATATTTCAAATAAGTCATTAACATTGTCAACAGTCATTTAGGGAATAATATCATAAATTATGTTAAAGAACATTCCTAAAAAACAAAATTATTATCATGCATAATTTTTAATTCTTACTTATGTCGAAAGATTTCAATATGGCCTTTTATCTTCAAGTTTACCACTGCCTGTTATTTTCTTTAAAATATATTTCGAAACGAAAATAACTAATAAAATGACACTGAATTAAGAAGCTTAAATAAATCATTATTTTCACATTTATAACACATTTTTCACACAATCCAAATAAAGTTAACCACTCGACACGGACCCGAACCGAACAAGATTAAATCTAAAAGAAGATAGAGATGCAGTTGAGAGAACGGTGGCCTCTGATTGGCTGAGCTACCGCCGAGCCCAAAACAGTGATTGAAATAATATTCAGCCCAATTTTATCTCAACTACAGTGATATCTATTTTCGTTTCTCAGGTATTCATAAAACATATTATTAATTAATGCAATTTATGTCTATACGGTTAAAAGAGTATTTTTAATTTATCATTCTTAGGGGAAAATGCATATTCATACCTTACTAATTGATTAAAATTTATAATAATTTTCAATTAGTATTTCATTTTTCATATTATTTATATTTTGACACATAAATATACGTATATTATTAGTTTATACATACATACATATATATATATATATATATATATATATATATATATATATATATATATATATATATACACTAATGATATATTTATGAAGGTAATATATTTATACATAAGTTTGATTAAAAAAATATATATATAAAGTAATTTAATATGGAGGTGATACCCGAATAGTTTCATATAGCAACTGAATCATAAACTAAGCACTATAAGATAACTTTTTTTATAAAATATTATTTTAAAATTAAAGTAAACTGAATAATGTAAAATTAGTTAACAATAACTAACACTGTAACAATTTATTTATAAAATAACGGACAGAGAGTTGACCTAACCGCACAGAGACCAGTTCTTAACTAAATGATGTTAAGATAAAAAGAAGGGAGACAGGCATGCAAAATGTAAACATTCTATAATTTGATTAGGAAGTTATTGGCTACGAGGATATTAAGTGAGCAGGTGTGGACATCCTTATTAGGTCCATCTTCACTTTAAGAATATTAGTTTCAATAGTTTTAACACAGCATCTTTTTTTTTTTTTTTTTTTTCGAATTACTGCAAACTTGGGACCACACTACTACTGATTTCTTTTGACCCAGTATTGTCTCATCTTATCTATTATAAGTGATAATTAAATAAAAAAATCCCAGTACGTGTAAACGATTGTCCCTTTCTCTTCCTCGCTTAAATAATAAATGTCTTGTCTATAATATGATAATATTGATATAACTAAATAAATACCAATGGCTTAATCTATACTTCATTTATAGATTAATTAATGAAATTAATCTATACAGAGAATTTCATCCTCAAATCGGGAGCCGAACTTCTAGATACCGCTCTAGAAGTTCGGCTCCCGATTTTTTTTTTATGGTTACACAGTTGAAGAAGAGATTGGTGAAAATGTGTGAGAGCTAGTTATTGTGATAGTTCACGAAAGTAGCGGGAGAGGAGGAATGCATATATAATTTTTTTTTTAATTTGGATTATAACATCACCTATTAATTTTTTTAAAATCCTATATCATGAAATATTTTTTTTTTTTTAATCAAGTACGGGCAACACCCGACTTTCACTTACCTCTATTTTTAAAATCAATGAAAGAATTCTTAAAAACAGTTAGAGATAAAAATACGTGAAACCATTAAAGGATTAATTTAATTGAATTAAACACATATAGAAACATGTGTTTTATTCAAAAATCTATTATATATTATCTAAAATAATCAGTTAGTTTGATCTTCTTTTCATCACTCTCTACTAACTTATAAAAACTGAAGTATAAGATAATATTTTTTTCTAAAATCTTTAGCTTTCCAACGGCATATCATACATGTATATTACTGTTCTTATGTTCAAAAACAAAAATTGCATTAAAAAAATATTTTTTCAGTTTTCTCCTTTAGTTGCATTTCAAATTCGCTCAACTTGCATATTTAGCTGTTTTTCATCAGTGGTAACAAGTTAATATAGCTATTTTTATAGAATCAACAAAATTAAAGGTACTTTAGAAAAAGAAAATTTAAAATATCGGCATTTAGGCCATGTCAGACCATTTTAATCAGAATGAAACCTACATCACGCTTAAGCCTATTAAATTTTACATCGATATAGGGAGTTTAAAATCAAAATTTCAAAATCGTCGGAACATTTTTCGAGAAAATTTAAAAAAAGGTGCAAAATACAGGGTATAAAGTGGCTCTTCTGGTAAGCCCATTTATTATTTTTTTGATAACCCAACATTTCTATTTCATACGTTATTAACCTTTTTGTTCCCACATATTATTATTTACTTTTTTCATTTTGTTTCAGGTAAGAAAATATCGATGCACCGATCTACTGAAGTAACTACTGTTAGTATTATCATTGCACTAGGTCAGTATATTTCAGTAATAATATTATAATAATAATAGGCTTACCGAACCCGAAGGTTCGATGCCGATACCACCAAATTCCGCCTACACAGACTCGTCCAATGTTCATCGTTCAAGCCCAAACCCCCAAGATCAGCCTTAATGGGGGATTCATCGACGCTTTGGCCTACCGGTCGAATCAGCGATTACCAACTTCCTCGGAATCCGTTCCTCACCGAGCCTTTACTAAAGTAAACTTGCCCATTTGAGTCTCCGCGATGCTATCAACCTGTAATAATAATATAGAGATTGATTTCCAAGAGGTACTGGAGGGCATTTTTTACGAAGTCGGCGTTCAACATATTGACAATTCCATATAAAAACACGAAAATCCTTAAAAACGCATTTGAAAATTGGAGTTCCTTCCAAAACGTACTATACGAGTATTATCCTTTGTAAAAAGATGATCTTTTTTTTTTTTTTTTCAGTTTCGTACAATAGGTACTATAGTTCCTATAATACATCATAATTCCCTCATTTCCGTAATACGTTACCATTAATTTTATTGATTACATCATTTTATGACTTTTCCATGCTTTATTTAGCTGGGTTTGAATGACCGCTGGGATGTGATGAAGAGTGTTAACCTAATCTGCTGATTCTTTTCACTCATTCTACTTGAGGAAGCTCCATTGTATTTTTTCATATTTAAAAAAAATCATTATCAGCTTACATAACATTATTTATTAATTTAAAAATCTGTTCACATCTCATCGACGTTTTGGAGTTTTGTTCCATTTTCAAGACTAAAAATTATTTATACAAATTGAATAAGTGAGATAGATACATTGTGACATCATACTTTTCTATGTATACATATTAATTTAAATTGTCATCAGTTAGAATTATTAAATTATTTCACAATTATTTATGATTTACCTGTTATGTTTACCACTTATTCATACGTAAAATTTAATAGCTTACTGTAATATGTCAACCTGTTGATGACTATTACTATTAACTGTTTCTTTTTTATTTATAATTTTTTTAACTTTGTACCTGGTGTATTCTACCACTATTCCAATATAATCCTCATGGCCTGTATTTATTTTTTTATTTTTATTCTTACAATCTATTGTTATATATTTTTATCAATTTATATTATTGATAATATCTGTATAACGTACTCGTAGGTTTTTGTATCTGCTTTGTAGTTTATTGTTATTTTTGGTAATGTATTTATCTTCTTGTATCTTTCTATTTATATTACTTTGTGATATATCAAATATTTCTATATTTTCAAAGTTAAATTTGCGTTAATCAAAGGACAACACAATGAAATGAAAACAAAACGTCGATGAAATGTGAATATATTTTTAAATGAATACATAATGTTATGGAGGTTGAGAATGCATTTATAATAACCATTTTTTTTTTTAAACTTATATAGTTAAATATTGTTTAAACGCAATTTATAAGAAAAATATGCATTTGCTAATTTCACAAAACTTTGTTTTATTTTAATTATTGTGTAGAGGTCGATTTTTAATGCTGTTTCTTAAAACGGTGTACTAAAAGACAATGCCGTATTTCGGTAGTTTATCGGACTTATAGGCGGTAATGATTTTGACTTCGTGCACACCATAAATACAAGATCCCAACCTACCGATCTATTCCAACCCTCACATAGCACAGCATCCTTTGAAAAGTCCTTTATCATCCGTGCTACCATACTTTGCAACTCTTTAACAATCTCCATAGTGTCATCCTTAACCACTTTCAAACACCAATTATTTATCCATCTCTACAAAAATCAATCTTACCCACATATATGATAGATCCTGACTTTGGTAATACTTAACTAAATAATTATGTATCAAATGAAGCCACGAAATTGGACTTGCTCTGCCCACTATATATTATTCTTGGGGGACGAAATGTCCCAGAATAAAAATTATTTTTCTTTTATTCATTCATTCCTTCAACGGAAACACACCTTTTAGGGTCCCTGAGCCCAAATGATCATGTCCCGCAGAGAGGTCTGTGTGTGTGTGTGTGTTGTAAGTCTAGCACGAAAACGAAAGTACGTATGAAACTGTAATTTCATATTTAAGACAAGTGTACACTCGAGATGTTCTATTTTTTCGATAAAAAAAAACAAAAAAAAACATATCATTTTGTTAGAATTGATAAAAAACGTAAAAAAGGTGAACAGAGTTGACATCAAACAAAAGGAGTACTAAGCAAAAAAAAATAAAATCTTTATCACTGTCTCTCTCTCTCTCTCTTATATATATATATATATATATATATATATATATATATATATATATATATATATATATAAATCCATAAGAACAGTAATATATATGAATAATATACCGTTGAAAAGGTAATGGAGAGTGATGAAAATCCGATAACACTTAGTGATTGTTGTAGATAATAATATAATAGATTATTTAATCAAACTTATGTTTCTATCATAATATAATTAAATTAATTTCTTAAACTTTTTGCTTTCACTTAACTATATATTTTATCTCAAACTGTATGAACGAATTCTTAAATTTATTTTAATAACAAATGTGAGTGAAAGTCGTGTGTTGGGCTCACCAGATTTTTAAAAAATTTATGTATTGGAATTTACAACTGTATAATATAATACAACCAGTAAATGCGAGTAAAATATAAGAAGGCATGAAAAAAAAAAAAACAACTATAATTTTATTGATCGTAATCAACTGACGTGACTGTTCAAGTGGGCGAATCATGTATAATACAGCTCATGTAATAAATAATATGAAAATACCCTCAACATGTTAACTTTTATAAAATGTTTGCCGGATGGATAAGGGCATAATATATTTTGCATGTTAAACTTAAGTAATAAGAGGAAGGAATCGCCTTCCTGTGACCAAATCGTCATTAAAAGCCATTTAATTTTAATACATTGCATGTGATAGCTATCTGTCATTGTGTAGCTTGGAGATGATAGAAGGACTTTAACATGCAATTGCTCTATATTGTTTAATTTTTCTGACGTTTTGACCCACTTTTCTGGTCTTTGCATACTTCGGATTTTTACACTATTAACTAAAAACATTTTTATTAACAATTTATCGTAATTTTGACACATTAGTCTTATTGGAGCAGAACTGTATCATAAATCATAATTGAAGTTACGAATCAGTCTGTCCATTCAAAATCTTCGAGACCATGCCGTCCTGCATTTTTAATTTTTTTTCCAGTTACTTTTGTTTTTTCCTCTATTTATATATCCTTCTATGTGATTGAAAATAGATTTATTTTGTAATACAAGATCAAAGTTTAATTTTTTTCTTCTTCATTGTGTCTAAGTCCTTACATTGGACCGAAGCTACAACACTAAGGTCATGGTGCGTTTTTGGTTTATTATTTTCAAAAATAAACCTTTATAAACGAAAAAAACCAAAACATAACCTCCTCTCAGAATTTGAGGGGCTACGTTTCAAGATACCTGTAACACGAATAACGAACAAAAAAAAAAAAAAATGAAAGTTGGCTCAAAAATACCAGGGGATCCAACAATGATCCTAACATCTATTCGTGGATATCAGCTGATTAGTTTTAAAATGGTGGTCGATCAATTGTGAATTAATTTAACAACTCACTTATTTTTTAAGGTAAATGAAAAAAACGCCCGAAGAATGGAAAGAATCAATACTTATTCCGATTCACAAAAAAGGAACGAGGACGGATTAAAACAACTATCGTGGGATCTCTCCTCTCCAAGTATGCTCTAAAATATTCTCGTCAATACTAACTAGCCGAATCACGGAATATGCTGAGGAAATTATCGGAGACTACCAATGTGTTTTTTTAAGGTTGGGGGTGGGGGATATATAATAGTGTTTTTAACAAAGAAACTGCGAAGAATAGTTATAAAAAATAAAATTAAAACTTTACCCATGAATACACGACCTTAAATCAATTATTTTTAAAGATAAAGAAGAATTCTATAGAATCAGTTCACAGCTATTTATTATGAAACAGAAAAAAAGAGATAAGAAGTAAATAAATAAATAAATATATATATATATATATATATATATATATATATATATATATATATATATATATATATATATATATATATATATGTATATATATACATATACATTATGCCTATAACTCAGTTGTTTTTGAAGATAAAAACAAAATATTAGAGAATCAGAAAAGAGCGATTAAAAAAAAAAAGTTGATGTTTATTAAAATCAAGGATTTAAGAAGAGCTACTTTATAACATGCATTTTGCACTATTTAAAGATTTTATCAAGAACAGCTCGAACGATTTTTATCAAACTCCCTATATCGATGTAAAAGTTAATAAGCTTTGATATCATGTATGTTTTTATTCTGATTGAAATAGTGTGAAAGGGCTTTAATAACGATATTTTAAATTTTCTTTCTATAATGTACCTTTAATATTGTAGATTCATTAAAAATAACAATGTCATCTTATCAGCATTGACGAAGAAGGGCTAAATATCGATACATATAAATAAAAGTTATAAATAAATATAATTTTAATTTGAACGATTCTGATGACTAACATAAGGATAAAAGATCAAAAATATTTTTAATGTAATTTTTGTGTTCTTTTTTTTTTTTTTAATAAGAATGGTAATATAGACGTATAATATATCGTTGGAAATAAAAAGATTTTAGAAAAAAATATTGCCTTATACACAACGTTGTAAAAAGTGATGTTAAGTGACGAATAGGCCATAACCTATTATTCTAAGTAACAATTTAATATAGTTTATCATTTAATATTAATAATTCGTTTCCCACGAAACTGGAAATACATTTTATTTAAATTAACTTAAAACTTTTTTTAAAAAGTTAAGTTAACTTAAAAGGTAAGTGAAAGTCGTGTTTTCCAGCACCAGATTTTAAATATAACTTTTCAAAAACGGGATATTACTAAGTCGAGCTGTGTTTATCTAGGAATATCTCAAAGAGTTACCCTCATCTTATCAACTAATTTAAAGCCAAAACAAATCGATGGGACTAGTTGCTGTATATCGATGTGAGTGAAAATAAAATTTATAGAAAGAGAAAGTTTGGCGAGTGTGGATATTACCGAATCCCAGTTCTCGGCGGAAATACACGTTACAGGTTCCCTTGAGCACAATAACCAAGTTTGGTGAAATGATATACGTTTACACTTCTCCGATAGATATATGCCATATATATTACAGTAACTTTTTCACTAAAATCCAAGAACTGTCGGTGTCACTTCATACCAAATCATGCATTTTTACAATTTTCTCAAGAACGGTACAAAAATTATATAAAATTTAATTTATATAATGGGTAATTAAATTGGATCTAGCACGATATAGATTTTGTTATACAAATACCCTGAGGGATCTTAAATGTTGAAGCTGGCTCACTTCTTCTACTGAGTTACCATTAATTTTGTTTATTTCAAATAATTCATCATTTCCCGAAAAAAAATATTGAATATATAAATATATTAATACAATTTAAATCGTCCGTCAGCTCGCTCCAAACAAGATCGAGCCATTCTGACCTTTATATTCCTGCCTACATTATACACCTTCCTTTCTTGTCCGCTGTACTACTCTTTGGAATTCCCTACCTACTCAAATCCGCCATGCTTCTTCCCTACCATCATTCAAGTCCCAGCTGTTCGAGTACCTATTGTCATCTCAAACAGACGCTCCACAAGCCTGAGTTTTCAAATCAAATATCTATTCAAAAAGAAAATTTATTATTTATTGTTCATGATTCTGTATCGATCAATCATTATGAATCAGTTTCAATGTTAAGTTTTGTTCAACATATCAGAAGTTATTCATTTATTTTACTCTTTTGTTTTACTGTATCCTACTTTTCTTCTTAAAGCTTTGTAAATAAATTATAATTATAATCCTTTGGTCTTGTGGCCAGACACATTGTATATATTAATTGTACATATCATATTTTTCTTAAGGGACCCAGTCCCAGAATAAAAATTATCTAGCAAGCGTGAGTGTCTTATGGTATTCTTATTTTCATTTTGTTTAATATATTCACTATGCTGAATTTAAGTTTCATATATATATATATATATATATATATATATATATATATATATATATATATATATATATATATATATATATATAAACCTAATGTGATGTATTAATATGTGTAAACAATAAGTTAGAATAATTATACTGGTCATATTCCATGCTATTTTAAAATGAGGAGCACTACAAATATTTAAAGATAAAAAAAATTTCTATGATTTTATGATATTAGTGAGCGGAATATAAATAGTATCTCTACATAGTGCTATGTTTCTGCCCGGCTGCTTTCCTGAAGCAGCAGTATCTTCAAAACTAGCTTACTTAATATATTTAATCCATACAAAAACTATATTTAATAATACCATTGGATTTCTTTTCCAAAGGTATCGTGTTCACCAATCCAATAGGTGGCATGCAGGGTAAGATTATTCTTACCTATGTTTACTTTAAAGTAAACAAAGATTCAATTAATACATTACTATAATTATTAACTTACACATATCCATTATATTAATACATTGCTTAGAACTTTGATTGAGAATACTGAGGGACATTTTCACTACTACCTTTGCCATACAATATTACAAAAAGAAATACCAACAACGATTCAATTAATACATTACTATAATTATTAACTTACACATATCCATTATATAAATACATTGCTTAGAACTTTGATTGAGAATACTGAGGGACATTTTCACTACTACCTTTGCAATACAATATTACAAAAAGTTACACCTTTAAAACACTTAGTCGGCTGGCGAAGGTGGAATTAGTTCTTGGCTCTTAGATCTCCCTCCAGCTGCTCTCTCTGATCCCCAGACGGACCTAGCTTCTTCTTCAGGATGGAACTCGACTTCTCGTGGCTGGAATAAGACTGCCTCTTCGGACTTCTCTCTCATCCTCGTCACCTCGGCGGGGGTGATATGGGAAGTCCAACCTAGTAGCAGGGGTCTAGAACGTTCTTGGGGTATCACGTCTTGCCCATGGGAAATATCATGGGGGGAGGGGGCGTAGGTACAAGCCTTTTAACTTTGGCCGACAAAGACTTATAAACATTTACTTCATTAATTTTAAACTTTTGTCCACCGATCCCTCTCCCATCACTTACACCCACTTCCCGCCCACGACTTCCTACAAGCCACCTCTGTTATAATCAAGACCTTTTCCTTTCCGCTCGTCATCGCATCAGCATACTGCCCTCCTAAACATTCTATTTCCATTACCCAATTTGGATCCTTCCTCAACTCGTTGGGGAATGACTTTATTCTGGGTGCAGACCTAAACGCCGAGCACCAAAAATGGGGTTCCAGAACCACTAATTCTCGTGGACGGACATTGCAGTCTGCACTCAACTCCCGACGCTTTCATCTCCTACCTCCTAATTCCCTACCTACTGGCCAACAGATCCTAACCGTAATCCAGACATCCTCGACTTCTTCATCCACAGCGGATTAGGCTCCCTGAACTATTCCGTAACTCGCCTTGATGAACTATCCTCTGACCATAGTCCACTGATCCTAAATGTATCCCTAACACCTATTCCTTAACCTGTCCCACCGTCATTAATCAGAGGTCCTATCAACTGGAACCTCTTCCGTGAAATCCTCACCAATGATATTGACCTCAGAGTGACCCTCAAAACCCAAACTGACCTTGACGATGCCGTCTATTCCTTTACAACCTCGATTAAACAAGCTGCCTGGACTGCCTCCGTCCCCAAGCACTCCCAAATAAATCCTTACAAAAACCATTTACCACAACACCTCCTAGACCTAATCCACACCAAACGCCGAGCCAGAACATTATGGAACGCACCCGTCACCCAGCAGATCGCCACTCCTATAACTTTTATTGTAGACAATTAAAGCGGGAGTCCTATCCTCTCTCTCGACTCGTGATAATTCCTTGTGGAATGTCACGAAGAGAATTCTAAAATCCCCCCTGATATCCCATCCTCTCCGGCGTAGTGATAATTCCTGGGCTGCTTCTGACAAATATAGGGCCCAGGAATTTGCACTACACCTTTCCAAGGTATTCACTCCTCATTCTGATCTCAATCCAACCCATACCGCAATAGTTGAAGAGTTCCTTACGTCACCGATACCAATTTCCTTACCACCTAAAGCAATCAATCCCTCTGAAGTCAAATATCTTCTTTAAAAGCTTCCTCTCCGTAAATTCCCTGGATAGGATCTCCTTACTCCTCAAATCCTACCTAAGACAACTTCCAACTAAAGCCATTACATTCCTTACATATATTTATAACTGTATCCTACGCACTACCTATTTCCCCTGTTGTGGAAACACTCGACTATCATCCTTTTCCTAAAACCAGGCAAACCATCCAACTGCACGTCATCCTACAGACCTATTAGCCTTCTTCCGATCCTCTCCAAAATCTTCGAGAAACTCCTATTAAAACGAATCTTAGCCAAATTTCACAATTTTCCTTCACACCAGTTTGGATTCCGTCCTCAACATTCCACGGTTCAGCAAGGACTCCGAGTTGTAGACCACATTTCCTCCGCCCTTGAGTGCAAGGAGTATTGTTCGGATGCCTTTCTGGACATAGCTCAAGCTTTTGACTGGGTTTGGCACCCGGTACTGCTCTTTAAGCTCAAAACCCATTTACCTCAATCCTTATACCTAATCCTCCGATCCTATTTATCAAACCGCTCCTTCCGAGTTTGCTGTGGTTCCGAATTTTCCAAACATTATACTGTCGAGGCCGGTGTTCCTCAAGGCAGCGTCTTAGGACCCGTCCTCTACATCCTCAAACTACTAAACAGAAAATCTCATTTTACAGTCGACAATAAATTACTAATATATAAGACCGTACTGAAACCTATATGGACCTACGGACTTGAACTATGGGGGACAATTAAACATTCTAACATCAAACGTATCCAATCCTTCCAATCCAAAGTCCTCCGAACAATAGTTATTGCTCCTTATTACGTTACCAACTGTACCCTTCACCATGACCTTAATATTCCATTTATTTCAGACCTGGTACCATCCAAATTCTCTAAATTCCATCAGAACCTTCTTCATCATCCTAATCCTCTAGCTTAATCGCTCTCCAGCTCCACCTACCATTCCTACAATCCTCGTCGAAGATTGAAACGGCAGTGGCCCAGCGACGTTTTGTAAACATTTATTTTGGAGTTTTGACACTGGTCAGAACCTCCCCTCATGTACTGTATGTTTGTGGCTATTCCGCCCTAGCTCGGCCTCCACTGGCTTACACTATATCAGATTGTATATAGTTAAGTTTGCTTGTATGATTTTTATTTATTTCCCAACTTGTATTTATCACTACTACAGGTTGTTGTTTTCATTTGTTTGTTGTTGTTTTTTTGTTTTTATTAATTGTTATTTTCTTGTATATATTAGAATTTATTTATTTCCGATTTTATGTAATTTGACTTCATCATTATTTTTTGTATATATTGTATGAATGTGTACTTCATCACTATTACTACTGTTCATTTTGTAACAAATTGTAATATTACTTAAAAAAAAAAAAAATTTAAAATTATTTAATAATGAACTCCCCTCAGTATCCTCAATACATTACAACACACATTTTTATCATAATTTTTATTTCTTTCTAGTATATTTTTTTTAACTTATTTATTTATTACATAAGTGACCTTCAAGATTTGAAACCAAATCCTATATGGTCAATTTTATAAAACATAATTTTATAAAAAGATAGGCTACTGAACACAAACTAATATAAAAAATAATAATAACAAAAAAGGTAAATTATAAAAGAATGAAATAAAAAATTAAGTAAATTGAGAAAAAATTAAAATAAAATTATATATGTGAAAGAAGTATAATTTTATAATTATATAAGTAGGCGATAGGAAAATGGTCGACAAATTTCGAAAGCGAAATTCGAGCTATATTACTAGATTTGCAAGCTATCATAAATATAGATGCAAAGAGAATTGTGTTGTTTGTGGATTCACAGGCGGCGATCATAGCAGCTACGCAGCCTAATGCATCTCAAGGAAAATGACGTTGTGAACTGCCAATTAAAAATTGAACAGCTGCTTCAACAAGGTAGACAGGTGGTTTTCCAATGGGTACCCGGCCACTGTGGTATTTATGGGAATGAAGTAGCCGACAAGCTTGCAAAAGAAGGTGCAGCTTCGGAACATTTGGACAATCGAATTTCCTATCGTAGAGCTAGAGATGAAGTTAAGAGGGCATATCATGCTCTACTAACGGACTCCCAAAGGCTCAGTTCGATCAACAAGCACTGGGCCAAACTCCTTATAGAAGAAGAAAGAATACCATTAGATTTAAAGAGGAAAGATGCTGTTGCACAGTTCCGAATGATTACTGGCCATGACTACCTCGCAAAACACTTGCATCGGATCGGAGTGGTAGAGTCTCCACTTTGCTGCCTTTGTCATGCAAATAATGAAATTGATGCAGCACATCTAGAAGTATGCCCCCGATTACAAAAAATAAGAGGTGAAACCCTATCCAGATCGGAGTGGTACTGGGCTGCCAGATCCCTAATGGCGGAAGTCGAAATGGGATGGCATAATTAAAAAAAAAAAAATTATATAAGTAGTAGTGTGGTATGAGTAGTTGCATACACTACTTTTATAAATAATTAAAGTATCATCTTAATTTTGTTATTATAAAGGTTTTTATTTTTGTTGTAGACTGTTTCGTACACCGCTAATATTCCTTAAATGACTGAAAGCCAAAGAATAAAATTGTTTTTTCTTTCTTTCTTCTCTACATATTCTAGGGTGAGTTAAGATGGATCCTTCTCGGGACAGGCAGACAATATGTCCTTGGAGCACTCCTTTACAAACCAGAAAAATCCTGGCATCCTCGTCATATCCACAGCCTACTTCAATTTAAATCCCCAGCCCACTTGCTGAAAACAAGAAGGCGTCACTCTAACATTTATCCCATTCCAGCCTTTGATCCTTAAATTCTATTCCTTCCAATATACATCATGCTCTTCCTTATTCAGTTCAAATTCCTTATCAAATCCAAATCCTACACTTATTTTTACAAATAGGCGATAATTTAAAGTAAATTTTTAAATTAGTTTTTAATAAGAAGTACTCAATCGTTACAATTTTTTTTTTTAATTGTATTCTATTTTTCTATTTTTTTAAATACATTTTTTGTGTCCTTGTTTAATTTTGTGAATTGTTAACATTGTAAATAATTACGTCTGTGTTTTTTGGCCACTGTATGGAATAAGTTCCAACAAATATATTTTTCCTTTTTCTAATATATAATTATAAATTTAAATATTTTATTAAAACACTATCTAAAATAATTAATAGAAATTTGCGAAAACTGAAGAAACCCTAAGTGATTTCCATTTATAGAAATTCCTATTTTCATATAGTCCAATTCAAATTTTTTCATAGAAACTCAATGTATTTTTAAAATTAATCAACACATTCTTGCATTATTTTAGCAGACGTAATTGTCCTACTCGGTGCTTATTGAAATGAAAAAAAATTGAGAAGATCTTTATAAGCGTGTTAAATAAATAAATAAAAAACGGTGTTTATATCGTTCTGTTGGGGAAATGTGTGAAAGCATAATCCTTGTTGGCAATTTTTTATTTTATCTCTGTTTAGATTAGATAGCGGGCGATGTCATTGATGGTTATGCCTTACTAAGTGCATTTTATGTTCGTTAAACAGGCTTCGGGGTTATTTTCAGCATTCTAGTGAAGGTATTTACGTTAGCTATTTCATTATTTCAATTTTTTTAAACATAAATCTGAAAAAAAAAAATGTACAAATAATTATCAACTGTTTTCGAAATGATGTAACTTAGAAAAACGATAATAAATAATAATTCTGTATGTGAAGGTTTATCATACTGAGCTTTTTTTGGATGTAAGACCTTAGGCCAGGCGATTCAAGAAACAAAATTTATTATTTTAAAAATTTACAATCAAAAACAACAAAATTTAAATATACATAACAACTTTAAATAGAACTTGATCATAATATTCATAAAATTGTTTCTTCTATCACTGAAAATAATTCTTTTCATTAGCTAAATAATTTATTGTTATAGACATTTAAATTCCATTTATTTTTATTTATTTTTTTTTTTTTTTACGTAACGAATAATCCTATTAGATTTTATATTAATTTATCGATACGGACTTTATTAATATCAGTGAAACTTAATGTATTGAATTAACCAAGAAACTGCAATGAGAAAAGTATAAAAAATCAATTATTTATTATATTTATTGATTTTTAATTTTTTATTAATTCTTAATTACAATATATAATATTCATTACACAAACATGATGCTGAACCAAACGTATACCAGCCACTAGTTAAACATATAACAACATAAATATATGATATGATTTCTTAATAATATATGAAACAAAACATAAAAACTGTGTACTATGTTTAGTATAATTTAAAATATTTCTGATAAGATCATTTTTGTTAAATATACCTTTGAAAAAGAATTGCTTGCTAAGCTTGGTAATATATTCTTTTATGAGAGGTACTTCCAATTCTGAATGCTTGGTATTAATTTTAGTGTTGTATGGACAATTTTCACTGATTCTTAAACATTTATTTTTGAGTTTTTGCAATATTTAGTTCGATTTACACTTATAGCTGAATATTGGCCATGCATAAGTCAGAATTGGTATTAGACAAGCTCTATATAACAATAATTTATTTGTTAATTTAAAAAAAGTCAATTATATAAGAAGATAAAAAATTACTTGTTATTATTACAAAATAAATTTATATTGCTTATTTTTTATTAACATATATGATAATATAAATAAAGTTATAAGTAATTATAATCCGTAATATTTTAGATTTTAATTTATTTCCGTTTAGCCTAGAAAAAAATTAAAAGTGTTATTTTGCATTGTATATGATAATTGGTATTTATTAAATATAATGGAAATTGTTATGAGTCCATTGTATTGCAGTAATGTATACGTATCAAACATTGTTTTTTGATTAATTATATTGTATATATTTCAACCTATCATTTTATGTATGTAAAAATTATTTAAGAACATACACAGTGTCTTCTTTTCAGTTTCCTGAAAAATACTTTAAGTTTTGCAGGCGTTATGTTATTAAGTCAGCTTCGCCACCGAATCCATGTGTTGGGAAATTCCGTTTTACATTTGTAATATTTTAGATATCAAAGCAAAACAAAAACTAACAATTTGATATGGATGTGCTTTACTTTTTTCTAGTCGAAGAAAATTACACAAATATTGAAGATAGTGGTTTAATAATTCTCAATAATAAATAAAAACGAGACTTTAGGCGAGTTAAAGGTTTACAAAGAAATGTTTTTAAAGACTCACACTTTTTTTTCTTATGTAGCTTATTCATTATCCTACTTCCTGTCAATTTTCGATCATGAAAACATAGCCCACTTTTTATACGAATTTCTGAAAATGGCAAAAATCTAGTTTTCGCGACATTTATCTGAAAAAGAACTGAGTGAAAATACGTGAAACTAAATTTCAAAAAATCTTTGGGTTGAGTAATAATCTGTTTTATAAATTATTTTATATTTATTCCTTAACTATTTCGAAAGTGTTAATAATAATAGATCATGCCAATTAAAATTAGGTCTTCTCTTGTTTTACCCTCATCAAATATATTCAATAATTATTTACTAACAAAATATCAAAACGTTTATAAGAATAAGAATAGTTTATTAATTTTATTCCAGAAATATCACATTTTCTACCATATTTATAAAATGGTAAATTCAGGCTTATATTAAAGCACACTTTTTAATTAAATAAATTTTTAAAATAGCTTTTTCTTTTCTTCGTTTTTTAAAAACATTATGGGCTTTATTTTTAAGGTAATACTGAGGATTATTTTCCTCAAAAATATTTTAAAATCTTTTCAAGGCTTAAAAAAAAAAAAAAAAATAGAATATTGATGATCTAGAAAGCGCCTTATCCTTTTTTTAACAAGATAGCCCTTGAGGAATGAATACATTAGCGATATCCCTTGTATGCTTTTTTAAAATTCTTGAGCCATTGTTGTTGAATTTATGACTTCGGACTAAATACATTTTTAAATATTATAAAATTTTGATGAACCTTAGATCGATTTTTCGGCGTCTTTTTGGTATTAGGTTTAACAGGCATCTGCCATATAAAATAACGTTATAAAAAACTGACGTTCTATAAATGTGATTGCGCGTGTAGATTTTTGAAAAAATATTATCTAAGCGACGATAAAAAAAAGTGTTTTGTAAGTTTTAATAGAGAGAAATAATCAGGATTCAGCAATGGTAAAAATCGCCAATACTGCCAATGTTTCGGCCCTTTTATATGAACCATCTTTATCTAGACACGATCAGAAACACCTATGAGATACAAATATTTCCTTGGCAAGTATACAAGAATGATTGACATCATTGTAACTTACAAAACAGATAACATTAATTAAAGGATATTAATACGGTTCGAAAATAGAAAACAAAACTCTATGGAATTAAAATTTGTCTATTGGACATGTTAAAGTAATTTTTATTTTTTAAATAAATATGCTCATATTTACTAAGTATATAAATTAATATCCTTCAAACAATATATGGTGCGCGCAACACACGACTTTCACCTACCTTCGTTGATAAACCCATTTCAAGTACATTTAAATAAAGTTTTTTTTTTTTTTAATTATTTATTGATATTAACAACTGTATAGAACAACATTTCTAATAAATAGGCTAAAAGAAAATAGTCATGAAAAAGACATGTAGAGAAACTTCCCAATGGAAGCACTCTAAAAATATTCTAAACTAGAAGGTCTCGAGGCCATCTTCTTTTCAGACGCATCAGAGGATTATCAGGAATAGAAGTGGAAGAGAGAAACATGAGGAGTGGAGTCTAATTAAAAAGAACCTAAAAATAAATTTAGATAAATAAAATAAAAAATCGTTTCTATATACTTTATTTACTGATTTTTATTGAAATTTGCGAATCTGTTAGGGTTATTTGAGGATTGGATAAACAGTAAGTGTTTGAACAAACGGGATTTAAAGGTCGGGAGAGTATTGGAATGACAAGTATAAGAAAAAATATAATTCCATAAGGAGGAGGATCGGATAAGGAAAGATCTGTCGGAAGCTGCGGTTCAATAAGGCGTTACATACAGGTCTGAAGGCGTAAAAACTGCATTTAGGTGTAGAAACAGCTGAAATATTCCTGGCACATACCTATATAGCTGTGCCTCATTGGTTGTCATAGACGAGGGGTAACGGTGTTCACTTAGATTAGGCCTTACAAATATCGTTTCACGGGTCTGCCTCCTAATTCTTTGTAGTAATGTTTTGAGACGAGGGCTACAAATATCTCCTGTTTCAAAACAATTGCGACCGGAGGCCGTACTATGTCTTCCACATTTGCCGGAAGTCAACTTTCTTCGCGACAAAAATATTTCCTCGTTATTTACTGAGACGAATTAGCTTGGTCAAGAAAAAAAAATGATTAGTTCAATTGAAAAAGAGTATAAAGTCTCTAATAAACGAAATTACATCTAAACATACAGTGTTCAATTTTGACAAAATATCTTTCTAGGAACTCTAAGGGATGTAAAATGTTTACACGTTTAACAAAGCATAACATTGTGCCTGGAATCACTTTCAACTAACTTTTAAAAAATAATTGAAATAACCGACAACAGCTAACCCCCTTCGAGTTCCTGGTTCGCTCCAGCAAAAATGTCTTAGAGTTCAAAGGATTAAATATGAAATTTCAATTTCGTCCTTTTCAATTCGTCATTTTTTTTTTTTATTTTTTTTTTTTAGATTTTGCGTGTCCAATCAATGCCTTGGTTGTTCTATCTCGTTAAACTTTACAACGTGTAAGGTTAAAGAAATTTAAGTTCCAAATTGCTCAGAGAAGCTAATTTGTCCCCCTAACTTTTGTTCTAGGAGGTTTTTTAAAAACAGCACGTAAAGTTTTTTTTTTACATTATTTGTTTCTTAAATTTTAAATTTGATTTCCTGGACATTTTACTTGAATCCTCTTGTTGGAGAGGCTAGGGGAGACATAGCCGATAGGGCCAGCTGCACGAAACGCGGTAATTTCGATTCGGGTGGTGGATCTTGATGGCGTGCGGGGGTTACGTGTTAGTAGTCAGTCAGTTCCACCTTTCTGTTTACTTAGAAAATCACTCTAGCTCCTAAGGACAAACCGGCTCTAAAATCTTGCTTATTCCAAAATCAAGTAATGAACTCGCAAAGTCTATTGTGTGATGTTCATTATTAGTCTTGGGTTTTATTGCTTATTCGTATTCTGCGATTCTTTATTGGAATACTATTCACACAAAACTTTCTTCGTGTATATTAGGTCTAGGTTCTTTCTGCTCGTTGTGCAGAAGCGGCGGTCGTTGTGCTCAACTGTTACAGCAAAGATCGGTCATATCTTTATCAAAACTCTGGCTCTGCTGAAGCTGCTACATTATTAACATACTTTAATCGTATTAGCTTAATTGCGTTTTAAGAAGAGTGTAGAAACATATTTATAACTTAAGTAAATATGTTGGCCTAAATAAATAAATTCTATATTCTAGTCATTTTAAAACAGAACCGATATTTATTTTTTTCCTTTTTTATCAATGCCTCTACCGGCAAGTGTTATTGGCAGTTCTTTTTCTTTCAAATCATATTGTAAAAGTATTTATTTATTTTTTTTTTCAGAAACATCATGTGCTCGCAACACGCGTGTTTCATTTACCTCCATTGTTATCTTCTATGTAAGAATGTTTAAATACACCTAGAGATAAAAAAAATCTGGTGCGGGCAACACACGACTTTCACTTACCTCCATTTTTAAAATCAATGAAAGAATTTTCAAATGCAGTTAGAGATAAAAATACGTGAAACTATTAAAGAATTAATTAAATCGAATTTCTATAGAAACATGTGTTTTATTAAAAAATTAATTATATTATTATATAAAATAATCAGTAAGTTTTATCTTCTTTTCATCACTCTCTATTAACTTTTAAAAGCTTGAGTATAAGATAATATTTTTTCTAAAATCTTTAGCTTTACAACGGTATATCGTACATGTATTTTACTGTTCTTATGTTCAGAAACTTGCATTAATTTTTTTTTTCTGTTTTCTCCTTTAGTTGGGTATCTAATTCATTCAATTTATATATTTACTTGTTTTTTTCATCAGTGGTAACAAGATGATATGGTTATTTTTATAGAATCAACAAAATTAAAGGTACTTTAGAGGAAGAAAATTTAAAATATCGGCATTTAAGCCCTGTCAGACCATTTTAATCAAAATGAAACCTAAATAATATTAAAGCCCGTTAAATTTTACATCGATATAGCGAGTTTAATCAAAATCGTCGGAACCGTTTTTGAGAAAATCGAAAAAAGGTGTAAAATGCATGGTATAAAGTGGCTCTTCTGGTAAACTCATTTTGATGAAAAAGGTTTGGTAACGACTCGGGCGTATATTTGTCTTAAATATGAAATTTCAGTTTCATAGGACTTACCGTTTCCGCTCGGGAGTTACCACACACAGACCTTTTTGTGGTTATTTGGACCCAGGGGACCCTAAAATGTGTATTTCCGTTAAAAACTGAAATTCGAAAATTTTTACGATAGCAATACTTTCCCTTACTATATATAGTAAGTGAAAGTAATAAATCAACAAAGAATTGATTACATTGAGTTTTAATAGAAGCATGTCTATTATTAAATAATCTATTATTAACAAACAATCAGTTAGTTTTCTCTGCTTTTTATCATTCTCCATTAACTTTTTCAAAGTGTGGAAGATATTAATTTTTCTAAAATGGTTAGCTTACTAACGGTATATTATAGATGTATATTTCTGTTTTTACGTAAAAAAAACAACTCAAAGGCTGCATGAAAAAATATGTTGGCTATTTTCGCCTTTGGTTAGATATTGAATTCGTTCATTTCATATATTTATCCGTTTTTTATCGATGCTAACAAAATGATATAGTTAATTTATTCAAACCTACAAAATTTAAGTTACTTTAGAATAAGACAATTTAAACTATCGGCGCACAGTGGGGATATGACCGATTTAAGTGGACAAAATTCTGAAATTTGTCTATATTTAACCTTTGGGGTTCCAGAATACGGGAAAAATAATACAAAATATCTAATTATGGCTCGGAGTTGCTAAAACCTGCTAATAGATGTATTGTATATCATTTAGGAAATTGTTGAAATTATAGATTGTAAAACTTTTGATTCGGAGTGTTGTGTCTGAAAAAAATTACGTATCACCCAAAACGCAAAAAACCGCAAAAATTCTTTGTAATATCTAGATACTAGAAGGATTGATGAAACAAATCCTTGGGGTAACTTGGGGGTTATATAGTTTTTCGTTATTGAATAGGGGCATACATTTACTAATTGCTTAATTAACTCTACAGATGAGACTGCATTGTTGACAGTCTCAGAAATGTCCATCGTTAAAAAAAAAAGAAAAAAGACTTTGCTTTAAATACACCTTGAACACAATAAATGGCTATCAAATAAAGATAATCCCACTGTTGGTTATTAGGCACTTGTGTGAACAGGAATGTTTCATTCATTTACTATTTGTTTGTAAACACGGTATAGCGGGAAATATTAGCATTAAGGGTCTCCCAACTAATAATAAAAAGGTGAAGCACTGGAAAATTCCAAAGTTTTGTCCACCTAAATTGGCGATTTGGCCCACTGTGCGGCGTTTAAGCCCTGTCAGACAATATTGAGACAGGATATTGGAACCCATTAAATTTTACATCGATACATCAACCACAATCGTTAATCGTTTTTGGGAAAATCGTAAAAAAAAGGTGCAAAATGCGTAGTATAAAGTGACTTTTCTGATATTGATGACAAAGTTACTGTAACAACCCAGACATTTACGCCTTTTTGTTTTTCTTTTTTTTTAAATTAACATATTTATTAATTTTTACAACTGTTATAAGAAATACATCTAGTAAATGTGATAGAAACGTAATACAACGACATGAAACACACGAAGAGATACCACTGTATTAGAAATACTGGATACTCCCATAAGAATTCTAAATCGAAAGATCCGTGGTCATCATCTTTTTAGGCCCCTCGGAGGGTTATCAGGGATTGAAGAGGATGCTAGGATAGTAACTAACTAGTGGGTTAGAGTGAGAATCGAGTTTTTCATGAAAGGATTAATAGCTGGTTTGGGCCAAAAAAAAAATAACATAGGGAACATTAAGGTCTTTGTGGATGAGGTTATCTGTGACAAAGTGAGGAGCGTTGAGGATTTTCCGAAGGATTTTAGATTGTAAGGATTTGATACGGGAGGAATTCGATGGTTTGATAGAGCCCCATAGCTCAATTCCGTAAGTCCAGGTATGTCCTAAAATAGTCATGTAGTTGAGGCTTTTGCAGTTAAGAGGAAGGTTAGGCCGTTTGTCTAAGAAGTGTTGAAGTACCCGAAAACGGCGAGCTCCTTAAATTTAAAATTTGAGTTTTATACAAATTTTTGTTTTCGGTTTTTCCCTCACGGACACAGACGGCTCAGGAGGCCCTAAAACGTGTATTTTCGTTGTAACTGGAATTCGAAAATTTTCACTATAGTAATACTTTCCCTTACTATATTTTTCATATCTAGGTAAGTGAAAGTAAAAAAGAACTTTAAAAAATAAAAATTTATATTCCAAAATTATTTTTTTTAAATATCAGATAGGGATCTACATGCCGCCTTAAACCTACCATCTCCATGTTTTCTGTACAAAATACTGAAAAAGGTGTTTAACGATTGAATACTCTCCTCACAAATACCCAGCTTCTGGTAACTAACTGACAGTAGCTTTCCAAAAATGGATTATTGTGTCAGTTTCAGAGTGGGGAAGTGTATGCTTTCATAAGAATTACATCATGTCCTGATCTGAAACAATGGAGATCCATTTTACTTGCCGGAAATGTCATCATTGAGATGAAAACTGGCGTATGTGGGAGGTTAATTCTCCAGCATCCGCTTCCTGATGGAATACAGTACCTTACCCATCCATGTAAAATTTAAATAGGTTATTTTCCAAGTGTCAATGCTTCATAAAATATTTTACCTGGCGTAACTCATGAAATTACTGGTTTTAGAATCGGAAAGAAAAAATTATGGAGACATGTGTTTCACTTCAAAATAACAATGAAGTAAACTAAAAAAAAAATTAATGTTTTTATTTATGCCGATGATTGAATAAATAAACTTTATAAAATAAACATATTTTCTTGCTTATTGCACTTTTCCTTACGATAAACGATAAATCTCCTTAAGTGATAAACTCTAAATTCTTAGAGATTTTTTAGACACAAATAACACCTCATTCTAATTTCACCATTGCAAAGCAGGAGGTCTACTAGTCTAACATATTTTTCTTTCTTATGATTTGGAAAATGTTAAGACATACAAGTTGTAAGTGTTATATTATGCCTGAAATAATATTGAGCAGAACGCAAAGATTTATTAAATAAGCACGAAGAGCCAACCCCAGCGTCACCTGTGGTGTAGTGACTATCTGCATTACAACACTCTATGCCCAAGGTAGAAATTTTAAACTTGGCCCCAGCGGTTTGAAACTCGGCTGTTTGTAGGATTTTTAAGAGAGTAAAAAATCCTTAATTATGCCTTCTTTTAGAAGGTACTTCTAAAATGGTGCCCCCATGGCTGTGCAATGTCACATACTAGATCCCTATAAAAATTAAACCTGGTTAGGCTAAATATAAGACTTCCACTGTAGCATCGTCTTATTAACCACAGTAGCATAAAGTGACATAAAATGAATAAACAAACAACTATGGTTAACCCGTCTAGAATTTTGCTTTCCTCTTTCACCTATTTCTGGAACATGGTCATTTGGATTCAGGGGACCCTAAAACGTGTATTTCCTGTAAAAACTTGAATTCGAAAATTTTGACGATCCCAATACTTCCCCTTACTGTATATTTCATGTATAGATAATAATAATAATAATAATAATAGGCTTAGCGAACCCGAAGGTTCGATGCCGATAACACCAAATTCCGCCTACAAAGACTCGTCCAATGTTCATCATTCAAGCCCAAGCCCCTGAGATCAGCCTTAACGCAATCCTCCCATCTACGCATCAGCCTACCTTTCGGACGCCTACCAGTCGGGTCAGCAAATACCAACTTTCTCGGAATCCGCTCCTCATCGAGCCCAACAACTTTACTCGCCCATTTGAGTCTCCGCGATGCAATCAGCTAGATTATATTCAAAGGATACAAGTTCCGCAATTCCGCGTTGTGCAACCTTCTTAACTCCCCAGTGGCATCATATCTCTTCGGAGCAAATATTTTACGCAATACCTTATTTTCGAAAACCTTAAGCCGTTGTTCATCCTTCAAAGTAAGCGGCCACGTTTAACATCCGCAAAGAACCGTTGGAAGAATAATAGTTTTATAAATTCTAACCTTTAAGTTTTTTTATAGAAGCCGCGAACTAAGTAACTTAGCAACTGAATAATATCACGCCTTTCTCACCTTTAACCGGGACTTTATTTCTTTCGGGATTTCATTTTTTCTAGGTATAATTGAACCTAAATACCTGAATTACTCTACGTGTTCAAAAGTATGCCCTGATACATCAATATCACCAAGATCGACACCGTTTCTGCTACTAATCATATTTTTCCTCTTATCGGTATTTAATTCGAGTCCTATTTCTTTACCGGTTTTTATTAACACACTTGAAATTAGTTTTATGGTTTCCGTGTCTTCACCTAGCAGTACCAAATCATCGGCATACCCCAAAACCGGAATCTTGTCACCCATATTTAAGCCTTTCTCGGTACACATCACCTTTTCTATGATATGTTCTAATGATATATTAAATAACACAGGTGAAAGGGAGTCACCCTGTTTCAAACCCGATCGCACCTCAAATCTCTCGGAGTAATTATGACCAATTCTAACATTATGGAATGTTTCCGACTAGTTCTCTCTTTACTAGGTTTACTAACTTTCTAGGTATTCCCCAGATATAGATGAGATAAAGAAAAATATAAAAAAATCATTACATGATATTATTTATTTTTCTTAATGGCTGTTCAGCTGTGTCCTCTTAAATTCGATAACTTAAAAGACTATCTAAAATATAAATGTAGATATAGCATATGTTGAAGATTCATTGGCCCTCCATATCAAGATCTAAGGGCCCCATTTGTCTCTTTTATGGTCCCTTGGAAAAAATAACGGTAAGGCGACCCGACATGTCACCTGCGATCTTGAAGAAATGAGAAGCAGATGTTATCGATTCCACTTTCCGGTTAGGCCCATTTGAATTCAGTGCTCTGAATAATACGGTGATGGAAATTTAAATGTATATTTATTTATTTAAAACTTATGTGTGTGTGTGTGTGTGTGTGTATTGGGTAGTCCAGAAAAGAGTTTCCATTAAGGCTCACTTATAGGATCGTTTATTTCGTCGTTCCAGTCTATTTATTGGTTGGAAGGAAAGAAAATAGTGGGGGAAAAACTGTCGGCTTGTACTGAGGAACCCTTACTCTATCGTTCTTTTTCATCCATCCAGGATTTTTATTCATTGATTTAACTTTTAATTGTTAATTAATATGATTAGGTAGTGATTACGAATAGGTAAGTGATTTTAGAGAAAAAGGAAATACAATTAGTTCACTTCTTAAATTGATGGTATAATTAAATCTTTATAATTTAATTCAACGGAGAAGCGAGAAGTGGTTTAAATTTTTGACTAATGAATTATCATTTAAAAAAATTAGTTTACTCTGGGTAAATATATTTATATCTATTAATCTTTAATTTTGATACATTTATTGGCCTTTCGTTTATCAAAATCGTATTTCAATAAATTTTCAAAAATAACGGTATGAAATATTGTTGTTTTTAATTAGCCAATAAGAGTTAAGCAGTAAAATGATGGAAAAGAAAATATGAATTTTCTATTACCCTCATACAAGACTGAAACGACAAGGAACTGCACGACGTTTTCGACTACTTCAACACTTACTAGACAAACGTTCTAATCTTCCACATAACAACAAAAGGCTCATCTTCCCGTATCCAATCCCTACAATCCAAAATCCTTTTTTGTAACTTATAAACTGATCCAAAAAGACCTTAATATTCCGTATGTTGCTGATTTGGCCCGATCTAGATACCATTCCTTTTATGACAAACTCCATTCCCACACTAGTCCTCTAGTTTCAATCCTTTCTTCCTCTTCAATTCCCGACAATCCTCCGAGGCGTCTGAAAAGGAGATGGCCCAGATACCTTCTAGTTTAGAATAGTTACAGGAGTGCTACCATTGGGTAGTTCTTCTACAAGACTTTTTCATGTCATTTTTCTTTTATCATATTTTTTTTTTAGTACAGTTGTAAATTTCAATAAATTATGTTTAAAAAAAAAATTTCTATTGAAATATGTATAAAGTATAGGTTAATTCAATAAGTATCCTACCTCAAAGGATAGTGTAAGTTCTTGCAAGGCCTGATCTTGCATTATTTGTTTTTGTAATTATTACATTTGTTTTATGTACAATAAAATAATTTATAAAAAAACAAATATCGAATTCTTATAAATTAATAATTCCAATTATAAATTAGGTATAGATTACCTGTTGTTGTAAACGATAAACCTTTACACGGACAACTATAATTGAAAAACGTCGAGTTTTTTTCTGTCGCTGCTAAAGGCTCACTTACAAGATCTTTCATCGCCTCATTCCAGTCCATCGTTTGGAAGGAAAGAAAATAGTAGAGGAAAACCGTACGGTTGGATTTTTATTCATTGATTTTACTTTTAATTTTTAATTAATATGATCAGGTAGTGCTTAATTTTCGGTAATTGATTTTAGAGAAAAAGGAAATGCAATTAGTTCACTTCTTACATTGGTGGTATAATTATATTGCTTATAATTTTCCTTAATGAAGAGACGAGCATTAAATTTCTGACTTCTCAATTATCATAAATAAATTTTAAAAATTTTGTTTTATAAAATAGTAGTTGACTGTGGGTAAATATATTTCTAGTCTATTCATACAGAAGCTTTGCCCAGCTTGTGATGGTGCTGGCGGCATTGGAGTATTTTTTTCATTTTCTCTCTCGACCAAGAAATTTTCATATATTTATTTAACGAGGAAACTAAAAGTTAGGGATCAACATGTTGCGCCTCAAAGCGGTATATAGTTAATAAGCTATTTATAAAAAAAAAAAAATGAATTCCTTATTGTCATTATCATTATTATTATATCATTTTATCATCATTGAAAGCCTATTACTATTGTGTCCATATTTGTATTTTGCAAATTCGTTTAGTAAAAAAAAAAATTACTGATATATTCTGACGACATATATTTGTGTTCTGCCAGGTCCATTTCTTTAGGGATTGTCCTAAAAACAAATAAATAAAATTGTTATCATTATGTTTATGGTCTATTAATCTTTAAATCTCATACATTAATAGGCATTTCGGTTATTATATTTCTATTTTAATGAATATCTGGAAATACCATATTTGGCATTTTCGGTAATTAAATTTGGGGGAAAATTAAATATAAACTTTTAAAATTAATTTTTGTCTGCTATTCGCACATGGATATATATATCTATCTATATGGCGCTTTAATAACACAAAATTCAATAAAAATCAAGCTGAATACTGCATTATTCAAAATAAAATTTGTATTAAGTTAAAAATTAATGAAAAAATAATATATCTGGTTCCGATCTATTTAAATTCCAGTAATTGGAATAGTGAATTTGATGAAGTAATAGAATTAATTGAATTGACTAGAAATTATGATGTTGTTCTTATCGGTGACTGAAATGCTCACACTGGAAAATTGAAAATATGTCCTAATGGAATTTTAGAGGGAACAAACTTAACAACTGAAATAAGAAATTCAAAAGACGGTAAAATAGATGAAAGAGGAATTAAAGTCCCGGAATTTTGTGAAGATAAACTACAGAAATTTTTTTTAGTGCAGCATTTTAATTATTAAATCTTTACAATAAATAAAAATAAATCATAACGTTACAAAAAAAAAATATGTATAAATTATTATCAAAACTGAAAAAAAAAAAGAAAAGAAAAAGGGGCAACTCGACAGACGGCTTAACGCCATTGTCTTGTGGGCTTTGATCTCAAAAAAATGTATATATATATGTTATTACTATTTTGTATATTATGTAAATAAAGCATTTATTCATTCATTCATTCATTCATATATAATGTATACATTAATTCATTAAGTATCTAATGCTTATTTATTAATAATTCCAATTATAAATTAGGTATCGATACACAGTAGTTATATTTTTAGTTATGAAAGCAAATAATATTACATTCTCGATTACCAATGATGATAATAAAAAATAAATTTTATTAAACTGTACGATTCTAGGTAAATTGATAGTAGTTAATTAGTTTAAAATTCCTGGATGAAATTAGGTCGTGTAAGTGAGCCTAAAGTGGCCAAACCGTCCTTCCAACCCGTCCGTTTTGGTCCTTACACCATCATTCTTGTCACCGGTTTAGCAACGGTCGTGTAAGTAAGTTTACGTTTACTAGATTATTAATTTGTATTATTGTATGGACTTACTAATTAATGCTTTTCCAAAAGATAACGTTTGTTTACCTCTGTGCATGAGAGTGCACTGTTCAACGGTTGTTCCAAAAATTAGGGAGAGAGACTTCAGACCTCAAGGCAAAAAGATCCTGGAAGGACTTCCTCTCTTGAAGACGATGCCATGCGGGCTTTGAAGTGAACAACCACCCAGTGAAAACCAATGAAAAACCGTTCGGGAACTTTTAGGGAAGCTTAACCTCATCAAATCGATAGCTGATGACCAACTCGATGGAATTGGAAAGGTGATAAGAATCAAGATTTTACTCATCAAATCACCACCAAAATAATCAGTGTTATGAAATTCTTCACCACTTCTTTGCTAAAACTGCAACTAATTCCCGTTAAGGATTATTAGTTTTTATGAAAAGTGAATCTTTTATGTTAAAAGCAAACGGAAGAGGAGAAGCGGCAAAAAATTTTCAAGCCCAAAACGCACCAAAAAATGTTTATAGTTACTTTTTGGTGGGCTTCATACACTACAGCTTCTAAAATCTTCTTTAGACCACCAATCCTATTTTAACCAAATTAATGCAATGCGGCAGAAATTTTGATAACCTTTGCTCTCATTCAGTATAACAAAGATAATAGGTCGTGCCCGTCTATTCAGTATATATAATATTAAGTTTACTCACAAAAATCAGGTTATTCTACCCATCCGCTCTCCTTAAAATAACCCAAGACCTCCAAAATTCCATTGATCACCAAAAATTAACTATACTTATCCTCCTAGATTTCTCAAAGGCGTTTGACACGGTTGACCATAGTATCCTTCTAACCAAACTCCAAAATCTTCCAGTATCCAACAGTGCTTTGCGCTGGTTTCAATCCTTCCTCTCCGATCGTTCTCAGTATTTAGTAGTGCCAGATCAACCTACTTCCATTACCCTGTCTCCATCCTGTGGTGTCTCTCAGGGATCGTCTCTATCCCCCACTCTTTTCGCTATCTACATTAGTGACCTCCCTCTTCTTATCCATTACTCTAAATACCATCTCTATACTGACGATTTCCAAATATACCTTTCCTTCCCACCCTCCGACCTATTACCAGCTACAAAAAGACTACAAGAGGACATAAATCGAATAATTCACTGGGCTGTAGTCAATAAGTTAAAACTTAATGCTGAAAAAACAAAAGCAATTGTAATAGGATCCCATCAGTTCCTGAAAACTGTTCCACATATCCCAACTCTGTATTTAAATAGTAATCCTATAAAGTTCCACCCGACTGTCAGAAATCTGGGAGTAACCTTCGTCCAAATCCTATCCTTCAAAAATCATATTTCCAAAATCTCCCGTCGAACCTTTTCAACCTTAAAGCGACTATATCCCCTCCGTCACCTATTCCCGTATGAAACCCGAAAACTCCTCGTTACCTCTCTAATATTTCCCAACTTCGACTATTGCTGTACGGTATACGATGGTGTTTCTGGGGATCTCGAGGTAAAAATAAAACGCTTAATTAATTGCTTTGTCCGATTCATCTTCGGGGTCTCCAGGTACACCTCCGTGTCCCAATTTTATGGCGAGTTGAAGTGGCTTTACCCTTCCAATCGTCGCAAGTATTTCCTTGCGTCATTCCTTTACCAAGTTATCCAATCCAGCCGTCCATCATACATTTTTGACCTCCTTCAATTCAAATCCTCTGTCCATCCTTGTTGTAGACGCTCCTGGCCTTCGGATTTATACAGCACGGCCCACCGAACTGCACATTTCGACAGATTCTTTCTCATTCGATCCTCAATCCTATGGAATTCTATTCCTCCTTCCATCCGTCTCTACAACTCTCTTTCAACTTTTAAATCCTGCATATTTAATCATTTAATGAATATCCAGGCTCAATAGAATTATAAATAATTTTTGTTGTTGTTGTTTTCTTCTTATTAGAATATGTCTAATTTTATATAAGTAATTATTAACTTGTTAACATGTATTTAACTTACTCTGTACATGTACTTAACTTAAGACTGCAAAGCACATTTTGTAAATTCTGTATTTTTTTATTCTAAAGGGACATGTCCCAGGATAATAAAGAATTTATTTATTTAAAAGAAAAAATCACATGTACAACATTAACCCAAAGGAAATATGTACGACTAGGAAAGAACATGAAGCATTATACCATGTAATATCAGAATGCCTATTTGCAGTTAAATCAGAAACCAATATCCCATACCCCCATACCCATGATTTAACTGAAAATCAATTTCGTACTATATTCACTCTATAAGAAACAATAAAAATAACACAGCTATATTATTAACTTTACTTTAAACTTAGATCATTCATCATCAATGAATAGCCTTATTTGTTTGTTTGTATTTTTGTTATGCTCTTAACTGATATAAATAGAAAGCCAGATAATTTATTCAGCGTATATTATATAAAGTATATTTATGAAACTATATTTTTGTTCGTATTTTTTTATGTAGTGCATTTATATACGTAAACTCTCAAGTGATTCATTAACTTTAATTGTTGATATAAAGTTTAAGTTTTTTTTTTTTTTTGTAGAAAATTGTCACTATTAATGTTTATTTATATTCTAAATGTATTAATATTATTATTATTGTCGTTAAGTAGGCCAGGCTGTATTTATAAGGGGCTTTTCTCCCAAAACAAATAAATTATTTTAATCTAATAACCTCTGGTCAATGGGAAAGGGCCCATCTTATAGCATGACAACGCCCGGCCACATATGCCTAGTGTGACGTAACGTAAACTGTTAGAGATTAGATAGAAAAATATGCCATATCCGCCCAGCTCTTCTGAACTTTCATCTATGGGTTGTAATTTTTTTAGACACCTAAACCAAAACTTAATCCTTGGGAAATTCTATTTTGAGGGAATGGAAAATTTGCATGGAATCACGTTGGTAGAAATGTATTGATAATAGTGGAGGCTAATTTGAATTCTTTACTCTTTAAACCAAAATCCTGCATTATTTCCTGGCAAGCCAATACATACGCATATACTGCTCGTTTTCTGCAATGGAAAATCTTGGATCGGAAGAGTTTTAATTTTGTTGAGGGGTGTAAGTTAGTTAAACAAGAATTTATTAAAAACCAAAACATAATGCATAATTTGAATCAATGAATTTTAAAAGTGCCAACTTAGGTATGGAATGTTGTTTTTTTTTAATTTTGTACATTTCATACTTCTCCATATACTTTCCGTTGCAGTTATTAAAAAAGAGAAAATACTTGAAGAAATGTGATAGGAGCTTTATTCAAACCCGCCAAGAGTTGGAAACATTTTGGAGGTAAATAAAATAACCTCGTCCGAATGCGCTTTCTTATTTTTATGATCAGAATAAATCCGGCATTAAATTGGGAAACACATAAAGGGCGAAAAATTTATTTAATTTCCTGACGGTTTAATGGAATCAATTTTATAAAAGTAAAGATATTCTCTGGACATGTTCCCACCTAGCCGCTTGTTTTGTCAAGAAAAGTTTTTTTTATTTTTATTTGGCGTAAAAAAACACCTATAACCTAAAACTTTCACTATTCTTTCCCAACCCTCACATTTAACATCGATTTTAGTATTTTTATATGAAAAATATCCAAATAGTTTAAATTTCGTTCGTATTACAAAAATCTGGTGCGGGAAAAACACGAGGGCACTGCCGCCTCACACATGAGTATCTTATTACAAGAAAAAATCCGCATCAATGTAATCACTGTAAAGTGACTCTTACGGTGAGTCATATTTTTGAGGCCTGTCAACGGCACATGATATAAATTGAAAAATGTTGCGTACCACGCCATGTCTCTGAGGCTTTGAGCGATAATATAGCAACTATCAACAGTACCATTAAATTTATAAGGAATATAATTCGTCTGTTTCAGCAAATATAACATCAAATTTTTTATTTGTTTTTCAATCTTTATATATATGTATAATATAATATAATATATAATATGTATAACATAATATAATAATATAAGTATAATATAATAATATAATATAATGTATAATATGTTATATATATATATATATATGTTTTTATATATGTTATATATATATATATATATATATATATATATATATATATATATATATATATATATAAATGTTTTTTTATATGTTTTTTTTTTATGTTTATTTTTTATTCTTCTTCATTATACAGTTTAAACTAAAATTTTATTTTATTTATTTATTCTTATATTATTATTATTCTTTATTTTATTTTACTTTTTTATAGATATATTTTTTAAATTTATTTATTTTATTTTTGTATTATTAATTATTATTATTAACTCATTTTATTTTATTTTTATTTATCTCTAATTTTATTATTTGTGAATGTTACTGTATTATTTATTTGTTTTAGTATTTTGTTCATTGTTTCCTTTTCTTAATTTTTTTATTTTTCTGATATCATCATTTTGGTAAATATTTTTCGTTTGTTTTTTGTAAAGATGTTAAGTCGATAATAACCATCAGGAGTTTTTTACCCTTAAAATTAAAACAACAACAAAAAAACACGACTTTCACTTATTTCGACTGTTTAAATCAATTTAAGAGCTATTAAAAAACAAAATATCTGGTTTCGTTAAAAACATATGATTTAGGTCAAATAATAAAACAATATAAAAGCCTTATGTGTAATAATCAGTAATATGTTTAAGCTCTATTCGTCACTTTACATTAACTTTTACAACTTTCTATATAATAATAGGCCTACCGAACCCGAAGGTTCGATGCCGATACCACCAAACTTCTGCACAGACTCGTCCAATGTTTGCCGGTCAAGCCCAAGCCCCCGAGATCAGCCTTAATGCAATCCTCCCATCGACGTTTCGGCCTACCTTTCGGTACCTCCCATCCCTCTTTCTGCCATAGGAACCAACCCCCACGCTGTTACAATACATGTGTTTTTTTTTTATTTTTAAACTAGAAATAATTTATACGGCAGGGTTTGCCGGGTCAGATAGTTCATTAATAAACAAATTAATCTTATTTTCTTTAAAAAAAAAATATTTATGTACATTCGATTATTATTTAATAGTAAAACTACATATAGAATTGACGACTAAACTGTTTTAAACTATACGACACTATATTATTGTTTTGAACCATCCAACTTTTCTATTGGCTATCTTCCCTTCACATTTTCCTATTCCAACGGGGAGGGGGGTTGGTGAGGGTAAAAGAATATCACAATTTAATAAAGAACCATTCTCTCGGTTATTTTTTTTTTCTTTTCTTTCTATAAAATTTTTGAAATTGCATTTTAGTGTATCGCCGATTTCTCATTCAAGCCATATTGAAAAATTTCGTCTTTGGCATAATCCATTTTCCATCGTGTCCCTGTTGAAATACTCTGTTCTTTACTTATAGAGAGAAACGGCTTTATTTGTTTGCGGTTTGATTTTAAATAGGTTTTAAGCATTTATTAGTTTGCTTTTACTAATTTACCGAGTTTTAATTTATTTTTATGAATCCATTAATTAACTTATTGCTTTAATACGACTTCCTTTTTATAGGATAGTATCGAATTGATTTAAATTGTAAATTATACTGGGAATAAAACATCCTTAGTTTGCCGTCATCTGGTGGGAACGTAAAAAGGTGGTCCCGAGCCTGTGCGATGTCAGTTACTCGTTAAAGATCGCTATCCTAATTTAACCTGAATAGGCAAAATTTAGGACTCCCACTTCGTCTGACTAGCCAAAATAGCATAAAGTGACGTTTAATAAATAAACAAACAAATTTTAAATTCAGTTTTATATTAACTTTTCTTTTTAATTACCCAAAAAAATATGTATATCGTATATATTTATTTTATATTTATTTATTTTATTTATTATTATTTTATTTTATTTATTTACTTATTTTATTTTATTTTATTTATTTTATTTTATTATTATTTATTTATTTATTTATTTATTTATATATATTTATTTTACTCAATATTTATTTTACCCATACAGAAAGAGCGGGGTAGTTTTATAGCAAGAGCACCATTTAACATTTATTCCGTTATTTCAACCGTGGAGCGACCCTGGGATAGAGATAACCTCCTAGGCCACACCTAGCCTATTTTAAGTCGGTACCAAAAATTGTGAGGAAACCTTGCACCTGTGCGAGATCTCAGCTCAATCACTTCCTCCCGTGTCGCAGAGTTACATGTTTTGGGTTGATTATTTGCAGTAATGAACCTTTGTAATCGATCGAAAAAAAAAAAAAAAAATACCCTCCTTCGAAATTTGAGGGCTTGTGTTTTAAGACGTACGTAGACCCCGAAAAACGAACATAAAAAAAAAACATTTGTACGCGGAGTTTTTCCGAAACTACTGAACCGATTTTTTTGAAACATGGCTATAAAATACTAGTGTATCCAATAATGATTCTAACACCTAGACGTTGATATCCACCGATTAGTTTCAAAATAGCGGGCAATTAAATATGATTTAATTCAATAACTATTTGTGAAGATAGAGAAAACATTTATTAGCGTTTTTTGACCAAGAAACCGCAAATAATTATAAAAAGAAAAAAAAAATTGAAATATACCCATAAATACGCCAATTACTCTAAAAATAATAAATATAAAAAATAGATTATTAGGATCAGAATGCGATGAATAAATAAAAAAAAGAAGGAAAAAATGAAATCTTGCATATGTATTAGCTTGTTTATTTATTTATTTAATTACTAATATTAACTATAACCTACTAAATTACTAATATTAACTAATGGAAAACCAAATTCACTAAATAATTAATATTATTTTTGATCTAAATATGTGAGGAGTGAAAATCCCAAAAATCCCAATGCTATTTCAAAAAATGTCTTCTTTTCTGTGAAGATGCCGTTTCTCAATTATGTGGAATATAACTTCTTAGAGTATAAATAGATAAACGAGCTTGAGTCTCTTAATTGGGATATCAGATGTCCCTCTTTTCACAGATGGACATTTCTAGCAACCTTGATATAATCCTTATAGTTCTTTTAACAGAATAATCTGTACTTTTTTTGTAAACAAGTATTGATAACATTTCCGCCCAATTGGTAGAAGTGCTTTGAATTTAATCACCGAAAGGGGATAGATATAAATTTCAGCCCCGACGTAAACGTGATAAACGTCGAATATTAAATAGCATGTGGGCAGGTGATGCAACTAATAGATTTAAAGGAAACTAATTGAAAAAGTACCAACATTATTTTAGTTGCAACGTCATTAGGTTTTTGAGCTGAAATCACCACGCTATTCTGCGACACTTAGTTATTTTTGAATCAGGGGATCTTATACGTGTATTTCAGTTTAAATTTAAAGTTTAAAATGTATAGGTTCCTAGTACGTACATGAATGAATAAAATTAAAGGAGTAAAGTACTGTTTTGCAATTCTATCATTTCCGAGCTCTATTAGTCAATTATGACCAAGAATGGAGACTACATATCGTATTTATACATATAAACCAAAATGCGATAAGGAAACATGCAAAATACTTATTACACAAACATAAGACGACATCTTGGCAAGGTTGGAACCCACGTCAGAGATGAAATAATTTATTCCTTGCATACAAATCCACATCCAACCTAATATACTCATAGACTTCCGGCAAAGACAAATAGTAACAAGCTATTCTAGACTCAACTCCGAATGAGGCAAATAAACCAGCGTGCACATCTAATAGTACGTGTATATATAACCTATTAGCTATAATACTTACATATTGTCATTCCTCTCTGCTTTTATTGTTGAAAATATAATCCATCCAGGACAAAACTTTTACTAAACTTACTTTTTGAGCATAGTTAAAAAAAAAAATATATATATATATATATATATATATATATATATATATATATATATATATATATATATATATATATATATATATATATATATATATTTATGCAGCTGTAACCCGCGGGATAATTCCCTCAAATTTAATTGATGTATGTAAAATACCGTTGTAAATTTTAATTTAAAAAAAAAGAAGTGAAATATCAGTTTCATTCAACCTTTCGTTTTTAAGTAAATATTATCATTCTTACTTTTTTTGTGGAGATTTGTTCATTGGGATTCTGGAGAGCTTGTATTATTTTAAAAAATCGCGACCTTTACTTTATAGTTCATTTATAAGTATCTCATATAAAGAAATAATGAATCTTTATTTGAATATTTTGTGAGTGTACTTTTGATATGCTATATGTGTATAGTGTGTTCCTTTAAGACCTGAATGCAAATGCGGCGATATGTATGGCTGGCTAGTGGACCTGAGTCGCTTTTGATCTTGCCTCAGAGACTGTGAAAGCTAGGCAAGGGCTAACGAATAGTTGTTTGTCTAGCATAGTGACTTCGGGAGGCCACACCCTGCATCACTAGTTTAGTACGCTGTAAGTCTCCTTGCAGAAATGCGTTAACTTGAATTCCTGTAAAAAAAAAAAACTCTTGGGCTTGTAATGAAAATGCATTACTTGTCAAGGTTATTTTTCAAAAAATAAATCGTAAAAAGAGTTGTCCAATATGCGCAACTCAATTCAGAAAATGTTAACAAGATAGTTTCCCTATGAAAATATTTCTCATTCAGATGATGTTAATGGACAGAAAAAAATAAATTTTCTCATTTATATTTTTTATCGAATGTATTTTATATATATAACTCATAGAATATTTTTTCCACATATGTGTGGCTTTCCTGGATCTCAAAGCTGCGTTCGATTCTGTGCCTAGATATGAAATATGGAATGCTCTTGCTGCAAAGAATGTACCATCAGATTTGATGCAGGCAATCCAATCAACATACAGAAATGCAAAGGGAGTCGTCAGAATCAATGGTAGAGAATCCAAATCATTTCCTCTTGATAGAGGAGTCAGACAGGGGGACAGTCTTAGCCCTCTCCTATTCTTGATTCTGATGGACGAGATCCATAAAGTCTGCAAGCGAAGAACGGCATGGACTGAAATAGGAAAATGGAAGATGCAGACAGTTCTGGTGAAATGCCTCCTATATGCCGATGACATTGTTCTATTAGCGGACACAAAAGAAAAGCTGCAACAAGCTCTGGTGGAATGGGAGGCAGAACTATTGCGTAAGGGAATGTCCATCAACGACTCCAGAATTGACCAAGAGATTGGAAATAGGATCAATAAAGCGAACCAGGTGTACTACCAGATCAACAATAGTATAATAGGACACCGTGAAGTAGGGCGAGATGTTAAGATGCACATCTATAAAGCCATTTACCTACCAGTGCTTTCATATGGAGGCGAGAGTTGGGTGATGCTCGACAAACATATCAGCCGAATCACTGCTGCTGAAATGAAATTTTTACGTAGAGCAGCGGGAAAGACAAGGCGAGATTGTGTCCGGAACAATAGAATCAGAGAGCAACTCGAGGTACCACCATTGAAGACGATAATGGAAAACAGGCAATTAAAATGGTTTGGTCATGTCTGCCGCATGGACGAAATAAGGGAACCCAGAAGGACACTGGAAGCAAGACCTATAGGAAGAAGACCACGTGGCCGACCTAGAATTTCCTATCAGGATATGGTCCAGAGGATTGGGAGTAACAGGGGCAAGACCCTTGTAGAAATGAAACGACTCAGCGGAGACCGGGATAACTGGCAGCGCTGGATCGAGGGCCCTCTACGCCAATAATGGCTCGAAGAGGAAGATAAAGAAGAAAAAAAAAGAAGAATATTTTTTCACTAAAACAAATGCAGATTTCGATTCAGCGCTCTAAGGTGTGTTTATTTTTAAAATATCGTTTCGATCCCGAGAAGGTTGAACGTTCCGAAGCCACCCACACTTTCAGTACTTTACCTGATATGGACAGTTATAATAAACATCTTCAATACTTTATCTGATAGAATAGAATAGAATAGAATAGAATAGAAAAAAAAATTATTCTAGGACTAGGTCCCCTAAGAATAACAGTTATTAACAGTCAACCTTGGATGACATGACGGAAAAGCTATTAGAGATCGTGATTTCGGAAAAAAAATCCTGCCACGATTGATGCATCCCCACCGTTGGTATTTGGCGTTATTCTTCGCGTTGCTCCCCCAGCAATGAAACGCTGACCAAAAATTCGGGATAAGGAATCGAGATAATTATAGGATAAGGTTTTACCAGGAGGGCAATATACAGCTGAGATGGTTAGGTTAAAAGGGCTGGATGTTAAGGAAATAGAGGTTGACTAAGTGGTGTGAATTGGAGTGGAAGAAATTAGGGAGTGAGAAAAGGATTTTTGAATAAGGATACATGAGCCAGCGTGAAATGTGTTGTCCGGATGATCTGGATGTGATTTAGTCATGTATGTAAAACCGAGACTGTGTTGTGAAATGTGTCTCTGTCAGTAGGGTAATGGCTATGAAGGAGTTGTGAAGGAATATGTCCAGTTAGTCCCAGTTGTTTAGTATTCCATTTGCATTCCATAATAGGATGGCTAGGGAGTTTTTGTTCAGAGCGGGATATTGAATGGGATTACTGGTAGGTGTCTGGTAAAGATATTGAGCAAAGGATTGATTGTATCTTGGATTTCACGAATACGTGAAGAAAGGATTGTTGTTATGTCTGTTGGATTCTGGCTAGGATAGGAATAGTAGGCAGTATTTTGGATTGGAGGATTAGTATGAATGTTTTAAGGTTGATTCCTTAAACGCTGCTGAGGTTTTATTGATTTATCTTTTCGAGGATTAAGTTGAGAGGTAGATGGAGAAGGAGCAGGAATTCGGAATAGGTTTCTAGTGGCAGATTACCCCTTAATAGATTTTTGGGGTTTATTTCATTTGCAGGAATTTCAGGAAGAGTTTGGGTGATCTAACGCTGAGGATGTGAGGTCTAAGAGTCAGGATGGGAGGCCTGAAGCTGAGGTGAGGAAGGCAGAGGCACTTGGTGACGTGGTTGATGTTTCCTAAAGATATTTGAAAAGGTAGAGGTATTAGTTAAACGTCGGTCTATCGTCTTTATTAATTGCTGGCGTTCCTGAGGGTCGAACGTCATTTCTCGTAGAAGGTCCTGTCCTTGGGTCGGTAGAAAATGCAGTTGTTTGAGAATGAAATTCTGCGTTAAGTGATTTTGGACGTTGCATGTTTTTATAAACTATGCAACCCTTATAGTTTGTCGGATGCGCTTCAGTGCACAAAGAACACTTAGCTAGCGTATCTATTGGGTTATGGCAAATGCTGAACAGGTGCATGCCAGCACATTTCACGCAACTGGCCTGGTAGTGGCAGTTGGCTTTCGTGTGCCCAAGGTTCTGACATTTGATGCACTAGACTATTTCCGCTCTCTGTATAGGTTCTTCAAATCATACAACAGAATACATCAGCCTGGTGACGTGAACGATTTTTGAGTAGCTAGGAACTGGTTCCAGATCTACAAAAAACAAAGAGAGAATGTATTTTTTAGTTGGATGGATTATGGTGGAAATATGTCGGACATTGTGGCCTAGTTCCTTGATGTTCCTTTTAATCGCAGCATTAGATGTGGTTGTATGAAGTCCTTTCAATACTACTCTATACGGCTTCTTTTCAATAAGCTGGTAAGAGTGGAAATCGTAATTTTTATCTGTTAAATGAATTATTAATTTTTTATAACTTGCTTTGGTTGTAGTATTTATTTTAATATCTTTTAGTCTAGAAACACATTTGAAATTTGTCTGACCTATTAAATTTGAGATTTCCTATGAGGACATAAAGTCTTGTATATTGGTGACGAAGGTTGGGGAAGGCTCAGGTTCCGAAAATTGAAGGTAAGTAGTTGTCTCTTTATCGATGTTACTGTGGACTGCAAACTTGTTGCTGTCATTTATATCAGTGGCAATTGAAATTGATTGAGGTTGAGATGAATCCATAATGTTGACTGCAGATGTACTGCTGAAAAAAAGAAAAAGAAAGAATCATTTTACTAACGAGTAGTTTAATTGTATTCATAGATATGATTATGTGGAGAACAAATAGGAATATCGCCAGTGTTGACTTATTTCTCGGTCAAGCGATTCTCGCATTTATTTCTTATCGAATTAACAATTCAATTGAGTGGCTATGCTGCTTTCATATTCGGAATGAGGCATGCCGTGTTTTAAATAATCGATAGCCGGGACGGTTGAATAACAAATTGGCGAGGGTGTTGGTAGAGATGGGATGATGTGGTCATATAGCTAACATCCGCTCGCGGGTCTCCCTTGGGTATTAACTCAGCCAGGGAAAAGCCCATTTCCAGGGGCCGACTCTCTGGAATCTCAAAGGAAAACTCCCCCTCTTATATCCATTTTCACGACAGAACTATAATGATTCCAATATAATTAATCAGCCTAAGAAGTAAAAAATAATTTAACGTCTTTATATACTCCGAACATTACTTCTTTGTAAACAGAGGTGTTGCTAGATTGTGTGATCCTGTCACAAAAAAATACTTTAACGTGGTTATTCTGAAGTTAAATTACTACATGTTTCATATTATGTATGGTATGCAGTTACAAATATGTTTGTATGAAGAAGAAGAAAGACCTATTGCAGAAAAGACCTATAAATACCTAGTCGTGGAAATTGCATCACTCGTGAATAACTGGTTAAGTCAAAATCATTCATTTTACAGATGAGCGACTTAAACTTTACGTAATAATCAGAATAGAATAATAACATACAGCTTTCTTTCCACCTGAAATTTCTTCCACCAAGAAATTTCTTTAACCAATTTAACACGACGTGGGAGACGGTCTGAGGGAGCGATACGTGGAGTTAACTCATTTTGAAATGATAAAAAAAAGTTATTCTGGGACAGCTAGTCCCCTAAGAATAATATAAATGTACAATAGAAAATTTATCTTCTGGCTATATAAATTTTATCATATTATGTACAGCATTTTATGGTTTACAAGTTATGATACATATACATATATACACACACACACAAATTCACACACACATATACCCAAACATATATACAAACACAATGTCATATTAAAACCGTAAAGAAATCCAAATAATAAAGAATATTAAAACAAAATAAAGAAAAAATAATAGAGAAAATTAAGATAAAAATAAAAATAAAAAGGGCCAGATAAATAAGTTTATAAAGGCACGGACGGCTGTTTGATGTTCGAGGAGATGGATAAATAGGTGATGTTTGAAGGAAGTTAAGGATGGGCATGTACGAATCGACATGGGCAAGGAATTCCAAAATGAGGATGCAGGTATGACAAAAGATCTCTTAAATGAGGTAGTTCTGTGGGATGGAATTGAGCAGGTTCAAGGGTTGGGATCTTGTGTTGATGGAGTGGACAGAGGAGAGTGGGGTAAACAAATTGTAAATATATAGGGGTTTTTTGGTTTTAAAGAATTGGTAAAGGTATGTTCCTAGAAAGTATTGCCGTCGGGATTTAGTGTAAAGCCACTTCAACTGGATGTGGATTAAAGGTTCGACAAAGGTGCTGACCGAATATCTGGGCCCTTCTCTTCATCAGATCTTGTCTAGATATAGGATTTTGTTAGGAGTGGATGTCTACTGTTTTTGAACTTCAGTAGCTTTTTTGTCGTCGTCTATAATGATCTGTCTGTAATAGTAAGTTTTTCGGTGAAGTTGAGTAAGTTTTTGAATTTTTGTTTTTCTGATTTCTGTTTTCAGTCAGTTAATCAGTTTATTCTAATAAGTTTTGTCTGATGGATATCTGGTCTTATGCCACTTCGATCTTGCTCTGCGTTTTTCCCCTAAAAAGGGTAGTCTCCTGTGAGTTGGTAGTCAAATAATTAATTAAGTAGTCAACTTAATGGTCAAAGTGTTGTCCAGTATGCTACTGCTAATTGAGTCAGTCAGTTGTACAACGGCTTTATGTTCATGTTTAGTCTTATGCGGGATTTTTAAGTCCAGTTGGGTTTCCAAGTCACTTCTGAATCCGTCCCCGTCTACTCGTCCTGTAATCAGAGTGGGAATGGTTGGTTTAGGAACAAAACTCGAGTGCAAGGAAAGTAGAACTGGGCTATGATCAGATGACAGGTCATTTAGGGTTTTGATTGTGGATTGGGAGGAAGATATCTGAGAGGAAACAAATATATCAAGAATATCTGGACTTTTTTGAGGGAAGTTGGCCAATATGTTGGGCTCATAGGAGAAAGGATGGTATAGCAATTGGAGTTAGAAACGCGAGAAAGGACATTACCACGGGAGTTGGATGTTCGGCAACCCCATCGTTGGTGTTTAGCGTTATAGTCACCTCCAGCAATTAAGCGCGGTCCTGAGGATCGAAAGAGGGTTTCAAGTTGGTTAAAGGAAAGGAAGTTACCAGGAGGACAGTATACAACTGAGAGTGTAAGATGGATAGGACGAGTTGTAATGATTACCGAGGTTGATTGTATGGCATTAGTTGGAGTAAGAGAATGGGGTAAGGATTTATGGATAAGGATGCATGATCCTGCACGGGAAGTGTTGTCGGGATGGTCAGATCTATAAGTGATTTAGTCACGTATGTAAAAATGTGATCGTTGTGTGAAATAGTTTCAGTAAGTTGTGCTATGTCTATGTGGTTGCCATGTAGAAATAAGTCCAGTTCGTCACGATGGTTATGCAGGCCATTAGCATTCCACAAGATAATCGCTAGGGGCTTTACACTCATCATTGGAGATTAAATGGGACTTGCGAAAGAACTCTGGTGAGAAGGGTGATCAGCGGTTGGATGGTGGATCTAAGATCAGAGAGAAAGGACTCAAGGATGGAGTATATATTGGAAGGATCTTCATTTGGAAACGGATGCGGATAAGGTACATGGGATGGATAGTTTATTGGATCAGGATTATTTGCTGGGAGCTGAACTCGCCGTAGGTATGAAGCTGTTTAGTCCGCTGAGATAATAGAGGTTGGGGCTTTGGCTAATATGGTGGATTATAAGGACGTTCAGGAATTTTGGTAGGATGCTCACCCGTATTTCACCCGTAAGGGTAGATTTTGGGAAGGGGTCGGTTGACGGGAAGCTTGTGGTTTAGGACGGGAGACGGGAGGTTTGAATTGGGAGTTCGGAGGCGCCTGACTAGTAGTTTGTTGCTTTCTTACAGCTGTGAACTCTGATAGAGATTTCCTGGTTTCTTAAGTGGGAACTCTGGATGCAGGTGTGGCAGGCTGCTGTGGAGCGATCATATTAGCAGTTTTTTTGAATTTCAGGAAAATCAGACAAATTATCCAATTCTGGTACCTGAGGACGTTTTTTCTGATCCATTCTTTTTACTGATGGATTTTGTGATCTCTGGCGAAGAAGGCTTCTGTAAACGACACAACCCCTATAGCTAGCCAGGTGGCCTTCCCCGCAAATAAGACACTTTGCTGGCTCAGTCTGAGATTTCTGGCAAGTGGCTGAGGCATGTGGTCCGGCACACTTAACACACCTAGCCTGGTGGTAACAGTATGATTTAGTGTGTAAAAAGGTTTGGAATTCGGTGCACTGGACAAACTATTTTTTTGCCTAGGCTCTTCGAAACGAACAGATGAGTACACCAGCCTTCTCACCTGAAATATTCCCGGATTATTACTGGCTGGTTCGAGGTCCACAAAAAATAATGGCAATGGGTATTTTTCTGCGTGGTGTGTCACTGAAGAAATGTTCCGTGCCTGATGCCCAATTTCTTCCAGACATTGTTTAATTTCTTCAGTGGGAGTAAATGAGGGGAGCTCGCGTAAAACCATTCGATAAGATTTTTCTTGTCTCAACTGATAATAGTGGAAATCATAATTTTTTGAACTCAAATAATTTACCAGTTTTTTGTAATTATCTTTTGTGGTGGTATTAATTTTGATATCGCTTAGTCGAGAAAACACTGAAAGTTCGGTTGTCCGATGAGAGCGGCGATTTCATCATCAAACGATATAATATCAATAATATTGGAAACATAGATAGGAGGTGGCTCGGGATCAGAAAATCCTTGAGGCTGGTTTGAAATGTTGGCTGAATCGGAATGGTTCGTAATAGAAGAGGTCGCGGTTGAAAGTGGTGTGGCGTTTGAAAGGGAAGGTGCCGGAGATTCAAGTTGGTTGGCTGCAGTAGTGCTGCGAGTTTTTGGCGGAGAAGGAATTGATTTAGCTTTTTTTTTTTTTTTTTTTTTTTTGTTCGGCGAATTACCGCCGGGCTCAGTGATGCTTCTGTGGCGTTTCTGGCGTCGTGTTAAATGTTAGGAATCGGATTCGCTAATCACAGAGAAAGGCGTTTCTTCCCCTGATTCATCATAAGATAGAGTCTTATCTAAATCCATGATAAATACAATAGAAAAAATAAATATAAAGTCCTCTTATATTGTGTGCTAAATAAAAAAAGTTATATAGACTTATATAAATTACTAATAATAGAAAATTAACGTAAAGGTCTTAAAACTAAACTATTTACAATATATACATATACATAGAAAACATAAAACAAAACGAAAATTTCTGATTTAGTAAAATAATAATAAAATAAAGTCTTACAGGAAGTAAATAAAAGTTTATATGAAGAATGTCTAGGTTACGAAGTCGGAAATGACAATATTGTCGACCAAGACCTTGTAAACAAAGATGAGGATTAGTAAGTCCTAGCCTAGGCCTTATCTCCAGCCTAGGACGGCCACCAGTCTATTGTTGTCTATCGAACTAATTGCCACTCACCTCGTGATATGTGTTCGTTAATGTGTTTATCAGTGCAACCACTCACGATTTACAATTTTTGAAGCATTTTCAAGCAGTATCACATTGATGAGAAGGAAACTAACATAGAGCAATACGTAAGTAGAACTGTCCCAGCGGCCATTTTAAAAAACACTTGGAAAATTATTTTTTTTAAATATAATTGTAAGGAAACAAATTAATATCGTGGGAAACATTACGAAGTACGTTGGGGAACTGTATATCCCACATCCCCACTTGAAGTTAATGTTATAAAATAAAAGCCTAAAAGAAGTGGGTAGCCTACAAGGAGTTCATACTCATAGGAGTAGATTCGCTTCCTCAAAGACTTTGCAGTTGTGAGGGGACCTAAATAGATAAGAAACCGGAGCTTAAACTAAACAGCGGAGGGGCTTTCCTTCGGTTTTTCCTAAATCCCGTTCAAGAGAAGAGATAAAGGAAAAGTTTTCCCTGGAGGAGTACTGTCGGAAATAGGGATGTATCCCGCCAGAGATCAAAGCCCTAGCACGTATCTAATGAAAGAGGAGGATCTCATACCAGAAAAAAAAGATAAAAATAAAATGGAAGAAGAGAAATGAATTATTATTAAATGTACTGAATAATACAAAAAATATATACTGTATCATCTCTTATTCGAAAAGGGTCTCAGAGAAGTGGAATACAAGAACAGATAAATCTAACGTTGGAGTTGGTAAAACAATACGATGTAGTACTGACATATAATGTACAATAATATCAGCAGAGAAATTAGGGTGAAACCATAATAAACTAGGAAATATGAAGAATAGAGGCTATAAATTTATTGAAATTTACAACTTAATTAGTAAATACATCAAGTAAATTGGCTCATAATATAAAAGGAATATAAAAACAAAACGATTGACCATTGGATTCTTATGCATAACAAACAATATTCAATAGACAACAATTTATAAATCAAATATTAAATAAAGTTGACTTTTATTTGTAGGCTTAGGTACAGTTGGGGGTGAGCTACCATATTGTTCTCGAATTCTCGGTTGTGGCAAAATATTATTTATTCTGTTAATTCAGTCGGGGGGTATCCCTAGGGTACGGAGACCCTCCTGAGGTAGTCCCAGCCTCTATAATGTGGGTATCAAAAGAATTGGGAAAAATCTGGCGGCTGAGCGTGACCAAGACCTAATTACCTCATTGCACGGCCGTTGGTCTAGAAGCAGTACGAATCTGTATATGTAAAGAGTCCTAGACCCTTCATGAGTTGTAGTGGTACAGGTTTTTTTTCTTAGATACTGCTAAGCATACTAAAATCAAATATAAATACCAAATCTCCCCCCCACCACTCTCCTTTATGTATCCTAAAATTAAGATTCAACAGCTGCACTGTATTTAGACCTTGACATACTAGAAATTATATATATACTTCTTCAAGACCTAATTACCTCATTGCACGGCCGTTGGTCTAGAAGCAGTACGAATCTGTATATGTAAAGAGTCCTAGACCCTTCATGAGTTGTAGTGGTACAGGTTTTTTTCTTAGATACTGCTAAGCATACTAAAATCAAATATAAATACCAAATCTCCCCCCCCCCACCACTCTCCTTTATGTATCCTAAAATTAAGATTCAACAGCTGCACTGTATTTAGACCTTGACATACTAGAAATTATATATATACTTCTTCAAGACCTAATCACCTCATTCTCTCTCTCTCTCTCTTTCTCTCTCTCTCTCTCTCTCTCTCTCTCTATATATATATATATATATATATATATATACATATATATTCTTCGGTTGGCGCGACAAGCCGTAGAGATCCTTGGTCGCGCAGTGGTGTACGTTATAATTTCACACCGCAATTTGTTGAGTAGGATCATCACTCCCTTCACCTATTTTTGTGACCACCAGTTGCTTCACGTGTCTCACATATATGGAGGGACGCTGTGATAGAATCCTCATTAAATTTAATTCTCCTGGATAGAATCTCCGGGGATTAGGATTCGAACTCGCAACCTTTAGCATGGTAGACTAGCCAGCTTGTCATACAGCTACGGGCTTCCCCATATATGTATATATATATATATATATATATATATATATATATATATAATATAATATATACACATAAACACACATACGTTAATGGTTATAGAAATTGCATCACTAAATTTTAAAAAAATTCTCCGAAATTAAACATTACCCCATGTTTTAAAAAAATGCTGATTACATAATAAAATAATATTATATATTGAAATTTAAAAAACAAAAAAAACATATAAAAATCAATGAAAAAAATATATATCTTGAAATTCTCTCGTAAAATGAATTATAATATAAATTTAAAAAAATATGACCCCTGTTGATCCGTTTCAGCGTTCTTTGCTGTGAACATTCTTGCATATTCACTTTATTTTTGTCAATTCACGCGATTTTGAAATAATATTGAAGTTTTGTTCCCTTTCACCCCAATATTCCTATTCACCCCACTTTACGGTACCTCCAAGGTTTAAACGGCAGTGGCCTCCAGGCATTTTGTAGATATTTATGGTTTAGTTCTGACACTCGTCAGGCTCTCCTCTCACGTGCGTTGTGATTGTAGCTAGGTGCCCTCACTTAGCTTCCGTTGTCTCTCACCAGTGACGCGGCTGAGAGGAAGACGCTGTGATCCCTCGGATTATGCTTTTCCATCCACAAGGGAGGGGAGTACACCCCGTCCAGGGTTCCCTAGTAGATTGTGAATATAAATATGATAGTGAGTTCATTTATTTGTTAACTATGTATTTATTTTATTTACATATTTTGTTATATGATATATTTATTACATATTTTGTTATCATAAACATTTATTTATTTAATGTAATCTGACTCTACCATTGTTCATTTTGTACATATTATATAAATGAGATCTTATAACACTATTTGATGATGAATTATTTGTCGTATGGGTAGAGTGCTAAAGTGGTTTATTCATACAATCAGCTTGGGACCGGACAAATGGCTATTGGGCAAGTCCTTCTCAAGATAGGCCTCAATCAACAGAAACTGGAGATAGATGATGGTGACTGTTTTTTTCAGGCAGCTGCTTCTCCAGCCATCACTTTTATCCCTCTCTTGGGGCTGTCCTGTACTGGATCCAAAATGCCTCCCTTAGGAATCATTTGTTTATTTCATTTCTCTCTTCTTTTTTTTTTTTGTTTATGTTGCAAATTTATCATTTAAATTACTGATCGATTTTTTAACTTTCCACATATTTCTATTTCCATTTTTTAGCGATCAATAATTAATTATATCTATTGGACAGTAATAAATAAATATTTTTTGTCAACGTTGGTGCTGTGATGTAATAAATTTAGTTTAAAAAAATGAGTTAAAGAATAAAAAGGTACTAGAAATAGTTAATAGATTTCATACAGTAAAAGAAAAATCTAGGGAGAACAACACACACGTTTCATTGACACCCGTCGGTAAAATCAATTAGGAAACTTTTAAATAAAGTTAGAGATGAAAAATATTTAATGAATAACATTGTGTTTTGATAGGAACTTTTTATTCCTAACAATAGAAATTATTATCTACAGTAATCTCATAATCTTGCGCCTAGATTCCTCTGAAGCATTAGCTAAATTACTTAGCTCGCGGCTTCTGTCTAAAAACTTAAAGGTTAGAATTTATAAAACTATTATTCTCCCGACGGTTCTTCACGGATGTGAAACGTGGCCGCTTACTTTGAAGGATGAACAACGGCTTAAGGTTTTCGAAAATAAGGTTTTGCGTAAAATATTTGGTCCGAAGAGAGATGAGGCTACTTTGGGGTTTAGAAGGTTGCACAACGCGGCAATTCAGAGTTTTTATCCTGTGAATATAATTGAATTGATAGCATCGCGGAGACTCAAATGGGCGAGAAAGTTGTTGGGCTCGGTGAGGAACGGATTCCGAACTGAACCAACTGGTAGACGTCCGAAAGGTAGGCCGAAGCGTCGATTGGAGGATTCCATTAAGGCTGATCTCGGGAGCTTGGGCTTGACCGGCGAACATTGGACGAGTCTGTGCAGGCAAAGTTTGGTGGTATCGGCATCGAACCTTCGGGTTCGGTAAGCCTATTATTATTATAATCACATAATATTATCCAATTTTCATTACTTTCCATTACCTTATAGTAATCTTTATGTTGTGTCAATTATTTCTAAAGCTGTTAACTTTCCAACAGTATATCAATATGTATCTATAAATGGAGGAAATCCAGACGGTTGAGTGCGATCTCGGTCTCACTATTTTCTTGCTATAAAGTTGCACGAAAAGGACTAATTTTACTATTTCTATGGATATACCAATTTTCATATTTTAAAGGATGTTTTAATAATCGTTTTTTATTCTAAGTTTTTTTTTTTTTTTTTAGTTTTTTTATTTATTGAGATATATTACAATTTGTTTCTATATGAACATTAGTAATAGTGATATAAGATCCCATTCACACAATATATACAGTATACAATGATAAAGTCAAATTAAATAAAATATAATATATATACAAAATACAAAACAAACAACAACCTATAATTGAGATAAATACAAATAAATGAAATGAATGATATATATATAGAATTAAATAATAATAAATATAAAAACAAAACATCAACCTATAATTGAAATAAATAAAAAGTTGGCAGATAAACAAACATCATACAAACAAACATAACGATATACAATATATACAACTTCTATAGGGATCCCAGACTGGACTTTTCCCTCCACTTGTGGAGGAAAAAGCGGAATCCAAGAGATCCTAGCGCCTCGCTCTCAGCGGCGTCACTGGTGTGACTCAGTGGAGGCCGAACTAGGGCGCAATGTTAATGTCACCATTTTATTTGAAGAAGACACCCCCCTTTCCCGACTGCTCACCCTTCTCTTAGAATGTACCCTATATAGTAAAAGAGATCCAACAGATCCAAGAATTTTTAATCCAAACTACAAGTGGCTTTGGAATGAAATTAAAAAAAAAAAAAAAAAAAAAAAAAAAGATCATTTCGATACTGCGATGTAGTTATAACTCATCTCGACAAGACAAATTTAATACTTTAATTTTAACATAGCAAAATACTCGAGCATGGAGATCAGAATCACATCACACAAGCTCGTATAACCCTGGATGTGGCGGTGGAAAGTCCCATTGATCTGATCACGGATGGAAGAAGAAAGTGATAGTTGTGTGTCATACGCATCAGATTTTTCAATAAACATAACATAATTTAACATTCCTATCGTTCGATGTCCTAGAACATACATAGAAACAGTCTACAGTTCGTTATTGCATATACGACCCCAAAGCTGGAGGATGTTGGAGCTTTTTCGAGTAGCGCTGCAGAAAAGGCCGTCAGAAGACGAATTTAAATGAGGGTTGTAACATCATGAGCAGGCAGCCATCCGTCACACTCGAGCTTTAATGCGGTGGTGTCCCCTGGCCGCGCCGTGTAAACACGAGGACCCGCCCGCCGAATTTAATGGATCATGGATATTACGTCCCTGTCACTCCCAGCTCTAGTACTTTTTTTTTTGGTTCAACCCAGTCGGAAAAAACAAATATCAGAGAAGATTATTATTCTCTGAAGTGATAGTTTGAAGTATTATTAGATTTTGAGACATGGGTAAACGTTACAGAGCAGTTTTTTCTACTCTACTCTAGTTTGAATATATTTATGAGCAGCCTATTAAAAACAATTAACTACAGCCATGATCATAAAACTTTGCATCACTCAGTAAAAAAAAATAAAATAATAAAAATAACCGCATTCGAAGTGTGACCATACAAAATATATTTCAAAATTTGAAAAATTTGTGGACCGGGTGGACTATGCAGAATTAGAGAAATAGCAACAGGCAATAACTCGTTATTAATTTTTATTTTATTTACTTTCACTGTTTCTAATACTTATGATAAAGTAACTAATTAGTTAGTTGCTGGTTTCTTAGTTTAGTCAATTAGTTAGTTTGTATTATTTCGTTAATTAGTTATAACGAATGAATTATTTATTATTTGTTGCTGGTTTTTTGTTTAGTTAATTAGTTAGTATTATTTTGTTAATTCGTTATAACAAATGATTAATTTATCAGTTTATATTTACCAGTTATGATTATACAATTTTTTTATAAAATATGTTTTGAAATTTAATTTATATTATGTAATAAAAATACGCGTTGTATCGGAAGATGGTACGCGTAGAAATAAATACACCCATTGCAGGGTTACTGTAATGAGGAAAACCGTACCGTAACCGCATGTTTTAAAGAAAATGTTGATTACACTATAATATAATATCATATCTTATACTCAGTATAATCACTCAGTGAGAATTCAAAGAAGCATTTTGTATGGCAATGATTGGACACAAGAAGAATTGGATGGTTTACTGGAACCTAACAGTTGAAATTAATTGTATATTAAGTGTTGGCGTAAACGAAAATGGTGTCCATAAAATTAAAAGAAAATTTGAAAATCATTCCTGTGAGTATTATTTAGATAAAGATGCAGAAATAGAGTTGAACCGTCGGTTATCTATTTGCTCCCTATTCTATTCTATGACGCCGGCAGCTCCAGAGATGTGATACATGCTGTAATAAAACAACCATCATTTGTTATTTTTTTATTTTCAATGTTTTCATCTCCACCACCATCAAACCACTTATCACGAATACGCTGCTCGTTTATTTTCCTCTGCTAAACTCCTTTTTATTTTCTTCTTTTTTCTCTCTTTTTTTTTTTGTGTTATCTTTCTTGTTTATCTCTTGAATTTCCTCCGGTGTGTCGCTCCCATTTAGTTGGCTTTTCGTTTTTCTTCTTTTCCTGGGCTTTGTCCCTGACGCACTTCCTTTCCTTTGCAGCCCCCTCGAATGTATATTGACAAATTTAATAACGAAAAGAATTTAGCTATCGGTGTTGATTTAAATCTCGGTAAATAACAAAGGGTAAACATAATTTAAAAAAATGACAGGAATCATCACCCATGAAATTTAAGCGTAATCAAATTACAATCAGTTCCCATTTTTTTAATATATATTTCAGTTAAATAAATTTAGTTGAAATGACTTTTATAATATTTTAAAATTATGTTATTTTTCATCACAATTAACAACATATCTTTCTATGTGTTACACAGGATATCCTAGCCCACTAACCGCTATGTTTCTTCTCATAGAACATAGTAATAATAGGCTTACCGAACCCGAAGTTCGATGCCGATACCACCGAATTCCGCTTACACAGGTTCTTTCCAATGATCACCGTTTAAGCCCACGCCCCAAAGATCAGCCTTAACGTGATCCTCCCACCGAGGCTTCGGTCTACCTTTTGGACGCCTACCAGTCGGTTCAGCGTAATTTATCCGGAAACCTTCTAAACTCCCCAGTTCCCTCACCTCTCTTCGGACCAAATATTTTACGCAGTACCTTATTTTCGAAAACCTGAAGCCGTTATTCGTCCTTCAAAGTTAGCGGCCGCGTTTCACATATCAAGGATATATATATTTATATGAGTCAATCCATTCGAAATCGTCCAGACCTTGCCACTCGATATTTTTTATTTTCGTGATGGTAGAATATGGGAGATAGTCCATAATTTTGTTTACCAGTTATTCTTTATCCTTTCGTGAATATAAAACCATCAATAAAAAAAAAATTCTAGCCAATACTTGTAGTGTTGCAGCCGTTTACGGAGCAAGTCAGCATTACGGACGAAAATATGTGATGGAAAATTTTTTCTAATTCCTGTAATTGTTTAGATAACAAATCGAAACAAAACTTAACAATCAGAAAAAGACATGTTTTGTATTTTTTGTCCTTATGACTCATTTTGTAAATAGTGAAGAAAGTTGTTTGAAAAAATCTTGAAAATGACCAAAAAAGGAGACTTTTAGCAAGATAAAAGTATATAAAAGAAAAGAGACAGACCTTTGATTATTTTTCCTTTAAAGCTTGGTCATAGTCCAACTTGCTGTGAAACTTTAGATCTTGAGAACTTAGTCATTTTTTGTATATAAATTTTCAAAATTGAAAAAAATTCATTTTCGCCATGTTTGCATGGAAATATCACAAAAGAGATTGAATGTAAAATTATGAAACTTATACAGATTATTCATCTATAAGATGAGTTCAAGTGATGTAAATTTGGTCTTTGAGACTAAGCTGGTTCTGGAGTTGTAAAATTCTCTTGACTGTTAATATAAGTTTTATTTAAAAATTATTAACTCTGGTAATTTTGCATATTTAAGAACCAAACATAAACTGGATTGATGATGAGATTATTTTATATAATTTTGGTCATTAAAACACATTACCTAAGTAGCTAAGAAAATGGCAAAAAAAAAAATGACGAATAATTACATCAACTGAAAGGTTTGGCTCGCTATGACAAGGTAGGATTCATTTTCACGCTTAATAAATTTTTCCTTTAATTGCCCTATCATTGGACTACTGTGCATCTACCGTTTCCAGACATTTAAAGTGTATTGGGAGAGTAAAAAAGATCGATACATGGGTACCTCATGGTCTCACTGAGCGGCAGCAAGACCCCATGTTTCAAAATATACCGTGCAAAAATTGAAAGAAATGGGCTACGAAGTTCTTCCGCACCCACCATATTCTCCCGACTTGTCTCCAACAGATTACCACCTGTTCAGGAATTTAGACAACTTTGTCAAAGGAAAACTTTTTGAAAATGATGACCAAGTGAAAAGTGCGTTTTCAGATTTTGTTTTACTTCAAAGCTCAGAGTTTTTCAGTTCGGGGACAAAAAAGTTGGTGTCACGTTGGGAAAAATGTGTAGAAAAAGAAGGTAAATACTTCAAATAAAATTATCTTGTTTTCATATCGTATTTTTAATAAAATACGACTTTCTACAGTGTTCATTCTGATATCATAGAAACCGTTCATTTTATCTCTCTGCTGCGTACAGTAAAAACATTACGATTAAAATCTTTTTAGTTTTCATGTAATTATTACAATTGAGAAATATTGACGTTTTCATTATAAGAGTGATATGTAATAAGGAAAACAAATAGATTGTTGCCTATTATTAGACTTTGAATTTAAAAAAAATGTATTTATTAATAAATATTTTGAAATACTGGTGGGCGCTAGGGTACTACAAAGCCTTGAAGCCTGGTCACATTGGGAAAAACGTGTAGAAAAAAAAGGTGAATACTTCGAATAAAATTATCTTTTTTTCATATCGTATTTTTAATAAAAATTCTTTGTCTTGAAAACGGACATTTCATGTGACACAACCCAATACATATATTATTTTTTTACTTGAAATTTAAGGTTAAATCAACACCCCTGATTTTAATTTCCCATCTAATCACCTCCAGTGAACATTTGTCAGTAATGTACTGTTAGGAATAAGCGTTACTTTCAATGAAAGTTAAACTTTTTTCATTTACCTAGCCTTTGAACTATGATGTTAAATACCGGAGCTAGGGCTTTTCATATAATATTCCTAGAGGTGCTACCACAGCTTAAGGGAAATTCTTTAGACGAAGATGAAACAGGCGGGATGAAAGGAAGCTTGAGGTCTTCCAGCTTAGAATGTAGACCTCCGTTCGACTATCAAGGAATATCTTGTCTTCATTCTCCAATTAATTTCATACTTAAAAAAGGTATTTAGATATTTATTTATTAGGTTTTTTTGGTTTATTGTTTTCAATAATAACCTTTGTATAATCGACGAAGAAAAAATAAATAAATTCAATAACTAACTGAGAAAATATCCAATATTTTTTTAGAGTTTTTGAACCAAAGAACCGCGATTATTAATAAAAAAATTTAAATTTTACCCATTAACACTCCCATAACTCAGTTATTTTTTAAGATGTATAGTGAGAAAAAAATTATTAAAGGAAAAAAATTGATATCTTGCCTATACATACGCTTGCTACCCCGTTATGTTCCAAGATTTAGAAAAACATCTATTGGGTTTTAGAATCAGTACACCACTATTAATTAAAAAACAGAAAAATAAAATCAAAATTTCTCCTTTATATACGCCCTTAATTTATAAAGATAAATCATTAAATACAATTTAATAAATAAACTTTCTTACAAAACGAAAAAAGAATCATTAACTTTGGTTCAGAATTAGCAGATATATCGTTTTGAAATTAACAGTGGTGATTGACCATTTTCCTTTAAATGATTTATTGTTTTAATATTCTCACGGTAAAGAAAATAAGACAATTCTCAAGAGAAAAGTCTTTCGAGGAATGGAGCCAATGCAAGTGGCAGGGCGTAGGCGTGGTCCATTTCAAAGCCAATCCATGCGGTAAGAGGTTTATGTTTGATCGAAGGATCCTTACAGGATCGGAGTGGACCAACGCACTTAAACTAAACATAAACTACGCACCGCTTCGTGTGATCCCGGGATCGAGGAACCAGGTTAATGAAGCAGTTGGACCCCTCTGCCGTAGATGCGGTCGAGAGTCAGAAACCCCTGCACATGTGTTGGGTAAATGTCCACATAACATGATGCTTCTGGTTACCCGCCGACACAACCGCATAAAGAAGGAGATAGCAGAACTGTTAGAAAAGGAAAAATAAAAATGTTTCCAAGAGGTGTTTTGCATTGATATCGAGGGATCAACTAGATTTGTGGACATCTTGGCATTTAGTACCAGAGAAAAGGAAGCACTGATAGTGGATCCCACTATCAGATACGAGACAAATGACAGGGAACAAGGCAAAAGGATTGAGGAGGAGAAGGAGAGAATTTACTCGAAATGTATCCATTATCTACCAGAAAAAATTCGCTAGGAGTTTGGCCAAAGAAAATATTCAGTCACGGGACCTCGGTTCGGAAGCAGGGGGACCATCCCAGTAGATACTGGATCATTTTTGGAGAGGTATGGACTCGAAAGAAAACAGTTACAAAACGTGGCAGAGACCATAATCCTGGACTCACTGGGAATCCTGCATCACCATATATATTGAGGCTAGGCTCGATTTGTCCAAGAGGCCCATCGATATGTCCAAGTGTTTCTATTTGGCAGAATCTCCCTCTATTTGTACCTTAAAAATTGTCTTCGGGATTAATGCTGTATGCTGTGTACGCATAGCAACTCAGCGAAGTTGAGCAGCAAATCCAAATCGGTATTTCTCTCTGCCTTTAAATAGCTATTTAAAACAATGTAGTTATACCCAAATATAGTAATTTGAAAATAATAAACTATTGTCTAATAATTTGCTTCTTCTTCTTTTTTTTTTTTTTTTTCTTTTTTGTAGGAAATGCTCTAAAAAAAGTACGAATACTGTACTCAAATAATGAATCAGTTGAATTGCAAGGTATACTGTCTATGTCCATTTTAGGGTATATTAATCATTTATTTATGTCTATTTTTTAAAGAAAGTTGGGGGATCGAATGAGGTCATCTCTTTGTAAATATTATTACTTAATTTTTTTATTATGTTTGTCTTGGTTCTTCATTTATTATAAAATATTTAATTTTTTTTTAATTCGTTCTGTCAATTAGTGATTGTGTCCAGTCTGTAACTTGTCGTTAATATAGAAACTGTACAGCCTTGACGATAGAACTCCGCCTTTTAGGAAGTTTGGCTTGGAGACAGATAGACATAATTATGGATGGAAGTGTTGAGGTGAATTAGTAAGCTGTGGCCTAGGCGAGCCCCAAAACGGAAGACTCAATGGAAGCGCCCTCAATAGGAATAATTATTCTATTAATGAACAATGGGCTTCCCTCGCAGCACATTTTTTACCATCCCCTCCCACCAGCCACCCCTCGCATTAATATTCCTACACTATCAACATTCTGCTCGGGGCGCATTAGGCGTATTTCGAGGGACACCCGCGATTTTTTACCCTTCCGGGAATCAGGGGTCAGGGGTTAAAGGGAGGAGAAGAGGATTTGAAGTTTTTTTGTTTAAAAATCCTGAGTTTCATTTTACTTGTCTCAAATCGAGTAGGCAAAAATGTATTGAATCATAACTCATGACATGACATTTTTTAGAATAAGAAAGAGAATAAAATACGTTGCAAATTATCACACAATGGTTTATTATTTCCGAATACCTACATTAGGGTATAAATGTTTATATAGCTGTTTAAAGGCAATTAATTTATATGATAAGCGATAAATAATTCAAAAGAAAAAGGTCAATCACCACTGCTAATTTCAAAACGATATATTTCTGATATTTCTAAACCGATTTCAATGATTCTTTTTTCGTTTTGTAGAACATAAATACACAAGCGTATATATAAAATTTCATTTTTTTTTTAAATTTGTTATTTGTCGCATTCCTTCGACCTGATCGTATAACTCAGTACATTGTTTTCTGTATCTTAAAAAATAACTGAGTAATAATTCAATTTTTTTTTCTCTTTCTTTCTTTTACTATTTTATAATAACTAGCTGTTTCTTGAATAAAAAACTCTAATGTTTTATCTCTTCTTCAAAAATAACTGAGTCATTGAATTGAATCATATTTAACCGGCAGCCATTTTAAAACCAATCGGCGGACATCAACATCTAGGTGCTAAGATGCACGTTTAATATTCCTTGCTGCCGGGGCAACAGAAAGTTTGTGCTCATAAAATCTAAATTGTTCGAAAATAACGTGTTTCCATTGGCTCGATTGAATTCTACTCAATTTTTCAAGCCTCCCTGCGAAAAACAAAACAAACAAACATATAATTGCAAATTATTTTATCTTGATCATAGTCTCTCAAGAATAACATTAATGTTACAAATAAAGATCGCACATCTGGTTAGAATACATTAAATAGATTGAAGTATTTAAAAATTTAATTATATATATATATATATATATATATATAATATATATATATATATAATGGTAAATGAGATAAAGATAACAAATTATATATGTATAAAAAATAGAAAAAATAAATAATAAATACAATAGAATGATAAATTAAAAACAACTAATTTTGAAAAAAAAATATATGATGATTGAGTTCTTATCATTTAAAATCAACAAGCGCCTGTTAAGGATAATAGGTGTTGGGAAAGGAGATATTTGATTGTGTTTAATGAAGAAGCCGGACTTTTATTGGAAGGAATGGAATTCTAGAATTCAGTGGAACGGGCAAGAGAGGGTCCATCGAAGGCTTTAGTTCTGAGGTGATGCGACATACAGGTCGGATTGGCGCGATCTTGTTTTCAAGTGGGCTAAGTATTAATATTGAAGGAGACTGTGGATATAGAAAGGATACTAGGAATTTTATCGTTTAGTGGACAAATGACCCAAGGATGTATTGGGTTGTTTCACATGAAATGTCCGTTTTTATAGTTTCTGAAATACATAAAGGATTTTGCAGGGCTCTGTTGTTTTCTTCCGAATGTTTACATATTTAAAGTAAACAGTTACTAATCCTCTACCTTTGCATTATAAACATTAGCTTCCCAATCAATTATCCACTTTTTAGTATACCTCCAAATATAAACATGGAAACACGCGATTTTCGAGTAATATTTTTGTACGAGTTTAAACTCGGCCATTTAGCATCTGAGGCCGCTAGAAATATTTGCAAGGCGTTTGGGGAAGGGAGTGTTAATGAAGGGACCATTCGCCGTTTGTTTGTTAAGTTTTCAGCTGGGGATACCAACTTGGAAAACTTGCCCCAAGGAAGACCTCCGTCCGTAATAGACAACGATGTCCTCAAACATACAGTAGAAGGAAACCCCTACCAAACAGTTATAGGACTCTCAGCACAACTAAATGCAAGTGCATCTACCGTTTCCAGACATTTAAAGTGTATTGGGAAAGTATAAAAGCTCGATACATGGGTACCTCATGATCTCACTGACCGGCAGCAAGACCCCATGTTTCAAAACATACCGTGCAAAAATTGAAAGAACTGGCCTACAAAGTTCTTCCGCACCCACCATATTCTCCCGACTTGTCTCCAACAGATTACCACCTGTTCAGGAATTTAGACAACTTCGTCAAAGGAAAACTTTTTGAAAATGATGATCAAGTGAAAAGTGCGTTTTCAGATTTTGTTTCACTTTAAAGCTCAGAGTTTTTCAGTTCGGGGATAAAAAGGTTGGTGTCACGTTGCGAAAAATGTGTAGAAAAAGAAGGTTAATACTTCGAATAAAATTATCTTGCTTTCATTTCGTATTTTTAATAAAAATCCTTTACCTTGAAAACGGACATTTCATGTGACACAACCCAATAATATGGGTCATGGGAGACCACCTCAAGCTACCGAAAACAAATAAAAACAATTCATGAGCATCATTACTCAGTTCTCAAGTACCGTTGAGAGGCCACCGCACAGCTGTAGTCGAATTGGGGGGAGATGAGTGAGGTTTTGTGCGTGGATTGAGGAAGAAGTTGACTGGAGCGATGGAAAAACGTTTGGCTGCTTATAGCTCTTCATGGTTAGTAAATGGAGGTTTAAAAGTGTTTGTTACATATAGTAAACATTTCGTTATCAATCATCGTTTAATCATCTGTAAATATTAAGATTTAAAAAATCGGACATTTTATGAGTTTGATCAATCCAGGCTATTTTTGATTAATGTTTTTCGCTCAAAATTTTTCATTTTCATAATTTTTTAAAGTGTTATTCTCTATCATTTTCTTAAAATAAACCCGAAGATGAAATAGTTTTCTTACTTATAATTTTAGGTTTGTTGCCATTTTAAACCAGCTTCATGGCTGAAAACTTGTGTTGGGAAAATCTCTCTATCTATGGTCATTCTGTATATATCTTTAATTTTTTTTAATTATGCCCACTACCACTCCGACCTGGATGGGGCTTCATCTCTTATTTTTTGTAATCGGGGGCATACTTCTAGATGCTCTGCATCCACTTTACTATTTGCATGACAAAGGCAGCAAAGTGGAGACCCTACCACTCCGATCCGATGCAACAGCGATTGCAAGCAACAGCATCTTTCCTCTTCAAATCTAATGGTATTCGTTCTTCTTCTATAATGAGTTTGGCCCAGTGCTTGTTAATCAAACTGAGCCTTTGGAGTCCGTTAGTAGAGCATGATATGCCCTCTTAACTTCATCCCTAGCTCTACGATAGGAAATTCGATCGTCCAACTGTTTCGAATCTGCACCTTCTTTTGCAAGCTTGTCGGCTACTTCATTCCCATGGATACCACAGTGCCGGGTACCCATTGGAAAACCACCTGTCTACCTTGTTGAAGCAGCTGTTTAATTTTTAATTGGCAGTTCTCAACGTCATTTTCTTGAGATGCATTTGGCAGCGTAGCTGCTATGATGGCCGCCACAAACGTGAATCCACAAACAACACAATTCTCTTTGCATCTATATTTATGAGAGATGTATATATCAAATTAAACAATAAATAACTATAAGATAAGGATGTGTTTTAAATTTTTGTCCTCATAGCAAATTTTCTAAATCGTGGAGAAAGTGGTTTATATAATCCTTAAAAATCAATATGAATACTTTTAGCGAGTCATTTGTAGTTTTTTTTGTTTAGTTTTTTACATAAGAAAAATTATATGAGTAGATGTATAATATACCGGTGGAAATCTATAATTTTAAAGTAAATATTGCTTTATAAAAGTTTTAATACGTAATGGAGAGTGATAAAATGCTGATAAATATAGGTGATTGTTGTTGATAACACTATAAGAGATTATTTAACAAATACTATAATATTTTGCTAAAAAAAAAACATGTTTCTAATGAAACTTTATATAATTATTTAACCTTTTTCAACTCCAACTTCATTTTAAAGCTATAATGTTATTTTAACACCTGAGGTAAACGAAAGTGTTGCGCGCACCAGATTTTAAAATCGAAAACTTTTTTCTCCATAAAATCTGGACTTAAATAACCCCTAATTTTAGAATGGCACTTATGTATTTGTCGATGAGCTGAGAACCCTTTCACAGGCTGATATCCTACGTTAATTTGTCTCTTTAGAGATTCCCTTACAAAACAGGAATAGCTGGAACTCTAGAATTCCATAATGCTTATACATGCATATTCCTCTCCTAAATTTGCATATATTTTACTCTCGATATGAATACTTAACTGTAATCTCGAGGAATGACAATTGTCAATTACCCTAAAATAAATATTGTGCTCTCCGAGATATTATTAAAGAAAGAAAGGTCGAAAATTAAACTAAATCAAAAATCTACTGTGCGCAACACACGACTTTCCTGAAATCGTATTCTTAACAAAGTTAGAGTTGAAAAATGAATTGTATAATTTCGATGGAAACATTGTAAAATATAAAAATATAAATTATTATCTTGGAATATATTGAGGATGAATAGTCGACTGTAGAAACTATTATAGGTGGAATAGTCAGGAATCAGTCATTTTTTGAAAAGTGAACTGACAGTTTATGCTTGGTCATGGCTCAGTAATGCTCTGATGATGGCTCACAAGCTTGGGCCGAAACGTTGGCAAAATTAGAAACTTTTCAAAAAATGACTGATTCCTGACTATTCCACCTATAATATTATCTTGAAACATTTCACGTTCAAGTTTATGCCATATTTGCAAATTTACATAACCTACAACTTCGTATGTCATAAAACATTTCTCCTGATGTATATATATATATATATATATATATATATATATATATATATATATATTATATATATATATATAATCGACGGTGAATTATACAAAAGAAAGAAAAGAAGAAGAAAGTAAATTTTATTCTGGGACCTTCAGTCATATTTATTTATATTAAAATAATATATTATTATATAAAATATATATATATTCAGTATATTCATACATGCATTATTTATATTTTTATTTACGGAAGAAACATTTAGCCTGAAAAAGGATGTATTTTTTTTCCTTCATTTGGTTGTATATGTCTGCCATACTTAATATTCACCAATTTTTATCAATGTTTTTGAGTAGAAATGGTAAATTTTCTAGATAAATAAAATAATTAGTTACTTTAGAAGAAGACATTTTAAAAATTTTGTTTTTGAGCCTTGTTAACTGGAATAAAACCTAATTGAAGTTAAAGGTCATTTATTGGGGCACCAATTTAGTAAGTTTTATCAAAATCCTTAGAGCCCTTTTTAAGAAAATCGTAAAAAGGTGCAGAACTTCATAGTATAAAGTGGGTCTTCTGCCCAAAGGCTAAATTATAAAATTTTGCGTATCTAAGGCACATGATAGTTGAAGAACGGCAAGGATTTTTTACTTTTATTAAGAATTCCTAGGATCATTTGTCAGGTTTAAACCCGCGACATTGGATGGACACAGAAGGCTGTTACACCATAGATGATGCTATTTCAATTCATATAAGTAGGTTTATTATTTTCAATAATGAACCTATGTAATTGACAAAAAAAAAAAGGTTTACTTCCAAGATAATAATAATAATAATAAACTCCGAATCACGAAGTTTTAAAAAGATCCGTTTTTCCGCGGCTTTTCTCTGAAACTACTGGACCAATTTTTTTTAAATTCGGCAAAAAAATAATATTTTATTTAACGATGATCCTAACACCTAGACGTTGATATCAAGTGATTAGTTTTAAAATAGCTGCCGATTCAATTTAATAACTTATTTAACTAACTATTAATTAAGACAGGGAAAACATTGTATTTAATTTTATGAGAAAGAAGATGGCTTCGGGATCTACTTACTTAAATAAACATCCAAGTACTACCGCTGGATAGTTTCTTCACAAGCCTTTTACGTCTTTTGTTATAATCCAACACTTTTACTTATTGTATTTATGTTAATATACAGTAGTTAAAATTTAATTATGATTTATCAAACACTGGAAAAAGAAGAATACAAATAATTGAAATGTCACCTATATACACGCTCATAACTCTTTTTTTTTTTTTTTTTTTTTTTTTTTTAGTTCTAGAGTGAAATATTTAGAGAGTTTTAGAATCAGTAAAGCGATAAAAAGAAAAAAAATCTATATATTTAAGTCATAAATGGAATTCCCCAAAATTCGGTTATTATTCAAGATAGCGAAAAATCAAAAATATTTTCAAATCGAAGTCACCGCCACTTTTCAAATAAATAAATACCAAAAATGTAAAACTAATTTTATTGCTGTTATTTGGAAATAATAAACCATTATGTAATAATTGGCGGCATTTTTTTTTATTTTTGTTTTATTTCCAGAAAGCTAACGTGTTGTGTCTAATATATTTGTTCTATTATTTAATTTCCACCTTGAATAGTTGTTTCGCGTTATGATCTCACTGATGCTATAATTAAATATGGAATATTAATATACATATTTTTAATGACCCCTCGGAGACAGCATTAGCACAATTAATGGGGTAATAGCATGCGGGGGATAGCATGTGCTAATCAGGCCTAGTTGTCCCTACTCGTTAGCGAGGACGACAATAGCTCAATATCAGCTCTAACAATCTCCGGTGAAAGTGTTTCCTTGCCCTGGGTCGCCATGACAACTGGAATACATTTCCAGCTCTCCGCCTCTCATTAGCTTGATGGCTGCATCCTCTCAAATATTTATCGCGAGGAGGAGTTAGCCACAGGTCGGCGAAGGACCCCACATCTGCCGAAATATCTGAGTTGGGGTGCCCATAGTGGAGCAGCGAGTAGCTACTTTGATTTGTCGCGCTTCGTGATGCGAGTCGGGTATTAATGCAGCAGTTTTTGGAGATATTACATGAAATATGAGTTTTTATTATTATACCTGGTTTTACGAGAAATATTCTATCCTTTATACTTAGTGAGATTACATTAATATATATATATATTTTTTTTTTTTACATCATCCATTGAAATTTACAACTGTACTTCAAGGTACAACAAGTAAATGTGACAAAAGATGAATGGCGTGAAACAAACTTGGAGAAGAACTACCCAATGGCAGCACTTCTGTAACTTTTCTAAACTAGAAGGTCTCGAGGCCATCTTCTTTTCAGACGCCTCGGAAGATTGCCAGGAATTGAAGAGGAAGAAAGTATTGAAACAAGAGGATTAGGGTGGGAATGGAGTTTGTCATGAAAGGAATGGTATCTAGATCGGGCCAAATCAGCAACATACGGAACGTTTAGGTCTTTATGGATAAGTTTGTTCGTGAAAAAGTAAGGAGCATTGAGGATTTTGGATTGTAGGGATTGGTTACGGGAAGAATTCGATGGTTTAGTAGAGCCTCAAAGCTCTACTCCGTAAGTCCATTTCGGCCTTATGATAGTAATATAAATGAGTCTTTTGTAGTTAAGTGGGAGATTAGAACGTTTGCCTAGTTGGTGTTGAAAAAGTCGAAAATGTCGTGCAGTTTCTTGTCGTTTCAGTCTTGTGTGAGGGTTTCAAGTAAGGCGTTTGTCAAGGTGCAGTCCTAGATATCGGATCTGTTCACTTTAATATTGATTATAAATATATTAATATTGTTTATATCAACGGATTACTGTTTAAGAGAAAAAAATATAGCTTTTACTCCGCCAATAAATTAGAAAATTATTGTGTAAGCTAAAAAAAAAACCACGTAAAAGGAAGTTATGGAATAAAAATAAGACTCAACCTGATTAGCGCTGCCCCTGCCTGCGCTTCACTACTGCCTGCTTCAAGCACTTAGCTGCATCCGCTGATGTGTCTGTGTGTGCATCGCTGCTCCACTATAGTCGGCTGCCGCACAGTGGTTGTTGTTGTTTGGGGTTTTGAGGCGTAAAACCCAGGGGTCATAAACGCCTATAGTTTTCTTTAATTAAAGAAATAAAAAATAGAAATTAATAGGCTAAACTTATAATAATAGTAATAATAATGAGATAAAATATTAGATAAAAATAAAATTAATTTAAAATACTATATTTTATTAAATAATAGGTGACTCTTAAGAGACCTAAAAAGCGCCGAAATATTATATTCATTGCCAGAGAGTATGGAGGATATATTAGGTCTGAGTCCAAATTTGCTTAAACTTGTCCTATAAAAAGGGTATTCTTCTAAAATATGACTGATAGTTAGGATACTATCACAATGTTGGCACTTAGCAAGTGGTCGTTTGGTAATGAGGTGAAGATGGGTCATGTTAGTGTGGCCTATCCTTAACCTAGCAAGGACAGCTTCCTCTCTGCGGTTTGAGCGACATGATAAGGACCAAGGCTTTACTGTATTTTTAACGTTTTTAAGTTTGCTGGCAGGACTTTCGTCCCACATGGACTGCCAGACATCTGATATTTCCTTTCGGAGTGGATGAGATATATCTCGCGGGGTGAGGATAGCTACGCCTTGACCTAGACAAATTCCATCACTGCTTCGAAATAATAACATGAGTAAAATTGGAGGCTGATTTTTACTAAGCCACTCTTTTATTAAAAATAAATGCACGACGTTTCGGCTGATATGCCATCTTAGGTGCAAAGGAACAAATTTATCTAGTGTAAGTGGATGCTTACTACCAGAAGCCTCATGAGACTCATTTAGACATGTTCTAAGCATCCACTCACACAAGATAAATTTGTTCCTTTGCACCCGAAGATGCAATTATTTTTAATAAAAGAGTGGTGAAGTATAAATCAGCCTCCAATTTTATTCACAGAATTCGACCTTCACCTTAAAAAATAACAGGAGTTTCGTCATCGATTTCAAGTTATCTATAAAATAAATAACTGAGAAAAAAGATTTTGAAGATAGAATGGGAACTGATGGACACGTCTTTATCTGTAGTATTACACGCCAGTTTCTATACTCGACAATACATTGCTTTTGAGAGCAGAATTGTGTTGCATTTGAATTCCATCTAATCTGCTAATAAGCTAGCTTATCATTTTAATTGTTCATATCACTTAAGATATACAGAATATATTAAATTTAAGAACAAGAAAAACAAACTTAAAATTTTCGCCTGAAAACATCAAGTTAACATGTTACTATAATTTCCAATGTCAATTTTTTCTTGGCTTCACCATAGAACCGGTGACAAATTTCATCAGTAAAAACTGGAAACCAAACTGAATTTCAGAAGCGATTAGTTAATGAGCAATGTTAACTACAAGTATATAAAATGATCTTTTTTTTTTTAATTTACAACATTTGTCGAACTTAAGAGAAAGACATTTAATTATTTCGGCATTTAGGACCTACTTGACTTATTAAATCAGAATAAAATATAGATGATATTAAACCCATTACATGTTATATGGATATAGGCGGTAATAAAATTCGTTAGAGCCGTTTTTGAAAAAAAAAAAAAATAAAAAATATATATATATATATGTGTGTGTGTGTGTACAGGCAAATTCCCCACTGACAGGTGGTCGGTTACAGACTTACAATATCATAAAGGTACTGATATACAAAAACAATAACAAAATATAATAAAATACAATAACTAAATAGAGTAAAATTTAAAACATAATTCATACATTTAAAAAACAGCAAAAAAACGTATTAAATTACAGTAAATGAATAAAGACAAATAAAATAATTACTTCATAAATAAAGATAAACAAAATATAATAAAATACAGTAATTCACTGTAGACTAACAAAATATAATAAAGAATATAGAAAAATAAAAACAATTACTTTATACATTAACCGAAACAAATTATAATATATATAATAGAGTAACTAAATAAAGAAAAGAACAAAACGACATACTCCAAGCATAAACCAAGTACCAGATAACAACTTACAAAAATAATAATGAAAACAAAACAAAAAAAAGACCCACAAAAAATGTATCAAATACAAGATGTATATATATATATCTAAATATATATATATATATAGATATATAAATATATATATTTATTTATATATTTATATATACATATGTGTGTGTAAGTGGACGTAAGAGTATTCTTTGATAAAGATAATGCACAATAGTGTTACATTTTTAGCTGAGATTCTCTTTTACGTCACTTTTATGTACAAATACTGCTCATTGCTCTAAAGATTTATGTATAGACTTCGATTCAAAAATAAATCCATCGAAAATAAAATATTTTATGTTAGATCTTGAGGCCTTTTATTAACGGTGCAATTTATTCCTAGCAACTGGTTTTTAATTATAAATTCGCTATTGATCAGTTTTATTCTTCCAATGCAATCAATATTTAAAACCCAATTGTCTTTAGCCATTGTATTTTTCCCTATTGATTGAGTAGAAATATTTAATGCTGAGGTGCAACATTAAAGTGAAATAAAAAATTTAAGCAACACCTCCAGGGTTCAGAGACACTTTATACTGTAAATTAGATTAATCAAATTATCAATGTTTAGCAATATAAGCCATACATACATACATACACATATATATATATATATATATAATATATATATATATATATATATATATATATATAAAATATTTGAAGCTGGTGCATTATTATTTTTAGTAATTATTAAAATTATAGCTTGTTTTGGAACATTTATTATTATTCTGATTTTCTGTATTTGTTCATGTGATTAAATAATATCTTTTATTCGATCTATTTCCTTATTTCTTCATTTAGACTTACACTTATTTAAAATACTAGCTGCTACCCTCTTCTTTGCTCGAGACTATTTTATTTTTTGTTTATTTATATGGGTTTATTGTGATAGTATCTATAATACATAAAAGCAATATGTTACTCTTTACAATATTTTTATGAAAGATTAACATCGGCTTCTATTTCATTCGGTTTATTGCTATTTTATATTTTAAATGAACTATTTAAATAACATTTTAAAAGTTAAATTAAGTTTCCATCGGAAGCCTAATTAGTTTACTGTGAAACATCTGTTTCATGAAATAGTGTACCATTTAAAATAATTCTCTTTATAGATTTACAACAACTTACTATTTATGTTAACAACATAGTTACAATTCGATACGTAATATTGTTTCTAAAATCTTGGTTACTGAATGAAAGAATATAACTTATAATAACGACGCACACTGGGGCAAAGTAAAAGAAATTCTGGCCAAAAGTGATAATTTATTTCGTTATAAATTTTACATCTTGGGGAGTCAATATCAAACTATCAGACATTTAGAATTGTTTACTAATAAGAGATAGGCTCTTAACGAAAGAAGACGTTCCCCTCGTATTGTTATTCAAGTAGTAAGACTAGCAAGTACATTTGTTCAGTCAGTGATCTCAAACAATTAGATTGAAATTTTTGCAACACAAATCAATTATGGGCTCACCTCTAAAATTTAAAATACTATGAAAAAATCTTGAAATATGATATTCAATGAAGGAAAAAGGTAAGTACAGTAAACCCTCTTTTTAACGAACACCCGTTTATAACGAACACCCGTTTATAACGAACACCCGTTTATAACGAACACCCGTTTGTAACGAACACCCGTTTATGACGAACTATCGATGCGGTCCCTTAAAAAATGAATAGAAAACTATGCTTTTTCCTCGTTTATAACGAAATATTCTCTTATAACGAATTAACAAACTACTTTTGTGGACCTCATAATTGAATTTGTTTGGTTATTACGAAAAATAAAGAAGAAAAAAAATTCCGAAACGTCTTAATTCCCAGTAAAGAGCGGCGCCTTTCTGTCCGAATCCTTACCTCTTCCCTCAATTCAGCTCAATTCTGTGATTCACAGTCTGTGACAGCTTCTGGTTTCTAGTGTTTCAGCTAGTTTTTCTGTTTTTATTGCTTTTATTACTTACTTTAATTCGAGTTTCCTACGAGGTCAAGAGGAAATCCATTGTTTTAAATACAAGGTTGGCGATTATCCAAGAAGTGGATAAAAAAATTGAGTCGAAATCGAAAATTCCGGAAAAATACGGGATATCAAAATCTCCCATTGTTTACGCTTATAGCTAATAAAGATAAAATCGATGCCTCCGTTGCGTCTACATCGGGATGTGCAAAAAAAAAAATATATATATAATTTTTTTTTTTTTTTATCATTTCAACTTTATATGAATTACTGTGATTTTGACATTGTAAGTTCCTTTTTAAGTTTTGTATTTTGAATGATGATTTATGTTAATCTTAAAGTATTATGTAAAATGGGAAATAAGATAGATATATGTACATAGTGCATAGTTTTAACTGCTTTTGTAGTTTCTAAATAAACATGTGCCAGAAAATTGACCTTGGCAGATGGAAACGCATGTAACACCCTAACAAGGACTTCGTCTATCCTGCGGTGTCCTCTATGCAAATCTACATAAAAGGATTTCAATAAGTTAAGCCACATCATGAAGAATGACGTTGACGAATCCACTCTCAGTTTCGTTTTGTCAATTGTTCATTCTTGAATTAGATTCTTTATGGCAAGTTTGATCTGCGAAGGAAAAAACTGTTGGTTGGTTGAGGATGGAAAAAGCGAAATACAGAGTGAATTTAGGGAACGGCTGAGTGTTGTAATCGATTCTCCGAAACCAAATTCAAATGACGGCAATACTGCTAGACAGTTTTTCCAAAACAGTTTAATTTCTGCTTTATAAACTAAAATCGATCATAATTTAATTTATCGTTTCCATGGCATCCTACAAACGATCTCGGTCGATTGATCTCATATTCTTTGAAGGATATGTTCCTGCAACAGCGATACTTTATTTGAAATTGTACTCTTGGTACTACATACTTTTATCCGTTCGTAAAGTACTGATCCATGGCTTAGACCAATGTCAGAAGCCCAAGAAAATATGAGCAAGTGCCTCTAAGTAGGGGAGCCCGTGGCTGAGTGGCTAGCGCGCTAGTCTCTCATGCTACAGGTTCTGAGTTCGAATCCCAGTCACGGCGGGGCTTTTATAAGGATGTAAAAAAATAGGGATTCACTCACAACCTCTCCCCCGGGTATGTGAGACCTGTCAGCCAAAGGGTGGCCACTCACAAATTTAGTCGTAGGGAATGATGACCCTACACTAAAAAAAGCATCGTGAAACGTGAGTGTAAGCCCGAGAGGTCCAGGGCCTACACGATCTGTCGCGCCACTGAAAGAAGAAGAAGAAGAAGAATCCTCTAAGTAAATAAAGATGGATATGCTATAAAATTATCAAAAAATATTATTTGAAGGTTATCTTCAAATGGTTGCTGATCTCATCAGATCCCTTGTCGAATTCAAAGCAAGAAGAAAAACATTTTCGGGCCTAAACTTTTTTTTCCATGTGATTCTGAATGATCAATTCGTTTATTTTTTTTTCCTTTATGTGTATTTTTTAAAAATCGTAAATATACATATTTTTGAAAGGAGTTTGTAATTTCTTTTTATTTCAATTCCTTTTAATAATCGATGTCTATTCATCGATTCTTTACAGGATCTCCGTAAAATTTAATAAGTATTTTATTCATCTTTAGCATCTCAAAAAACATAGAGGTAGATAACTTCAGAATTTTTGCCAGGATATCTCGATTTTGCCACATTTGACTGTTATAACCTTCCTCTTTCCCAACTACATATGTTCATAAGTTAATAACCTTACAACGACTTATTACAATAAGTATAATAAAATATATTACTACTTATATTTTTGGAATATTTTTTTTATGACTTGGTTAGAGAAAATTTATTTTTCCTGTTTAAAGTAAAGCTAAACTGTAATGTATTTTACCTTGAGACCTTGAGTAAGAAATGCTCTAAGTGATAGTAAAACCCGTATAAAAATCCGGCTAGTGGTTTAAAAGGTGTTGGCGGAAACCAAAATCGCCTTATCATTTTATATATAAAGAGATATTGAATTCTTTAAAAAAAATTGGCAAAAATATGAGTATATCTTGACCATTTATCCATTTAACACAGATCTTCAAAATAATATTATTTGGATACATTACAATATTATTTTATTAAGGTAGATTTCGGGCTCAATGACTTCTTCCATAAATACTCAATTTTTTTTATTCCATCAACATGACGTTTCGGGATATTCTCCCATCTTCAGAAGTCTTGTTATACAGAACTCCCAGCATTTTCACTAATGCACACATTTAACTAGGTAAATTAGTAAAAATATAGTTAATATTTAAAAACATCAGATCTGAGCAAGAGTATTGCTCAGATCTTGGTCCTAAACTGGATTTTAAATATTGACTTCACTATTACTAATTTACCTAATTGAATGTGTGTATTAGTGAAAATGCTGGGAGTTCTGTATATATAACAAGAAATATAAAGATGGGAGAATATCCTGAAACGTCATGTTGATGAAATAAAAAAAATTGAGTATTTATGGAAGAAGTTATTCAGCCCGAAATCTACCTTAATAATTATATGAGATCTTCCATTTTTAGAATATATTGATAACAATATTATTTTAAAAATTTAATCTTAGGTTATTATGTATAATTTTATCTGTGAGGATGTAAAAAAAAAAAAATGTGTTTACTTTTTTTTATTGAGATTAATGTCATTGGCGTGTAACATTTTCTAAAAACTAGGGCCTTTGAGATAATTCCATGCCGGGCTGTCTGTGGAGTCTCTCATTCCCCATTCCAGTACATGATGATGTTGCTGGCTGGAGGGCAAAATCACTGGAGTGTGGAGCCCTTATTTACTGGTCGGGGTGGCTCCAAGTTCCAGCAGTTACTAAGACAAAGAGGAAACGTCTCTAAAGATGGATGGAGCTTCAACTCTGAAAAAGGGGTGTCACTGGATATAGTCACTTGAGCAAGTGCCCCTCGTGTATTTAACTCAAATATATTTATATCTCAAATCTGAATATGGACATTTGTATTCTAACAATATACACACACACACACACACACACATATATTTATATATATATCACCCGTTCTCATTTATAAATATGGAATATTTATGTTAATTTTTCATCTCTGTTTTGATTTCATGGACATAAATATTATAATAATAGCTAGCTGACCCGGAAAACGTTGTTCTGCCATGTAAATTATTTTTGATGAATATTTTGGTTGTTAAATACAGAACCTGGTGGGCGCAACACACGACTTTCACTTACCTTCGTTGTAAAGAATTTTTAAATACATTTAGAGATTGTAAAATTGTTAAAGGATTAATAAAATTGAATAATGTGTAATATAAAAAGATGTGTTTTATTAAATATACTATTATATTATTATCTACAACAATCAATTTCTTTCATCGGCTTTTTATCATTCTCCATTTTTAAACTTTTACATTGTTGTGTATAAGATAATATTTTTTCTAAAATCTTTAGGTTTCCAACGGTATATTATACATCCATGTTACATTATATATCATTCACTATTATAGAAGAGTATATCATATGATCATATCGATTGGAAACAATCTCTTCCTAATTTTGTTCATATGTATTCTTTATTAACACATGTTACACTTTATTACGTTTCGAGAACAGTTTAGAACACTTTTAAATGCACAGTGCATATTGACATATGTGATTATGAAGTATCAGAATTAATGTTGTGATTTAAATTTATTTAAATGACCTATATTATATAAAAATATGGTGAAAGATGTGAGTATATATAAAATTTTATACATAGTGTAAATGGTTAAATTATAAATTATTTCTGATTTATAAATAATATATACTTAATTTATACATAATTAGTTGAAATAATTGTACAATAATATTTTAGATAATATCTGAAGATGAGGCAAGTGAAGCCTCGAAACGTAATAAAGTGTAACATGTGTTAATAAAGAATACATATGAACAAAATTAGGAAGAGATTGTTTCCAATCGATATGATCCATGTTACTGTTATTTATGTTCAAAATTTTTTTTTTTTTTTTTTATTGAAAATATTTATTTATCCGGATATATTACAATCTGTCACAATGGACAATAATAATATTGCTATAAGATTACACTTAAAACATAAATAATCCATTTAAAATATGTTTGCTCTTTTCTCGTTCAGTTTTATATCGAATTCCTCCTACTTGTATATTTACTTCTTTTTTAGAAATGCTAATCAGATAATATGGTTTATTTTATGAAAACTACAAAATAAAATGTACTTTGGAGAAAATAAATTTAAAATATAGGCATTTAAGGCCTTCCAGTCTATTTTAATCAGATCCAATCCTACATGATATTAAAGCCCATTAAATTATACATCGATATAGTGTGTTTAATCATAATCGTTGGAGCCGTTTTTGAGAAAATTGTAAAAAAGTTCAAAATACATTATATAAAATGGTTCTTCTGGTTACTTTATTTTGATAAAAAAGTTTGTGTAACATCTCGGGCATGTAGTTGTCTTATATATGAAATTTCAGTTTCATACGGCTTTTAGTTTTCGCGCTTGACATACCAAATACGGACACACACACACACACAACAGACCTTAAATTTTAAATACAATGATTCAATGTTTAAACTTGGATTGAATGTTTATATATATACATATATAATATATATATATATATAATATATATATATATATATATATATTTCATTCGCGCGTTTTCTCGATTTTATCTTTATTTACGATTGATTCCTGTTTAAATTTGATTTTATTTCCTCGATTCTCTCTCACTTTATCAATACCACAAAAACAATTATTTTTCCATTTCATAAAGGGCATAAAAGTAAGAAGAAATTAAAACTACCAATTTGCCGAGGCAAGAAAATTAAAATAGTAAGCTCGGTAAACTACCTTGGCGTCACAATAGCTAAATCATGCAAATTTAACCTGGCTAGCAACAACACTATAGACAAAGGGAACATAGCATTTAGCAAAGCTTTGGAAATCCGTATAAATAGTAAATCTGATTACATGGGTCCAAAAAAGGAACTATACAATTCAATAGTATTGGGCACGTTGTTATATAGCACAGAAGTGTGGGGAATGTATTATGCCGATAAATTGGACACTGTTCAACTAAAATTTTTGAACATATTACTCTGAATTCCAAAAAACACACCTAACTCATATGTCAGGATTGAGTCTGGTTTTATACATTTAAAATATTTAAAAAAATGATGAATTGGTGGCAGAAAATTTTAGAAATGGAAAATACCAGACTTCCGAAAATATGCTACAATAGACTTAGAGACCTAGAAACCAATAAAAATGTGCCTTTTAACTGGACTGCAGAAGTTCGTAGGTCACTGATGGGCCTCAATGATCCAGCTGTTTTAAAAAATTCAAAATGTTTGAGAAAATGGCTAATCATTTATATTCCAGGGATATAGAAGCTATTGATAATTCCTCTTACAATAAAATATATCGCCCTATAACCAACTTCCAACTCGGAGAAGAATATTTAAATCTTAGATGCAATATAAACAAAATAAGGTTAATCGCTTCACTGGTTAACTAACTAACTAACTAAGACTGGTAGGCGAGAAATCACAGGATAATCGTGAATGGATTATATTATAAATTTGAACCCAACATGACTTGCCCTCTATGTAATACCGATGGTTATGATTATATTGAACATTTTCTAATATCGTGTCCAGTTTTAAATCCAGTCAGAAGATTCTATTTATTTAAGTATGTTATGGAAAATTTTAATTTAGAAGACTTATTAACAATTACCAACTATAAGAAGTTGAACAATTTGTTTTAGTTTTCAATAGAAGCTTTAAAGATAAGAAGTTCTGTTACGAACGACTAGTACAAAATTTATAAGCATTTGTTATGTCATTACTTTTGTTTCTATAAACTTGTTATCAAGATATGTATTTTTTAAAACTGTTTTTGTTCGGTTTTCTTGAGTTTATTATTATTATTTATTTTTTTAAAGTTTCTTTGTTTATTATTAATCAAGATTTGTATTCTTAGTTATTTTGTTAATTTTTATTTATTTTTTTTCTTATTATAATGTCGTTTCTAAAGTAGTTAGCTCAATTCTTATTTCAATATTTATAACATTTCCTTACAAAATGTAAAAAATGATTTTGTCACAATGAAATAGAGGCCAAACCTCTTGCTAAAAGATGTAAATCTTAAAAGCAATAAAAAATTATTATTATTTTTATAAAAAAAAAACTAATAAAAATAGCTGTGAAGAGAGACTTACTTGGACGGAAGAAAGTTGCAGAGAGAGGAACTATATGGAGGATATATGTCTTTGGGGTAGAGAACGGGAAACTGGGGATTTCAAGATTCTTATTCTCTGGATTTATTAAAATTACCTTGCTAGGATGGATTCTTACAGTTTCCAGTTCATTTATGATCCGAATCCATGGAGTCTTTTATTCCTGGAATTTGTCATCAGAAAAGGTATCTTTTATTTTAAGTTAAACATTTTCTCTCCACAGTTTCTTTTACAATGTTTTTAAATAAAATATAATACGTAATTTAAAAATAATTCTTCTTAAATTGATGGTAGATCATTCCGCTATCTTGGCCGTTTTTATTTTTATTTATTTTTTTTTTTTTAACAGATGAATAAAGGTTTTTTCGAGAAAAAAAATTCTTGTAAAGGAAAACTGGCTCCTAATATTTTCCTCACACCCAGGACTTTGTAAAGCATTTTCTTTTCACTCTAAAAAAAAAAAAAAAAAAAAAACTGAGTAGAAAATTGAGAAAAAAAAACTGTCGGCCATAATTGAGACCATAGGTACTGTATCCACCCACCCCAGGTTTCACAGAAAACGCATAAGTCTCTCATTGTTCTTAAATTGCATATTTTTTTATAGCGTATTAATATATTTATTTTTATGATATATTTTATTTTTGATTTTTTCTATTGAAGCCCTAACACACTATTTCAACCAGAAAAAAAAAAACTCAGATTAATTTTGCATCATTTTTATTAAAATCGTTAGAGCCTTTTTTGAGGAAAGCGTATACAGTAAACCCTCGTTTTAACGAACTGCAAGGGACCAAAATATTCTCTGTTCGTTATAAAAGAATTCGTTATATCCGAAAAATACATTGTATGTATGTTATATGTCTTGGTATGAATTTAGGTGCTTAAAAAGTAATATTTTCAATACAGCATTCGCTTTCAGGCACATGTTTATTTAGAAACTACAAAAGCAGTTAAAACTATGCACGATGTACATATATTTGTCTTATTTTACATTTTACATAATACTTTAAGATTAACATAAACCATCATTCAAAATACAAAACTTGAAAAGGAACTTGTCAAAATCACAGCAATTCATATAAATTTGAAATGATAAAAAAATATATATTATTTCTTTTTTTTTGCACATCCCAATGAAGACGCAACGGAGGCATCGATTTTATCTTTATTAGCGATAATCGTTGATAGAGGAGATTTTGATATCCCGTATTTTTCGGGAATTTTCGATTTCGACTCAATGTTTTTATCCTCTTCTTGGAGAATCGCCAACCTTGTATTTAAATCAGTGGATTTCCTCTTGACCTCGTAAGAAACTCGAATTAAAGCAAGTAATAAAAGCAATAAAAACAGAAAAACTAGCTGAAACACTCGAAACCAGAAGTTATATATAGAGAAGAGGTAAAGATTTAGACAGAAAGGCGCCGCTCTTTACTGGGAATTAAGACGTTTCATAATTTTTTTCTTCTTTATTTTTCGTGATAACCGAACAAATTCAAATCTGAGGTCCACAAAAGTAGTTCGTTGATTGCTATAAGAGATTATTTCGTTATAAACGAGGAAAAATCATAGTTTTCTATTCCTTTTTTCAAGGGACCGCAGCGATAGTTAGTTATAAACGGTGTTCGTTATAACCGTGTTCGTTAAAAAGAGGGTTTACTGTAAGAGCACAAGAATTAAAATGGTACTTTTTCCTGATAAATCTCAGACTCAGAAGAACTCAAAAAGTGTATTTACATAGAAATATGGATTTCAAAATGTTTCGTGATCCTTTCTCTTTCTATATAGATATTTCATTTTTTACTATATATTTTAGATAGATGAGTGAAAGTAAAATAAAAATGTCAATATCCAAAACATACGGGAATAAGTCTATGAAAATAAAATTTCGAAAAAAATGTTCTACTTTTTGGCGTACTCCAATTTTGAAACAGCCGCGGTGATTCGAGGAGCCCAGAAGCGGATCTCGACCGAGGGATCTTCTGCCATTGTGCCTTGCCTCGACATTCACTAGTGGATCTCGAGGTTTGATCCAGTGATCCCAGGGGCAGTTTGTAAATATTGAAAATAGGTATGAATGTGAACAAGATTGTTATTATTATTTTCTTTATAGTATTTATTTAATTTTGAGTATATATATTTTTTTTTCTTTCATTTGTTTAGTCTTTATCATTTTTTTTTCTTTAATTTTATTTACAATGTACATATGAATGATTTATTCTATCTCTAATAATCATTGCCCCAGAAGGTGGCAGATGGTATTATTTCTTAATATGACAAATTTAAATAAAAAAAAAAAAAATTGGCAATCAGCATCTCAAATATAATTCTTGAATTAAAAACTCAAATTTTAACAGATCCCAAAGCTGTGTTAAAGATTAATGTAGTGAGAGAAGAGAATTGTCCCTGATCTATAAAGGGATGAACCCTGAATTATTTCTGATTAATCTTTAATTCGGTCATCAGTCTTCGTCCCCTGGGCACCATCTTTTTCCTCCGGAGAAAAATCCCTTGTTCGAAATTGCTTGATTCCCCCTTTCCCAGTTCTCACGTTTTTATTCTTCTTATTCTAGTAGTGGGTCGTTTAAATTTCAAAAAGCAAAAGACTAACTCAATTATTTTTACTTCCACTTACTTACTTATATGTAAAATATATAGTAAGGGAAAATTCTCACGATCGCCATACAGTAAACCCTCTTTTTAACGAAAACGGTTATAACGAACACCCGTTTATGACGAACTATCGTTGCGGTCCCTTGAAAAATTAATAGAAAACTATGCTTTCTCCTCGTTTATAACGAAATATTATCTTATAACGAATTAACGAACTACTTTTGTGGACCTCATAATTGAATTCGTTCGGTTATTACAAAAAATAAAGAAGAAAAAAATTACGAAAAGTCTTAATTCCCAGAGTTATAGAATGAGACTTAACTTATAAATAATATACAGTAATTATTAATAACTTCCTTTTCTATACCTGAGGGTGTCACCCATAAACCTAGAAAGGACAGACCAAGTACCGACAAAGAACACATACCTGTACTTAGGACACAGAACCCAACATCTGGAATCACTTCCTTTGAGGTACCCATGCCGCATCCTCATCCCCTCTACAAAACCTTGGTATATATACCCTTTGATCCTCAAAACTCATCACTCACCTCTACAACTCCTGTCTCAGGCTGAGATACTTCCCTGAGGCATGGAAAAGAGCTATCCTCTTCCCGCTATTGAAACCCGCGAAGAATGGATCCCAGCCAGCCGACTATAGGCCAATCAGCTTGCTTCCGCACCTGGGCAAGATTTTTGAGAAAATTATTCTTAATTATCTCAAGACTTATTGCTCAGAGGTAGCCCTAATCCCACCGGAACAGACTGGCTTTCAGGCCGGACTCTGCACGGATCACCACCTGGCGAAACTACAAGCGGAAGTAAGCCGAAGCACAAACAAAAACGACGCCACCGCAATGATCTCAATAGACTGTACGGAAGCGTTTGACTCAGTGTCCCATAGTCTACTATGTAAGACACTGCTAGATAACGAATTTCCTGAGCAGCTCTACACCACCTTGCGGTCCTTCCTACAGGGGCGTAAAATAGAAGTGCTGGTTGGCAGAGCCTTCTCCAAGGAATTCGACCTCACCTGCGGAGTCCCCCAGGGGTCCGTGCTATCACCAGTCCTATTTTCAATATACACGGCAGAAACTGTTGGAGCAAGGTACACAAAAGCTACTGTAGCGGCCTATGCCGATGACATAGCGATCTACAGTAGCTCGATGAACGCAGAGACAGCTCTACGACAGGCGGAGTTGGCATGCAATGAAATAACTACAAAGCTGGAAAGACTAAATATTACAGTTAATCCCAAGAAGACCGACTGTATTATCTTTTCTTTCCAAAAGAACAAGCGCCCTCTACCGAAGACCTACAAGGTAGCAGGAGTCGAAAATCAGCCAGCCAATAGCATAGTGTACCTGGGCATCACCCTCGACAGGCATCTAACACTAGCCAATCACTGCCTAAAAAAGATTAAATCGGTTAGGACCAAGTCCTACCGATTGAATCACTTACTGATGTCTCCAAACCTATCACTTCGCCTGAAAATATTAATTTACAAAGCCGTTCTCAGACCAGCCCTCCTCTACGGAGCACCGTTGCTAAACAACATAACAGCACCGACGGCAAAGAGACTTCAGCAGTTTCAAAACGGAGTATTACGACGAATGGTAAGGCATACCTCACTACAGAGGACAAAGACAGACCAGTTATATGACACCCTAGACCTCCCGACAGTGACGGAGTTCATCTCCCGCAGGCATATCAAATTCTTTGATAGCCTCCGGTACTGCACGAACCCACTGTTTAATACACTGACTCCAACAGGACGGCCACAGCGCTGGCAGGACTACGTACAAACTCTCAGACTAGACTGAGAAAACATAACTTCCTTTCACTGACTCAAAAAGACTAGTGAGCCCCATCACTAGAACTGACTCATAAACTGCTTCCCGACCCCGAAAATCTCCCTATCCTCAGACCCCTCTTAGAATGCATCTGATGCAGTAAAAGAGGACCCTTGATTCCTTCCCTTATCCTTCCTTGACTTCAACCCCAAATCCCATGGGGCTTAGAAAAAAAAAAAAAAAAAAAAACTCATCACTCTAGTTGTAACATTTACTTGTGTCACACTCATAGAAGGAGACCTCGGAATGTACACTTGAAGTCACCCAAACTCCTCAGCACAGTTTATTGTATTATGAATATATATTTTGTTCTGATAATAAAAGCAGTATTTTAATATCTCCACTGTGTGTGATTCATTAACTGGCGCCCGAGACAGGCACTGCATGCATCAAATTAGATTTTGAATGCCTTCGCAGTTTCCGAGAGGACGAAGATACTTCTGAAGAAGGATCTACAAGAAGATAGATACCAAGTAAGAAGATCATCTCGCACCCTCCTTCAGTCAAGACAATACTCACCCGAGATGTCCTGCTGAACCTCACTGGACTTCACTGCTCAACAGGTATCCAGGAGGAATGTTAAGAACTAACGCAGTAAGATTTTAAAATTATTTATTTTATATGTTTGTTTATGTGCTGTTTAATTGTAATAACATTTAAAATGTATGAAATTTTATTAATATTAATATAAGCTGTATAAAAATCACATCAATTTTTTTTATAATCAGATTATGATTGTTACTAAGCACAATTTAAGTAAAATTTAAATTATAGTAGACATAAGTAAGATTCTAATATCTAAAAAAAATAAAAAATATGGAATCGTTACTTTTTCGAAACTCAGACTTTGAGCATATGCCTATGCCGTACTTTGATGGTAAACCGCATACTTTGTTTAATTTCATAAATAACGTAAAAGAAATTAAAGACACTTTTTGTGCAAAAAATAATCCATTTAGAATCGTTAATGAATTCAGGATATGTAAGATGGCCAAATGTCACCTTCCTAAAACAGTCGCGGATAAAATTAAGTTTTATGATTTAAACAATATTGACGATTTGTTAAATATTCTAATGCGTAAATTTAAAGATCATAACCCAACCGAGACAAATTGTAATAAACCTTTTCCACCAGAACATTTGTTGTCTAATGACGCTGACGAACAGCCAAAAATAAAATCCGTAATTCCAAATAATAAATTTGAACAATTACCTAAAATTAATATTCAAGAAAAGAAAATAGCCTCTGAAACATTACCGCTAAAACTAGATAAGGACAAAACCGGGAAAACATTTAGTTTAGATCCAGAAATAAATAAGAGTGAAAATTCAAAGTGGGATAATTTAAGTAACATTGTGAACATCGAAAAAGAAAACTCAACAAAACAAAAATCACATCGGTCGAAAACGAAAAAGAATAATGTCAAAATATCCAAAAAAAGAAAAACATATTCTATAAACCGTACTAAATTTACTAAGAAAAAAAAAAGGAATTCGAAAAAATATATTAAAAAAGTAAATCAATTTGGTGCTAAATCGAAAGTTAAATTAAACAAATTGTCAAATCTAAAATTTAAACATTACAAACAATCTATGTATGATGACAGGACAAGCCAGTCTAAGGAGTCTCCGGCTATCTATAAAGATAAATTAGAATTTAAAAATAATAAATCGCTCGATTATAATAATAAAATATCAACTTATACTGCGAGTTTACATAAACAGAATGTTATAATTAAAACGAAAGAGGTAATGAAACCCCCTCAATTAAATAAGAATTGCAGAAAAAAGGTTTCCTCAGGAAATATTCCCAAAATGGTAAAATCCATTAGAAAAGATTTAATATATCTCTCGACGTTGAAGCCAGATGAAAATCTCAACAGTGATAGCGTTCCGAGATGTATGTAGTTTTAAAATTGATACAAAAAAAAAAAAAAAAGAAAAATAAATAATAGTAACAATGATCAGGTACAGTTAATAAATAAAATAAAAATATTTATAATAGTGTATTGTTTATTATATTGATGGTTGTATTGAATGATGAATTACTAAATATCAATTATATAGTTGAAATGATGTATTTACCTAAGAATCTTTATACCAAAAGCATTATAAGCTAAAAATAATTTAGTAATTAATATTCATTGTCAATTATATACACTAATTTGAAATGTTATTTTTAGAACTATGTATATGTAATAATAACTTTATAAGATAAATTAAAAAAAAAAAAAAAAAAAATTTGTTTATATAAAAATTAGAAAACGTTTTATAGATTGTAATGAAGAAACAACATAGTTCATGGTTTTGTTTAATTTAGTGTTATGGTTATGTTTTTAATTATTTATAGATAATAATGAGAAATTTTAGTTTTATATAATTGTACTTATAAGTTTCAAGACTATTAACAATGTATACATTTTTATAGGAATAATGTAATGACGATTGGTAAAACTAATTAATTATTGTATGTAACATCAATTATTGTAATTAAGTTTTTTTTAAAAAGTTTTGATTGTATACATTTATATTCTTAAGAATTATTGTAAACTTTGGAAAAATGTCACTGTTCCCATTCCTGTAGAATCCTTTCCTACAATATATATTCCTATCCAGAACCTCCGGCTGAAGGACTACTTTATTATAACAATATTAACTGACAAACTTGAACATTGCACTCAAGGGGCTTCGTGCTTAAGGGGGAGAGTAGTTATAGAATGAGACTTAACTTATAAATAATATACAGTAATTATTAATAACTTCCTTTTCTATACCTGAGGGTGTCACCCATAAACCTAGAAAGGACAGACCAAGTACCGACAAAGAACACATACCTGTACTTAGGACACAGAACCCAACATCTGGAAGCACTTCCTTTGAGGTACCCATGCCGCATCCTCATCCCCTCTACAAAACCTTGGTATATATACCCTTTGATCCTCAAAACTCATCACTCTAGTTGTAACATTTACTTGTGTCACACTCATAGAAGGAGACCTCGGAATGTACACTTGAAGTCACCCAAACTCCTCAGCACAGTTTATTGTATTATGAATATATATTTTGTTCTGATAATAAAAGCAGTATTTTAATATCTCCACTGTGTGTGATTCATTAACTCCAGTAAAGAGCGGCGCCTTTTTGTCCAAATCCTTACCTCTTCCCTCTATTCAGCTCAATTCTGTGATTCACAGTCTGTGACAACTTATGGTTTCTAGTGTTTCAGCTAGTTTTTCTGTTTTTATTGCTTTTATAACTTACTTTAATTCGAGTTTCCTATGAGGTCAAGAGGAAATCCATTGTTTTAAATACAAGGCTGGCGATTCTCCAAGAAGTGGATACAAAAATTGAGTCGAAATCGAAAATTCCGAAAAATACGGGATATCAAAATCTCCTCTATCAACGATTATCGCTAATAAAGATAAAATCGAAGCCTCCGTTGCTTCTTCATCGAGATGTGCAAAAAAAAAAAAATATATCATTTCAACTTTATATGAATTGCTATGATTTTGACATTGTAAGTTCCTTTTTAAGTTTTGTATTTTGAATGATGGTATAGGTTAATCTTAAAGTATTATGTAAAATGTGAAATAAGATAGATATATGTACATAGTGCATAGTTTTAACTACTTTTGTAGTTTATGAATAAACACGTGCCTGTATTGAAAATATTTCTTTTTAACCACCTGAATTTATACCAAGACTTATAATATACATACAATATATTTTTCGGATATAACGAATAATTTTATAACGAACAGAGAATTTTTTCGTCCCTTGGAGTTCGTTAAAACGAGGGTTTACTGTATTAGGGTCCCTTGAGTTTAAATTTCTAATCAAAGTCCCGCAAAAAGGTGTATGTGTATGTTTGTATAGTCTAGCACGGAAAATAAAAGTCGTACGAAATTTCATATTTAACACAACTATAAGCCGAAGATGTTGCAGCAACTTTTTTGTAATCAAAATCGGCTGATCGGAAGAGCCACTTTATCCGATGCATTTTGCACCTTTTTATGCTTTTCTCAAAAAAAGCTCAAATTATTTGAGAAAACTCGCTTATACCGATATAAAATAAATTGGTACAGATATAATCTAGGATTGTCTGATTGAAATAGTCTAAAAGAGTTTAAATTCCGATATTTTAAAATTTCAATATTCAGCTTAAAGGGAATAGAGCATACATTTTTGTTAAACGCAATTTTCCTTTTATTTATTTTTATTTTTTTTTTTTTGAGCATACGAACAATAATATAGACGTATAATCTACCATTGGAATGCTAAAGATTTTAGAAAATATATTATCTTATTCACAGACTTTTAAAAGTTAGTGTAGAGTAATGATAGGCCGATAAAACTGACCGATTGTTTTATATGATAATATAACAGTTTTAGTAAAACACATGTTTCTATCGAAAATCAAATTAATAAGCTCTTTATACTTTTAAATTTTTCAAATAACCAAGTCGGACAAAATGTTTTGTGCTCGTTTATTTGATTTATTATATATGTAATAATCATTGTTATTTATCAATAATTTAATAAATAAAATGAAGACATTTTCTAGTGATTAATTAGCAGTGTTTATTTTGATAGGCTTAAATATCATCTAGGTTTTTATCTGAATGATATAGTCTGACAGGTGTTAAATGCCGTTAATTTAAATTTCCTATTTCTAAAGTAGATGTGATTCTGTAGATTTAAAAAAATTAATCATTTTATTTTGTTAGAATTAATAAACACCAGATAAATATACCATTTGAACGAATTTTATAACCATCTAAGAGATAAAAGAGTATGTTTTTTTTTTAACTTAGGGATAGTATATAGATGTTTAATGTACTTTTGTGCAGCTTAAGATTTTACATAGAACGTTGTGTTATATGAAAAGTTGCCAAGGTCATGTAAAGCGAAGAAAAGCTATCGTATTAGATAAGAATTTCTATTGATGGGTTATTTAATCTGATATAATAAAAAATCTTTTTTTTTTTTTTCTTAAATTGGTTTTAACGAAGAAGTTAAGTGAAAGTCGTGTGCTGCGCTCGATAGAATTTTTATCAGACACTCAAAAGAAATCGAATCTTTCTATTTATTTTGAAAATGTATCTAATTATTTTATGAGCTGTTACACTTAGGAGCGGAAGCCGACATAGGGAGGGGGGATCAAATCAAATTGAAATTGACATCAAATTAAATTGAAATCAACATTATGAGTTTTGTGAAAATGAAAAAAAAAAAATTCTGTTCTTAACTATTATTTATTTGATTAAAGATGTACTAAGCTCTAAGGTGTAGATTCTTTAAGGTGAAGGTCAAATGCTATGAATAAAATTGGAGGTTGATTTATACTTCACCACTCTTTTATTAAAAATCAATGCACAACGTTTCAGCCTTTATCAGGTGCAAAGGAATGTCCGTTTTTATAGTTTCTGAATTACAAAAAGGATTTTGTGCAGGTCTCTGTTGTTTTCTTCCGAATGTTTACATATTTAAAGTAAACAGTTACTAATCCTCTACCTTTGTATTATAAACATTAGCTTTCCAATCAATTACCCACTTTTTAGTATACCTCCATATATCAACATGGAAACACGCGATTTTCGAGTAATATTTTTGTACAAGTTTAAACTCGGCCATTCAGCAGCTGAGGCCGCTAGAAATATTTTCAAGGCTTTTGGGGAAGGGAGTGTTAATGAACGGACCATTCGCCGTTGGTTTGATAAGTTTTCAGCAGGAGAAACCGATTTGAAAAACTTGCCCCGAGGATAAAAAAGTTGGTGTCACGTTGGGAAAAATGTGTAGAAAAAGAAGGTAAATACTTCGAATAAAATTATATTGTTTTCATATCGTATTTTTAATAAAAATCCTTTACCTTGAAAACGGACATTTCATCTGACACAAACCAATACACATATTATTTGTTTAGTTACTACTACATATTTACAGTTCATACATCAAGTAAATATGGTACAATGATAATACACATGAAAAAAAACAAAAACACATGAAGTAGTGAATCCGCACAAGAAAGTCTCGAGGCCATCTTCTTTTCAGGCGCCTCGGATGATTGTCGGGAATTAAAGTGGAAGCAAGGTTTGAAACTAGTGGGTTAGAGTGGGATTGGGGTTTGTCATGGAAGGATTGATACCTGGTTCGGGCCATATCAGCTACAAAGGGAATATTAAGGTCTTTATGGATAAGCTTATTCGTGACAAAATAAGGAACGTTTAGGATTTTTCGAAAGATTTTGGATTGTAAGGATTGCATACGGGAAGAGTTGATGGTTTAGTAGAGCCCCATAGCTCAACTCCGTAAGTCCAGATAGGTCTTATGATGGTCATGTAGATGAGTCTTTTGTAGTTAAGTGAAAGTTTAGAGCGTTTGTCTAGTAAGTGTTGAAGTACCAAAAGCGGCGAGCAGTTTCATGTCGTTTCAGTCTAGTGTGCGGATTCCATGTTAAACGTTTGTCAAGTAGAAGTCCTAGATAGCGGATCTATTCAACTGGAACGAGCGGAATGTTATTAAAGGATACTGTTGAGCAGGATGTCATAGGTTAACGACGTTGGGTGAAGGTAATTTGGTGGGATTTGTTGGAATTTATTTAAATTCTCCTATTCTGACACCATACCTCAAGGTGTCTGATGTGGGATTGGAGATTTTGAGAGGCAACAGTGGAATCATTATTGACTGATAATACACAAGTGTCATCTGCATAAGCTGTATAAACTGTATAAAGAATGGGTCCTAGGATACTGCCTTGAGGAACACCAACTATTATTTTAAATATACTATTTAAAATTAATTTTAAAGTTTTCATTAAGTTTCCATTGGAATCCTATATATTTCATAGTGAAAGTTATCATAAAATTTAAAAAATGGAAGAATTAAAAACAATGTTAGTTTATGAATTTATAACAACTTACCATTTATGTTAACAACTTAGTTACAATTCGGTAGGTAATATTGCTTCTAAAACTTGCGTGCTAAATGGAAGAATATACCTTGTACTATCATGTTCGACTGTGGCAACATTTAAGTATCAGAACTTCTCTCTTTAACCAATAGCTTATGCTCATAAGTCTATTGACTTACAACTTATTATATTAACTTGTACTATTTCTTTTCTAAAACGTTGTGTTTTTCAATGGTATATCATACGTCGATATTATTGATTATATTTCAGAAATACATTTTTTAAGAATTTATTTTTCCCGTTTAAAGAAAAGCTATAGTATTTTAAACCTTCAGGAAAAAAAATCCCTAAACTATGGTAAAAATCGTATCAAAATCCGTCCAGTTGTTTAGGAGTCAACCAAAACAATGAATCGTGGTAAAAATTTATATATATATATATATATATATATATATATATATATATATATATATATATATATATAACTATATACGTTGTTTTGTTGATAAAATTGTAATAATGTATCACTAGGTATATTTCAATATAATTTCTAATCAATACTGTGTTTGCAAAAGTTTTAACCGGTGAAGTAAACAAACTCCTCGGTCGGTTTTAGCGCTAAATAATACGAGAGACGATTCGATGACGCTCGTGCTTATCTGAGCTGTGAGGCGCTGGCTTCCATAATGATCCATCCACCTCTGGAACCACCGCCGATGGTTTAGCCCTTCTAGGGGGCATAAATGGGAAAAGGAATTTCGTTACAAAGGGCCCTCGTATTCTCTTAAAAAAAAACTATAATTTATTTTTAACTAACCTGTTACAGTTACTAAAAAGTTGCGATAGTATACTAAATTTTTTTTTTTTTCAAACTAGGCAAAGGCATCGAATATATATTATATTATAATATATATATATTATATATATATATATATATAATAACAATGATAATAATAAATTATTTATTTATTCTGGGGCAAGTCCCTTCAGAATAATATTACAGAAAAATTAAATTAGAGCTTCAGTGTCTTAGAGTACAAACACAAACAAAAAACAACAGAAATAACAAAGAAATTAATAATAGTACTAAATTAATAGGTAGCTTCAAATAATAATTAAAAAAAAATAGACAAAAAAAAAAAATATATATATATATATATATTATATATATATATATATATATAAAAGTGCAAAATAAATTAAAAGTGCGTATGAAAATGTGTGAAATAAAATTCATAAATTTTTAAATACCATACAAAATAAAATATGATAAATAATCATTTCTCTCTGCTTCATTTACCGATTTTTATTAAAATTTGCAAGTCAGTTGGGGTCATTTAAATTTTGAATAAACAGGAAGTGTTCAAGCAAATGGAATTTGAAGGTCAATGGAGTATCGGAATGACGGATATAAGAAGAAATAGAATTACATACCGACGAGGATCAGATAAGGAAAGATATGCCGAAAGCTGCTCATCGATGAGGCGTTATATAAAGGTCTGAAGGCAGCGAATGAGTGATTCGGGAGTAGACGGAGGATTTAAATGAAAATATATATTATATACAATGGACATTGAGATCGAAGGACTTAGAAGAGAAAGGATGCCAGGAAGTAATTAGAACGGTAGAAAGGGTAAAGCCACTTCAATCTTAGAATCGGGTTACAGAGTTGTCTCTGGATATCTCAAAGATGAAACGTATCAGGCAGTTTAATAATCGTTTTAGTTTAGCTTCATGGTACCGACAGACACGGGGGTTTCCGTCCCCCGTGGTGTATCCCTTATGGGGATACACCACACAGCAGTCGTCAAAGTGGTGGACGTATTAGTAAACAAACCAAGAGCCTGCGGGTTTCAAATGGAAGAAAGTCACGATGGTAATATAGGCGTTTTAAGATGGAAATTGTGCGTAGAAAAATTTCGGAAACGTGGATTTCCAGGAAAGTGATTTGTCAAGGGTCAATCCAAGGTTTTTGACAGTTTGGTGGAACTTTCTAGGTTCATTATTTAAGAACAATGTTCGGATTAGGGAAAGAGTGTTGAGGAGGGGATTGGAACCTATCACAATCGCCTTATTTTTCTATGCATTTAACTTTAATTTGTTGTCAGATGCGCAGCATTTAATTCAATTAAATAGGAGCTCTTCTGTTGCTAGTAATAGGTCCGACGGAGGGAAGGAGAGGTAAATTTGGAGGTCATCCGCATACATATGATATTGGGAGTGATGGATACAGAAGGGGAGGTCGTTTATGTAGAAACAAAAGAGGGTAGGAGATAGTGATGATCCCTGAGGAACACCCCATGACAGAGACCGAGTCCTGGAAGGAGGTTGGCCAGCAACTACCACCTACTGAGAGCGATCGGAGATATATATTTATATTTATTTAGAAAGATAACACACCAACAGATGAATTGCCCAATGACAGGTGGTCGGTTAAATTACAGACTTATAATATCATAAAAATACTGATATACAAAAACAACAATAAAATCCGGAGCGATTCTTATGAAATGTTGTATGTACATTTGTAGTATATGCCGTAGGTGTGAGAATCGGTCCTGAAGTACAGTCCTTGTCATAAAAATTGCATCACTGAATAAAATTAATGTTTCCGAAATTAAACATAACCGCATGTTTTTAAAAGATGCTAATTACGCAACAATATAATATTATATATTGAAAATTAAAGAAAAGCACATAAAAATCAATGAAGGAAATATTGAAGTTAAGGTTCAAAAAGGAATTTTCAAAAAAAAAAAAAAACAACAAATTATTCTGTTAGTAGTAAGAATACTAACAAAGAACTAAGATTTTTTAAAACATTTGTTTATTTAATTAAGCGTATAGGTATGAGTGACTTCTAGAGTTTGTACATATTGTTATTCATTCTTTATTCTATATATACATGTATTTATATATTTATTGTATTATTATTTTATAAATTTATTGTTTTGTATATATTGTATGAATGTTGTACTTGATCACTATTATAAATATCGTGATTAGGACAGAATGCTATAAACATCATTTTTTTTTTTTTTTTTTTTAGTTATAATTATCTTTTTATTTATTCGTATATATTACAATTTGTCATAATAGACAATAATAATAGTGCTACAGGATCTCATTCATATAATATTTACAATATAAACAAAATGAAAGACAAATTACATAAAATAAAATCAAAATAAATAAACGTATACAATAACAAAATTTGTAGACAAAATAAATACAAATAAATGAAGTTAACAGATAAATAAACAAAACATGACACATTCATACCTATGTACAATATTTACAATCAGCTAGGGAACCCCGGACGGGGCTTGTCCCCCCACATGTGGAAGGACAAGCAGAGTACAAAGGATCCCAGCGCCTCCCTCTCAGCCGCATCACTGGTGAGAGCCAGCGGAAGCTAAGTGAGGGCGCCACAGCCACAATCACACCGCACATGAGAGGAGAATCTGGCCAGTGTCAGAATTCCAGCATACATATTTACAATATATCTCGGGGCCACTGCCGTTTCAACCTTCTAGGTGGGTTGTATGGATGAGTGGAGGTGGATAGGGATTGTGCTAGAGGATTAGGATGATGAATAAGGTTCTGGTGAAATTTGGAACATTTGGATGGAATCAGGTCTGAAATAAATGGTACATTAAGGTCGAGGTGTAAGGTATAATATAAGATTCATTAAAAAAAAAAAAAAAAAAAATTCATTTCATTCAATAAATTTCAGGAAAATGTTATTTTTCCTTTCTATATATTTCGTGTATAGGTAAGTGAAAGTAATAAACGAATGTATAATTCTAAAAAATAATAATTTTATGATTCAATCAAAATAAACAGCAAATCTTATAAATTATAGCCGTTTTGTTAGCAGTTACACTAAACGGTAGCAGATACAGCTCGAGAAAGATACTAACCCTCCCGGGAGGAAAGAAAAAGGGTAAAAAAAGAAATATACCAAACAAAGAATATACCTTAAAGAAGAGAAAGGCTGAAGAGAAAACAAATAGAAAGGCGTCCATCATTCACATAAAAAAAAAAAAAAAAATCAAAGAGTTACACTTGAAGAGATTTAACCGAGTTTCTTCCCCCTCCCCTGAATGAATAAAGGAAAAACAGTTTCATTTTTAGACATTTTTATTTCTAAAAAAAAACTTTCTACCCTTCTCCCCAAGGTAGAGGGGGGTGGTCAAAAAAAGGAGGGTTAAAAGAAATAGCATAATAGGGAAGAACGGGGGGTGGAAAAGCCAACTTTTATCTTGAGCTTAAAAGGACCTCACATAAAGTTTGTGTAGTTAAAAGGGGAGAAATCATCCCCTCTTAAGATTTTCTTAAGCTGACCTTAACTTGTCCTCCTCGATTTTAAATTCGTTTTTACCGACTCCGATCCGGATTCCTTTTCGTCCTCGCCGATTTTAAGGATAAGCTTTAAGTGAGAAAGTTGAGTTTGATGCGGTGAATAATAGTGGAAGCGTGGAGGGTGGAAACAGCAACTTTTATAGGTCTAAAACACGGCTAAGGGTGAAATAAATTAAAACAAAAAATCCTTTTGTTTCTTTACTTATCTTTCTTATAGAAATTAAATCTAAAATTGCGCCTTAATAAAGTATGGACTGCTTTTTGTATATCTTACTTTACTTATGCATATTTTATTTATTTATTTGGCATAAAAAAATACCTATTTGAACCTCCTTCCCCCACCCTTGTATATCTTAATCACGATTTTAGTACTTTTATGTGCTCACCATCCAGAAAATTCAACTGTCGTTCGTATTTAAAATCTGGGCAACACGCGACATTCTCTTACACTGATTGTTAAAATAAATTTTTAAACTATTCATAAGTTGAAAGTTAATTTAAATAATAATAACACTCTGTTTCGTTGGAAACATATGGTTTAGATTAAATAATATAAAGATTTAAAACGTAATCTTCATTTTAGATTAAACAGGTTTACTTCAAACATTTGCTTAAGTTTAAAAGGTCTTAGCTTTGACTGTTAGAAAAAATTTCTTTTGATATTTAAAGTATTCACTCTGTTTGTAGAACAACAGCCATGCAAGGAGGTGGGTGATTAGGCCGATATCAGGCTCAACTTCCAGGAATATTTAGGTACTCACCATGATTACCAGGATGATCTCCCTAACGCAGGGTCGCACGAAGGCAGGAAAAACAATATTAAATAATTATTGTGAATCAGCCCGGGTTAGGACATGGAGGACAGTGGCCTAGTGCTCTATCTACTAAACCAAGCCGCTCCTTCAAATAAACGAGACCAAGACCGAATAGTATTATAAAGAAACTAGTAATCAACAACGTTTTATGTCCCTCTTCGCTATTTCCCTCCGAGGCATGGACTCTGGGCTAGATATCAAAAAATTAAAAAAATATATTGAAAAAAAAAAATACAATAGCTTCGGGGGCGATTTTGGACATCTTAGGGGTCAAATTTCTCCTAAAACAAAAAAAAAATGAGAATGCTTGTTTATGCACGATAGGGTTTATCGATTAGGGATATTTAAGCTATACGTAGCTACGTTAGTTATATAATGAGATTGACTCTTCAGTGTTATGTAGTAATTGTCAATTATGAATAATAAGAATATCTCCCCTATCACAAAGAATGCCGGTCCCTAACTTTGCCTACCTCCGATAGCCTTGAGAGGCTCTTGCCCAGGACACCCGGACACTTACAGGGTTGACAGAACAGCTTACCTACAACAAGTACTTGGACATTAAGGATTTTAAGCGATACCATATGTCCTACGACACCTATATCCCTTCAGGTGATCTCTGGCAGAGAGATTCTCTGCCACCTTCCATCCCTTCGGATAAGCATCCCTCTAGAGCCAGGTCACTCCGTTCCAAGATGTTATTATGATAAAGTTATAGAATTTTGGTGTTCGTGCTCGTTATTGTAAAAAAAAATATTTTATTTATTCAAAAGTTACAAAATATCGATAATAACACTTTAAAAGACAATAATGACAATCTTGATAATAACAATATGGCTATACTAGATCTGACATAGATTACGTACCGTAATTACTGCGAGGACTTGAAGAGAGTGATCCCTGGAGAAGGGACAGGGTATATAAAGGTTAATAGGACTGCTGAATAAGATTCAAGGAATATGGTGTGATCTGCAGGTGCACTATGGCCTCATGGTGGCGTGACTCCTCCGTCCTTATGAGAGTGAAGCCCACTGAACTCTAAATTTAAGGATTTGGGACGGTTTGTCTATTCTGTAAATATTGAAACCAAGCTCTGGCTCTGCCATCAAAACATTCAGGTGGTTGAGGATGGGTACTTGGATTATCATTTGAAGGATTAGAACACAGTAATTCCAGTTTACAATACTGACGATAAAGATTATAGCATAAAAGATATAAACATATTACATAAAATATATAAGAAATAAATTGGGATACAGTTATATCATAAGGTTCTAATTCTTCTATTTCTATATTACTTAAGTCTATTTGTTGTAATTCCTCAAAAGTAAAATTTGTTGATACAATAGTTTTATTATTAACAGAATGATAGGAAATAAAAGGAATATTTACATTGTCAACATAAGAAAGTGGTACATTTATATTTACAAATTTCTCTTTTTCATTAAGATTAAGGAGGCTAGTAGATGGTAGATGATACATTTGTGTGTTTGTTACACTAGTTGTTACATTGCTAATATTAAAGGTTAAATATTGGTGTAATGTGGGTATAAGTTTGATTATAGGGTTTGTTCTTATTTCTACAGCTTTACAATCATTTAATTCTATATTCTTACATAATTCTAAAATACATTTGTCCTTAATCTCTATCATGTCTTTACAGTAATGATGATTATTGAATTTAATACAATTTCCATTGTAAAACGAATTTTTAAATCTAATGATTAGTTGTTCTTTAATCTTTAGAGTAATGACTTTATTATTCCTTGTAACTGGATATGACATAGCATAATAAGTTGTTTTTGGCAATGATTTCAAAGGGATTTTAATAAAATAATAAATTAATCCTGTATCTGATAGGGAACAAAATGTGGAGCTAAGTAACCAGTTTAATTCTACATTTTCTGTGATTGGTTCTCCGAACGGTATGTTTAATTGTTCTAGTTCTCTAGTCGTTAATATGCTTGGATGGGTAATTCCTAATTTACATTGTTCTAAGGAAAATTCTATATCATTTAATTGATTTTCTACTAAATCTAATACGGCTAATAAATCATGATACATTAACTTAGTAAGAGCTAAATCTGTAAAATTATTTATTTTTTCTATACTATCCTTATATTTATTTAAAACAATTATTTCTTTATTAAGTTTAGATGTTAATTCTTTATTTAATCCTAATCTAACATTTTCATTATGCTCTATGTGATACATATTTCTCTCGATTTTATTTAAAATATTATCATACTTTTCTTTGTCATCGGCGTCCATATTGCCGGTGAGCCAACTAATAGCATTGCCTAGTCCGTTAATTAAACCTCTTTTTGATCGGTTATTCCGATTTATATTTACAATATGATTAATTTTTTCTAATATCTTGTTATATTTTTGTTCAATAATATTATGCAAAGTTTTATATTCATTACTAATTGTTAATACGTCAATGCTAATCTTAAGGGTTTGAATTTCTCTTGTTAAATTTGTAAGATTTTTATAATGTAAAAATGTGTACCAATCTTCAATTATAAAAGATGGATTAATTTGTACGATGGATGCTCCTGGTCCGTCAGATAAATCTTGTATTAGCAGGGTCTGTATCTGAACCGTAAGCGCTGCGATCAGAAGATACTTGAAACAATTCGTCGTCGAACTCAAAGTCATCTTGGCTGACTCCTGTAACATTAGACGTTTCTATTTCTTTTATGACATTCTCAATATCTTCATCAGTTATTTCTGGGTTTTTTTGACTTGTACTAGGTTTATTATTATTATTATTTGATTTCTTTTTCTTAGTGACCTTTTTCGGTCGTTTGACTTGATCAGGGTGGAGTTTTTTCTTTCTACCTTTATTTCTATTTTGAAATCTTTTATCAACATACTTTCCTTTTTCGTATTTAGGATCTATTTTCTTTTTCTGTTGTCTCTTTATATACACATCTTCCGGGATTTCTATGTCTTCTCTATTTTCATTTAACTTGCCTATTTTTCTCTCTTTATTTTGTTCTATACCTTTCTTAGTTATTTCGAAAAGCTGCTTCATTTTCCGATGGTACTCATGAACAAGATATTCTTTTATTTCCGGGGATTCATTATAAGTTTCATTAGTGATACCGAAAGTTATTTCGTTAGGGGTCATTTTAAGATCTTGATTAAGGGAATTATTATATGCTGTCGTTGCTTGCTCTAACTTATCTTCCTCTTTATCATCTTTGTTTTCTATGTTTATAAGTCTTAAAATTTCTAATAACGAAGAGCTTGCTCGATTAAGCAATCCAAGAGAGTTAGGGTGATTGGGGGTAGTATAATGTAATTCAATATTTAAGTAGTTTAGAAAATCTTTAAACAAGTTATTGTCGAATTCTCTTCCGTTGTCACATGATATTTTTTGGGGTTTTGGAAAATATGCTAAATATTTTTTCAATACTTTCATGCTTTCTATGGCATTATAACTCGTTGCGTAATAAGAAAATATTCTTTTGGAAAAAGTATCTACTATTAAATAAATGTAATAATTACTCATGTGTAAGGTATCAATCATTAAATCTGTAAAGGGTTTCTCAGGTGTGGGAGTAATTTTAAATTTTTGTTTTATAGGTCTTCTATCGTATTTGCCTTTTCCACATGTGTCACATTTGTTTATAATTTCTGTGATATGATCTTTCATATTGGGCCAATAAAATTTGGTTTTCAAAACTAAATATGTTTCATTTATACCTGTGTGGCATGTCTTGGCGATATGATAATCAAGGATAAGTAATTTCTGGTCTTCCGTGTTCTTTACATCTGGCAATAGTTTATAATATCTTTTAATTCTATTTGTGGGAAATTTTTCTCTAATGAGTGATGCAACTTTATTAAATAATGCATTATACCAATTATTTTCACTTTCTATAGAATCTGATATGGGTGAGCAGTATATGCCGTAAGTTATATTTGGTCTTAAGATTTCTAAAAGTTTTTCTTCTATTTCAAAATCTTTTTCATGATAAGGCCAAGTAAATTCAATTGTTGTTCTTTGCTTATTATTGAATATTGTTTCGCGTTGAATTTTCGCGTGTCCCTTTTTTATTATTATTTGATTTTTCTCAACATTTACTGGTCTAGATTTATCATCAACTATTAAGATTCTGTTATCGGAGGATTCTGTGGAGTGCTGCGTTGCTAAAGAAGATATATCATCTTGAATTATTTCTTGGTGTTCACCATTATTATTTTCTTCTATGTTTTCATCATTATTAATTCCTTCTAAGTTTTCATTGTTAGCTTCTTCTTGGGTTTCTTCTATTCCCATTTCTTGTAATAAATCTACGATTTCTTGTGAATAGTTATTAGGAGAATTTTCTGTATGAAAAATATCAAATTCTGGTTCTTTTAATTTCCTTTCTTCAATAGGGTAACGGGATAAATGATCGGCGACTTTATTAGCCTTTCCTTCAATGTATTTTATGTCATATTCGAAATCTTCTAACAATAATTTCCATCTAATTAATCTGGCGTTCTGTGTTTTACACGTTCTTAAATATTCTAAAGGTTTGTGATCTGAATATATGAAAAATTTTCTACCGTATAAGTAGGGTCGAAAATGATTGCAAGCCCAAATAATGGCTAAACATTCCTTTTCCGTTGTTGAGTAATTTTGTTCTGCTTTATTAAGTGTTCTGGATGCAAAACATACAGGGAGTTCTTTTCCATCTTTCTTCTGTGCTAATACTGCACCAATGGCGAAATTACTTGCGTCAGTTGTTAAGAAAAAGTCCTGATTGAAATCTGGAATTTGCAAAATGGGGCTACTACATACAAGTTGTTTCAATTTCTCAAAAGCGTTTTCATATAACTCTGGTTTGATTTCTTTTTGATCTTTTCGAAGACATCTCGTTAATGGGGAAGCTATCTTTGCGTAATTTGGTATCATTTTCCTATAGAAACCAGTTAATCCTAAAAAGCTTTTAATTTCTTTTTCATTTTTAGGGAGTTTAAAATCTTTTACTGCTTTTATCTTTTCTGGATTAGGTTCTATGCCGCGTTCGCTGATAATATGTCCGAGGAATAACAATTCTTTCTTGCAAAATTCTGTCTTATCGAGCTGAATCTTTAAGTTATGTTTTTCTAACTTTTTAAGAGTTTCTTCTAAATGTTTCCAATGATCTTTGTAATTTTCAGAAAAAATTATAATATCGTCCATATAGACTAAAACGTTAATAGAATCTGAAAAAATGATATTCATGGCTCTTTGAAACGTTGCTGGGGCATTACTGAGTCCAAATGGCATGCGAAGGAATTCAAAGTGGCCTTGATCTGTAGAAAATGCTGTTTTTGGGATAGAACTTTCTTCGACTTTTATTTGATGGAAGCCTGAGCAAAGGTCCATTGCTGTAAATATCGTCGCTTTTCCTAATTTGCCTAAAAGGTCTTCAATATTAGGAATGGGGAATTTATCCGGGGTTGTTTCTCGATTTAATTTCCTGTAATCAATCACCATTCGTATTTTTCTTTTTCCTGATGCGTCTGGCTTTTTCGGGACAATCCAAACGGGAGAATTGTAAGGGGAATTGCTGGGTCTTATTATTTTGGATTCTAACATCTTTTTAATTTCTTCCTTAATATTTTCTTTGAATTGGTGGGGATATCTGTAATTTTTCGAATATATCGGGTCTTCGGTTTTTGTTTTAATCTTATGCTCCAATAAATCAGTGGCTGAAAGGGGATCATTTTCAGTCTTAAATACTGATGGATATTTCGATAATAATTTAATTAAATTTGATTTTTCTTGAGGAGGTATATGGTCGGTTCTGATTAGTTGGGGGATTTGTTTTATTATTTCATGGTTTCCTTTTTTATTAGAATCTGTTAATTCTACTTCTTCTTTTTGCAAATAGTATAAAGGTAAATATATGGTTTCGTTAACTTTACTGTCGATTATTATATTTTGATCATAGATGCCAGGTTTAATTTTAATCTTATCATCTTCATAGTCAATAAAATATAGATTTTTATTTTGTTCTACTTTTATCTGATTTTCGCCTTCTTTCAAAACTAATTTTAAAACTTCGTCTTCCATAATAAAATCAAACTCTGTATAGCGAGTTTTTATTTTGTTGGTTTCGAAATCGATATTAAATTTCATTTCCCTCATTGTCTCATTTCCTAGTAGTATTTCGTAATTGGGACTGAAATTAAATAGATAAAATTTTATTTTTTCGGGGTTTTTAAGAAAATTATTTCTGCAATAAACTGAAATAGATTCCGTGCCAAGTTCTTCTCCGGTTGCTGTTTTTATTGTAAAATTTTCTTTTTCTCTTTCAACATCTGGTGGTACAATGTCTGGTCTTATATAATTCTTCCAAGATCCGGTATCAATAAGCCATTTACGATTCGCGTGGTCTTTAACATAAGGCAGTTGGCTTTTATTCTCTTCTTTTATGTGTTTTGATTGTCTGGCGGGCCTTTCTCTAAAAAAGAATTATTTGGATCTAATTTTTCTAATTTCTCTCTTAATTCTCTGATTTCTTGGTCTTTCGGGTCTTCTTGCTGAATTTGGAAATTAGGCTGTTTCGGTTTATTCCCGAATGCGCTAACTGTTCTCATGGATACAGTTGGATTTTCATCTTTCTTATTATTATTATAATTTTGATTCCGGTATCGACCTGAACCGTTGAAATACCTTTGTTGTTCTTGACGGGGCCATTGTTGGTAATAATTATTATTATTATTATTCTGCCGGTAGTCTTGTGGAGGTTCTTGTTGTCGATATTGATGCTCTTGTCTTTGATTATGTGGGTTATACGGGTTATTGGGATTTTGCCAATTATTAAATCGTTTGTGATGTTTTTTATCGAACTTTTTCTTATGGTCGAAGCCTCTTTTGTAATCATGTTCTCCGGGTCTTCTCATATTTCCCGAATTTATGAGGTCATCGAAGAGTAGATGGTTCTCATTCTGAATTAAATTTCTCAAATCATCTAATGTTCTTAACTTTTCTGCTTTAGTCATAAGATATGTTCTTATGTGAAGGGGCATGTTAGTGTAAAAAAAATAAAGAATACTTTTCTCTAATGCGCTAATAATTGTTTCTCTATTTGGTGTGTTTTCTATCCGATGTTTAGAAATTATTAAAGTGCGGATCTTATCAATTCTTTGAAGGAAATCAAGAGGGTGTTCCTTATGATGTATTTTGTTATTAAATAATTCATGCGATAATTGTTCAATTGAGCGGCTGTCTCTGAAGGTTCTTTCGAGATAATTTAGTAATTCTTCAACACGACTAAATTCGCACGTTGTATTTATATAATCAGCTTCATCCGTAAGTTTTGCTAAAAGTTTACTTAATAATCTTTGTTCGTTTAGTTCCTTAAACGAGTTGTCCGGTTTACACACGATTTGGTAAACTTGTCTACAAACTGCCACGAATTTTAACAGATTGTGTGGATTTCCATTAAAATTAGGGATATGATCGTAGTCTGCCGATTTAATTTGAAAGCTTGCCATATTTGTAGTTAATATTAAATTATTTACTCGCAGGATTAAAGAATTTAAATAATCATCAGACATAAAATTACAATAGTAAAGGAAATTAACTTACAAAAATTGAGTACGCTGTCAAAATAATCTTCGACGGGGTGTGAAGATCTGTCCTTGAGCTGGATACCTGACGACAGTGAAGTCCGGCCAAGGTTGAGTGCAGATAAGAGACTTTGCCTGCGTTGCGAGATGCTCGGGGTGAGTGAACTCGTCCAGAATCTGAAGATCTCGAAGTTGGTAGTCCTCGGTAGGTAAGCCAAAATCTTGAGTCTTCACAGGTGAGGAATCCTAGGCGGTAGTCCTAATTCTGGATTTGCGGAAAAAGTTCGGATCTGCGGAAACTCGGTTCTTAAAACTGCGATAAAAATATGCAGTCCCTATTTGGGCGCCAATTTTGGTGTTCGTGCTCGTTATTGTAAAAAAAAATATTTTATTTATTCAAAAGTTACAAAATATCGATAATAACACTTTAAAAGACAATAATGACAATCTTGATAATAACAATATGGCTATACTAGATCTGACATAGATTACGTACCGTAATTACTGCGAGGACTTGAAGAGAGTGATCCCTGGGAGAAGGGACAGGGTATATAAAGGTTAATAGGACTGCTGAATAAGATTCAAGGAATATGGTGTGATCTGCAGGTGCACTATGGCCTCATGGTGGCGTGACTTAGTATATTATAGTAGTAAGAATGTTATGTTCCTTTTTTTTTTTTTTTTTGTCAATAAAGTTATATCAATTTCTTTTAACCAGACCGTAAGGATTTCTTTTTGTTTATTGTCATTATTGTAAGGGTACTTGATCCCAGAATTATATATATATATATATATATATATGTATGTATTTTTTTAATAAGCCTCAATACTGTACAAGGTGTATACTAGGTGAGCGGTAAGACGGGATTGGGACGGTAGGAGGGATGGGATGTGATCCGACTCCCGGTCCCTTGGATATAAATATTGTTATTGGAGGGATGTCAACTGTTCAATGCCCTCCCCCTATGTCCTCGCAATAACTTTTCTCCTTCTTCGTCGAGATTGAACTTTTGTCCTCAGGCGAGCCAAAATTAAATTTATCGAACTGAAATAAGCTGTCGGAAAATTCGAGATGAAAAAGAGAAAGCGTGAAAGAGGAGTTTTTTATTTCTTATAGGGGCATTTGGAGCAATTTTTTTTTTTTGCTTTAAACTGATCTTTTTATATTCCCATTCCTGACTGAAATTGAGTACTTTTTTTTATTTTATGGGCTGCTTGGTAGTCGTAACTCTTATTCAACTGTGAATTAATCACACATTTAAAGAAACTGATATAACTTTATTGACAATCAAAATAGGAACATAACATTCTTACTACTAAAATATATTGAGTTTTGTCACATGAAATGTCCGTTTTCAAGGTAAAGGATTTTAATTAAAAATACGATAGGAAAACAAGATAATTTTATTCGAAGTATTGTATGTATTTACCTTCTTTTTCTACACATTTTCCCAACGTGACACCAACTTTTTTATCCCCTAACTAAAAAACTCCGAGCTTTGAAGTGAAACAAAATCTGAAAACGCACTTTTCACTTGATCATAATTTTCAAAAAGTTTTCCTTTGACGAAGTTGTCGGTTTTCGTAATAACCGAACAAATTCAATTCTGAGGTCCACAAATGTAGTTCGTTAGTTCGTTATAAGAGAATATTTATTTATAAACTAGGAGAATGCATAGTTTTCTATTCATTTTTCATGGGACTGCAACGATAGTTCGTTATAAACGGATGTTCCATATAAAGAGGGTTTACTGTACTAAGATATACTGTGAGAGCGGTGGAAGATCCCGAGGACGGGATTAATACGCCCGCTTGCTCCAAGATAGTTGGGAGCAAGTTAGTCTACATTGAGCCAGGGTGTGAGCATCCTACCAACTCCACTATCCTTTTGTTTCTCTTCAATCTCAGGGCACTGCTAAATGCTAATGTAATGAGAACTAAGAAAATATTAAATTAAAAACAGATATTATTCGATTTAAGTCCTTAAAAGTGTAACTGACCAGCCCGAATCTGATCCGCTAAGCTTTTTAAGTTAGCTTACTAATTATTTAAGAAAACCCCGAAAGATTTTCATTAACACTTTCACGCTTGTCACCGGTGCCACGTACGTGCCTTGGCTCATTCTATAAAGATGGCCGGTATAAGGTAAATTATCAAGTATTTAATGAGATTTCAGTTAAGTAGTGAAAGACATTTATATGTCTAATAGTCAATGATATAGAGGAATCACAAAAACATATTTTTTACAGAAAACGAGATATTACTTATTTCCAACATTATCATGGGTATTTTATCATGGCTCAAATGCCTCTTCCTACGAAGATATTTAGTATTATAATTATCATGGAAAATTTAATCACCTTCAATATGAGTCGTAAAACACGTTTGCAAGACTACTAGATATAATGGTACGATCCTTTGAAAAAGCAAAACTGAGAACCTTTTTGTTTTAATCATTAATTTGGTAGAAATCATGGAAACAGCTGTCCCTCGAAATCCCGAAGAATCCTAATCAGTTTTCTTATTTTAATCTAAACCAGTAATAAAACGGATAGTAACGTTTATTTATTATATTTTATCAACTTTACATATGTTATATTATTAGTATATTATTTAAACAAAAAACAAAATAAATAAAAACGCTGAAAATTTATTTTTATCAAAATTACATATATATATATATATATATATATATATATATATATATATATATATATATATATATGGTCCGAAGAGAGATGAGGCCACTGGAAAGTTTAGAAGGTTGCACAACGCGGAATTGCGGAGTTTGTACCCTGTGAATATAATTGACTTGATAGCATTGCGGAGACTCAAATGGGCGCGTTAAGTTGTCGGGCTCGGTGAGCAACGGATTCCGAGAAAGTTGGTATCGCTGAACCGAAAGGTAGGCCGAAGCTTCGATGGGAGGATTACATTAAGGCTGAACTCGGGGGTTTGGGCTTGACCGGCGAACATTGGACGAGTCTGTGCAGGCGAAGTTTGGTGGTATCGGCATCGAACTTTCGGGTTCGGTAAGCCTATTATTATTATTTTATGTACATATCTATTATTTTGTTTATCATCTGGAATTTTTTTTAATATTATAATTTGAGGTTGCTCTTAATTTATTATTATTAATATCGTTTGCAATTTCTATTTTTTTGTACATTTTTGTTTACATTAAGACACTAAAATTTGTATTTTTATTTTCCTGTAATATTATTCTAAATGGACTAGTCCCAGAATAAATGAAGAATTTGTTATTATTATGATTTTCCATCGTGCCTAAGTATTACTTTCCCTTTTTGTGTTTAACATGATATTTAACGCATTTCGGTAATCTCTACTAATATTATAAAGCTGAATAGTTTGTTTGTTTGTTTGAAATCTCAGAAACTACTGGTTCGAATTGAAAAATTCTTTTTGTGTTGGATAGTCCATTTATCGAGGAAGGCCATAGGCTATATAACATCACGCTGCGACCAATAGGAGTGAAGAACCAGGGGAAAGTCTGGGAAAAAACGGGGAAAATTTGGGAGAAAAAAAACCGCTCATCCCAATGATTCCAAATGATTTACCTTTTATTTTTAAATAATTCAATTTCCCGTTAGCTTATCTTTTTCCACAACAATTAATCACATATGTAAACAATTAAACAGGTAGGAATCGATTTACGTCAAGATCGGGTTGCGGTATGTAATCAGTATGTTCTTCTGCCACAAGAAAATAAAACTAAAAATGTCATTTACGCGGAAGTACTTTAAAATATATTATTTTAAGTACTTCTCAATAGCGATTATAATAATAGAAATTGGCTCAGACGAAGTCGCTTTAAAATATGGCATAGAAAAGGTGACGTGTACCGAGAAAGGTTTAAATCTGGGTGATAAAATTCCGGTTCTGGGAAACGCCGAAGATTTGGTACTGCTAGGGGAAGACACGGAAACTATACAACTCAATACAAGTGCGTTAATAAAAACCGGTAAAAAAATAGGACTCGAAATAAATACCGATAAGACAAAATATATGATTAGTAGCAGAGACGGTGACGATATTGGTGATATTGATACATCAGGGTATACTTTTGAACACGTAGAGAAATTTAAGTATTTAGGTTCAATGACAACGAGAAAAAATAAATCCAGAAAGAAATAAAGTCCTGGTTAAAGGCGGGAAATGCGTGTTATAATTCAGTTGCGAAATTACTTAGCTTCTGTCTAAAAACTTAAAGGTTAGAATTTATAAAACTATAATTCTTTCGACGGTGAAGCGTGGCCGCTTACTTTGAAGGACGGACAACGGCTAAAGGTTTTAGAAAATAAGGTACTACAGGTAAAATATTTGGTCCGAAGAGAGATGAGGCTACCGGGGAGTATAGAAGGTTACACAACGCGGAAATATTTATATCAATCTATATTGTTAAGTCATATTTTATTTCAAGAGTCATTTTTAACTTTAATCGTCATTACCTTGAAGCATATACATTTATAAATTAAAAAAAAATACTATTTCTTTTGATTTATTCGAGTATAATAATCAGAACTATTATTTTAAGCATATTTAGGACTTTCATTAGCTGTATGTCTATATTTATAAAAGAAAGTACCCCTCAATTTTCTGGTATCTATAAATTACTATGGTTGTGAGGCTAAAATTTTTCCTGGATGCTCGACTTAGCGCCTAGATGTGCAATAAGACAGGATTTGAAAATTTTCGCCTAAAAATGTGGTTGAACAACCTAAACGTAAAATTGTCTTAGTCCGATATGTATCAGCAAAGGTACAAAGATTTTATAACAAATATATTTAAGCATATTACTGTTGTTATCTATTCGTTTAATACTACTATAGCTAATCGTATGATGACTATTTTTTTAAGTCCAAGTTTAGTAAGAGTATAGATCTTTAACGAGTTCATGAAATCGCAAAGGCTTGGGACCTCTATTTTACGTCCCTTTGGAAGGAGGGCATAACTAAGATTGTTTTTTACTCCCATTAAAAAATCTTAAGGGCACCTGGCTGGTCACTACACACAGGTGACCGACCCTTTTAAGCATATTGCATTTCATATCTGTTTCGAGTGTAGGTTCCTATGAAAATATATTCAATTGTTATTTATTTTTTATAAATTAATTCAATTGTCTAAAAAACTATTATTTTCAAGAACATAATTTCTGAATTCTAAAAAAATGGGAGTGACCTGAATCACTTAAGGTTTTACCGACGAATATCATTAATTCATATTTAGGCTGTCAACAGTTTGTGACGATTATTTTTACATATTAAGTGATTATGGGTATAACCACTTCTACTGGTTTGCTATTGTAAATTTGACAGGAAGAAGTCAAGATCGGGCTTTAAATTATAACAAAGAGTAGCTGATAGTTGATATTATAGCCACTCTTACCATAAACGCACATAAATTAATACGAAATGCAATATTCGCGAGCAAAGCTGCCTGTCACAGCTAGTTTATTAATAAGGAAAAATTATCTATCGGAAAATTCTCCCGTCAGCCATCGGAGCGAAAACGAAAAGGTCATTGCTGTTTGAGTGGATAATGAGGAAGGATTGGGTATTTGCTCGGGCCAGCTGTCAGTTAGCTTTACCCATGATAGCTGGTCAATACAGACCTACAACCTCTTTTTACCCAACGTTTCTTGTCTTTGCCAAGTTTGTTTAGGATCCGGAATTAATGTAGGAGTTAGTGTAAACTTTTACTTTCGCTTAAATATAGATGAAATATATAATAAAGGAAAGTATCGCGATCATAAAAAATTTCCAATTTGAGTTTTCCATGGAAATGCGCATTTTCCAAAGTCCGGCAGAATTGTTTGTGTATTTAATTATTATATTAATAAGTAGAGATCGGATTTTAGTGCAGTAAAATGCCGAAAAAGGTGCAGTTAGAACTTGGAACCAGCAAGATCGTGTCGTAAACTCTTAAAATTCAGCCAAATCCCAAACTATAATATTTAGGGCATTTATACCTTCAACATATAAAAAGCATAAGGTTCTTTCATTTATAATCTTAATCCGTATAAATATATATGGTTTTTAATTACTAAATATTCCTTAAACGCCCAAAAAATAAATTAATTTAACCCTACATGGAAGAGGAACTTGACTTTTAAAAGTTGTTTTCATGAGAAATTAGTTTCCTGTGGTTGAAAAAACAAAACATGAATCATATGAATTAAACAACTATATACAATCTTTTACTACCAACTAGACAAAATTATCCAAATCATTGATTACCGAAATAGTTGAATCGAATAATTAATCATCAATCAAATATATATCTGATTTTTTCCCTTGTATATTGTGAATTTACAAAGCATGTAATAAGTCAATCTAGAAGAACTCACAGATAGAAAACAGCTTGCAGAATTGATTTGTTATATTAATATTAATATTAATTTTTATATATTACATCCTAAATTATAACAAGGAAGAATTTGTTGTTAACTATTTTACGATATACGTCTGTTTGGAAATTTCTTTCACACCCTATTGATTTCGTTCGATAGTAAGCGATACAAAACAGATTCCCCATCTCCGGGTTATTAGATATTCAGGTTTACATTTTTGACGTGACACTTGTTCCTCTTTCGGCATTATTCAAACATGAATATTTAACTTTTTTAACCACGACTAATTATGAACGAAATCTGAGATTTGAAACTAAATACTATGAGATAATACCGAAGGGTTGTAAACAGAGTTGTGTTTCAGTGTAACAATAATAACAATGAACGTCTTCGAATTAACCGAAAGTGACGTTAAACGAATAAATACAATGAAACGCAATTTGGTAGGCCGATGTGTTTACGTACTGAAGGCAGTAGTCCTAATATTTCCGTTCATTTTCTCTCTTCTTTGCTAATAATTTTATTATTATTTAACTAGAGAAAGATGATAAAATAAATTTTTAAATATTTATTAGTATATCTATGTATTTTTGTTACCGAAAATTTGGTTCCATCATTTGTGACATTAAAGTTTAATAATCAAATCAAACTAAAATGTGTAACTTGCAATAAAAATCATAAACGTGCAATTTAGCTGAAAAAGGGAAAAACGTGCTGTTTGGAGAAAAATGAAATTGTAATAGAATAGAAAATTGAAATTTATTCTGGGACAGGGATCACTAGTAGCTAGCGTAACAGCCTCCCATGCCAAAGGTCACGGGTTCAAATCCGCAAGTGGTCCTAGGATTTTTTAATGGGAGTAAAAATCCTTAGTTACGCCGTCCTTCGGAGGGGAAGTTAAAAGGTGGTCCCGAGCCTGGGCGATGTCAGGTACTCGTTAAAGATCCCTATCCTAATAAAACCTGGATAGACAAAATTTACTCCCACTGTAGCATCGTCCGATCAGCCATAGTAGCATAAAGTGACGTTAAATAAAGAAATATTCTGGGACCTGGTACCTTAAGAATAACATTGATGTTACAAATAAATGTAGCTCTTCTGGCCAGAATACATTAAATAGATTGAACTTATTTACAAACTTAATTATTTACATGAACAAAGTAGATTTATATATATATATATATATATATATATATATATATATATATATATATATATATATATATACAGAAGGTGCAAAATCATCCAAATCCCCTCTCTAGTGATAACCTAAGACAACCCAAAGACTCGACGTTGATTTAACAGAAAACAGTCATTTTATCGAAGATGAATTTTATCGTTTCAATAAAAACACATAAATTAGTTCGTAGCCGGCGGATAAACTGCTTCAATTATACCTTAAAGCAAAAAGTAAGATAAGGAATAATGAAGTTTTGATTTATTTTCCCATTTATTAAGTCTTTTACTTATTTATTTTCCCTTTTTTTCCAGGAATATTAGATAAGGGGGGCTATTAATTTTTTCCCGGAAAAATCTACCATTTAATGACCAATTATTATGTTTCTGAGCTTTTATCTGCGGCCCTTTCTTGACCGCACCTACCCTTATTATAAATTATTTTTTTAATAGAATTATTTTATTCGTAGCATAGTCTTTTATATATACATACATTAAAGAAAAAGAGAAAGCTTTGGCATCATATAATAGCTAAATCTAGCAAATTGGTTCGAACTGCATAAAATCGTATATAAAGAGAGGGGTCTGGAATTTGATGGTTTGCAACGTTCTCAAGGAAAATTGTCTGCGGGTTTGAGGGAAAAGCTACTTTGATTTCGCCATAAAGACCACTTCGAGGGGCCAAAGGTAAATACTAAGAAAAAGTTAATGATATTCTTTATATATCATATATATATAATATATATATATATATATATATATATATACAAGTTTTTTTTGTTCTCAGGTTTCTGTCAATGAATAAACAATTTTATCCATGCGACGTTTCGAGAATTTATTGTTCTCATAATCATGCAATTTTGGACAAAATAGTGTCTTAATTAGACATGTATAGCATACAAACTTTGAAAGAGCACTCAAAGTACAAAGAACACAGTGTTCTTTTAAAGTTTGTAGGCTACACATGTCTAATTAAGACACTATTTTGTCCCAAATTGAATGATTATGAGAACAATAAATTCTCGAAACGTCGCATAGATAAAATTGTTTATTCATTGACTGAAACCTGAGAACAAAAAAAACTGAAATTATCAAAAGTCGAGAACTGATCAAACAATATATATATATATATATAATATATATGTTTATATTTTAATTTTTTTCTTCCTATGTTGCCTATTGATTTTAGATATTGTTAGAGTGATTGATGTGTTTTATTTTGCAACTATAGAATAATTTATTTTACACTAACTTATAACTATATGAAATGTAGAGCAAGAAATATTTCTACTTTTCCACTTTCATTTTCTTCCAATTAAATCTCACAATTCCACCATTAATATAGTTCTCATTTAATGAAGATGGTTTTCGCAATACAGTAGCACATAATGTGGCCGCATATTGGATCCAAGGCACACACACACACACCCATGCCTACGCACGTTATTTCCGTAATTGCACTGTTGTACCTTTTCTTGAAACATAACGCTTTCCAGGGATAATATTTAAAGATATATATGTCAGACGTTGGCCTCAAAACACAGAAACCTCTTGTGTTTTTTGTCTTTGAGTAAACTCTCACCCCATTATTATACACAAAAATGTACACAGGAATGCCGTCACAAATGGGTAAAATTATCTACCCAATCGGCAAGTGTGTGAAAAAAAAAAAATTAATAAATAAAAAATCGATTTAATCTATAATAAATGATACTAAATACTTTAAATACATTGCCTCTTTATCTAGGATAGGAGAACCATTGAATTTGGATTGGAATATTTCGGAATTTATAAAAAAGTGAGACAAAAGTATTGTTAATGATGTTTTCATCTGTAATTTTATTTGATAATTATAATTGAATTTTTTTTATGAAGCATTCTCATTAACTAAAGTTTTGTGAAAATGTCGATGTAACATTTCAGACAAAAACATTCTTTAATATTTAAATTAGTAATTATTAGTTTAATAATAAGGTTCTTACCACTTTTTGTAGTAGGTAGTTACATTAGCATGTGCTGGGTCAGTCCATGTCTAAATATTTTTGAGAGACTTTGTTATACTAAATATTTTTGAGAGACTTTGTTATACTAAATATTTTTGAGAGACTTTGTTATACTAAATATTTTTGAGAGACTTTGTTATACTAAATATTTTTGAGAGACTTTGTTATACTAATATTTTTGAGAGACTTTGTTATACTAAATATTTTTGAGAGACTTTGTTATACTAAATATTTTTGATAGACTTTGTTATACCTTAAACCATGTATTTCCATTGAATACTCTGATCTGAAACGTTCACGAATATTTTAATAGTTTATATTACAAAATAATCCAAGTGAAAGTAGTAATTAAAGCTCTAATTAGCATAACTTTAGTAATATGTATTTTTTTTTTCACATTGCTCTGACATTATTATTTATATGTGTATTTTAAACAGAGGAATTGCAGTATTTAGATGAAATGATATCGGAGAGGTTTAGCATAACGATCACTATTTTCTTTTTCCTAGGTTTAAGTGATAGTTTTTTTCCTGTATTTCTAATACGGGAAATTGGGTTAATTGCAATGGCCGGCACTTATCGAGAATTTGCATCTTTCTCCTTTCGCTTTAATCTTATTGGAGATTTTTTCTGCATAGCAGTTTTTTTTTTTTTTTTTTTTTTTTTTTATGTTTTGTTTTTTAGTTTCGTTGCTTTATCTCTTATTTTTATTTTAATATTTTACATTCAGAAGAATATAAATACTATTTGAGGGGATATATTTATACCGCTATCCAACAAAAATTAAGATCCCATGATTCATAATGTGTAGAAAATAACTAATATTGGGCCACTTTGTAGCCGATTGTTTTGGAATCCGGAACTAACTTGGAGAGTCATTCTGCGATGATTAATGGAACTTTTGTTTATTTTTGTTCCAAAATTTTAGCGTATTAGGGAAGTTATATGGTCATTAGTTGGTTATTTATGTTGTTTTTTTTACATTTAAGGATAGTTACAACTGTATAAAAAAAAAAAATACAAGTGAATGTGATAAAAGTTACAATTGGCTTGATAAACTCTTGTGAAGAAGCTACCCATTGGTATCTCTTCAAGGTTTATTTCATTAGCAGGTCTCAAGGCCACCGTCTTCTAAGGCACCTCGGAGGGTTATCGGGAATAGATGGAGATGAGAGGATACGGGCGAGCGGGTTTGAGTGGGCTGGGAGTGTGCAATGAAAGGAGGTATATCTAATTCCGGCTAATTCTGCTCATAATGAGATATTCAGGTCTTTATGGATAGTTTTATTGGTGACAAAATAAGGAGCATTGAGGATCTTTCGAAGGATTTTGGATAACAAGATTGGATGCGGGAGGAATTGTATGGCCTGGTAGATCCAAATAGCTCAATACCACACGTCAAAGAAGGTCTTATAATGGCTATATAAAGAAGTTTTTTTGTATTGGATGGGAAGTTTTGAAAGTTTGTCAAGTAAATGTTGTAACGATCTGTATTTCCGAATCAGAAAAAATCTGTATTTGTCAAGATTAAATAGGTAAATTTGGATTTAATAAAGAAAGAAAGAAAAAAAAAAAAACTGATTATATACGGCCATTTGTAAGTGATTATATACGGTTATTTTATTTCATCGTTATGGCCAAAGATAGAGCGTGAATGAGCTTGTTTCGTCACATCCTCGCTTTCTTATTCACCCTAAATCTCTTCACATTCTCACTGTTTTGCTTTATTTATTTTTTTTTTTTTTACGTAAAAAAGTACACGTTGTCTTATGTGCATGTATAAATGTACATACATATATTTCATGTATTAATAAGTGAAAGTAATATAAAGCGTTTTGGAACCAGTACTAAGACGAATTATAAATAAATAAATTTAATGACAAAATAATTATTCATCAAAGTTGTTTTATCTTTATATGTTAAGTATATCAGAGAAATAAAAGTATGTTAGAATTAAAAAAAAAATGTTTACTTATTTTCAATAATGAACCCTTTGTCGTAGACTAGGTAATCTCTAATGTTTGCCCAAATCTCAAAATTTAGTTTTTAGAGGACTAAAGATCGTAACAATAAATAAAATAAAAAAATAAAAACCGCAAAATGATAGGCGCCGCATTTCGGTTTTTATTTGAATTATTACTCTGTATCTGCGGTGCTATTTTAATAAGTTCGCCTTTCTTTAGTTTTTTAATTAATCAAATATTGGGTTGTGTCACATGGAATGTCCGTTTTCAAGGTAAAGGATTTTTATTAAAAATACGATATGAAAACAAGATAATTTTATTCAAAGTATTTACCTTCTTTTTCTACACATTTTTCCCAACGTGATACCAACTTTTTTATTCCCGAAATGAAAAACTCTGGGCTTTGAAGTGAAACAAAATCTGAAAACGCACTTGATTATCATTTTCACATAATCATCATGTTCAAAAAGTTTTCTTTTGACGAAGTTGTCTAAATTCCTGAACAGGTGGTAATCTGTTGGAGATAAGTCGGGAGAATATGGTGGGTGCGGAAGAACTGCATAGCCCAGTTCTTTCAATTTTTGCACGGTATGTTTTGAAACATGGGGTCTTGCTGCTGCTCAGTGAGACCATGATGTACCCATGTATCGAGCTTTTTTACTTTCCCAGTACACTTTAAATGTCTGAAAACGGTAGATGCACTTGCATTTAGTTGTGCTGAGAGTGCTTAAAGTTAAACTCTTTGGTAGGGGTTTCCTTCAACTGTATGTTTGAGGAGATCGTTGTCTATTACGGACGGAGGTCTTCCTCGGTGCAAGTTTTCCAAGTCGTTATCCCCAGCTGAAAACAGCAAACCAACGGCGAATGGTCCGTTCATTAACACTACCTTCCCCAAACGCCTTGCAAATATTTCTAGCGGCCTCAGCTGCTGAATGGCCGAGTTTAAACTCATACAAAAATATTACTCGAAAATGGCGTGTTTACATGTTCATATATGGAGGTATACTAAAAGTGGGTAATTGATTGAGATGCTAATGTTTATAATACAAAGGTAGAGGATTAGTAACTGTTTACTTTAAATATGTAAACATTCGGAAGAAAACAACAGAGACCTGCAAAATCCTTTATGTATTTCAGAAACGATAAAAACCGACATTTCATGTGAAACAACCCAATACTATGAAAAAGAACATTTTTTTATCGTTTAAGTATATATATAAATATTTTATCTTATTTTAAAAATGTCTAAACAAAATTCAATTTGTTTAATTAATCCGATATGTGTTATAACATCTAGTATTAATGTTATTTTATTGTTTGAGTACAATCGAGAAGAATAATGGTGTGGAATTTAATTACTTATAATTTTTTTTTATATTAATCTGATTTATATCCATTCGGTTGCTGGTAACTATTTTGTAATAATTCATAGCGCTTTTACTTTACTTCTTCGTAATCTCGATAACTCCAAATTTACCTAATAAAGTTTATACCCATCCAAATCTACTTTTCCGTAATCTTAACGAATAGCGATAATCTGAGGAAGCATTTAAAATTATAATGGCTCTTTGACCTTTAAGATGGATAATTAGAGTTGAAATTATGACAGAACTTCTCCTTCCATGTTTCAAGTTCGGATTAGGAAAGTATGTAGCTACTTCATAGAAATTACGTAAACTAATTAAGTAAAGTTTTACTTAATTGATGGTAGATATATCATCGTTCCCAGCTTCTGTAATTACGAAGTAAATTATTAAAAGATGCATAAATCGAAATATATTATCTCACAGAATTAAAAAATCTAGTGCTCCCAACATACAAATTTCACTTACCTTCCTAACTAAAATCATATTTAAATGCATTTAGATTCAAATGAAGTCATTATTGAAAAAAAAAGTATATTTTGTAAAGAGTTGTGTAAGAAAAAAGTTGAGTAAATGTAGAGTTATATAGTTTCTATATAGAATTATATATTTTTTTCAGTGGCGCGACAGGCCGCGCAGGCTTGGGGCTCGCGGTGTAATCTCCAGTGAGAAGACAGTTGCAATTTCTAGCGGCCTCAGCTGCTGAATGGCCGAGTTTAAACTCATACAAAAATATTACTCGAAAATGGCGTGTTTACATGTTCATATATGGAGGTATACTAAAAGTGGGTAATTGATTGAGATGCTAATGTTTATAATACAAAGGTAGAGGATTAGTAAATGTTTACTTTAAATATGTAAACATTCGGAAGAAAACAACAGAGACCTGCAAAATCCTTTATGTATTTCAGAAACTATAAAAACGGACTTCAATGTTTAACTTGACTTTTCAGCCGTCTCGGAAAATTGTCGGAATAGATAAGGAAGAGAAGTTTGAAATTAAAGAAGGTATATCTGGATTCTATAAATATGACCGAAGTCGGTGTAAATACATTATTTACAACTCTAAAAAACTAAATAAGATAACAGATTAAGTAGAAACAAAAGAAAAACGCACATCTACAACTGAAAAGACAGCGAAAGAAAAAAAAAACAATGAGAAAATTCGTCACGCAGCAAAGGTGACCCACAAGACGCTATTTATACACAACACCTACACCACGTACAATGAATACTGATGAAGACACTAATGTGTGAAAGCCATGGCTAGCATCCCCATTTCCGATTACGGAGTTCCCCAACGGGAGGGGGGCAGGAGGATATATCTTTCCAGTGTTGGAATAAATAGGTTAATACAAAGATAGCAAACACAAGACACAGCTCCTCCAGCTTCTTCAACACTAGCAGCTTGTAAGAGAGGACCAATTGGTCCTAAATATTACAGGTCATCAAAATACTTACTTCTTAATTCAGTATTAATTCTGAAGGCAAGTCTTGACGTTTAAAAAATCAACAATACAAGGAAGTGTTACTGTTTAATATTATTTATTAAATTTGTTTTAAAAAATGAATTTTCTTACAGTCTTAATACTGCAAGATGTTCTTGAGTACAGCAGATTGTATTTTTATTGAAGAATGAAAAAAAAAAAAAAATCCTGAGCTTAGGGGACCCGAATGCAGCAATCTTTGCCTGCACAGTTCAGTCCAATGGCTCCCGTCTACGCCTTGGCCTACCTGTTTGACGCCCTGGAGCTCAATATTTATAAAGAGTAAGAACTTAGCAAGCCCATTATACAAAGTATTGGTACTATAACTTTATCTATAATAGAGGGTACAATTCTGTAATTTCTCTTGGTATAAATTTCTTAATTCTACAGTGGGCTCATTCTTCTTCGGACCAAACATTTTAGGTAAAACTTTTGTAACGATGGAAGGTTACATATAATTAATAAAGCACAATGAACATATAACTTGTATATTACCGTACAGCACATTGCAGCTCGTGGCTCTATATCGTAGACAGCAAGGTAACCTCCCAGTCTCCATACAGTACATCAAGGTATATAGATACCCCACAACTTTATTGAGGTGCTGTTCATCCTTTAAATTTTTTTTTTTTTTTTTAGTTTTTTTTTTTTTTTATTCGTATATATTACAATTTGTCATAATAGACAATAATAATAGAGCTACAGGATCTCATTCATACAATATTTTCAATATAAACAAAAGGAAAGTCAAATTACATAAAATAAAATCAAAATAAAAAAAACGTATACAATAACAAAATTTATAGACAAAATAAATACAAATAAATGAAGTTAACAAATAAATAAACTAAACATGTCTCATTCATACCTATGTACAATATTTACAATCAGCTCGGGAACCCCGGACGGGGCTTGTCCCCCCACTTGTGGAAGGACAAGCAGAGCCCAAAGGATCCCAGCGCCTCCATCTCAGCCGCATCACTGGTGAGAGCCAGCGGAAGCTAAGTGAGGGCGCCACAGCCACAATCACACCGCACATGAGTGGAAAATCTAGCCAGTGCTAGAACTCCAATATATTTACAAAAGGTCGCGGGGCCACTGCCGTTTCAACCTTCTAGGTGGGTTGTATGGATGAGTGGAGCTGGATAGGGATTGAGCTAGAGGATTAGGATGATGAATGAGGTTCTGGTGGAGTTTGGAAAATTTGGATGGAATTAGGTCTGAAATAAATTGAACATTAAGGTCGTGGTGCAAGGTATAGTTGGATACATAATAAGGAGCATTTACTATTATTCGCAGGACTTTGGATTGAAAGGATTGAATGCGTTTGATGTTAAAACGTTTAGCTGTCCCCCACAGTTCAAGTCCGTAGGTCCAGATTGGCTTCAGTATTGTCTTGTAAAGTAATAATTTGTTGTCAACTGTAAGCTTAGATTTTCTGTTTAGTAGTCTGTATAACTGTCCGAATCGTCTGTTGAGTTCTTTTCGTTTAAGTCTTGTATGTGGGTTCCACGTCAATCTTTTGTCTAGTAGTAAGCCAAGATACCGGACTGTGTCTGAGGAAGGAAGCGGTATGGAATTGAAATGAACCATTGGACAGGATTTGCGTCGAAGGGTGAAGGTGACGTGGGTGCATTTGCTTTCATTGACCTTAATACGCCAAGCATTACACCAGTCCTCGATAAGACAAAGGTGTCTTTGCAGGTTTAAGGATGCTATTTCAGGATCGGAATTGGATGATAGGATGGCGGTGTCATCTGCAAATGTTGCCAGAAAGGTGTCAGGATGATTAGGAATATCAGCGGTGTAAAGGATGTAGAGAACGGGTCCCAGGACGCTGCCTTGAGGAACACCGGCCTCAATGGGATAAAAGTTAGAAAATTCTACACCACAGCGAACTCGGAAGGAGCGGTTTGAGAGATAGGATCGTAGAATGAGGTATAGAGACTGGGGTAAATGCGTTTTAAGCTTGAAGAGTAATCCGGTGTGCCATACCCGGTCAAAAGCTTGCGCTATGTCCAGAAACGCACCAGAACAATACTCTTTGCATTCAAGGGCTGAGGAAATATGGTCTACAACTCGGAGTCCTTGTTGAACAGTGGAATGATGAGCACGGAAACCAAACTGATGGGAAGGAAGATTTTGTGATTCTAATATAGGCAGGATTCGTTTTAGAAGGAGTTTTTCAAAGACTTTTGAGAGGATGGGGAGCAGACTAATAGGTCTGTAAGATGAAGTGTTGTTGGAAGGTTTACCTGGTTTTAGGAAGAGAATGATTGTGGAATGTTTCCACAAGAGAGGAAAATAGGTGGTGCGTAGGATGCAGTTGTAGAAATAGGTTAGGAATATAATAGCTTTCTGCGGAAGTTGACGGAGGATCTGGGGGGTAAGGAGATCATGTCCAGGAGATTTACGGAGGGTCAGTTTCTGGAGAAGATATTTAACCTCAGAGGGATTAATAGCTTTAGGAGGTAGGGAAAGAGGTATTGGTGACAAAAGGAAGTCTTGTACTGCTGCGGTATGATTGCTTTGGGATTCCAGGTGAGGAGTGAATACTTTGGAGAGGTGTGTGGCGAATTCCTCGGCTTTATCTTCATCAGACGCAGCCCAGGAGTCATCACCACGCCGGAGAGGATGGGAAACTTGATGGGATTTTAAAATCTTCTTCGTGACATTCCACAGGGAATTGTCACTAGCTGACAGAGAGGAGAGGTAGGAATTAAAGGACTGGGAACGGAAGGTCGCCAACTCCTGCTTCAATTGTCTACAATAGAAGTTATAGGAGCGGCGATCTGTTGGGTGTCGGGTGCGCTGCCATAATGATCTGGCACGGCGTTTTGCATGGATTAGGTCTTTAAGGTGTTGAGGCAAATGGTTTTGGTGAGGAGTTATATTGGAGTGCTTAGGAGAGGAGGCAGTCCAGACAGCTTGCTGAATGGCGGTGGTGAAGGAGTAGACGGAATCGTCAAGGTCTTCTGGGGTTTTGAGGGTCGCTCTGAGGTTAATATTATCGGTCAGGATTTGGCGAAATAGGTTCCAGTTGACAGGGCCTCGGATAAATGACGGTGGGATAGGTTTTGGAATTGGAGTGAGAGATACTTTTAGGATCAGTGGACTATGGTCTGAGGATAGTTCATCAAGTCGAGTTACAGATAAGTTGAGGGAGCCTAATCCGCTGTGAATGAAGAAGTCAAGGATGTCTCCTTTAAATTAACTTATTACATTTAACATCCGAATAGAACCGTCGGAAAAATAATAGTTTTGTAGATTCAGACCTTAACGTTTCTTGACAGAAGTTGCTAAGCAGTTTCGCTACTGAAGTGTTTCGCCACTATAACATCCAATTTACTTCCTTCCTAATTTCGTTTTTTCTACTTATTACTACTACTATTGTGGCGCTACAACTCAGTGACTCCTCTTGGCCTCCTCCACCAACTTCCTCCAGTCATCTCTGTTCTGTGCAGCTATCATCCAGTTCCCGACTCCTAAGGTATCTTTGGAATCCTTCGCAACACCGTCTGACCATCTCAATTTTTTTGTCTCCCTCTTCTTTTCGTACCGTAGAGATGATCTTCTTTGCTATTGCTTCATCCTCCATCCTTGCCACCTGGCCAGCCCATCTAAGTCTTCCGAGCTTCATCCTCAGTATGACTTCTTGATCATCAAGCATTGTATAAATTTCAGCATTTGTCCGTCATCTCCAGTTTCTACCGATCTGTACTCCTCCAAATATTCTTCAAAGAATTTTCCTCTCAGAGATTAGGAGGTCTTGTTCCATTCTTTTTGTTGTCGTCCATGTTTCCGATGCGTACTGCAGGACTGGGCGTATTAATGCTTTCTACAGATATAGCTTATTCGGCCGGGATAGAAGATGAGAGGTGAATTCCTAGCGAAGGGCAAAGTAGCACTTATTAGCCACCAATATCCTTTTCTTGACTTCCACTTCATTTGCGTTGTCTTGTGTTACCACTGATCCCAAATACTTGAACTGCGCTACTTTTTCAAAGTTAAAGGTGCCGATATTGGTGGTCTCGACAGGTCGAGGGATTTCTCCCGAGGCCATATATTTAGTTTTGCCTTCGTTCACTTCTAACCCTTATTAAGGGTCTTCTTTTTCTACTTATTAAAGATGTTAAATACAATACCTGCATTTATTAATATGTTGAAAGGTATATCCTGATATATCAATGTGACCGAGACTATAACTGTTTCTATTAGTAACAATATCTTTGTCTTATCCGTATTTATTTCAAGTGCTTATATGAAATATACAGTAATAGAAAGTATTGTGATCTCAAAAATTGTTTGAATTACTTTTTCGCCGGAAATACACGTTTCAGAATCCCTTGAGTCTAACCATGTCACTCAAGAAGGTATCTAATTGTGTGAATGGTAACTTGAGCTCGAAAAGGGTGAGTTGTGTAAAGCTGAAATTTTATATTTCGTACCTTTTTTTTTATGCATTTTGCACTTTTAAAATTTCCGTTTAGAGGAAGGTTAGTTGCACCTTTTTAAAATTTCCGTTTAGAGGAAGGTTAGTTGCACCTTTTTAAAATTTCCGTTTAGAGGAAGGTTTAGTTGCACCTTTTTAAAATTTCCGTTTAGAGGAAGGTTAGTTGCACCTTTTCAAAATTTCCGTTTAGAGGAAGGTTAGTTGCACTTTTTTAAAATTTCCTCTAAACGGCTTTTATAAAGGTGCAATCAACATTCCCTTAAACGTAATTTTTAAAAAGGTGCAAAATATGAAGTTCCAGCTTTATACAACTCACCCTTTTCGAGCTCAACTTACCGTTCACACAATTAGAGACCTTCTTGTGTGACATGTTTTAGACATAAGGGGTTCTGAAACGTGTATTTCCGGTGAAAACGTAATTCAGAAAATTTTTAAGATCAAAATACTTTCTGTTACTGTATATTTAATTAAATTCGACCAGTTGCTGTATAAATGTTATGGGATATTATTTCGGCATCTCTCACAGAGCTTAAATGCCGATATTTCATGTTTATTTTCTTCCGCTAAAGCACCATTAATGCTATAGTTAAAAAAATTAACTATTGTAAAAACGGATAAATATACGATACGAAAGAATTCGTTAACCTACTGGAGGGAAAGATTTTAGGTAATTTATTTTTGTCGAACATGAGAATAGTAATATTGATGTATGATGTACCTTTGGAAAGCTTAAGATTTTAGACACATTTTATCTTATAAAAACGTTGAATAAAATAATGGAGATTGATGGAAAGCGGATAAAAGTTGATCTTAATTTGTATTGATTTATTATTTAATTTAAAATGAAGGTTTCCATGCACACAACATAATTCTTTTATCAACTCCGATATCGCTTTGACTAGTGGAGTGAGTGAAACTCGTGTGTTTGGAGCACCAGATTTTATAACTACGGGTCCTTCTATCCGAATTCTAAATATTTATCATTAAAGAAAAATATGCTGCAGTCATGCAAATTACCACGGCCTCCATAAAAGTAAAAGCTGCTGACCACAACCTCTGAGGTAACACTTTTGTAATAAAGTAAAAAAAAAAAAAAATTAAAATTCATGAGGAAATGTTTCTTTGTTGTTCGAAAGCCTTTGATGTTACTGCTTTGAGAGTTGAGTTATGAAACACTAACCTCAAAACAATTTTTTTTATACATTAAGCTGAAGGTCCATGACCCTAGATTTTAGTGCCTCCTGTTTTCTTGATGGCCCTGTCATGGGCAGCCCCATTGAGAAGAGCTTCGGTTGAAGTTGTTCGTCCCTATCAACCCATCTTATACTGCGATATTTCATGAGTACGAGGGTATTATTGTATGACAATTTGAGAAGGTAAACTAAAATTTTTCTGCTGTAGCACCAGGATGATAAAATAAGGTCCCTTAAACGTACAAAGGTATGTTATCTTAGTCGAGATTAATAAAAATATTCATTAAAAAAGAAACAAACAAAAAATGAACATGAAATATCTTTTTTTTTTTTAAACATATTTATTGATATTTACAACTGTATTATTATATACAACAAGTAAATGTGGTGGACTTAGTGAACTTACATGAAATACATGAAGAGACGCCACCGATTGGCAGCGCTCTAAAAATATTTTAAACTAGAAGGTCTCGGGGCCATCTTCTTTTCAGACGCCTCGGAGGATTATCAGGAATCGAAGAGGATGATAGTATAGAAACTAGTGGATTAGAGTGGAAATGGAGTTTTTCATGGAATGATTGGTACTTGGTTCGGGCTAATTCAGTTACATATGGGATATTAAGGTCTTTATGGACAAGCTTATTCGTGACAAACTAAGGAGCGTTAAGGATTTTACGAAGGATTTTGGATTGTAAGGATTAGATACGAGAAGAATTTGATGGTTTTGTAGAGCCCCATAGCTCTACTCTGTAAGTCCATATCAGTCTTATGATGGTCATATAAATAAGTCTTTTGTAATTAAGTGGAAGGTTGGAGCATTTGTCCAGTAAGTGTTGAAGTAGTCGAAAACGTCGAGCAGTTTCTTGTCGTTTAAGTCTTATATGGGGATTCCATATCAGACGTTTGTCAAGGTAGAGTCCTAGGTATCGAATCTGTTCAACAGGAGCTAGTGGAGTGTCATTAAAGGATACTGTAGGGCAGGAAGTCATTGCTTTACGACGTAGGGTAAATATTATCTGGTGGGATTTGTTAGAATTAATTTTAATCCTCCAATTCTGGCACCATACTTCAAGGTCTCGGATGTGGGATTGAAGAGTGTGGGAGGCTGTAACAGGATCATTATCTACTGATAGCACACACGTATCATCAGCATAGGTAGAAAGGAAAGTGTTTGGATGGGTTGGGATATCAGCTGTATAAACTGTATAAAAAACGGGTCCTAGGATGCTACCTTGAGGAACACCAGCAGATTGAGAAAACAGGGAGGAATAGGAACTATTGTGATTTATTTTAAAAGATCTATCAGCGAGGTAGGATTGGATAATTAGAAAATGGGTAGGAGGGAGGAATAGACGGAGCTTGTAAAGCAACCCCGGGTGCAAGACTCGGTCAAAGGCCTGTTCTACGTCGAGAAAGGCTCCCGTGCAGTACAATCCGCGCTCCAACGCAGAGGAGACAACGTCCACCACACGATGGCATTGCTGGATAGTGGAGAGAGATGTACGGAATCCGATTTGGTGATCTGGAATAATATGATGGGAATCAAGGATTGGGTATATACGTTTCAGAAGGAGTTTCTTAAGAATTTTACCCTTAATATACATAAAAGAGATATGTGACGGTAGGAAGATGGGTTTTCAAACATAAAATATGAGCATAATTCCTGGGTCTTCCTTTTTTTGTCTGTTTCTGGCCTTTTTCGCCTATCTATAGGTTTATACAGAAAGGTTATATTGGCCATTGCTGCTCTATCATTCTTTGTAACTGTGCAAAACATTTCATCCTTTTTATTTCTAATTCGTTGGGAATATATTATTTTGTTGGACATTCCGCCAAATAGTATGGTTGGGAACATGCCGCAGTCTAGATATAGCAAAAGAGTGTCTCCTAAAGTCCATCTCCAATGATAGCAACCTTGCCTCCTCCTCCCTTGTTGGTAATCACCCACGTTTCTGCTACATATTGCGTGACGCTTCCTAAAAAGGTATGGTATAGCCTTTTTTTTTCTGGTTTGGAGGCTCACCTACTGGTTCTATAGCACAGAATTTAATGTTCCAATTACCTTCAATGGTGTGATCACTGTCCTTTTTTTTAAATATGAATTTTCAAAGAACGGTTATTGGAATTAAGTTCGCAATATTTGTAGCGGAATATCTCTAACTGAGTAAAACGATATGAAACTTATTCATAATATACTTCTATATTATTAGTACTCTAGAATAAAATTCAATATTTTAATGTAAGCCTCTCTCTGTTTATAAAATTCTGTTTACTTGGTCAATAATATTTACATATTCTAAAAAAAAGATAAGTTAAGGTACTTTTGTACATTAGTTGCAACCGAGATTCTATATCTTTAAGTACTATTTTGCTGGCTTAATATAGAAGAGAGAAAAATGCATTTTTGTCATTGTCATTTTTGGCTATGGTCCCTTAGGAAAGAGCACCGCCCATAAGTGTTTTGCTCGGTTCAGAACAGCAAATTTTGACTTGGAAAACACAAAACACTCGGGTCGTCCTACAACTATTGGTGCTGACCAAATTCAAAAAATTACCTGAAAGATGGCAACATTTTATGGGTCATATATAATTCATTAAAAATATTTCCAAGAATCTGAAGTTTTTATTGAAATCACCAATAACAAACGCTACAAAATATTTTTACTACTCAATATGTATGTTATTTTCCTTTATCATAAGAATAGTTTAATTACTTTATTGCTATTTCAACTTTACCTAAACGGAAGTGGGTGTATACATGATTCTGTAAATCACAGCTTGAGAAGACGAGAGCCGGATTGTTTCCATTTAATTCCTGTTTTATTGCCACAAAACGTTCTCCGATACACCCGTAACCCACACCCGTGGGGAGGGTGAGTTATACAAAAGAATGGGGAAGGGAAAACGATATATGAAAATTCTTGCTACATCTCTTTGGTCCGGAAAATTGTAGCCTTTGGAATGCTACCATCCCCTTTTGGACAAACATTACTCTTCCAAACTTTATATGTATATACATAATGTTAAACAAAACATTAGAATATTTTTTTGATAAATTAATTGTTACAAATATACCAAAAGTGTTTTTTTTTTACCTGTCAAGGATTTATATGTCTTTCGTAAAATTTTTTACTTAATGTCTAGCATATTGATTTTCACATTTATCTTCCCTATAAAATCACAAATTCGGCTACTATTTTTAAGAATTCTTTATAAATTATTGTTTTTGTGTGAAACCATGTTTTGGTTTTTGTTCCCAAAGAAATAATTTTACTAAGTTAAAATATGAATTTTATCAAAGTAGGTTAAAAAGTTATTATTTATCATCTAGTCGGGTTATTTTAGGGAAACAGTTTTTTTTTTTTGTTTGTTTTTCTATTTATAGCCATGATAACTTTAGAGAAAAATAAGTTTTTTTAAAAGCAAAGTTGTTTTGAGACTGACACATTAATAGGCTATCAAGTACATTTACTTCAAAAGAGTTTATTAGCTCAGCTTTGCACTTTCTTATACAAATTTCTGTTAAGAAGGTCCTGTTTCATGGTTATCATGTTGTTTTTTTTACTTTTTAAATTAAAGTTGTTTTTTTTTTGGAAAAGAAAAATAGGTATTTAGAATTTATGATAGCTAGAAAAAACGTATTTTAGGAGAAAATAAATGATTGTTAAAGGCGGGAAACGTGTGTTATTATTCACTAGCGAAACTGCTTAGTTCCTGGCATCTTTAATCAAGAAAACTAAGGATTATATTTTACAAAAATATTATTATCCTATTCTATACGGGTGTGAAACGTGGTGGCTTACTTCAGTGGGTGAACAACACCTTACGGTATTCGTGAATAAGGTTCTTTGTATATTTTTATATTACAAGAGGGATGTTGCCGCTGTAGGAATTAGGAAGCTTTACAGAGGAGGGAATTAAGAAGAATATAGCTCTGTATTATAAATGAAGTTGTTGCATCGCACCCCACAGTGGGAAAAAATCACGATTTAGTGGCCATAATTCTATAACTCTTGATGTAATCACCACAAATCCCTGTTTTCATTTTGAGTATGGAATGTCCTTTAATAGCGAGAGTGAATAAATTACATCTTTAAATATTTGGAGTTATTTTTCAGTAACTGATTTAATACATTTTTTAAATTATTCTATACAGAAGTATTCAAATCGAACGAAATGACTTATTATCCGCTTCTATAGAAAATTTCTGTTTTTATAATTGCCTTACTTGGGAATTTACTAGGATTTATTAGGAATAATTATTCAAAGACAACAAATCAACAAATTTAACTTAACAAAATAAAAAAAAAAATTAGATAATTTACCTGTGAATAATGTTTTTACGCCTATGGAACAAAGAAAAGACATATTACAACTATGAGTCATATTTATGAATTTTTCCTAATTAAAAGCTAAAATGATATGACGTGAGATCTTTAAACCGAAATAACACTCATAGATCAAATTGTATCGTTCAATGTATACTATATACTCTGTACAACAGTAAAGACAAACTAAAACCAAATGTTTTCAATAAAAATTTTATGATTTTTTTTTTAAATTTTTATTATTTAATTTTTTAAAGCTAAAATATGAGCTATTTGCGTTCAATATATCTACAGATATTTCAAGGTTTCTAAAATAGATTGGGTGTAAAGTTCGATTTTATCATTTTTTTTTTCTTTACTGTAAATCTCTTTGTTCCCAGTTTCAATTTTTAGTTCCACGGGCCAGATGAAGATAATATAACGAACAGTTACAAAAGGCGGTTCATTCATATTTAATTTAAATTGAAGAAGAAAATCTTTTCAAGAAATGGCAGCCTCAGTTCCTTTCTCTAATAAAGACACTTTGTGATACAACTATTGAAAGTTACTCTAATTCGATCTACTTTGTATGCCTCTTTATAAACGGGCCCTATTTTTATATCGGTTGCCTTAGTCTCTTCTTCTCTTTATTTATTTTATTTTTTCAATATTTTCTTTTTATACTTGAGATCTGAAAAATCCCCGGGTTCGTGGCGTGTAATTGACAAAGCTTTGTAGAGGTAAAATGTAAATGAGATTCTCAGAAGAGTATATTGTTGTTTATCTATTTGTTAATAATATTGTTAAGCTGCTTGGGCTATAACTTGATTTAAAAAAAAAATGTAAGCAGAAGAAACGAGTGGATTTTTATGCTTTATTAAACAAATAAAAGTGAAGCGACCCATAAATAAATCTAATCTAATTAACATATGTATATATTTACTATCTATATTTATATTTCATATAAACATATGCACACCCAGAGCTATTTGGGATACTTGCTTTGTTAGACTAAAAGGATCTCTAACCAGTACCCTGAATTTCCGTAGTAACCTCAAATTCGAAAATGTTTTCAATTTTAGAAATATTTTTATTTTATTAAGTTACAAATATAATTTATGTTCTAATATATATTACTGAATACTATATATTATAATATTTTTTCCTGATCTCAAACTATTTTCTGATTCCTGCCTTTTACCCCGATTCAGTTTTAACGCCGGTTGGAGAAGTGGAACTATAAGCCAGTTAGCCGCTGGTGAAGTGCCGCTGTAACATTTACATTTACGAGGCGGTTGTGCATACCATAAAGGCTGATGAAAAGGAAAAGTGGGTAGCTCATCCTTATGTGTTTCCTAACTGTGTCATTTCTTGCCGGCGTGCCCTATAGCCCTTCCTATATACTCAGGAACTATAACTGTCCTTTAGCACGAACCCTCCCACTGTCCGTTGAGTTAGTTCTTAAATCACGTGGGAATATACCATCCTTACCTCCTTTAGCTGGAACATTTTGAATATAATTTAAAATTTTAAAATTTACGTATTTATGAAGTCTATAGAATTGATAAGTATTCCGATCGTGAAAATGTTTAGAAAATTATGAGTTAATGTCCCTGATTAAAAAAAAAAAAAAAAAAAAAAAAAAAAAAAAAAAAATAAAAATAAAAAAAAAAAAAAAAAAAAAAAATATATATATATATATATATATATATATATATATTATATATATATATATATATATATATATATATATATATATATATATATATATAACAATAGATACAAAATTCACTACTTCTTACAAAAAATAAAAATAGTAAACATTGAAGAAAATCAAACTTCTATTGATAAAAGTGTACTCAATATTTTTGAGTGGTCAAAAAATAACAATATGGATTATTGGTTTAGTAATTTAGTTCTATTTTAACCTTTAAGTGGGGACGCGGGGTATACAGTTTTTTAACTGAACTGAAGGAGGGAATAACTCAGGACTTTTTCTCCTATTTAAAAAAAATCCTAGGGCCACCTGCAGGTTTGAACCCGTGACCTTGGGCATAGAAGGCTGTTCTGCTAACCACTATACTATAGTCACTTTAGTCTGTAAAGAAAACAGATTGAAATGTCACTGCAGTTGTAAGAAAATACTTTTGTTTTCTAATTGAAGTAAATTGATGTTGAAAACATACGAAATTCCTGATATTTTCTTGTATTTTTTTTGGAGGTTAATATGATTATTATTCATAACAAACTATATACATATTTTATTAAATATTTACTACTGAATTGCCCTAGTCCGTATTATTGCAGGATTGTTAGTTCTCAACTGTCGTATCCGTACAGGATCCATTGCACATTTTATTATTTCATTTTATGTTCTTCATGTGTGGAAACATTTTTACATATGCTGGATAAAAAAACATTTAAATTTCATAGCGGTGTAAAATTCGTAATAAATCTCAAGTAAATATCTCCCGAGGCAGAAACCTCAAGACTACGTAACCATAAAACGTTCCTTCATTGCCCGATCGACTCGAGACAGGGAATAAGGTTCCGAATAGGATCCTATGTCTCCAAGAAGAGCCTATAAATCCGAGAGAGTAAATCCCTACTGACAGGGAATCATTGGCCAATGTTTTGGTAATGGATTCCCAACCCCTCCCGCCTTTGTGAACTGGAAGAGTGTTGAAGATTTCATGGCCTCCAGTCTATTCCAGGTTAGTTCCAGGTCTTCTGTTCCAGGGGGGAGTTGAATGGGTATGGTACTTGAGAATGACCCTTAGCTATATTATGTTTGTTGTTAGTGTCAGTTGTTTCCTTTAGAATTAGAAAAAAAAAAAAAAGTTTACTTCTTGGAGTTAGGTGACTTGGAACTTTTACTTCGTAATCTATTTTTTACTTGGTATATCTAGAAGAATTTATTCTATTCGGTATTTTATTTATTTAATTAGAGCTACTTCAGATGAGAAAAAAATGTGATCTTAAAAAAAAAAGTCTTGACAGTAGTTTGTGAAGGAAGCACTTTGACGACTGTTTTATAGTTGTAGGTCCCGTCTTTTTTTCAGAGGTCTCGAAGAATTTTAGGATCAGTACCTCAATTGAAATATTGTGTCACATTAAATGAGGACTCAATCTATCGCATCGTCCAATTAGCAGCAGTAGCATACAGAGACGGTAAAAGAATAGACAATACTTTCGTGCATTAAAATTTATGGAAATATGTACCGTAACTAACTGAAGAAGAAAGGAGCAGAAATTTGAGAAATTGATCCTCATTAGAGAGAGATGTATAATATGCTGTTGAAAAAATATAGATTGTATTGTGTCGTGTCTCATAAAATGTCCGTGGTCAAGGTAAAGGATTTTTATTAAAAATACGATATGAAAACAAGATAATTTTATTCGAAGTATTTACCTTCTTTTTCTACACATTTTTCCTAACGTGACACTAACTTTTTTATCCCCGAACTGAAAAGCTTTGAAGTGAAACAAAATCTGAAAACGCACTTTTCACATGATCATCATTTTCAAAAAGTTTTCCTTTGACGAAGTTGCCTATATTCCTGAACAGGTGGTAATCTGTTGGAGACAAGTCAAGAGAATATGGTGGGTGCGGAAGAACTTACCCGATACACTTTAAACGCTAGATGCACTTGCATTTAGTTATGCTGAGAGTCCTTTAACTGTTTGGTAGGGGTTTCCTTCTACTGTATGTTTGAGAACATCGTTATCTATTACGGACGGAGGTCTTCCTCGGGGCAAGTTTTCCAAGTCGGTATCCCCAGCTGAAAACTTAGCAAACCAACGGCGAATGGTCCGTTCATTAACACTCCCTTTCCCAAACGCCTTGGAAATATTTTTAGTGGCCTCAGCTGCTGAATGGCCGGGTTTAAACTCGTACAAAAATATTACTCGAAAATCGCGTGTTTCCATGTTCATATTTGGAGGTATACCTAAAAGTGGGTAATTGATTGGGAAGCTAATGTTTATAATACAAAGGCAGAGGATTAATAACTGTTTACTTTAAATATTCGGAAGAAAACAACAGAGACCTGCAAAATCCTTTATGTATTTTAGAAACTTCAAAAACGGACATTTCATGTGAAACAACCCAATAGAATAAATTTTATCAAGCTTAGAAGATTTTTGAAGGTTAGGCGAAGGTAACGTGAAGAGTGACAACTTAAGGAACTGTTGTAAATAATAATTTATATTCTTGTATTATTCAACCTAAAATACACTTTTATATCGAAACCATATACACATAATAACATGTTCAGCTTTAGAAGAATTTAAAACAAGGTGGAGGTAAGCGGAAGTTGTTTCTTGCGTTACCAGATTTTTTGTGTACTTATTTCTCGAAGCAACTTAGACGCTCTAGCGCTCAATACGAAATGGATAGGAAATAGATACGTTTAGTTAAGTCCAACTTCAGATGAAAAGGGGTCATTTCTGAGGTTTCTCACAAGAGTAGAAGTCTTAATTCGGAATTTACCAGGTTTTTCCAACAAGTGGAGCTGCAATGATGAGATTAATGTTGACCGATGGTCCCTCTAACCTCAATTGCCATGGACGTCCAACCTCATTGAAGAGTAGTTATGCCTCGAAGCCTATGAGGCCAATCGGTTCTGGAAGAGTGGTGTCGTAACATCCTTGTTTGGTGTCCCGCCGATATGAGGACCCTCTGCCCATCCTCCCAAATGTCTTTACAATAGATAGATCTGTCTGCCGCATTTCACTTCACGCACCACACACGTTTTTTTGTCTGTCAGCTTCATGAAAACATAAAAGAAGTTTTAAAAATATTTAGTTTAATCTGTATTATTAATTTTACTTACTTGTATATGAACTAACCACAATACATTATGGGGAAATCTGAAAGGAGGTGTACCCCTTTCGGGCTATGGCTGCAAAACATGGGATGTTGGGGTCTTTATAGATAGTAGTATTGGTGAACAAATAAGGAATATATAGGATTTTCGAAGAATTTTGGATCGCATGGATTGGATGCTCGAGGAATTTGATGGTTTAGTGAAGTCACAATGTTCAATCCCATATGTCCTAAACGACCTGATGATGCTATTATAAAAGAGATTTTTGTAGTTAGATTTGTACAAGAAGTGATTAGCTAGAATGGGAAAGGTAGGAGTAACTTACTTAGCAATAAATATTTGTATTCAGTTATTATCTGAATTAGAAACAGGGTGACTCCCTTTCACCTGTTTTATGTAATATAGCTTTAGAATATGTCATGGAAAAGGTGTTGTGTACTGAGAAAGGCCTAAATATGGGTGACAAGATTCCGGTTTTGGGGTATGCCGATGATTTGGTACTACTAGGTGAAGAACGGAAACCATACAACTAAATACAAGTGTTTTAATAAAAACCAGTAAAGAAATAGGACTTGAATTAAATATATATGAAATATATATAAAAGACAAAATATATGATTTGTAGCAGAAACAGTGGCGATCTTGGTAATATTGATATATCAGGGCATACTTTTGAACACTGTTACTACAATTTTTTAACCAAATCAGCGAAACAGAAAAGCTAGATTAAACAAAACAGTTTACGATTTCCTCAAACCCGCTATAACGGTTTTGTTAAACTTAAAATAAGTGTTACGCCATATACGAAGATGTATGCGTTAATGGGGAAGGATGAAGATCTGGTAAAACTAATTGATTGTCGTAGATAATATTTTCTATTATTTGATTATTACAGTAAACCCTCGTAATAACGAATTCCAAGGGACCGAAAAATTCTCTGTTCGTTATAAAAAATTTCGTTATATCCGAAAAATATATTGTATGTATATTATATGTCTTGGTATAAATTTATGTGGTTAAAATGAGATATTTTCAATAAAGCATTCGCTTTCAGGCACATGCTTATTTAGAAACTACAAAAGAATTTAGGGTGGATTTTGATATCCCGTATTTTTCGACAATTTTCGATTTTAACATGATTTTTGTATCCACCTCTTGTAGAATCGTCAACTTTATATTTAAATCAATGGATTTAGTCTTTGACATAGGCCACGGAGCGGAAGCACAATTAGAATGAAAAGCGAGACAGACGACCTCTAAGGAACCTCGAATAAAAGTAATAACAACAGAATAAAAAGGAATTTAGGAAGGCAAAATTTAGGACTTCTACTGTAGCATCGCCTGATTAGCCATAGTAGCATAAATGTGACGCTAAATAAACAAACAAACAATAACAAGCTGAAACTCAAGAAGCCATAAGCTGTCACAGACTGTGGATCACAGAATTGAGCTGAATAGAGGGGAAGGATTTGGACAGAAAGGCGCCGATCTTTACTGGGAATTAAGACGTATCGCATTTTTTTTTCTTCTTCATCTTTCGTAATAACCAAACAAATCAATTCTAAGGGCCACAAAAGTTGTTCGTTAGTTCGTTATAAGATAATATTTCGTTATAAACGAGGAGAAAGCATAGTTTTCTATTTATTTTTCAAGGGACCGCAACGACAGTTCGTTATAAACGGGAGTTCGTTAAAAAGAGGGTAATGCTAAAATAAATGTTTCCGAATGGTAAATGGTAAATGCATAGGCTGGCTCTTCTCATAGGCTGGCTCTTCTCATTCGTCCATTTTCTGGAAAAAGTTGCTATATCATCTTAGAAATATACGTCTCTTAAATAGTAAATTTTATTCCGTACGACTTATCTTTTTGGAGCTTGACTGACCACATACACTCACAGACCTTTTTGCGGTACTGAAGAATTAGGTCTCAGGGGATCCTAAAACGTGTATATCTAGTAAAACTCGAATTTGAAAATTTATACGATATCATTACTTTTTCTTACATTATATTTCGTATGTTTAGTTATGAGAAATTCAATAAATAAATATAATAAAATAAACCAGGGATATATAAAACCTCTTTTTTTTCCGCTTTGAAGTTATTTTAAATATTTAATTTTTTTTTTGTTTATTAAACTAATTTTTTTTCTTCTGTTTCAGGTAAACATCTGTTTATTGATACTGCAACAATCGTAAGTACACATTTAATACATTGTTTCAGAATAGACTTTCTTGTTTTGTTAATTTCGATAAAAATCTATCAGAGCGGAGCTATTTCTATCAATAATAATTATCAATATTTAACAATAATGGGAAATTCAGAGAGAAAAAAGAAAACTCTGGTGCGAGCAACACACGACTTTCACTTATTTCAGTTGTAAAAATTAATTTAAGAATTTTTAAATATACTTAAAAATGAAAAAAAGATTAATAATATAAAGTTTCGATAGACACATGTGTTTTATTAAATAATCTATTATATTTCAATCTAAAATAATCAGTTAGTCTTATCGCGTCTTTATCATTCTCCATTAACTTTTACAATTTCTTGTAGTAGTAGATAATATTTTTCAAAAATCTTTAGCGTTCCAACGGTTTATTATACATCTTAGTGACTGTTTTATGTTCCAAAAAATTAAAATTGCACATGAAAATATTTTTACTCTTTTCGACTTTAGTTGGTTATAGAATTCGTTCAACTTATATTTTTATTAGATATGTATCAATACTAAAAATATGATATTTATATTTTTAATCTAAAAAATTAAAGGCACTTTAGTTCAAGAAAATTAAAAATATCGGTATTTGAGCCCTGTCGGACTATTTTAATCAGAATGAATCCTACATGGTATTAAAGCCTGTTAAATTTTACTTCAATTTCCGTTTTTATGTCCAAAAAACACAAAAAATATTATAAAAAATATGTATACTTTTCTCCTTTAGTTGGGTATCGCATTCTTTTAACTTCAATATACACCAATTTTTTACCAATGCTAACAAGATGATATAGCTAATTTTTTTTTTAATCTAAAAAACGAAAGGTACTTTAGAGAAAGAAAATTTTTAAAATCACCATTTAAGCCCAGTCAGACTATTTCAATAAGAATGAAACCTACATGGTATTAAAGCCCATTAAATGTTACATCGATAAAGCGAGTTTAATCAAAATCGTTAAAGCCGTTTTTGGGTAAGTCGTAAAAAGGTGCAAAATGCATGTTATAAAGTTGCTCTTCTGGTTAGCTATTTTTAATGAAGAAGGGGCTTAAACATCTCGGGTGTATAGTTGTCTGAAATATGAAATTTTATTTTCACAAAACTTCGTTTTCGTGCTAGGACACACACACACGCACAGACCTTTTTGCGGGACTTGGTCATTTGGACTCAGGATACCCTAACAAGTCTAATTCCGGTGAATAATAATAATAATAATAGGCTTAGCGAACCCGAAGGTTCGATGTCGATACCACCAAAATCCGCCTACACAGACTCGTCCGATGTTTACCATTCAAGCCCAAGCCCCCGAGATCAGCCTTAACGCAATCTACGCTTCGGCCTACCTTTCGGACGTCTACCAGTTGGATCAGCGAATACCAACTTTCTCGGAATTCGCTCCTCATCGAGCCCAACAACTTTACTCGCCCATTTGAGTCTCCACAATGCAATCAGCTCAATTATTTTCACACGATACAAGTTCCGCAATTCCGCGTTGTGCAACCTTCTAAACTCCCCAGTGGCCTCATCTCTCTTCGGACCAAATATTTTACGCAGTACCTTATTTACGAAAACCTTAAGCCATTGTTCATACTTCAAAGTAAGCGGCCACGTTTTACATCCGTAAAGAACCGTTGGAAGAATAATAGTCTTATAAATTCTAACCTTTAAGTTTTTAGTTAGAAGCCGCGAACTAAGTAACTTAGCAACTGAATAATAACACGCATTTTCCACCTTTAACCAGGACTTTATTTCTTCCTGGATTTCATTTTTTCTTGTTATAATTGAACCTAAATACTTGAATTTCTCTACGTGTTTAAAAGTATGCCCTGATACATCATCACCAAGATCGACACTGTTTCTGCTACTAATCATATATTTCGTCTTATCGGTGTTTAATTCGAGTCCTATTTCTTTACCGGTTTTTATTAACACACTTGTATTTAGTTGTATGGTTTCCGTGTCTTCACCTAGCAGTACCAGAACATTGGCATACCCCAAAACCGGAATCTTGTCACCCATATTTAAGCCTTTCTTGGTACACATCATCTTTTCCATGACATATTCTAAAGCTATATTAAATAAAACAGGTGAAAGGGAGTCACCCTGTTTCAAACCGATCGCACCTCAAATCTCTAGGAGTAATTATGACCGATTCTAACTTTATGGAATGTTTCCGACAAACACATCTCTACTAAGTTTACTAACTTGTTAGGTATTCCCTGTTCAATCATGATGTTATATAGCTTCTGACGGTCTATTGAATCATAAGCATTTTTAAAATCGATTCGGTGAAAAATGGAATTCGAAAATTTCCAGGATCGCAATACTTTCCCTTAATATATGTTCCATAAATAGGTAAGTGAAATTAAATATGAAATAGTCTTAACTTTGCCAACTCTTCTACCCAGATTGTAGGTCTCGGCAGGGTATTGCAGGTCCTAGTAGTACTAGCTTCACCTAAGATTCTATAGTTTAAGATATGTTAATGGATTCTTATGATAGATGTAGTTTCCCTTGAACCACATCTTGATAGTGATGGCGCTTGGAAGTTGCCCCTGATCAGATGCAACAGTTCAGTTAGCACTAGCTCAACACTTGACTAAATGGCTTGCATTATTCAATCCCAATTTAAATGGAGTGATGCAGGAGAGGGGTCTTGGATAGTTTAAATTTACAAAAGGTTTATAAATTACATTTCCTGTCGTTATCAGCAGTTTACAGGTCGTTAAAAAGCCTTTTAGAGATAATTTTATAGTGGCGCTTACCAAAAGATCTTATCCGCTGTCCTTTCTTTGAGCCCCACTTACTGTCCTAACCCGGGGCACTTTTATTATCGGTTAATTGTGTACTTAATGGGTTTATGCCAGGGTGAATTAGTCCGCTTAAGCGATATCATTCCCTTAGTAATGAATATAATGTGGCGCTGAATGGGGAGATGCATTGGCGGCGCCCGCTGTCTTCGACATGATGGGTCATATCTTCATTCTCTATGCTATGGAATAATAAAATATTTCGCAATTCGGAAGAGCGAATGCTCCGCCAAAGATGTGAAACTATTGTTTACATATAATTAGGAGATTACGAAAACTAAACATTTTATATCTCCACCGATCAGCTAGCTATTGAATTGAGACGATGATTTTCAAAAGGTACTTTATTCATTTTATGAAATTTTACAGGGAACGCAATATCTCTCATTAATTCTTTATTAAACATGTTTATTTTATTCCTTCCATATTTACCCTTCGTGCTCGAAGTCTTTTTCTCTCTAGCGAACTTTGCAACTAGAGAGGTGATTGACGTTTTCGTTTAGTTCACCAATCAGATCACTTCACTGTTAATAAATTTGTAATAATTTTTTTTATTTTTTTTATTAAGAGATAATACAATCTGCCACCTTCTGGGGCAATGGGTATTACAGTTAAAAGAAATCATTCATCCCATATGTACATTTTAAATAAAAAAATTTAAAAAATAATAAAACAAAAAATAAATAAAATATATTAAGAAAATTATAATAATATTTTTTTTGTAATAATAGACGTATTAAAATATGTTGTTATTCACTCAAGTAATTTTGTTTTATTATTTTTAATGTATAAACCTTTGTAATGAACCAAAAACAATTACTTCCCTTTAAATTTTGAATGCTCACGTTTCAAGAATCCGAATAGGGAATAAAAAAAAATCCGTTTGTCCACTCTGCAACTTTTCTCCGTAACTACTCAACCATATATATATATATATATATATATATATATATATATATATATATATATATATATATATTTTAAATCTTAGCGCATCCAAAGACGATCCTAACACCTACACCTTGATATCCGCCGATTAGTTTTAAAATGGCTTCCGATTAAATATGATTTAATTCAATAACTCAATTATTTTTGAGTTAGAGAAAAATAATAAAAAAAAGTGCGAATAATTATTTTAAAAAAATTTGTATTGAATCTTTACCCATTAATACGCCTATGACTCAGTTATTTTCTAAGATTAAGAAAAAATTGTGATATTAAGGATTAAGACACAGCGACAAAAAAAAAATGAAAAGGATTAGGGATTAACACCGAAAAAAATAATCATTAAAATCGTTTAAGAAGTAGCAGAGATATATCGTTTTGAAATTAGCAGTGGTGGTCATTCTATACCTTTAAATAATTATTTCGAAATAATAAATCATTGTGTAATAATTTGCAGCGGTTTTTTATTTTTTTTTATTTAAAACTGTTCATATCTGATTTAAAATTTCCTCTTTAGTAGCATCATTCTCATGCAAATATCACAATCAATTTTTTTCTTATAATACCCAACAAAACTCCGCATTTTGAATACGCAGCGAATGAAGCGCTCCCAGGTCAAGGTATCGCCGTCCCCACTCCATCGGAATTAAGTCGACCCCTAATATTAGAAGTATGGGATAATTGGAAGGTTATGTGGGACGAAAGCCCCCCCAGCAAACTTAAACAGATCAAGAGAACAGTAAAGCCGTGGTCGACATCCTGCCGTAGTAACCGTAGGGAGGAGGTAGCCTTAGCTCGTATAAGAATTGGTCACACTGCACTAACCAATTCATACCTCATAAAAAAAACAGCCACTGCCAAAATGCACCTACTGCAGCTCCACCCTTACCATAAAGCACATCTTTGAGGAGTGCACTCATTATATAGAAATTATTAATAGAATAGGCCTGACTTTAAACTTGAGCAATATTTTGAGAGACGACGAGACAGTAATAGCAATGGTTATAAATGTTTTGAAAGCGCACCAGCTTCTGTCGCAACTATAGGTCTTATAACTGATTTATTTATTTATTTTATTTTTTTATAAAGTTATTATAATCAGTATAATCCTTATGATTCTTTTCTTTAAGTCAAAATAGAACTCTCACACAAATTTCTTTAATTTAAGTGAATTTATAGGCGTTGATGACCTCGGAGTTTTACGCCTTTATGCATCAACAAACAACAGCTGGATTCCAAAACCGTCAAGTAGTATTAAAACAGAGCACAAATGTAATGTGCACGATTGTGAAATAAGCGATCCATAAATAGGGCATGTTTACTTTGGGCGTGCCTTTTATTTACTGTGACTAATGCACGGCCATAATATTGAGGAGCGTAGAACTCCCGCATTCTCGGGAAGCACAATGAGCCCCCCCCCCCCCCTCCGGGCTGCCTTTGTGCCCCCGACCTGAAATATGGCCGAGGGTAATGATGTCGAGTATGTATATTCTAACGAAATATCATCCTATGGAATCCATATTAATAACAGTCAGAAATACCTAGCGTAATATCGGAATATTGAATAGTTCACCTGCTACTTTCCTCATTCTTGAGTAATTTGAGCAATAAACGCCTTCAAAAAGCGCAAGCCCTCAACACAAAAAAATTGCTATACTAATAGCGTTGTAGGAATCAAATAAAACGACTTTTACTTACTAACAAAATCAATATTAGATTTTTTTTTTATTTATAGTAATTTACAACTGTACTAAAAAATACAATAAGTAAATATGTAGAATGAAAATAAAATTCATGAAAATGTCTTGAGAAAGAACCACCCAGTGGTAGCTCTTCACTAACTATTTTAATACAGTAGGTCCTGAGGCCACCTTCTTTTCAGTAACCTTGGAGGGTTATCAGGGATATCTGAGGAAGATAAATTACGGAAAAGTGGGTTTGTATGGGCAGGAAGTTTAGAATGAAAAGAGGAGTATCTATCACGGGCTATGTCTGCAACAAATGGGATGTTAAGGTCATTATGAATGAGTTGATTTGTGACAAAATAAGGGGAATTCAGGAGTTTGCGAAGGATTTTGGATTGTAAGGACTGGATGCGGGAGGAATTAAATGGTTTCGTAGAGCCCCAAAGCTCGATTACATATGTCCAAATAGGTCTGATAATTGTGATGGTTCTTTATTAGATGTAGATGAATCTTTTGTAATATACTAGAAGTTTTGAACGTTTGTCTAGTAAGTGTTGTAGTAATCGATATCTTCGAGCAGTTTCTTGTCGTTTCAGTCTTGTGTGAGGATTAAGCTACCTAGCATATTCTTCTGAAATATTTAGCTTTCCAGTGGCATAGTGTATATCTATATCACTTTTCCAATTTTTTTATTTTTTCCTGTGGCACGACAAATCGTGTAGGCCCTTCGCCGCGCGATGTCCTCTGCAGGAAGAATATACTAGCTTTATTCGATGAAATTTTAGAAGGTAGATTCAGCACTCCCTACACCTACTTTTGCGAGTAGCCACCATATGGCTGACGGGTCCTACATACCCGGGGGAGAGGCTGTGAGGGAATCCCATTGAATTAAATGCTTGAAATAGTTCGTCCGGGACTGAGATTTGAACTCACTACCTTCGGCGTGAGAGACCACTCAGCCGCGGGCTCCCCCTCACATTTCTATTTCTTTGTGTGAGGAAAAACAAAGTTGCCTAAATAATTATGTTTTCTCCTTCAGTTGATTATCGATTCTTTCATATTCACTCGTGTCTCCTTGGTGCTAAAGTTGAGTAATGTTTAATCATTACAAATAAAAAAATATTCTTCAGACTATTTTAATCGATATAAAACCGAAATGAAAGAAAATAAAAATAACGCCTGCACCTCTACAACCTATCAAGGATTTTGGGTACAGTGTAATAGAATGGAGAACAAAATTATTCTGGGACTGGGTCCCCTAAGAATAGCAGTTATGTACAATTGAAATATATAAAATGTCTGGACAGTAGACAGAAGAAACATGATAAATATTGTGCTATGGTAAAATAAGGATAAATACTATACATCAAAAAATTACAAAGAAATGAAGAAAAAAAAGTACTTATAGAGATTCCTACTATGGCTGACAGGCGTGCAAGAAGGTGATTACCCAAATCATGCTCAGCCGCCAGGTTCTTTCCCAATATTTAGGTACCCACTTTAAAAAGGCTGGGTGTGCCTCAGGATTCTCCATACTCCTCCGGGCTTACGAGGCTCTATACGAAACTGAGATTAGGAGTACAATAGACTGATGCTCTATCCACTAGACTTATATAATATTAAAGCCCCTATAATTTGACATCATTATAATAGGTTAAAATTGTTGAACGCGTCTTTGATGAATCCAGAAAAAGTTAAGAAATTCATGGTATAAGGTTGTAATCCTAGTTCATTGAATGTGATTAAAAGGTGCCGTACCATTCCTTGGCTACATTTACATTTTCTTGGCTCAAACGTGAATGCTCAGTTTCGTACTTTTCTTTTAAGAGAAATATTTACCAACACTCCCACACGCACACACCATTTCACTGGTCTTGGACGCATGCGTTTGTGTGTATGCACACATTCATTCTTTATTTAACATAATCAAAACATCACCTTGTTCCTTGACAAAGCTTTTGGTTGACATTAGCAGTTACTCCTAAAAGATTCTGTTACTAAAGGCAGTTACAGTTACTTATGACAGGAGTTGCTGTAACATGAAGAAGGGAATTCCTAATCCTTGTGTTCCTTCCTACGCTCACTCCCTTCGCACTTTACAGTTTTAATTAATTATTCCGTTAGTGTGAGTTCCCAGTTGTGTTAACACAGTTATCTATTTAGACCTAGGTTCGTCCCTCAAGGTTTCAAAGGTTTGTCGTCAGCTCCTAAAAGAAATTATCGCTTAGCAGTTGTGTATACGCTGGGCTATCCGTGAAAGAACAGTACTTCCAAGTGACAACTCAAAATTGAGGGTGGTTCTATTGAAATAAATTAGTGGACTGTATAGGTTTAAAAATAAAAAAATAATGAACGCCAACGACAAATCACAATACATTTAATAGACTAAAATACATATAAACAAGATAAGAAACAAATTAGCTAAACAAAGACCCCCGCCACGAGGCAGTAATAAAACCAATTGAAGTACGATCGTCTTCTTTTTCTTTCTCTTCTATTCAAAACTTTTAATTATATTTAAAATAACTATTTTTAAAAAAGATAAAAAATAAACATTAATTCAAAATGATCTATTGATAAATATCATAAAAATTATACATTTTTTTTGTTGTTTTTTTCCATGAAACCGTCATGAAACCGCATCAGGCCATAGCATATGGTGTGAACAAGTGGATATCAATAATTGACCGTTGAGAGAGTGAAGATGAAATTCTTCCGAGATGCGATCAGTATAAAAAAAAAACAATTAAATAGTTATAACTATTAAGTATTGTCCTAGCTACCTTGCCCAGCGGAGCCCTCGTGATGGCCAACGCTATGGATCAAAACTAAATTGGTATATATTAAAATAATTTATCCTAATCAATAAGAAAAAAAGATACATACTTGACACTGAGACGGTGTCTAAAGAAGTGATGTTTTCCAGTTTAAAAAACGCCATTGCGTGGAACGGAAAATATGGGAACTAGAATGTTCGTTAGAGCTTTTCCAAGAAGCTAAGTTATGTTTACTGATTCGATTGTTTGTTGAAGAAAAAAACTAAAGGATTGGCTAATGATTTTTTTTTTTAAATACATATTAATAATATAAAATATCGGACTGAGATTAAAAATAGCAGAATTATTGAAAAAAAATAAGAGACAAATAAGAAGCGAAAAATATATAAGTATGACCATAAAGGGGAAGATGTGAGTAATAGTGACGAGGTAAAGATTAAAAGAATATAAGGTATATAACGAATGACGATGATAAATGACGATTAGGTAATAACGAATGACGATGATAAATGACGATTAGGTAATAACGAATGACGATAATTTTCCATTATAGCGTTTTTCTATGTGCAATATGTCGAAACCTTTCGCCGTGTTTATCTGATACTGCTCCAAGATTAGCGGGAAAAAAGTCCAAATGAAAATCCAAGAAATGAATGTTTAGGCTAGGGACATATTGCATTTTAGGGCGTTGTACGAAGAAAGAAGTTCTTGGATGATTTCAAGGTAGTTCTCTTATTATTTTTTTCCAAGAAAATTATGACATACTTCTACAAAAGCGGTTCATGCTCTCTTTTCAGCTTTATTCAAATTACTTTCAAAATTTGAGTCATTCATGAGCTCTCGTATTTGGGGACCCACAAAGATTCCTTCTTTCAATTTCGCGTCGCTGATTCGAGGAAATTCAGTTTGGAGATATTGAAAAACTTCACCGTCCTTGTTCATGACTTTAACAAAAAATTTCATAAGGCCCAACTTTACATGGAGAGGTTGTTTGTTGTGTGTGAAAGGGGGATAGAAGGATATTTATTGCCGTCAGACAAAAACACGTAATTATGAGAAATTAAAAAAAAAATACTTAAAAAAATGTCTATATGTGATAGAAAAAATGGGGAGGAAACATCGATTTAGCATATTAAGCTCTTCATATTTATCATATTTTTATTTATTTTTTTAAATTTATTTATTGGAATTTACAACTGTATACTGGAATACAACAAGTAAATTAGATGAAATATATAAAGGCATGAAACACATGTAGAGAAGATTCCCAATGGAAGCACTCTAAATATTTTTATTTAAAGGAGGATTTCGTTGCAGACCAGTGTAATTAATCTGCAACCAACTCTCTTTTGAACCTACCGGAAAAGGACACATTTCTCAAATGAATATTGAGGGATGACTAAAAGAGAATCACCTACGACGATCTGGGGTGCAGCGGATCATTGAAAACTGCTTATGAGCCGCATTGGCAGAACAAGATTTTGCTCTATATTTCGGATTATTGCCGTGTACTGTTGCCGAGTTGCTTCAACAAGGAAAATCGATTGCTTTGAAGATCTACTCGACTCAACTCGTTAGTTCGTCGTTACATTTGATCAAGCATTTCGACAAAAATGCTCTGAACTAGACAATCGCAAAAATATTGTATTCCACATAGCCGCCATGTTTGATTGCGCCTTACTCCAGACTGTTTATAGAGTTCCCATGTTTAGTTCAGTCTGATTCTATTGAGAAATTTTAAGTTTATTTTTTACCTCAAGTTTATCATATTTGATAAATTATCATTAAATTACTTGAATATTTTTTATTTAAGTATTTTAATGAACATTTCCTTCTAATGTTTATTACAAAGAAACTTAAGAAAAAATATTTTTATATATATTGTTATCATGTCGTATCTATGCATGCAAAATTTTACTTATATATAAATAGGCAATCGAAGAAATAGTGTTTAAAATATTATTTTATACTTCAGCGCATTCAATAATAAAAGATTTTTTTTAATGACTTATCTATAAGCCGTATATGTATTTTTTTGTTTAACCTAAAAGGAATATATAGAATAATAATACGTTTTATCATTGACAGCGATTTGACTAAAAATCATACTTTAAATGCTTCTGGTGTAAAATACTACGATATATTATTAAAGTTTATTTCCATCTTTACAAAACAAATATTTTTTCTTTTTTTAATATTTTTTTTAATGTATTTTAAAACAGTACATTTTATTAAAATTAGGTTTCGAACAGTGGGTTATCCGAAATAGTATACTTGAAGAAAATTACCGGGTCAAAGAATTAAGGTACTTTTAAAACCAATTCCATTATTGGTAAAAAATAAATGTAAGTTTTCATTTTATTTACTCTTTAGATTTTTCATTGTTATATTATATAAATATATATTTATATATATTATATATATATATATATATATGTCTGTGTGTGTGTTACAGCCTTATTTATTTTTTTGTATTTTATGTGTTTCCATAGATTTTCAGCCTAAACAAACATCATATAAAATCTAACATAATATGTTATAAATCTATTTATTTAATTCATCATATAATATTTAACTTATTATGTTATAAATCTTGGATAATCTTGAATTCATCATATAATATTTAACATATTATGTTATAAATCTATTTATTTAATTCATCATATAGTATTTAACATATTATGTTATATATCTTGGATAATCTTGAATTCATCATATAAAATCTAATATAATGGAGAATTATATAAATAATATATGATTATAATTAAAAATTTAATTGTTGGTTAAAAGTTTAATCTATGTTGGTCGGTTGTAATGTTTGATTTTAATTAACATTATTTTATTTTACAAATTTACAACAAAACAGATCCAATCAGTTAATTACAACGACGGACTTAGTTCACATATCCAAAATCTCGATACCTTTGTTATGTACCTAACGTATAAATTTAAACTAAGTACATGGATGACATTTGTTAAATATTACTCAGATACATTGAGATTATTCAGAATATAATTGATGGAGAGACGAGGTTAATGATGCAGTGCCTAGTGTAACCGTCCTAGCTAAAGGTCAAATGCGAATTCGTGAGGTGAACCCGGCTGCTGCATTTTATAGTCCCTGCAGTATTATACATTATACCTATTTATAGTAATTTAATCTATAATTATGTAAATGTACTGTTCTAAATGTAAACTGTTTTTATCGAAGACCAATTTTATCAAACTGCTAAGTAGAATAAAATACAAAATCCTATTAATTTTTCTAATAACAAATCATATGATCTAAATATATATATATATATATATATATATATATATATATATATATATATAAGTTATCTACTGGTCTTAAGGTTCATTAGATTAATTAATTAAGTCAGTTAATTTATAACTTAAATTATCAGCAGTTGGGAACTAATCAAACAGATATATTACGAGCTGTTTCAATTATAACAATGCTGCGTGATCACACACATACAATATTTACGTAATGGACAATGGTGAAGTCAAATGACATAAAATAGAAAATAAAATATTTTATTAATAAATTCAATAATGAAGAAAATAATACATAAGTAAAATTTACAAATAAATGAACATTTTATACACACTCGTAACTATATTCAGTATTTACAAACAACCAAAAGAACCCGGACGTTTCTTGTCCAGGAAAAAGCAGAATTCGAGGGATCCCAGCGCCTCACTCTCCCGTTCCTCGTGAGAGCAAATTTAAGTTGAGTGATGGCGTCAGCTACAATCGTACTGTACTTGAGATAGAAATCGGGCTAATTTCAGAGCTACAATATAGATATTTATTAAATGTCTCGGGGGCCCCTGCCGTTACAACCTTCGAGGAGGGTTGTATGAGCGCCTAGGACGAAAAAGGGATTGTGTCAGATGATTAAAGTGATGACGAAGTCTATAATAAATGGAATGTTAAGGTCGTGGTGTAAAGTATAGTTGCTGATAGGAGCATTAACTATTTCTCGGCGGACGGAGTGAATGGATTGGATGCTATTGAGTCAAACTTAAGAAAATATATATAAAATTAAATTTGATATATGTTTTGGTTCATTATTTTCAATATATCACCTTTGCAATCGAAAAAAAAAAAGACTCAAAATTTGAAGACTAACGTTTTAAGATACTTAGAATCTGAATAACGAATAAAAAAAAAAAATCCGTTTTTCCGCCGTCCGCGGTTCTTCTCCAAAACTACTGGGCCGATTTTTTTGAAACTCGGGGCAAAAATACTGGCTTATCCAACGATGATCCTAACACCTTTACATCGATATTCGCCGATTAGTAGTAAAATGTCAGGTGATTAAATATGATTTAATTCAATAACTCAGTTATTTTTTAACATAAAGAAAATATTTATTAGAGATGTTTAACAAAGAAACCGTGAATAAAAAAAACAAAAAAACTTTTACCCATAAATGCGGCTATAACTCAGTTATTGTTTAAGACTGTGGCAAAATTTTATTAAATTATAGAATCAGGACACCGCGACGAAAAAAATAAATAAAAAGGAAAGGTAAGAATAGAAATTTTATCTTGCTTATAACACGCATAGAACTCGGTTATTTTTGAAATAATAATAATAATAGGCTTAGCGAACCCAAAGGTTCCATGCCGATACCACCAAATTCCGCCTACACATACTCGTCCAAATTTCACCGTTCAAGCCCAAGCCCCCGAGATCAGCCTTAACGCAATCCTCCCATCGACGCTTCGGCCTACCTTTCGGACGCCTACCAGTCGGATCAGCGAATACCAACTTTCTCGGAATCCGCTCCTCACCGAGCCAAACAACTTTACTCGCCCATTTGAGTCTCCGCGATGCTATCAACTCAATTATATATATTCACAGGATACAAGTTCCGAAATTACGCGTTGTGCAACCTTCTAAACTCCCCAGTGGTTATTTAAAAAAAAAAGGGAAAAATCGACAGAGTTTTAGAATCTGTACTCCGTTATTAATTATACAACAGACAAAAAAAATTGAAGTTTCACCTTTATGCACCTCTTTAACTCAGTTATTCTTGAAGATGAATAAATAGATACCAATTAATAAATAAATATAGTTTTGAAATTAGCAGTGGTGATTGGCCATTTTCATTTCAATTATAATTAGTTAATTGCCTTTAAAAATATAAACAGTTATACCCTAATATAGTTATTAGGAAATAATAAACCATTGTGTAATAATTTGAAGTGTTTTTATTTTTTTATTTATAATTAATGAATACTAGTGATTACATTGCTTTTTGTATTAATACGAATTATAGATTACCGGATTGGAATATGTTTTTCTTTTTAGTTCTCTTGTAGCGATTTTCCGTCCTTCGTATCTGTTTAGTTTATTATGCATGCAAGGCTATCTTCTTCACGTGTCCAGTGATTGGACTAGAAATTAGGATGAAAAAATGGGATACGTCCCTCTTCTTATCACGTGATATTCATTAAAAACAAACGAATTTCGAGTCACGCAAATCCTTGCTTAGCGCTTCGCAGAACTAGACCTCCACTTGAATGTATAACCAAGATGTATAACCTGGAAGATAGCTCACAAGATAGCAACTCCTTTTTTTCTTTACATTGTTAAGCGTTACAACACCGCTTGTTAATGATGTTATGTAACAGGCTCCTATAATTTTATTTATATTGTATTTAAATAATAATGAAGTGTATTATGGGCACTGATAGTTCGGACATTAATCTTTTCCAGTGTATAAATATACATATGTTAATTGCTATGTTTTTGGCCGACTGCTTTTCTAAGGCAGCGGTACCTTCAAAAACTAGCTTCATTCATAAATATTTAATCCATATATAAACTATATTTAATGATACCATTGGATTCCGTTCCAAAGGTTTCATGTTTACCAATCCCAGAAGGTGGCATGCAGGGGAACATTAAATTACTAACAGATTTAAATTAGAGCAATTATTATTAAATATAACTATGACATAGATTTTAGGCTTACACTCTATTTACATAATTTCCAAACCTTTGATTGAGAATACTGAGGATAATATTACAATTAAGCTTGCCCTACAATATTATAAATAACGATATACCTTTGAAACACTAAGTCGGCTGGCGAAGGGGGAATCAGTTCTTAAGTTTCATCTTCCAACTGCTCTACGACCCCCGGCGAACATCGCTTCCTCTTGTAGATGGACCCCGACTCTCCTCTTGCCATACTTCCATTCTCGAGGCTGGAATATACCCATCTCATCTTGAGGATAGAACTAGACTAACTCTTCGGATCTTCTCTCTTATCCTCGTCACCTCGGGTGGGGCTGATATTGGAAGTACCCCGGTTGGCGGTCGAGCCTTTGTAGAAACTACTTTTAAGAAATATTTCTAATTTATTTAAGGCGGCGTTGTAAACCTTTGTGATATTATTTTTATCTTTTCACCACTTTAAATATTCTTGTCAGCCGCTTCTTTTAATTATTTCTCCTCAATCGAATTTAATCTGTTTCGTATTAGCATAAACGAAATAAAATGTGATTATTCCTTGTAATACCGGTATCATGACATTACTTTTTGGCGAAAAATAGCACATCGAATCCCGGAAAGCCATCTTACCCATGCATTTGATTATTGCCAGGTAAAACAACAAGTTCGAGTTGATAGCATCGCGGAGACTCAAATGGGCGAGTAAAGTTGTTGGGCTCGGTGAGGAGCGGATTCCGAGAAAGTTGGTAATCGCTGATCCGACTGGTAGGTGTCCGAAAGGTAGGCCGAATCGTCGATGGGAGGATTGCGTTAAGGCTGATCTCGGGGGCTTGGGCTTGAACGGTGAACATTGGACGAATCTGGTAGGCGGAACTTGGTGGTATCGGCATCGAACCTTCGGGTTCGGTAAGCCTATTATTATAACACAACAAGTTCAGTTTAGAATATTAAAAAATACCAAAGGGGTTCCTCAAAAAAAAAAAAAAAAACCTGGGTGTACTGATAAGCCGTACCATATACCTAGCACCTTTTTCAGGTACCAGGCGGGACTCAACTAGGATTCTGTAAAACCGACCCTGGGACTCAATTAGGAATCTTTTTGCCAAACGGGACTCAATTCGGACTCACCCGGGGTAAACTACCAGGGGTCTCTGTTACCGCGGAGGGGCCCATACCGTTGGGAAATCTAGGGGGCTAGGTAAGCACCTTTTGAACTTTTGCCGACCTAGGTTTATAAAGGCATATCAATTTGTATTTAATTAATATAATTGTTGTCCAATAATGAATTTCCATCCTCAGTATTCTCAATACATAACATAATATATCATTCAAAATAATACGATTCGTTTTTTTGATGCTTTTAATGTATGATTTTCATTAGAATGAATGAATAAATGTTTTAATTTACATAATATACAAAATGATTGTTATAAATACCTGTATCTTATACAGTTAAAGGATGCTAGATACACTTAGGGAGTTGCCCCTTTGGATGTTACCATAACATCAGCCAAAGTTCACTCACTTATAATAATGATTAAATATAGATTGCATGTGGATGGATTGTAACATTATAATCAATTTTTACTAATTTTTTCATTGGTTTAGTAGCTAACCTTTTGTACCAGAATATTTATTTATTTTAGTGATTTACTTATATTCGCCCAACAATCTATTTATTGCTTCTTCCGTAGTATTGGAATGACTATTTGGTATATTTTATTTAATTTTTATTTTTTAATTTATTTATTGAAATTTACAACTGTATGTTCATACATCAAGTAAATATGCTACAATGATAAAACACATGAAAAAAAAAAAACATGAAGAGAAACTGCCCATTGGCAGCACTCTAGTATATACAGTGAATCTAAACAAGAAGGTCTCGAGGACATCTTATTTTCAGACGCCTCGGCGGATTGTCAGGAATTGTTGAAAAAAAATACATTATATTATATATATATATATATATATATATATATATATATATTAGCAACATATTTATATTTATAAATAAGTAAATTAGGTCATCGTATATTATTTTTATAAATTAATTTAAGTAATACATGTTAAAGTAGGAGGATAATGTAAATATATTTACATTTTACCTCTTAATTTTTATATTACATTTATTCATTATATGAATCGTAATCTGTCTATATTATTAATATAGATGGATGATATACCGTTGGAAAGTAAAACATTATAGAAAAAATATGGTGTGTGCAACACACGACTTGTACTTATCTCCGTTAATAAAATCAATTTAAGAATTTGTAAATTAGGTCAAAATTGAAAAAAAAAAACTTTGAAGAATTAAATTGATTTGGATGGAAACATGTGTTTCAGATTAAATAATCTATCTGTAGAAATTATTATCTACAATAATCTCCTCAATTTATATCATTTTCTTCTCTCTACGATACTTGTTTCAGCTTTTTATATAACATACTATTATTTCTAATTATTTCTAAATATAATATTTGGCTTTCCAACGGTATATCTTACACCTATGTTAGTATTCTTATGTTAAAAATAGCAAAAATTGCATTAAAAAATATTTTGCTTTTTTCTCCGTAATTTAGAAATCAAACTCGTTAAATTTATACATTTAGCAACTTTTTATCAATGCTTACAAGATGATGTGGTTTTTTTTTTTAATCTACAAAATTAAAGGTACTTTAGGGGAAGGAAATGTAAAATATCGATATTTAAGCCCTGTCATACTATTTCTATCAAAATATAACCTACATGATATTAAAGCTCATTAAATTTTACATCGATATAGCGAGTTTAATCGAAATCGTAATAGTCGTTTTTGAGAAAATCGTAAAACGTCCCCCTATATGTTTTTTTTTCTCTTATGTTAAACAAATGGGTATCTTCATTCGGCCAAGAAGTGTAAACCACGGCAGTTGTATGAAAAGGTTCCCTGTAGCATTGGATAAGTCCAGAAGAAAAAAAAAAAAAAAAAAAAAAAAGAGAGTACAGAATAAAGCACTATGTAGCAGATGCCACTTGATTTTTTTTTTTTTTTTTTTTTTTTTTTTTGTATGTTGGATGGAGTTTGTTGAAATTGCTAGCAACACTACGACAGAAAGCACTTTAACCTTTTAAAACGGGGAAGACTGGTGGCCGGTGGGCGGGCAACGGACCTTGCTCGTACCCCACCAATTTCCTTTATTTCATTTGAAAACTCGACACAATCCGGCATTGTTAACAGACCATGTTAAATTTACTTTAACAAGTCTTAAACTTTAAGTCGATTAAATAATAATATTATAATAAATATATTGTTCCTTTGAAAGTTTATTACTGCATAAACAACAATCAAAAGTCGATGTTTCAGGGGCCTTACCCATCTTCAGGAATCATTACAGTACAATAAAAAATTATCATTCATTAATACAAAAATAAATTTTCTATATACTAATTGAAAATCCATATTAAAAAAAATATATATAAAAATGTTACATAAAAGTCTATTTACCTCACAGCTATGCAGAAGTTTATATCTATCAAATCATTAAAAAGTTAAAAAAAAAAAAAAAAAATCAAGAAACTACCCTTCTTAACTGACATATTATTTGGCCCCTAATGGATTAGGGTTATCCTATTTGATGTGGAAATGTACACAACAGATATATTATTAAATATAGGTCAACAAAGCATTTTTTTTTTAAATGCATTTTTTTATTGTATCAGCATAATGACACCGAGGTGCTTTGAAGCTGTATAGTATCTTTTATATTTTCGATTATATATATACATATATATATATATATATATATATATATATATATATATATATATATATATATATATATATATATATATAAGAACAATGTTATTCTTAAGGGACTATGTCATCAAGTTCATTTGTCTATTCTATTCTATTCTATATAACAACGGCTTAAGGTTTTCGAAAATAAGGTACTGCGTAAAATATTTGGTCCGAAGAGAGATGAGGCCACTGGGGAGTTTAGAAGGTTGCACAACGCGGAATCGCGGAACTTGTATCCTGTGAACATAATTGATTTGATAGCATCGCGGAGACTCAAATGGGCGCGTAAATTTGTTGGGCTCGGTGAGGAACGGATTCCGAGGAAGTTGGTATTGGCTGACCCGACTGGTAGGCTTCCGAAAGGTAGGACGAAGCTGCGATGGGAGGATTGCGTTAAGGGTGATCTCGGGGGCTTGGGCTTGAACTGTGAACATTGGACGAATCTGTGGAGGCAGAATTTTGTGGTATCGGCATCGAACCTTCATGTTCGGTAAGCCTATTATATATATATATATGATTGTTTTTATGTTAAAATATTTTTTTCTATTTCTAAAATGTGGTTTTTCAAAATCAAATTGCTGGTCAAACAGTATAGTATGCTATGCCAGTGCCGTGGTGTTACTTAACATTATTTTAAAACAAAATTTTAAAATATGGACAGTGATGAAGCCGATAAAACTAACTGATAGTCGTATATAGTAATGTAATAGAATATATAATAAAAACACATGTTTCTATTGAAACTCAAAGTAATTAATTCATTAGCGATTTATTTTTAGCTCTAAATGTATTAAAAGAGTTTTAAATCGATTTTAATAACGGATGTAAGTAAAAGTTGTGTGTTGAAATTTTTGAAAAATATAATAATTTATATTATATTATAATTACATAATAATTTATCTTAAATAAACCAAGGTTATATATTTACGACACATCAGAAAAGTGATAGATAAATACTATAACCTTATTATTCTATAATGGTTATTTCATCTCTAAAAAAATTAAAGGTTTTAAGCAAATATTGAGATTAATTCAGCTTAGAAGGAATCAGAGACAAACCGTTTCAAGATGGGATAAGTGGATTTGTGATTCAAATCCAAAATTGAATCCGCTCAATAAATTGATTATTTAATCTCTATAATTGAATATGAATGTAAAATCCGCCAGAGGGAGGAATTAAATCTTACTTAGAATAATACTATTTGTACCTATATTCAAATTTTCCTTTTTTGCATATGAAATTTGTTTCGATATGTATATTTGGATTATGTTTGCGTACCTACAGATATTTATTTAGTATGTATTAACATATATTATGTATTAAATCATTTTTTTTTTAATTAAGGAAAACATAACGTATTCCTAAATTAAGTAATATGTACGTAAATTGAGCATTATGATTATGACAGGAGATGTCAATTTATTCAGGATATTTAAAGATTTTTTTTTTAAATCACTGTATAAAAAATAACAGTTTTACAGTTTTCAATACTCCACCTTTCAGTCACTTTATCAAATTTAATTTAAAAACTTAACAATTGATTATCAATAATTGTCTTCATATTGGTGAATTCATAAATAAATAACCTTAGATGACATTTTATAACTTATTGTATTATTAAATAAAATACATGTGTGCAAAATGAAATATAAATGATAATAGTGATTGGGATATATTATGATAATATTGGGTTGTTTCACATGAAATGTCCGTTTTTATAGTTCCTGAAATACATAGAGGATTTTGCAGGTCTCTCTTGTTTTCTTCCGAATGTTTACATATTTAAAGTAAACAGTTACTAATCCTCTACCTTTGTATTATAAACATTAGCTTCCCAATCGATTACACACTTTTTAGTATACCTCCAATTATGAACTCAAGTAATATTTTTGTACGAGTTTAAACTCGGCCATTCAGCAAACGAGGCCGCTAGAAATATTTGCAAGGTTTTGGGGAAGGGAGTGTTTATGAACGGACCATTCGCCGTTGGTTTGCTAAGTTTACAGCTGGGAATACCGACTTGGAAAACGGAGGAAGACCTCCGTCCGTAATAGACAACGATGTCCTCAAACACATTGTAGAAGGAAACCCCTACCAAACACTTAAAAGACTCCCAGCACGACTAAATGCAAGTACATCTACCGTTTCCAGACATTTAAAGTGTATTGGGAAAGTAAAAAAGCTCGATACATGGGTACCTCATGATCTCACTGAGCGGCAGCGAGACCGCATGTTTCAAAACATACCGTGCAGAAAATAAAAGAACTGGGCTACGAAGTTCTGCACCCACCATATTCTCCGACTTGTCTCAAACAGATTACCACCTGTTCAGGAATTTAGACAACTTCGTCAAAGGAATACATTTTGAAAATGATGATCAAGTGAAAAGTGAGTTTTAAGATTTTGTTTCACTTCAAAGCTCAGAGTTTTTCAGTTCGGGGATAAAAAAGTTGGTGTCAAGTTGGGAAAAATGTGTAGAAAAAGAAGGTAAATACTTCGAATAAAATTATATTGTTTCATATCGTATTTTTAATAAAAATCCTTTACCTTGAAAACGGTCATTTCATGTGACACGACCCAATAAAACATATGCGTAAATGCATAGTTTTGTATGCTGTATGTCCTTCTGTATCGAAGATTGTTACATCTCGAGTGTTTGTATCTCGAAGGTGATTCTTCTGAGAACAGGTTTTCAGGGATGGTCGGAAAATGGGAAAATTAGGGTTATATATGCTGAAATTCTATTATTCTTAATTACAAGACGATTCGACCTTCACACTCTTGTTAAAACAGTATGGTAGTGGTAGTGGCTAGTATAACAGCCGTCTATGCCCAAGATCAAACCCTCCTGGGATCTTTCGGGATGGTCCTAGGAATTTATAAGAGGGTAAAAAATCCTTTGTGCCGTCCTTCGAGGGGACGTAAAATGGTGGTCCTGAGCCTGTGCGATATCAGGTACTCGTTAAACACCACTATCATAATTAAGCCTGAATTGGAAAAAAATAGTTTTCTCACTCTAGTATCATCTGATTGGCCTCAGTAGCATGAAGAGATTTTAAATGAATAAACAAACACATAACCTAAAATCTATTCTTTTTACCATAGTTGCAATAGAAAATACCTTAAAACCATTATCTTAGAAAAAAATATTAAAATTTTGTTTCCATCTCACTTTATTCATAAATTTATTTCATGAAGTGAGTTGAGTTGTGTTGTGTGTACCAGACTTGTTTACATCTAATAAAGATTATTTATACATCTTATAAATGGAGTCAATATCTCAGACAATCTTTCAAGTAAAAAAGTCTATAGGTATTGTAGAAGGATAAATAGAAGTTCGATTCTTTACCTTAGGATGGTCTTATATATGTTTCATTTATAATCAAATTTAGAAAGAAGTTTTAATTTTATAGACCAAAGATACTTTATATATTATATTTATATTATTAATTATGTACATCTCTTCTCAAAAGTATTTTATTCCATTTATGAAGATCGTTTTTCCCACTGCGTATCGTTGCGAATTTACCTATGCCCGCAACACTTAAAAAAAACCCATAAAGTTAAGTGCAGCTCCCCTTTGATTTAATGTCAGCAAGTTGACACGAGCGGGAGGTGTCAGAAATCATGAAATAATAGCTGAGCCAGTTTTATTGTGGGACTGTGGAAGAGAATTCCATCAGAATCAGAGGACAGTACATGGGATTTTATGTAAAGATTATTTTTAAATGCCTTGCCTTAGAAACAAGATGGTTGAAGATCATTTAACGATTTCTCTGAAGAAAATTGAAGTCTATTCCAGCTCCATCAACTTATCATAGTAACGTAGTGGGTTGAAAACGGTTTCGTTAACATAAAATTACAGACATTTTTACAGTGAGAGTAGAAGCCACCATCCCGCTAAGGCATGCCCGTGTATGGGAAAGGAGTTTACCTGCGACAATATATTGAAAAACAATAACATATAGTAATACAGTACACAGTAAGACACAATAATTGACTAAAGTTAAAAGAATTAAGGAACAGGTGAAACCATTACCTCTACAACTTACTGCAATGAAATTGACCAAATGCACACAGAATTATTAAAAAAACAACCTGGATTGGTAAATCGGAAGGATCCTATACTCTTACACGACAACACTAGACCCCATGTTTCAAAACATACCGTACAAAAATTTTGCACCCACCATATCCTCCCGACTTGTCTCCAACAGATTACCACCTGTTCTGGAATTTAGACAACTTCGTTATAGGAAAACTTTTTGAAAATGACGATCAAGTGAAAAGTGCGCTTTCAGATTTTGTTTCACTTCAAAGCTAAGAGTTTTTCAGTTTGGGAATTAAAAAATTTGGTGTCAAGTTGGGAAAAATGCGTAGAAAAAGAAGGTAAATACTTCGAACAAAATTATCTTGTTCATGTCGTATTTTTAATAAAAATCCTTTACCTTAAAAACGGACATTTTATGTGACACAATCCAATAGAATAAATACATATTTTTTAATGAATTGTGCTCTTGAAATTTATTTTTCAGACAGATCCTTTGGAAAAATATTACTGTTTGTATATTTTATCTGGGGAATTTTGAAAACTTACTGTCTATTAATAGTAAGGAGGATGAGATGATTCGGTTGGAGTTAAAAAAAAAATTAGAAAATGTATTTATTAATCAACTGTTTCACCTACGTTGCGGGTCTTCATCAAGGCTAAAAATAACAAGATACAATGTGTGCATTTGATAAATAATTGACTATGATACATTAACCTCTATAAGTGGAGGCGCGAGTATATAATTCCCCAAATGACTTTTAATGTATCCCACGATCTAAATTTTTTTCTTAAAATTTTAATATTTTTTAACTTTTCCTATAATCAATGAAAGATACAATTTTTCATACAGTGAACTTTATTAAACTATTGCAAATATGAAAAAATGGGCAGTTGAGCCACTGAGTACCCTACCTCGCAACGAAAGTAACATTTTTCGTTCCATCCCATACACTGGGACCTGGGTACTCGGTGCCCAAACACTCTTTAGCTCCTTATATTAGTGAGCTAGGCAGGATTTTTCCTGATGACTTTGTTTTTTTCTGTATTAGCCTTTAATTGGTCAGATGAAACATACAGACCTATTTGGTCAGGTGGGGTCTGCCGGACCCCAATATTTCTTCTCATTATTCCTTTAATTACTCTTCTTAAGTCCTTTAACTTTTAATATGTATTTTCTTTTCTAAAGTTGTATGACTGCAATGCAAAAAGGTTTTGTGAATAAATTATCAATAACTAAAATCCTGAAATGGAGTTCATATAACTGAAATAGATGGCCCAAAAATTTCATCACATGTTTTGGTTAAATTTCAATACGAAATTAGACACCAGGCTTATCTTTCCTCATTTGAAGAAAAGAATGGAAAATATCGCATTGCTCCCCAAAATTAACAGAGTTATATGGAATAGGAGGAAGCCAGTTCCAAGAAGTTCAACATTTCTCAAGAACAAATTTTAATCTAAAAAGCCTTTGGGTGCATCACATGTCTTCGAAAGAATGATAGAAAAACGACAGAGGTATGAAACTTTTGCCTACAACTAAGATGCAAGGAGTGTCCCCAAGTAGTATGCAAAAACTGAGCCAAAAATTGAGACGTTGATTTCCAAAAGGTACTAAAGGACATTTTTTACGAAATTGATTTTTTGTCATATTTGTATTCTCATCATTTAGTTTTATCTAAATATTCTATTTGATGTTATCTAATGAATTCTCAAGTCCTTAAAAAACGCGATTTAGAAATGCGGTCATTTTCTAAAAGTACTAATTACGCATTTATTTTCGTTCCAAATCATTCTAAAAAAATCATTTCATAACTTTAATATGATGTTATTATTATAGTAAAAAAACAATTCTAAATTTTAAGGCAAAAAGACCCAAATTAGCCAGTTTAATAATACAGTAATGAGAGATGTTCGCGCTTCCTGTAGAATTTCCTAGAATGGATATAGTACCTTTTGGAAATTAACGTCTCAATTAGGCAAACAAAACATTTTTCCTACTCTTAAATCACGTTTATATTAAATATACGTCCATTATTTAAATTATAATTAGTTTCATAATTATCCGATTTCGATACTTGTAGTGTTTTTCATTTTCAAAATGTATTATGACCATTTAACAGAAATATTCATACAAATCCATTTTATTTTTTTTAAATTTTTTTTATTTTAATAAACTAGCATTCTAAATATCAAAAAGAAGCTTTGAAAAATTGAACTATATGACTTAAATTTAATTAAAAGGAAAAATGAGTATATTTTCATATTTTTATGATTGAGATACGCAATACGTAAATGTTAGCAGAAAAACGAAACATTGGTTGATAAATAGTTTTTTTTTTTTTAATCTCACCCGTATCATCGCATCTCTAATATTTATCACACTGTCAACTATTTAATATTATATTTTAATAATAGTTAATTCAAATTTTTACTTATTAATTAATTCTATAGTTATAGTGTCCTTATTATTTAAGAATTAATGTATGACGGTCATTAAATGATTAAAATAAATAACCGTCCAGTTTATCTGCTTCGTGATTAGATTTTGAAAGATATTTTTTAATATTTATTAATTGATCCCGAAATAAAAAGTTTACTCCCGTAGTAAATACAACAGCTTTATTAAATAAGGATAAAAATAAATCAGAAATAATTAATTAATGTAGACTCGAAGCTGAGAACGTCAAGTTACTTGGAAGGTAGTGTTAGCTTTTTATTAGCATCTAATTAGGAACGATTTATGTCGGTTACAGCTGCTCTATAAATCCTCTGTAATTGGAACTGGTAACACCAGTTACGAATATTTGTAACTGTAATAGGAAACTACTAACTATAATAACGATGAAGTTATTTAATGATGCGATGTGTGTTACATGTCTGGGATTCGGATATTAAATAAATACAAACATACACACACACACACACATATATATATATATATATATATATATATATATATATATATATATATATATATATATATATATATATACATATATATGTATAAGAAACTTTTACGCCAAAAACGACGTACTCGAATTCATCTAATAGACAAATCTCTAACGCATTTTTTTTTTTACTACTTTTATAAAACTTTATACGCCTGTGATATTTCAGCCAATTTTTCAACCACAACAACGAAGTGTCATTAAACGATTCCCTTTAAAATGCATGTGAGGTTTTTGATCAAACTATTTATATCAATGTTAAATTAAATGAACTTCAATATCGTGGTTCCAACCCCGACTATGGTAGATTATTTGTTCTTTTATTTCAGCTATTGAGAAACACTGGGGGATTAAGATCCTCTTGGGGTCCAGCCCTTATAAAGTGGGTACTTAAAAATTAGGGAAAAGATGGCGGCTGAGAGTGCTGATAGAGGACTAATTGTAATTGCCTCCTTACGTGGGCGTTTGCCAAGAAACAGTACGATATACTGAAGCCAAGATCTCCATCTGTTGATAGGTAAAGGTAAGAGTGAATTATTGGAATGAAAGATGTAAGCTATTCTTACAGATGATGGTCCAGTGAGAATACAACCCATTGTCACTCCAATGTCTAATTTAAAGTAGGCGTTTTCTTGGCCATCTCATTTTCTTTAGCATCGGTGGGCTTTGCGGAATAAATAGAAATGAAATTGGAAAACTCAAGGTTTTATGAAAACACTTAGCTAAGATACTTGATAATTGCTTGTCAAGCTGATGGCTTGCTTTATATATAATGATATATCTTACTATATTATTTTTAAGAATTAAAAACCTGGTGCGCGCAACACACGATTTTCACTTACCTCTGTTGTTAAAATCAATTTAAAAAATTTCAAATACAGTTAGAGATGAAATATATATAAGTAAGTGCAAGGAAAAGGGTTAAAGAAATCATTAAATGGTTCTTTGAAAGAAACGTGTGTTTAATTAAATAATATTATAAATTACGAAAATCAGTTAGTTTATCGGCTTTTCATGACTCTTCACTAACTTTTACAATTTTTTGTAAAACATGATATTTCTAAAATATATAGCTTTCCAACGACATATTATACATCTATATTAATGTCCTTATGTTCAAAAACACAAATATCGCATAAAAAATATTTGTTTGCTTTTTTCTCCATAAGTTGATTACCGAATTCATTAAACTTATATATTCACTCGTTTTTTCATGAACACTAATACGATGATGTTAATTTTTTCAAATAACAATCAGAATAAAACCTATATGATATTAAAGCTTGTTAAATTTAGCATCAATTAGCGTTCTTATGTCCAAAAATACAAAAATTATTATATAAAATATGTTTACGCTTTTCTCCTTTATTTGGGTATCGCATTCGTTTATTCAAAATCGTTATAGATGTTTTTAAGAAAATCGAAGAAAGAAATTAAAGTTTCTCTTCCGGTTTGCCGATTTAGCTGAAACATTTGCTGTAACATGTCGGGAATATGGTTGTCTTATATACAAAATTTCATTTTCGTGCTTGACTTTGAAACAGACCTTTTTTCGGGTCTTTGTCATTTGGACTCGGCGGACCGTTAAACGTATTTCCGTTGAATAATAATAATAATAGGCTTACCGAACCCGAAGGTTCGATGCCGATACCACAATATTCCGTCTACACAGACTCGTCCAATGTTCTCCGTTCAAGCCCAAGCCCCCGAGATCAGCCTTAACGCAATCCTCCCATCGACGCTTCGGCCTACCTTTCGGACGCCTACCAGTCGGATCAGCAAATACCAACATTCTCGGACTCCGTTCCTCACCGAGCCCAACAATTTTACTCGCCCATTTGAGCCTCCGCGACGCTATCAACTCAATTATATTCACAGGTTACAAGTTCCGCAATTCCACGTTGTGCAACCTTCTAAACTCTCCAGTGCCCTCATCTGTCTTCGGACCAAATATTTTACGCAGTACCTTATTTTCGAAAACCTAAAGCCTTTGTTCATCCTTCAAAATAAGCGGCCACGTTTCACATCCGTAAAGAACCGTTGGCAGAATAATAGTTTTATAAATTTCTAACCTTTAAGTTTTTAGTTAAACCGGAACTAAGTAACTTAGCAACTGAATAATAACACGCATTTCCCACCTTTAACCGGGACTTTATTTCTTCCTGGATTTCATTTTTTCTTGTTATCATTGAACCTAAATACTTGAATTTCTCAACATGTTCAATAGTATGCCCTGATATATCAATATCACCAAGATCACCGTTGAAAAATAGAATTCGAAAATTTTCACGATCACAATACTTCCCATTACTCTATATTTCACATGTAGGTATGTGATAGTAAACAATTCAAGAAGATATTTATATTATTTTGTTTGATGCGAATCCCAGATATTTTTTTTAAATATATTTTAATTCTAGATATTCTATGAAAGTTTAATTATCATAATTATAATTCTATAGTAAAAAGCAGTTTTGTTATCAGATGGTATTTGTTAGTCCATGTGGAATGATCCATGCTTAGAGGTTTCCTTTTGAAGTTGGTAGCCACGCGACAAAGGGTTCATCAACTTTGATCTAATCTCCTTCCAATTTCAGGCCTGGCTAAGTTAGGATAATTTCGTTTCCATTGAGTCCCAATAAATTTGTCTTGTCCTTTAAATTGGTCTTGTAGGAAATTGTCGTTTGGGGGAGGGAGGATAAAGGGGGGGTGAGGGGGAGAAAATCCTCAATTTCTCTGAGGACGTGCCCACCCCTGGCAGACAATGGATCTGATTGATGGACTCACAAACTAGCCTCTTCAATGGCACCCCACCTTTCCCAAAGTCGCCAAAAAACTGACATTTTTTCATCGTTTCCTTTTGTTCATATTACTTGTAATTATAAATAAAAAAAATTCTGCTTCATAATATAAGGCTCAGCGAAGCCGAAGGTTCGATCCCATTACCCCCCCCCCTCCTTTATAGTTCCCCTTACCTAAAGGTAGCAACGAAACATGGAGACGAATGGTACGCTAGCCCGACTTCACACCACTTTCAGTATTTGTTCAATGTAACATTTAATTTTAACAACTGTTGCATTTTAGTTCGCAAGAATACTGTCTGGGATAGCCAAATTTTCTTACATCAAACGCATTCAATCCAAAGTCCTCCGAATAATAGTTAATACCCCTTATTGAAACTGGTTTATAAAAATGACTCTTCATCTTTTAGTTGACGCAACACTAAAAAATGTCTTTCTATTTATTGAAATTTCTACCTGGATTAATAAAAAAAATACATGTAAATGTTAACAGAATATGAAGGGCATAAAGACAAATGTAAGGAAACTATCTATTCATAGCACTGAACTAAATAGATAGATATATATTTAATTTTTAAAGAATAATCTTGTACAAATGTATTCAAACACAATAGATTTCCTTTCCGCCTGTAGTGGAAATACATCATACATAAAATATCAAACTATAAAAACTAATAATACAAATACCAATAATAATAATAATACACTTCTGAGTCTATTCATAGTTTTCTTTTTAATTTATTAATTTATTTTTTTTTTTTTTTTTTTTTTTTTTTTTATTCGTATATATTACAATTTGTCATAATAGACAATAATAATAGTGCTACAGGATCTCATTCATACAATATTTACAATATAAACAAAAGGAATGTCAAATTACATAAAATAAAATCAAAATAAATAAACGTATACAATAACAAAATTTATAGACAAAATAAATACAAATAAATGAAGTTAACAAATAAACAAACAAAACATGTCTCATTCATACCTATGTACAATATTTACAATCAGCTCGGGAATCCCGGACGGGGCTTGTCCCCCCACTTGTGGAAGGACAAGCAGAGCCCAAAGGATCCCAGCGCCTCCCTCTCAGCCGCATCACTGGTGAGAGCCAGCGGAAGCTAAGTGAGGGCGCCACAGCCACAATCACACCGCACATGAGAGGAGAATCTGACCAGTGTCAGAACTCCAGAATAGATGTTTACAATATGTCTCGGGGCCACTGCCGTTTCAACCTTCTAGGAGGGTTGTATGGATGAGTGGAGCTAGATAGGGATTGTGCCAGAGGATTAGGATGATGAATGAGGTTCTGGTGGAATTTGGAAAATTTAGATGGAATCAGGTCTGAAATAAATGGAACATTAAGGTCGTGGTGCAAGGTATAGTTGGATACATAATAAGGAGCATTTACTATTATTCGCAGGACTTTGGATTGAAAGGATTGAATGCGTTTGATGTTAGAACGTTTAGCTGTCCCCCACAGTTCAAGTCCGTAGGTCCAGATTGGCTTCAGTATTGTCTTGTAAAGTAATAATTTGTTGTCAACTGTAAGCTTAGATTTTCTGTTTAGTAGTCTGTATAACTGTCCGAATCGTCTGTTGAGTTCTTTTCGTTTAAGTCTTGTATGTGGGTTCCACGTCAATCTTTTGTCTAGCAGTAAGCCAAGATACCGGACTGTGTCTGAGGAAGGAAGCGGTATGGAATTGAAATGAACCATTGGACAGGATTTGCGTCGAAGGGTGAAGGTGATGTGGGTGCATTTGCTTTCATTGACCTTAATACGCCAAGCATTACACCAGTCCTCGATAAGACAAAGGTGTCTTTGCAGGATTAAGGATGCTATTTCAGGATCGGAATTGGATGATAGGATGGCGGTGTCATCTGCAAATGTTGCCAGAAAGGTGTCAGGATGATTAGGAATATCAGCAGTGTAAAGGATGTAGAGGACGGGTCCCAAGACGCTGCCTTGAGGAACACCGGCCTCAATGGGATAAAAGTTAGAAAATTCTACACCACAGCGAACTCGGAAGGAGCGGTTTGAGAGATAGGATCGTAGAATGAGGTATAGAGACTGGGGTAAATGCGTTTTAAGCTTGAAGAATAATCCGGTGTGCCATACCCGGTCAAAAGCTTGCGCTATGTCCAGAAACGCACCAGAACAATACTCTTTGCATTCAAGGGCTGAGGAAATATGGTCTACAACTCGGAGTCCTTGTTGAACAGTGGAATGATGAGCACGGAAACCAAACTGATGGGAAGGAAGATTTTGTGATTCTAATATAGGCAGGATTCGTTTTAGAAGGAGTTTTTCAAAGACTTTTGAGAGGATGGGGAGTATACTAATAGGTCTGTAAGATGAAGTGTTGCTGGAAGGTTTACCTGGTTTTAGGAAGAGAATGATTGTGGAATGTTTCCACAAGAGAGGAAAATAGGTGGTGCGTAGGATGCAGTTGTAGATATAGGTTAGGAATACAATAGCTTTCTGCGGAAGTTGACGGAGGATCTGGGGGGTAAGGAGATCATGTCCAGGAGATTTACGGAGGGTCAGTTTCTGGAGAAGATATTTAACCTCAGAGGGATTAATAGCTTTAGGAGGTAGGGAAAGAGGTATTGGTGACAAAAGGAAGTCTTGTACTGCTGCGGTATGATTGCTTTGGGATTCCGGGTGAGGAGTGAATACTTTGGAGAGGTGTGTGGCGAATTCCTCGGCTTTATCTTCATCAGACGCAGCCCAGGAGTCATCACCACGCCGGAGAGGATGGGAAACTTGATGGGATTTTAAAATCTTCTTCGTGACATTCCACAGGGAATTGTCACTAGCTGACAGAGAGGAGAGGTAGGAATTAAAGGACTGGGAACGGAAGGTCGCCAACTCCTGCTTCAATTGTCTACAATAGAAGTTATAGGAGCGGCGATCTGTTGGGTGTCGGGTGCGCTGCCATAATGATCTGGCACGGCGTTTTGCATGGATTAGGTCTGTAAGGTATTGAGGCAAATGGTTTTGGTGAGGAGTTATATTGGAGTGCTTAGGAGAGGAGGCAGTCCAGACAGCTTGCTGAATGGCGGTTGTGAAGGAGTAGACGGAATCGTCAAGGTCTTCTGGGGTTTTGAGGGTCGCTCTGAGGTTAATATTATCGGTCAGGATTTGGCGAAATAGGTTCCAGTTGACAGGGCCTCGGATAAATGACGGTGGGATAGGTTTTGGAATTGGAGTGAGAGATACTTTTAGGATCAGTGGACTATGGTCTGAGGATAGTTCATCAAGTCGAGCTACAGATAAGTTGAGGGAGCCTAATCCGCTGTGAATGAAGAAGTCAAGGATGTCAGGATTACGGTTGGGATCGGTTGGCCAGTAGGTAGGGGAATCAGGAGGTAGGAGATTGAAATGACGGGAGTTGAGTGCAGACAGCAAATTTCGTCCACGAGAATTCGTGGTTCTCGAACCCCACTGTTGATGCTTGGCATTTAAGTCTGCACCCAGAATGAAATGATTTCCTAAGGAATTTAGAAAGGATACAAATTCGGTGTTGGAAATGGAGTGTTTGGGAGGGCAATATGCTGATGTAAGGGTTACCGGAATGGAAAAAGTTTTGATTACTATGGCTGTGGTTTGTAGGAAATCATAGGTAGGAAGTGGGAGTAAGTGATGAGAGAGGGACTGGTGCACAATGACAGCAGTACCGGCATGGGCTTTGCCGTCTGGGTGGTCCGTACGGTATGTTACGTATTGAGGTATTTTGAAGAACTGTTTAGTGGTTAGTCTAGTTTCAGTAATAAGTGCTACGTCAACGTTTTTGTCTTGCAATAAAGCTGTAAGTTCGTCAGTATGATTTCTAACACCATTCGCATTCCATAGGAGAATGGATAAGGAGTTAGGTGAAGTCATTTAAGGATTTTTTAAGGAAGGGATTAAGTTTGATACAAGATTAGTAAGTAGTGATATTAGCGGCATAACGAGGGATTTGATTTCAGTGATGAAGGATGTCATCAAACTTGTAAGGTCTGAGACATTTGATGGAGGAGGAATATGAGAAATTTGATGCGGATGAGGTTTTTGAGGGTTGGGTAAATTTTGAGGAATAGCTGGTTGTGGAACGGTTTGAGGATTTTGAAGTGTACGTTGTTCCGGCAGGGCCTCGGCCTCTTTGTTCTGGTTCCCACCTCCAAGTAGATGGGCAAATGTAACATTGGAATCAATTGTTTTTGAAGGTTGTCTTCTGCTTCTGATCGGTTCAGCTGTTTCATCCAGATTCTGAGGTTTTTGGTATCTGCTTTTGAGGTTCTTGTAGATTTGACATCCCTTGTAGCTAGCCGGGTGGTCCTTGAGGCACAGAGCACAAACAGCGGGTGTTGATCTTGGTCTTGTACATTCTTCTGACTTATGTTGTTCACCGCATTTCACACAGCGTGGTATGTGGTGACAATAACTTCTAGTATGACCATATGCCTGACAATTGTGGCACTGTACTATTTCTTTCTTAGTGTAAGGTTTTTCAACTCTTACACTAGTATAGTATAATCTATTGAGGTCATAAATTTTTTCGACTCCTGCTGATGGCTCCAAGTCCACAAAGAATAGAGGCAGTGGAATTTTATCTTTTAGGACGTTGGTGACTTGCCGCACTTTATAGCCTATCTCCGTCAGTTCTTCTTGGATAGCTGCTGCTGGTGTCGAAGGGTGTAGGTTTCTAATTACAACCCTTAAAGCTCTCTCCTGGCGTAACTGATATGTATGAAAATCAGCTTTGGTCTCCGTCAGATATTTTACTATTTTTCTGTAGGTTTCGGCGTTAGTCGGGGATATTTTAGTATCACTGGTTCTACTTATACAATAATAACTGTTAGGATCGGTTAATTTATTTAGATGCACACACAGTAGTTGAAAGTTTTTAATATTTTTAACAAATATTGGTGGAGGTTGTGGTTCTTTTGGTATGGGAGAAGATTCCATTGTTTCTTTTTCAATTTGAAGGATCTGAAATGGGTTGGGGGTAAAAAACGGCGATTCTTCAGATAATCCTTGTGATGATGTGCTAGGCTGTGGTTCAGATCCTAAAGAGGTAGCTGAAGCAGTCGCTGGTGGAATCATTTTTTTATTATTATCACGGCGAGGTCTCTGTTTTGTGGGAGACGAGTTTGAACCTGCAGATCTAGATCTTTTACTTGTAACTTTCGAGGACATCACTTGATGAAAATATCGCATTGATTAAAAAAAATAAATAGGAATAAATATGTAATGGAATAAGAATAAGAAAGAAAAAAAAATAAATAAAAGAAAGATAAGGAAAATAAAAGCAAGCCCGAGCTTGCCGAGCTAGCGGCAATCAGCTGATCAGTGACCCTCCTTTCACTTTTTCGTGATTTTACAAAGTAAATTATAACTTTGCTTACCGAAATTTCTCCAATATTCACTGCTGTAGTATTCCTGAGGTCTAGTGATGTTTTCCAGACTGAACTCAAGCGAATTCCTACTGAAAAAAGCAAAAATCTGAGAGACGAAGTAACGTATGACTGTTATCATCGAGCGCATCAGCTGATCTATTAATTTATTAGTGGTAATATCTAATTTTCACTAGACGGATATATATTTGATATTGATATTAATAACAAATGATAAATGTTAGCCAATTTTTTTATGCTATTAATGTTCACAATGTTCTCTAAATTTTCACTAGGTGGTAAGTTTTTGATGTACTGGAGTAGGTAGGTACCTTCGATTAGATGACGGGCAGTGGAGAAGGAGATGGTGAAGACTATTAGTAAAGTATTGTTTACAGCTGCTACATACTTCATTATCATGAAGACTATAGGATGAGTTTTTCAAATATATATTTATGACTTGGGAGTTATAAATTCTCAGTCGACTGACTACTCGTATTTTATGAATATGTTGGTGGAACGTGAGGTATTCTTCTGGTGACGAATCTAGGTGGCTGAATAATCTATTGAGGATATAATACACTTTATATTACATTATAATTATATAGCACACTGTACTAAATATCCTGAATTAAAATTTACCGAACCATCATACTTTCAGGGGTCTTACAATGAAGACGAATATGGAGCTAGGGTTAAACATTGTAGTTGAGTGATGTACATCCCTCATAGAAAGAAATGTAAATATTCATGACCTAATAAACACCATATGGATCATTAAAGTCATATTATGGATGAAATTAATTCTCGTTAATCCAAGTAGGTCTTATAATAGTTACGTAAATGAGCCTTTCTTCGATGATCGGCATTTTTCTAAAAAGTGCTGAAGTAAGCGAAAATGGTCCTTTCCAGACGGCGATATCTTACATTTTATTAATAATTAATTATTGTAATATAGAGACTCATTATTTAACTAGTGCTTCGCAGTGGATCAATTCGGGTGCGGTGTCATTTTTCTTTGAAAAAGAACTCTTTGACCGATTTAGAGTTTGTCACTTTGTGATAGTTCATCATAAGAAGTTCATCATAACGAAAAGGGCGCTTGGCAAGTAAATTTTATAAAGTCTATGAACGGATGAATTATTTTGTAACATCTAAAATTGAGGAACATTTGTTTCTAACATCGTTAGGTGTTTTTAAATGCCATTGTCGAAATTTTGTAATTAACGTGTACGAATTATTTTCTTGTATACTAATTTCCAACAGTATATTATATGCCTATTTTACTACTTATATTTCGGGAAAGATATTTTAATGCCTTATTAAAGGAAATTTAATTTTCCACAAAACAGGATAATTCCAATGCATCATCCTTTTGAAATAAATCCCGTAAATGATTGAGAAAAACGTGTTCCGCCTGGTAATTTAGGCGTTGGCGAAAACCAAGAATTATGATTATTTATATATATATATATATATATATATATATATATATATATATATATATATATACACAAATATTAAGTGCCATGACACGATATTATTGTTTTTTTATCATTATGAATTTTCAATAAAAATCAAGAGATTAAACTTCTTTTTTTTTCTCCCCTGAAAGGAAGAATTTTCCCAACCCTTTAACTGCAATATAAAAAGGAGGTGCATTCGAAAACTTGGTCTCTCATCGTTTTTTCCTGGAAAGTAAAGTGCTTTCTGCAATTTATAACCCAAGGCCTGTAAATAATTATTAGTGAAATTCAAACAATGCTCATAAAGGAATGTTTGATGGAGGGTGAACAGTGATTGAAGAGGATTGGAATACTCCATTTGTTTGAATTGTTCTATTGCTTTCTAGAAGTGAAAACACTTGAGTATCGGGCCGGGAAACTCGTATGGAAAGCCAACTCCCAAGTTTATTCGCCAACATGGATCTTGTATTAATACGTTGGGCTTCCATGTCTGCTCAAACTTCCAATAAGACCATAACAATTCAGTCTATTCACAATTGGAAATTATCGCTATTACCTTTTTATTCAAGAGTATAGCATACACTTATAAAATAAATTCAAATTATTGTACAGGAGTTAGGTGTGATGGCTGACAGTGCAGTTGTCTATTCATATCGCTTTGCCATTGTGTCACAATAACTATTATAAAACGTGATGAACAGTTGTTATACTTTGTGAAAAGTGAACCTAAAACCAGTTTAACAGAATAAGACTATCGAACCATGAGGTGAGTGAGTTTTGTTTAGTAACTAACTCATTACGTGGTGGTACGGCATTAAGGCGCTTAATCCTTTGCTCTTATCACCAAGTTCATGGCCTGTCCAATCCAAAACCCTTCGGAAAATCCTCAATTCTCCTTTTTTTTGTCACAAACAAACTCATTTATCAAGACCTTAATATTCCATATGTTGCTGACTTAGCCCGAACCAGGTACCATTCCTTCCATGACAAACTCCATTCCTACTCCTATCAATTATTTTCAATCCTTCAATGATCCCTGACAATCCTCCGAGGCGTCTGAAAAGATGGCCCCGAGACCTTCTAGTTTAAAATATTTGTAGAGTGCTGCCACTGGGTAGTATCTCTACATGCAATTCATGACATTTTCTATTGTATCATCACATTTACTTGATGAATTTGTTGTAATACAGTTGTAGTTATCAATAAATAAGTTATAAAAAAAAAGTTATTGTATGATGTAAACATTAATAATACCATTCAAACTTTCTAAGTAAGTTCGTATTTTTTTCTTAGATTATTTCTAATTAATGTTTCCTTTATTTTAGACCTCATCCTAAACAAATTTCCTAAATTTACGAGAACCTTTCGGATCATCCGAATCTTGAGCACAATCCCTGTCAAGTTCCACCCACAATTCCTTTCCAGTTCCACGCCATTGTTTGTTTATATCAATGACAGGACTCAGTAACGAAACTACAATAGTTCGTCGTTTCAATCAAGAAACTTTAAGTTTTCGAGAATAATGAATGTTTTATATAATGTTTGTGGTCCATAGATGGATGAGACCAGTAGAGTATTTAGAAAGCTATACCACGCGGAGTTATAGAGCATGTATTCTTACAATCTAAATGAGCGAACAAAATTGTTAGGCTTAGTAATGAACCAATTTCTAAAATATTAATGTGCGCTGAACTGAAAGTAGGCGTCCAGTAGGTAGGCCGAGGTGTAGATGGGAGAATGGTGTAGGGTTTGGGCTTGGACGGTTACATGATTGAATTGTGATGGCAAATATTGGTGGTATCGGTGACGAACCTTCGGGTTCGCTAAGCCTTTTATTAATATGTCAGGATTGATATACACTAATTCGTATTCAGACTGTAGTAATTGCATCTCATAGATGTGCTACCATCTCTTGGCTCAGGAACGCACTAAAGTGTCACTCCTTTCAGTCTTAACGGTGTTTTGTCGTCTGAATAAATAAAGTTCAGTACTAAAGTAATAAAATGTTTGAGATATTTATTTATTTATTATTATAAAAACTTTTTTTTTTTATTTAAAAGAAATTTACAACTGCATCATAAAATAAAATACATTAAGTAAATGTGTTAACTGATCAAGTGGCCGTGATACAGGCATGTGAAGAAACTGCCCAGTGGTAGCAATTCAGTGTTTATTTACTGTAGTAGGTAGCGAGGCCATCGTCTTTTCAGCTGCCTCGGGGGATTATCAGTAATAGATGGTATTGAGAGTTAGCGGGTAATTTGGAATAAAAGCAGGAATATCTAGTGCGGGCTCGATCTGCGACTAATGGGATATTTAGGTCTTTATGAATTATTTCCAACAATCCCGTATGTCTAAATAGGCCTAATGATGGTAATATAAATATTTTTTTTGTAGTATGTGAAAAGTTTTGATCGTTTGTGCATTATAATAACTAAATCAGAACTTTCAATATCTGTTTCAAGTAGATAGGTATTTTTTCTAGTATAAGATTTATTCAGGAAGAGGAAATCTCTGACTTTACGAAATCACTTCTTGTGGTTTGTGAGTACTTGAAGACATGGCATAAAGATTAACAGTATTTATGTTCGTCTTTTTGCAAACTCTAGAATTTGTTTATTTCTTTATTTCCAATTCTGACGGCGGTATGAGACTGAATATCTTGAGTGTATCAATTCAGTGTTTTGAAACAAATTATAGCAGTTTGTTAGTGCAGTGTGGCAGTGCCCGCCCCCAATGCCACACCTAAAAGCAGATAGCGGAATTATTAAAACAAATATACATTTTTTTAAAGCAGCTTTTTGCGTCAATGCATATCGAAACATTTAATGACGCAGAAAAGTAAACACTAATATTAGTTCTTACAATTATATGTGAATCTAACGACGGAGGACAGTGCAATAAAATTCAGGAAGAAGATTGGAAAAATTAATTCAAAATGTGTTCTCTCCTTGCGAGAGACGTTTCAAAAGGAGTTTGGCAAGATCATCCCAGAAGCTGCAGAAGTTTCCCGGCTCATGGCGGAGACAATAATTCTTGACTCGTTAGGAATTCATATGAAGCCTACACTAGATTTGGCATTTCTAAGACCAAGTATAATATTAGTGATGTGGGTTTGTTTTTTGGCTTTGAATTGATTCAGTATGCTGAGTGGCAGCAAAGTTGATCTCCATCCGCAAAACCACCCCTACCTTTTTTTTTTTCAGATATCATCTCTTCTATCACCAACTCGAATCCATTGTAAATATGGGTATTTATAGTATGAATATGTGTATATATAAGTGCATGCTCCACGTGTGGTGTATAAGTATACAATGATTTATAGGTGTAATGGATTGTTGAAATATTTTATTTAAAAGTAAATAGACCATAAGCAATTTTTTTTTCTTTGGTTTTGTTCTAAGGGGACTTTATCTTAGAATAAAGATTTTTTTTTTTTTAATTTTTCATTTCATAAAACCATTACCATTCTTGGAATATATGGCTGAGTGTGATCTCGTCCTAAGCCACTACCTTGCATGTCTGTTGTCCTAGAACGAGAACAGATACATATGTGTACTTTTCAAAAGACGCTTCATACAGAGGTAATATATTGATTCATAAACAGAGGTACATATTTTTTTTTCATATTGATAATTTAAATTATTCCTGGTCAATTTATGTTTCATGATGATCGAATTTTCGGTGCAATCTACTTAGAGAAGTACAGAGCGACATCCTAACCGACTGTTCAAAAGGGCACAGAGGAACATTAATAACAATGAAGCGAGCCCATTTGTTTCCTTTTTAGGTTTTTTGTTTTCGTTTTTTCTGTTACCCTTTTTTCTTTTTCTTTTTCTTTTTTTGACGTTTTCACGAGTCGAAAGCTGTAATTTCCCCTCAAGGGCTGGAGGCAGACAATCAGGTGAAGTGCTCTAGGACGAGGGCCGATTGATATTAAGGGAAGCCCACACTCTCATTTCGCAGATCGCGCCCCCCACGCTCAAACTTCACTTAGGCGACAATAACACTTCTTCGCGGAGAATTAACTTACGTGCCGAGAAAGCTTTGTTTCTCATTTTTATAATATTACTTCCTAAGCATGTTGTACCTTTCGATTTAGAAAATGGTAGGATGGAAACGTTGTAAGTGAAAAACTCATCAATGTGATTTTCTCACCTGGTTAAGTCATGCTTAAACAATTTTCAGTCGTAGCCAATAGAAATTGCACCAATCAATAAAAAAAATATGTTTTCCAAATTAAACATACCATTTTTTTTAAAAACATACTGATTACCCAAAAGAATATATTATACAGGGTGTTTCGTAATTGCACGACTCTATTTTATGTATGTGTTCACTAACACAAAATAAACAAAAAGTTCATATTAACATATATTTCAAACTCATATATTAAACAGATATCAAAAGATAAATATTTATAGGAATGAATTAGTCCGGGTGGCGGTCATTAAATGAAACAACTATATAGTTTCAACTATTTATTGTTTGCCAACGTTTCGATCCCCTTTGTGGGTCATCATCAGGACGCATGGTGGGAGAATGGAATCTGTTTTCCCAAGTTTCCATTTTTTAACCAAGTTTTTAACCAGTTTCCATTCTTCCACCGTGCGCCCTGATGATGACCCACATAGGGGGTTGAAACGTTGCCAAACAATAAATAGTTGAAACTATTTAGTCGTTTTATTTAATGATCGCCACCCGGACTAATTCCTTCCAGTAATTCTCAACGGTCAACTAATTACATCCACAATAAATATTTATTATTTATTTACTACATTAAGATTGACTGTACAAAGTTATAAATAAAATAGATAAACAAATAAAAAATAAGTAATGACAGCAGTTGCTCATCTCTTTGTTCAGTTCTGTGTGTTTTAGTGTAAGTGAATACTGTGACAGAATTCATTTTATGATAATCATGGGTGAACCCATAAATTTATTCAATTTGGCAGTACAAGCAGTCATGCTTTCAACCTTGGTAGGCAAGAAGAGCTAAGAAATGGGATGGTGGAAGCGGGAGTAACTATCAAGTACCATCCTCATGCTATACCAAGATCCAGGGGAACAGGGATTCGTCCAGCTCAATGGTCCATTCAACAAAACGGAGGTCCCTTTCAACTGTTTCTCTAAATGTTTTAAGAATAATTAATAAATTTAATAATAATCAATGATAAGTCTTTGATATCTGTTTAGAAATGAGTTTGAGATATATATTATTATGAATATTTTGTTTACTTTCTGTTTGTGACCACATACATAAAATAGTGCCATGCAATTACGAAACACCCTGTAAGTCAAATAAAATCACATAAAAATCAATTAAAAAAATCTGGTGCACGCAACACACGACTTTCACATACCTTCGTTATTTATATGAATTTAAGAATTTTTAAATTCATTTAAAGATAAAAATACATTTTTAAAGAATTAACTAAATTGAATTTCTACAGAAACATGTGTTTTATTAAATAATCGATTATATTATTATCTTAAATAATTAGTTAGTTTTATCGCCTTTTCATCACTCCTTATCAACTTATACAATTTTTTGTAAAACATAATATTTGTCCTAAAATCTTTAGCTTTCTAATATATATTATATATGTATATTACCGTTCTTATATTCAAAAACAAAAAATTACAATAAAAAATGTTTTTTTCTGTTTTCTCCTTTAGTTGTTTATCAAATTCGCTCAACTTGTATATTTAGCTGTTAAATATCAATGCTAACAATACAATAAAGTTATTTTTTTAGAACCTACAAAATTTAAGGTACTTTAGAAGAATAAAATTTAAAATATCGGCATTTAAGCGCTGTCAGACTATTTCAATCATAATGGAACCTACATCATATTAAAGCCCATCAAATTCTACATCGGTATATAGAGTTTAATCAAAATCGTTAGAGCTCTTTTTGAGAAAATCGTAAAAAGGTGCAAAATGTATAGTATAAAGCACTTCTTCCGATCAGCTGATTCTGATAAAAAAGATTTTGTAACATCTCAGGCGTATAGTTGCCTTAAATACGAAATTTCAGTTTTACAGGACTTTTCGTTTTCGCACGGGAGTTACCACACACACACACACACACACAGAACTTTTTGCGGGACTTGGTTATTTGGACACAGGAGACCCTAAAACGTGTATTTCCGTTGAAAACTGGAATTCGAAAATTTTCACGATCGCATTTCATATATAGGTAAGTGAAAGTAAAAATATAGAAGTTTAAGATCTCTCGTAAAATGAATTATAATATTAATTATCAAAATTATGACCACTGTAATTTCTGACACCGCTTTTTTCCGTGAAAATTGTCCCACTTCATGTAAAATGACAATGTTAATTGTTTCTGATAGAAAAATGCTTCAAATGCGACGTAATTAAAAATTTCATTCTGGAATTCGGTAAAAATACACTAACCCAGTACTACGAAACGCTATTTTATTATTATTATTTTTGTTTAAGCGTATGATATAAATAAATAGACAAAAACAAAAAAATATTGGATTGGATACAATTCATTAGCATAAAAAATTAAAGTATAGTTGATGAAATTTCTATTAGGACAACTGTTTAAACTTGAACAGAAATGGAAGAACTATAAGTGGTATGCTCCTTTACAAGCAGTTCCCATATCTGATAACCCTATTACACACTTCCTGCTATGGTTTTAATACTATTATAAATTGCAATAAAAAATCTTCAATTTGAGTTCTTAATAAAGTTAAAATTGAACTAAGATTATATTGTTTCAATGAAAAAATGTATTTTAGATAAAATAATATAGCAGTAGAAATGATTATCTTCAACAATCACTTAAAACCATGCCTTCTCACAGAGAATACTAATTAATGAGTCAGAGGCTCACAATTCCCTTCTAGAACTTTGAATGTTCGATAAAATTTCTTCTAAAATCTTTAGGTTTTTACAGGTATATTGTTCATTCATATTATTATATATTTCGCCAAAGTCGCCAAAAAAAAAACACAATAAAATTTTTTTCCTTTGTTTAGTGATCAAATGCTTTCATATTTTATATTCAACGGTTTTTTATCATTTATAACAATAAGAAATGGTTAATTATTTCTTATAAACAAAATTAAAGGTACTTTTAAAAATAAATATTAAAAAATTGGTGTTTTACGCCCTGTCAAGATTTTTTCAAAAAGAATAAATCATACATGAAATTAAAGATTATGTAATTTTATTTAAAAAAAAAAAAAAAAAAAAAAAGAGTCGATTCAAAATCATTACTTTTGCCAAAAAAGGAAAAATTCATTGTATAAAGTATCACTTCTGGATCGTAGATTTTAGTGAAAAAGTTGTCGCAACTTTCCGAGCACATCAATTAATAAAATATCTAATTACAGCTCCGTGCGATTTTTTTTTCTTCAACTACACTCACCATACACAGACATTTCTGCAGGACTTCGTCATTTGTGCTCAGAGGGCCTTAAAAAAAAAAACCCTTGCAATATTTTATCCTAATACGCATTTCAATTCAGTCCCGATTAAAGGTGGGAAATGCGTGTTATTATTCAGTTGCTAAGTTACTTAGTTCGCGGCTTCTAACTAAAAACTTAAAGGTTAGAATTTATAAAACTATTAATCTTCCGACGGTTCTTTACGGATATCAAACGTGGCCGCTTACTTTGAAGGATGAACAAAGGCTTAAGGTTTTCGAAAATAAGGTACTGCGTAAAATATTTGGTCCGGAGAGAGATGAGGCCACTGGGGAGTTGCACAACGGGGAATTGCGGAACTTGTATCCTGTGAATATAATTGAGTTGATAGCATCGCGGAGACTCAAATGGGCGAGTAAAATTGTTGGGCTCGATGAGGAGTGGATTCCGAGAAAGTTGGTATTCGCTGATCCGACTGGTAGACGTCCGAAAGGTAGGCCGAAGCGTCGATAGGAGGATTGCGTTAAGGCTGATCTCAGGGGCTTGGGCTTGAACGGCGAACATAGGACGAGTCTGTGTAGACAGAATTTGGTGGTATCGGCATCGAACCTTCGGGTTCGGTAAGCCTATTATTATTATTAATAATATGCATTTCAATTATATAAAATATTTCATTTCCACTGATAAAAATATATAATTTGATTGATGTGAAAGCTTGTAAGCTTTAATAGCCATTAGTCAAAATAAAATCAATAACAATGTTTTTATTAATTTATGTATTCTTAGTTGGCATTGCCTAGCTTCTTTTATTAGGGGTTTTGAAGAAACATCCTATTTTTTTTATATTTTTTTTTGTTAATTTTAATATTACTTTATCCTTCTTATAATCCTTATTATAAATAAAAGTTTATGTAAGGAAATTTTTGAGGTATTATGTATTGGATTCATTATTCAAAAATATGTGATAAATTTGGAGAGAAAGTTGTATAGCTTTGCCCTTTCATAATCTATTTTGTGGGCGGATCATTAATCTTGTCAATGGGGGTAGATCTTATAGCATTTATATTGTCTTCCTTTTTATCAATCATTGTTCAATACACTTTGGCAAATTTTAATAACCAATTCAATTAGAGGATGTGAAAAGTTTCATTTCCTGCACACATTGTTTTAATAAATTTCAATGTTATCACGTTGTTCCGTTTTTTTTTTTTTTTTCCATATTTAGGAATTCAATTTATTTCTCCCACACTTATAGTATATATATATATATATATATATATATATATATATATATATATATATATATATATATATATATATATATATATCATTTCTGATGTAACATTTTCTAAGTGAAATGTAACTTTTTTCATTTCAAATATAAAATTTTCTATTTCAAATGTATCCCTTTCCAAAGCAAATGTAACCATTACCATTTCAAATTCATTGATTCATCTATTCTTTAAATAATTGATATTTATATTTGATTCTTTGTAAATTTACATGGTATGATCTAAATGAAAAAAGATTATCACCATTAATTACTTAAATTCTTACAACAGCGACATATTCGTTTGTTGAAAAAAATAGCAATAATAACTTAATAGTAATATTTATTTTAATGAGGAAGTAATTTTTAAATTCTAGATTGATGTTTTATAAAATATATTGTTGTAATATTTCTTCAGTTAAGTTAAATATTGCTTCAATATATATTTTTTTCATTTTAAGTGCGGCTATAATTTGTTTAATTCACTTAATTTTAATTGTATAAGTTGAATGACCATCTTATTTAAATACGAAAAAAAAAAAATGAAGGATTATCGTCATAAATAGATTAACTGTGAGAATTCTTAGAAAAGAACGACGGACTGGAATCGATGGGCCTTCACGCGGAAAACTATGATTGAAAACCGCCAGGTTTTGTTTCTGTCTCGGCCAGGCCGCAGAACCGTCAGGTTTTGGCCCTCAGACGATCGTAATGGTCAATTCTGAAGGGACTTGTCCTAGAATAACTAACCAGTTATTACAAAACAAAACAAAAAAAAATGTCGAAATGAGGTATGGGTGTGTATGTGGTAAGTTTAGCTAGTAAACAATAAGTTATTTAAAGCTGAAATATTGTATTTAAGAAGGGTATATGCCTGATGAACAGGGGAGCCCATGGCTGAGTGGCTAGCGCGCTAGTCCATGTTCGAATTCCAGTCCCGGCGGGGCTTTCATAAGGAAATAAATCAATGGTAACCACTCACAAATATAGGCGTAGGGAGTAATGACCCTACCCTACAAGATTTCATCGATAATCGTAGGTATATTCTCCCAAGAGATGATACCACGCGGCCAAGGGCCAACACGCCCTGTCGCGCCAGAGATAAAAAAAAAAAAAATAAGATGTAACAACTATTTAAACAAAATCGGCATACTACTTAATACCATGCTATTCTTAAAGCCATATTACATATATGGACATTTTTTTTTTTTGTTATTATTTATTACGAGATAATACAATCTGCCACCTTCTGGGGCAATGAATATTAAAGATATAAGAAATCATTCATTCCATATGTACATTGGAAAAAAAATTAAAATAAATAATTAATAAAGATCAAACAAAGAAGAAAGAAAAAAAAATATATACACAAAATTAAATAAATACTATAAAGAAAATAATAATAACAATCTTGTTCACATTAATACCTATTTACAATATTTACAAACTGCCCCGGGGTTCACCGAATAAAACCTCGAGATCCACTAGTGGATGTCGAGGCACAATGCCAGAAGATCCCCGCGCCTCTCATTCAACCGCGTCACTGGTCTTGAGAGCCTTTGGAAGCTGAGCGAGGGCGCTAGAGCCACATACACTCAGGGCATGAGTGGAGAAGCCAGCCATTGCCAGCACTCCAATGACATATTTACAAGAGATCTCTGGGCCACTGCCGCTTCAACCTATGAGGAGGGTTATAGGGATGTTTGGAACTGGATAGGGAGTGTGCCAAGGGATTAGGAAGGTGATTAAGCTTCTGATGGAAGATTGAGAATTTGGATGGGATTAGATCAAGGACAAATGGGATATTCAGGTCATGGTGTAAGGTTTTGTTGGTGACATAATATGGGGCATCGATTATTGTTCTAAGGACTTTAGACTGGAAGGATTGGATACGTTTGATATTCGAAAATTTTGCTGTTCCCCACAGTTCAAGTCCGTAGGTCCAAATGGGTTTAAGAATAGTCTTGTAAATGAGTAGTTTGTTGTCCGTTGAGAGGTGTGATTTCCTATTTAGAAGTCTATATAGCTGGCCATATCGTCGAATGAGTTCTTGTCGTTTGAGTCTAGTATGTGGGTTCCTTGTCAGTCTCTTGTCTAAGAGGAAACCAAGGTACTTGACTGTGTCAGAAAAGGGAAGGGGGGTAGAGTTAAAATGGACTGCAGGGCAGGATTTGCGTCGTAAGGTAAAGGTTACATGCTTGCTTTTTTGATTCATTTACTTTGATACGCCAATGATTGCACCACTGTTCAATCAAAGCAAGATGCGATTGGAGGTTTGAGGATGCTATTATCGGGTCTAGGTGGGATGAGAGGATAGCTGTGTCATCGGCAAATGTTGCCAAGAAGTTTTCAGGAAAGGTGGGAATGTCTGCGGTAAATAAGATGTAAAGGATAGGACCTAGGACACTACCTTGTGGAACACCAGCTTCTATCGGATAACAACTTGAGAAGTCAGAACCACAACGAACTCTGAACGAGCGGGTAGAGAGGTAAGATCGAAGGATTAGATATAGGGATTGGGGTAATAGGGTTTTTAGTTTAAAAACATCGTGCCACACCCGGTCGAATGCTTGTGCTATGTCCAGAAAGGCACCGGTGCAATATTGCTTGCTTTCAAGGGCATAGGATACGTGATCTACAACCCGAAGACCTTGGTGAACAGTGGAGTGGCCTGAGCGGAAACCGAACTGGTGAGATGGGATTTTGTGTAATTGGAGTAAAGGTAGGATGCGTTTCAAAAGGAGTTTCTCGAATATTTTGGAGAGAATTGGGAGCAAGCTGATTGGTCTATAGGATGATGTATAATTAGCAGGTTTGCCCGGTTTAAGGAAAAAGTATAATGGTTGAGTGTTTCCACATCATAGGTAAATGGGTTGTACGGAGGATGCAGTTATATATGTAGGTCAGGAATATTATAGACTTTTTGGGAAGTTGTTTAATGATTTGGGAAGTGAGTAGATCAAATCCTGGAGATTTTTGAGGTTTAAGTTTATGGATTAGGAATTTGACCTCAGAGGGGTTGACAGCTTTAGGAGGTAAAGAGAGAGGAATCGGCGAGGAGAGGGATTCTTCAACTGCAGCTGTATGGGTAGGATTAAGTTCAGGATGAGGAGTGAATCTGTTTGCAAGATGTTTAGCAAAATCCTCTGCCCTAGTCTCATCTGACGAGGCCCAGGAGCCATCATGACGTTGAAGAGGATGAGAGATATAATGGTATTTAAGGATTTTTTTAGTTGCTTTCCAGAGGGAATGGTCACAAGTGGATAATGAGGAAAGATAGGAATTATAGGATTGGGATCTGTATGTTGTCAATTTATTTTTAACTAATTTACAATAATAATTGTATGATTTCCTGTCATCAGGATGCCTGGTCCTCTGCCAGATAGTCCAAGAACGGCGCTTGTATTGGATAAGGTCCAGGAGTTCTTGAGGTAAAGGATTTGTACATCGGGATTTTGTGGAAGAGAGAGGTGAAGATGAAGTCCAAGCTGCTTGTTGGATTAGGGTAGTAAAGGTATTTACAGCTTCATCCAGTTCTTCAGGGGATTTGAGGGATACTCTGAGATCAATATTGTCGGTTAAGATTTGACGGAATAGGTCCCAATGAACTGGGCCCCTGATGAATGAGGGTGGAGACGGTTTAGAAATGGGCGATAATGAAAGGGTAAGGAGTAATGGGCTGTGATCTGAAGATAGGTCATCGAGGCGAGATATGGAATGATTTAGTGAGCCTAGACCTTTATGAATGAAAAAGTCTAGGAGGTCGGGATTGTGGTTGGGATCTGTTGGCCAGTAGGTAGAAGAATCCGGAGGAAGGATATTGCTACGAGTAGAGTTAAGTGCAGACAACAGGATTCGTCCGCGAGAATTTGTGGTTCTGGCTCCCCATTGTTGGTGTTTTGCATTAAAATCTGCTCCTACAAGAAAGTGGTGTCCCAAGGAATTTAGGAATGTATTGAATTGGGGTTCGGAAAAAGGAACTTTCGGAGGGGAATATGCTGCAACAATTGTTATGTTAAAGAGCTTGGTTCGAACTGTTACAGCTGTAGGTTGTAGGTAATTATGGACGGGTAAGGGGTGTGAGTGATGGGAGAGGGAGTGATGGATGATGACAGCAGTGCCAGCATGTGCGGTTCCGTCCGGGTGGTCCGTGCGGTAAATGTAATTGGGGATGTTAAACAGCCGTGAGTTGGTAAGTCGGGTTTCTGTTACTAGGGCTATGTCTATATGTTTTTCTTGTAAGAAGACTGTTAGTTCGTTAGTGTGATTTCGAATACCATTCACATTCCAAATAAGTATGGATATAGGTTCGGAAGAGGTCATTTAAGGTTTTCTTGCAGAAGTGATGAGGTGGGATACGAGGTTAGTTACAAGAGATAGTAGGGGAGTCACGTCTGATTTCAGTTCAGTGATGAAGGATGTTAAGAGACTGGTGATATCTGTTGCATTAGATGGAGGAGGAATATGTGGAATTTGATGTTGATGGGATTTTTGAGGCTCGGGTTGGGTTAGAGGAAGAGAATATTGAGTTTGGGGCTGGGGTGTTGAGTTTGGTGCTCCGGCGAAGGGCCTCACAATTCTTATTTTTCTCACCGCCTCCTAGACGTTGGGCAAAGGACACATTAGAGTTGATGAGGTTTGAAGTCATTGTTCTTGGAGTAGAGGGATATTCTGTGGGATGCGGTTTCTGGAATTTTTGTTTTAGGTTTTTGTAAACCTGACATCCTTTATAGTTAGCCGGATGTCCTTTCAGACATAGAGCACACACCGCTGGAGTTTGCCTTGATTTGATGCATTCATCAGATTTGTGTGGGTCTCCGCATTTCACGCAACGTGGCAAATGATGACAGTAGTGCTTGGTATGGCCATATGCCTGGCAGTTGTGGCATTGGACAATTTCTTTCTTCACATACGGTTTTTCAACTGTAACTTTGGTGTAATACAGCCTTTGGATATCGTATACCTTTTCAACTCCAGGTGAGGGTTCTAGATCCACGAAGAAGAGGGGTAGAGCTATCTTCTTAGTTACATCGGTGCCGGATCTATTTTCCTTTATGACATTTGTTATTTGACGAACCTTGAAGCCCAGTGCCGTCAATTCTTCAATGTCTTCAGCAGGCGTTGAGAGATGAAGATTCATAATGACTACCCGCAAGGAGCGCTCCTGCCGAAGCTGGTTGGTGTGGAACTCTGCCTTTGTGTCCGTCAGATATTTAACGATTTTCCTGTACGATTCTGCTGTTTCCAGAGAAATCTTAGTATCAGTGCTTCTGCTAAGGCACGAGTAACTGCCGGGATCAATAATTTTGTTTATTTGGGAGCAGAGCAATTGAAAATTCTTTATATTTTTGACGAATATCGGGGGAGGCCGAGGTTCTCTAGGCGTTGGTGTTGACTCCATAACATCTTTATCAGATTGGAGAATTTGGTTTGGGTTGGGCGTGAAGAAGGGAGATTCCTCGGATAACCCCTGGGATGAAGTGCCTGGTAGTGGTTCGTCTGATGCATTTTTAGGAGTAACTGGAGGACTCATTTTTTTATTATTACGCCGTGAACGTGTCTTAGCTTGTGGCGAATGCTGAGGTGTTGAATGTGCTGATGAATTTTGAGTAGAAACCCTGGTAGACCCAGCGGATCTAGACCTTTTGGTAACCTTGCTCGACATAACCTGGTGGAAATATCTCATTATGTTATAAATAGAAGGTATAGAGAAGACAGAAAAACAAATAAATAAAAATAAAGTAAGAAAAAAAAAATATTACGTCTGCGTGTTATAATTTAATTATGTCCAATACACGAACGTCCCCACCCAGAGCTGGCGGAACACTGAGCTCGTGGCCCACGTGAAGTCGTGGGAGTGGGGGGCTTCCCTATAGCCGCTATGAGTGTGATAAGGCCTCGTATACACACGGCTACACTGTTCACTATTAGACACTCAAAATAAAAACAGTATTCACTGTGGGATTACCACCAATGTAGACCACTGCTGTCCAGCTACTTCATGGCAGATTTTAAATCGTAAAAAAACATGTAGTAACTACCCAAAGATTGAAGTCTCAAGAGAGCGATGTAAAACGTGAATGACTATATCCAGCGCATGTGCAGAACTCCATATCTAAATTAGTCCTGGAAATTAATAAATGAACAAACGTGGAAATCAATCGAACTTCAGACTATCCTCATATGGTCATCTGTATTTTATTAAACAAATATTTAATAGTACGACGACCGCTGTTAACGATTTTTTGTTAATGACCTCTTACATTTTTTATTGTACGCAAAGCAGAAGTGAAATTATCTGTTGTGGCTGCTATCTCTTAGATATAACGGCTGTCAAAGGAATACCCAATCACTTAGCGACCACTGTCAATCGACATATTTCCTTATCTCATTCCAATTCTGGCAAGATCTGGGCATGCGATGTCGTTATGTGCCTTTGGCGTGAGCTCTTGTCGGAGGCATCTCCCCACTTCTATAGCAGCCAGTTAGCGGCTCTTCAACGCTAGTTCTACGCTTTTTAAATAGATAACTATTGCTCAGAGTTAGTTGTAAATAATATGTAAGTAAACACACACACACCCACACATATATATACACATTCTGAAGTTGTTAAAGAATCTATAAAAGGGATATATAATTTTTTTAAACTATAATATATATAGATTAAGGAAATGATTACTACATAAATTTTTTTTTGCATTTAAACATATTTATTGATATTTACAACTGTATAATTATATACTAAGTAAATGTGATGGATGTACTAATCGGTCATAAAATACATGAAGAGATGCCACCCATCGGACGCACTCTAAAAATATTTTAAACACTAGATGGTCTCGGGGCCATCTTCTTTTCAGACGCCTCGGAGGATTATCAGGAATCGAATAGGATGATAGGATAGAAACTAGTGGATTAGAGTGGAAATGTAGTTTTTCATGGAATGATTTATATCTGGTTCGGGCTAATTCAGTAACTTATGGGATATTGAGGTCTTTATGGATGAGCTTATTCGTGACAAAGTAAGGAGCGATAAGGATTTTGGATTGTAAGGGTTGGATACGACAAGAATTTGATGGTTTGGTAGAGCCCCATAGCTCTACTCCGTAAGTCCATATCGGTCTTATGATGGTCATATAAATAAGTCATTTGTAATCAAGTAGAAGGTTGGAGCGTTTGTCCAGTAAGTGTTGAAGTAGTCGAAAACGTCGGGCAGTTTCTTGTCTTTTCAGTCTTGTATGGGGATTCCAAATCATACGTTGATCAAGGTGGAGTTCGAGGTATTGAATCTGTTAAACTTGGGTTAGCGGAGTGTCATTAATAGATACTGTAGGGCAGGATGTCATTGGTTTACGGCGAAGGGTAAAGGTTATTTGGTGGGATTTGTTAGAATTAATTTTAATCCTCCATTTCTGACACCATACTTCAAGGTATCGGATGTGGGATTGAATAGTATGGGCAGTAACTGGATCATTATCTACCGATAGCACACAAGTGTTATCAGCATAGGTAAAAAGGAAAGTGTTAGGATGAGTTGGGATATCAGCTGTATAGACTGTATAAAGGACATGTCCTAGGATGCTGCCTTGGGGAACACCAGCAGATTGAGAAAAGGGGGAGGAATAGGAACTGTGGTGATTTATTTGGAAAGATCTATCAGCAAGGTAGGACTGTATAATAAGAAAATAACTAGGAGGGAGAAATAGGCGAAGCTTGTAAAGCAATCCCGGGTGCCAGACTCGGTCAAAACATAACAATATAAAAATCAGATATCCAAAATCTTAAGCACTTACCTAACAAAGAAAAACAAATAATCAGAACCACCGATTCGGAAAATCCCTCTCTGAACTGTTCCTAGCTTCTATGTTTCAGTATTTTATTACAGTTTATAGTATACGCACATGCCTATGTAAGACATTATTTTGTTTCAAATTTTCCGTGAATTTGTTTCAATTTCTTTTATATGTATTTATAATCTTTAAAAAAAATAAATTTGTTAATTCTAATTTAAATATCTATTTAACTACTGAATATCTATTCATTGTTTAATGCATTAAAAAATGTATTCAGAAATGTTTTCTCCCTAACAATAATATTATCTATTAATTATTGTATACATTATTATTGTTTTAGTTAGGGCATGAGCATGAAAGCAGTAAAACAATCTCGAAACGTAGCATAAATAAAATTTATTGACTGAGCCTAAAGACCCGTTTATAACCATATATATACATACATATACATAAAACTATTAGACTATCGTAGCTATCTTGAGATTACTTAAAATATATAGATGAGCATGGTTACACGCCCTTGACTCAGCCACGTATAACGATGAATATGATAAAGGAAATTAATGTAAGAAACGTGTTTGAATTTTTAACTTGAGTAGATCTTTTTCCAGAAAGTTATTGCTCCAGTGGTTGGCTATACACCCTTCCTTTTCTACTCTCCGTATTAAGTTAAATCTCAATCTCTTCCTAGAATTTTTTATTACATGTTCTCTCTTCTATTAATCTGTTTCAATACTAATATTGTCGATTAAGGCCCTTTATACATAGAGCTACTAGAAAGGTGTCTCCCTGACTGTGACTCCCTTTCACCTGTGTTATTTAATATAGCTTTAGAATATGTCATAGAAAAGGTGAGGTGTACCGAGAAAGGTTTAAAGATTCCGGTTTTGGGGTATGCCGATGATCTGGTACTGCTTGGTGAAGACACGGAAACCATACAGCTAAATATAAGTGTGTTAATAAAAACCGGTAAAGAAATAGGACTCGAATTAAATACAGATAAGACGAAATATATGATTAGTAGCAGAAACGGTGGCGATCTTGGTGATATTGATGTATTAGGGCATACTATTGAACACGTTGAGAAATTCAAGTATTTAGGTTCAATGATAACAAGAAAAAATGAAATCCAGGAAGAAATAAAGTCCCGGTTAAAGATGGGAAATGCGTGTTATTATTCAGTTGCTAAATTACTTAGCTCCCGGCTTCTGTCTAAAAAACTTGAAGGTTAGAATTTATAATTTATAAATATATCCGACGGTTCTTTACGGATGTGAAACGTGGTCGCTTACTTTGAAGGATGAACAAAGGCTTAAGGTTTTCGAAAATAAGGTACTGCGTAAAATATTTGGTCCGAAGAGAGATGAAGGCACTGGAGAGTTTAGAAGGTTGCACAACGCGGCATTGCGGAACTTGTATCCTGTGAATATAATTGATTTGAGACCATCGCGGAGACTCAAATGGGCGAGTAAAGTTGTTGGGCTCGATGAGGAGCGGATTCCGAGAAAGCTGGTATTCGCTGATGGGAGAATTGCGTTAAGGCTGATCTTGGGGGCTTGGGCTTGAACGGTGAACATTGGACGAGTCTGTGTAGGCGGAATTTGGTGGTATCGGCATCGAACCTTCGGGGTCGCTAAGCCTATTATTATTATAACTAGAAAGAAACTAAACCGGTTAGTACCTCGGATTACTGGTAGTAACTGACTTAGCGGTTGTTTGATGCCGAGCATGAAACATCTCAGGAAGATTCAACCGATGACGAAGTAGCGTAGTTGCCTACTATCTCAGACAGAGGAGGAGAATAGCAAGACGGTTTTGGGTACGGCCATACCTTGAAATTGTGCCCTCGCTGTTTTGTGCTTTTAGTATAATATTTTTAATAATGAACCTCTGTAATCGAAAAAAAAAAATAACCTTCTCCCCTCAAAATTAGAGGCTTTACGTTTCAAGACACGTAAAACCTGAATAAAGAGTATTGAAATCCTATTCGATAGAGAATTAAATTCCTCGAAAAACAAAAAAAGAATCATTGAAATCGGTTAAGAAATATGAGAGATTATTTCATGTCATTCTATATTAGTTAATGGCCTGTGGACAGCTATGCAAACTGTTATTTACCCTATCATAGTTATTTGAAAGTAATAAAGTTTTTCGAATTGCAAGGAAGGTTCAAACTGAACAAAATAGGATATTTTTCCAGATCCCCAACCAGCAATAGTTTCCTTTTGTTAACCAGTTGGTAACTCGCTTCACTTCCCATTTTCTTCCCGGTAGCTCCCTGTGTAGGCTTAACTCGTACTTTTTTACGAAGAGGACCTGTAGGCATAAGGCGCGGGAGATTAAAAATTTAGTTACTCTGGTTCTAAGGAGTATGCACTAGGGGTGGGCATAATGGAATGACGATTATCGGATCGTTCGATTATTTCAACCATTCGAATTAATCGGTTTGGAGAAACGAATAATCATTCAAACTGAATATATTATCGTATAGCGTTAATGACCTCGGATAATCGAACACCTTTTTTTTTTTTTTTTTTTTTTGCTTATCACATAATATATATGCACATTTACACCAAGACTCAGCCAGCTCAGCCATCATAGAGACGGGAATTTTGGCATATCGCCTCTCAGAAAGCATATTAATCATTCGATTATTTAAATCATCGAAGTCCCATCATCCGATTATGCCCACCCCTAGTATGCAAGTGCCTCTTTACGATAAACTGCAACATATACCTTTTTCCATGTGGATGTAATTAGTTGACCGTTGAGAATTATTGGGAGGAATTAGTCCGGGTGGCGGTCATTAAATGAAACAACTAAATAGTTTCAACTATTTATTGTTTGCCAACGTTTCGACCCCCTTTGTGTTTAGAACCACTGTGCGGCCTTGCAGGCAGTTGAGTGAGTTAGCCCTCAGGCTGTTTCCTCCGATTTCGGTTAACCACTTTATTTGAGCTGGGTATGCCCCAGGAAGGTTCCATACCTTAGGGTCGCTCCAAGGATGTAATACCAGAATAAAAAATCTGGTGCGGGCAACACACGACTTTCACTTACCTAAATTTTTAAAATCAATGAAAGAATTTTCAAATACAGTTAAAAAATACGCGAAATTATTAAGGAATTAATCAAATTAAATTTCTATAGAAACATGTGTTTTATTAAAAAATCAATTATATTATTATCTTAAATAATCAGTAAGCTTTATATTCTTTTCATCACTCTCCAATAACTTTTAAAAGCTTGTGTATGAGATGATAATTTTTCTAAAATCTTTAGCTTTCCAACGGTATATCATACATGTATATTACTGCTCTTATGTTCAAAAACAAAAAATTGCATTAAAAAAATATTTTTTCTGTTTTCTCCTTTAGTTGGGTATCGAATTTATTCAATTTATATATTTACCAGTTTTTCATCAGCGTTAAAAAGATAATCTAGTTATTATTATTGAATCTACAAAATTAAAGGTACTTTAGGGAAGAAAATTTAAAATATCGGCATTTAAGCCCTGTCAGACCATTTTTATCTAAATAAAACCTACATGATATTAAAGCCCATTAAATTTTACATCGATATAGCGAGTTTAATCAAAATCGTCGGAACCGTTTTTGAGAAAATCGAAAAAAGGTGCAAAATGCATGGTATAAAGTGCCTCTTCTGGTAGGCTCATTTTGATGAAAAAAGTTTTGTCACGTCTCGGGCGTATAGTTGTCTTAAATATGAAATTTCAGTTTCATAGGACTTACCGTTTCCGCCCGGGAGTTACCACAGACACACACCACACACAGACACACACACACACAGACCTTTTTGCGGGACTTGGTTATTTGGACTCAGGGGACCCTAAAACGTGTATTTCCGTTGAAAACTGGAATTCGAAAATTTTCACGATCGCAATACTTCCCCTTACTATATATAGTAAGTGAAAGTAAAAGATGTGTGACAGCTGGAATTGGCGCACTTTATGCTCCCATCTTCCAAACAGTATAGATTAAATTAATTCGTTTAGCTGTCCAGCTTTGGAGATGACCATTCTCATGCGAGTATTTAACAAGTTTCACTTACAGCCCTAACAATAAATCGATGTAGTTTAAATAAAATTTCAATAATGAAACAATCAAATTTCGATAATAATATAATAATTCATGCAACTGTCACTTATTCATCTTGAAGCAAAACTGAAACGACTATATAACTACTTCATTCGCTTTATCTTTGGGATATTCAGGGACACTTCTGTTACCAGATTCTAGGAAGAGTTGAAGTGGCTTTACCCTTCCTACCGTTGTAAATACTTCCTGGCAACCTTCCTCATCCAAGTTCTCCAATCCCGCCGCCCATCGTACATCTCAGATATGTTTTCATTCAAATCCTCCATTCATTCCCGTAACACTCGTTCACGGCCTTCAGACCTGTATATAGCGCCTCATCGAACCGCAGCTTTCGACAAATCATTCCTAATTCGGTCCTCTTTCGTATGGAATTCCATTTCTTCACATTTCGACATTCTGATACTCTTCAAATCCCGTCTATTTGACTACTTCCTATCTATTCAATTTTCAAAGAACCCTTAAATAGATTTGAAAAATCAATTTAAATTAGTTAAATAAAAACATACAGAAACGATTATTTAAATATAATATCTTACATTTTAGTGCACTTGCATATTTAACTTTATTATTTCATTAATTTTACATCAATACAGTAAAGCACTATTAATTATAATTTTTTATATATGCACATATGTCTCTGTTTTATCTTATGTCTAGTTTTGTTATTAATTATTATTATTAGAAGCTAGAGAGATACACTTTCTTCATAAATAAAAAAACAAAATGATGCCCAACTTAATTGGGTTGCTATAACACAGCATACCGATTCTTTCCTACAGGAATATTTTTATTATTCCTAATAATAATAATATGAATTTTTAATTTATCACTATTGTTCACTTTTTATTTTATTTTTATTTCTATTATTTTTCCTTGTTTCGTGTTTGTACTCTAAGACACTACAGTTCTTTTTGTATGTTTTGTAAAATTATTCAAAAGGGACTTGTCCCAGAATAAATAAAGAATTTATTATTATTATTACTATTATTATTAATTTGATACTTTTTCGTTGATACTATATATGTTATAGTATTTATTCTTAAAGATTTTAAATGTTCTATAATGTCAACCAGTATGCGTCTGTCTTCTTTATATGTATGTTTTCAATCTCGGAAAATATTACTTTTTTTTTCATAGAATATATTAACCCATTTATATTAACAATAGTTATTGCTCCTTATTATGTTACCAACCATACCTGGCTCCACTACCTTAATGTTCCATTTTTTTAGAACTGATTTCATACGATTTTTCCAAATTCCATCAGAACCTCACTCATCATCCTAATCCCCTAGCACAATACCTATACCTAATACAACTCCGCTCATCCATACAACTCTCCTCCAAGGTTAAAACGGTAGTGGCCTAGGAAGACGTTTTATAAATACTTATGCTGAAGTTCTGACACTGGTCAGATTCTCCTCTCATGTGCGGTGTGTTTATAGTTTTATATAGGTATGGGTGATTTTTAGACATTGTACATATTCTAATAATCCTTGCTGTACAAATATTATATTATTATTTTTTAACTTTTTAAAGGCCTTTGACGGAGTGTGGCACGCGGGATTGCTTTACAAACTCCGTAAATTCCTTCCACCTACATACTTCCTCATTATCCAGTCTTATCTCACAGATAGGTCCTTCAAAGTAAATCATAATAGTTCCTATTCATCCCTTTTTAAACAGTATTCTGGTGTTCCTCAAGGCAGTATTTTAGGACCCCTTCTTTACACAGTTTATACAGCTGATATCCCATATCATCCAAACACTTTCCTCTCTATCTATGCTGATGACACTTGTGTGTTATCAGTCAACAACGATCCAACTATTGCCTCCCAAACAAGTATGGTGTCAGAATTGGAGAATAAAAATTAATTCCAATAAATCCCACCAAAAAACCTTTAACCTTCGTCGTAAACCTATGACACCCTGCCCAACAGTATCCTTCAATAACACTCCTGTTGTCTCGGTTGAACAAATCCGATACCTAGGAATTTATTTATAAGAGTTTGAGAGAATCGTTTTTTTAATTTTATTTATTTTATAATATAAGATCCGCCCACTAGACTGAAACGACAAGAAACTGCTTGCCGCGTTCGGTTACTTCAACACTTACTGGACAAACGCACAAACCTTCCACTTAAGTATAAAAGGCTCATCTACATGACTATCATAAGACCGATATGGACTTAGGGAGTACAGATTTGGCGCTCTACTAAGCCATCAAATTCTTCCCGTCTCCAATCCTTACAATAAAAAATCCTCAATGCTTCTTATTTTGTCACAAATCAACTCATCCATAAAGACCTTAACGTTCCCTATGTTGCTGACTTGGCGCGAACCAGGTACCACTCCTTTCATGACAAACTCCATTCCCACTCTAACGCACTAGTTTCAATCCTTGCTTCCTCTACAATCCCTAATAATCCTATGAGGCGTTCTGAAAAGAAGATGGCCCCGAGACCTTCTAGTTTAACATAGTTTTTAGAGAGCTGCCAATGGGTAGTATCCCTACACGTGAATCATAACATTTGTATCATGTATCTCATTTACCAGATGTTGTAATTAGACAGTAGTAAATAGCAATAAATCTATCTAAAAACACAAAAAAACTTTGTAAATATTGTGTGAATTTAGTACGAATGTTGTTTTGACCCCTATTGTTTATGTCCTAATTAGGATAGATTGTAATATCACCCAATAAAAAAATGTTTTAAATTGTTTTCGTAGATAATGTTACTTAAGCAAGAACAAACATTATTGTTAGGAACTGATGTTTTACATATTAAGTGCTATTCCTCTGACCTGAGCCATCACTAAATTAATAATCGATTTATGAAGCTTGGGGAGTATGTAATAGCGGTCAAGTGAAGAAGTTTTAAATAGAAGATGTGCATTAATACTTCCTTTTATTCTTCCAATATCAAACAGTCAATAGAGTTGAGAAGCGTTACTTCATTGTAGCATAAATAGATTAATTTACAATACGTTTTTAAAAAGATATATTAACTTTTAAACGCTACAAAAGGTTGAAAGTAATATTTTAAATAATTTTGATGTTCATTATTGTTAAAACAAATAGAAATTTTTAAACATTTTTAGCACAAAAGTATTATATCTGGATTTAACTTTAAACATCAACAAGTTTATAATGATTAAGTTTAAGTTAATAATCTGGGAGATTAAGATTTTTTTTTTTAAATCTGGCAACACACGAATTTCACTTACATCAGCTGATAAAATCAATATATTAAATTTAAACAAACTGAGATTAAAAAATTGTATATTTTATTTAAATAAAATGTTTACTGTACATAACGTTTTACAGCTTTGTATATAAGATAATATTTTTTCTGAAATGTTTAGCTTTCCAGCGGTATATTATACACCTATGTTATGTCCAAGAACACAAAAATTATGTTTGCTCTTTTCCCCTTTAGTTGTGTATTGAATTCCTTCGGGTTATACATTTATGTTTTTTTGTCAATGCTAAAAAATGAAGTTATTTTTATGGAATCTTCAAAATTTACGGTACTTTAGGGTAAGAAAATGTAATATATTTGAGAAAATTGTAAAATGCATAGTATAAAGTGGCTCTTCTGGTTCGTCGTTTAAAAAAAAAAAACTTGTCTCATCTCGGGCGTTTTGTTTTCTTGCTTGACCTACCATAACACACACACACACACACACACACCTTTTTTCTTGGTTGTTATTAGGTCGGGTAAAACCCAGGGATCATAAACGCCTTGATTTCATTTTATCTTTGAAGAAGATTTGAAAAAGATAAAATAAAGAAGATTGGGTTGTGTCACATAATATGTCAGTTTTTAAGGTAAAATATCCCTGAACTGAAAAACTCTGAGCTTTGAAGTGAAACAAAATCTGAAAACGCATTTTTCACTTGATCATCATTTTCAAAAAGTTTTCCTTTGACGAAGTAGTCTAAATTCCTGAACAGGTGGTAATCTGTTGGAGACAATTTGGGAGAATATGGTGGGTGTGGAAGAACTCCGTAGTCCAGTTCTTTCAATTTTTGCAAGGTATGTTTTGAAACATGGGGTCTTGCTGCCGCTCAGTGAGATCATGAGGTACCTCAGCTTTTTTACTTTCCCAATACACTTTAAATGTCTGGAAACGGTAGATGCACTTGCATTTAGTTGTGCTGAGAGTCCTTTAACTGTTTGGTAGGGGTTTCCTTCTACTGTATGTTTGAGGACATCGTTGTCTATTACGGACGGAGGTTTTCCTCGGGGCAAGTTTTCCAAGTCGGAATCCCCAGCTGAAAACTTAGCAAACCAACGGCGAATGGTCCGTTCATTAACACTCCCTTCCCAAACGCCTTTCAAATATTTCTAGCTGCCTCATCTGCTGAATGACCGAGTTTAAACTCGTACAAAAATATTACTCGAAAATCGCGTGTTTCCATGTTCATATTTGGAGGTATACTAAGAAGTGAGTAATTGATTAGGAAGCTAATGTTTATATACAAAGGTAGACAATTAGTAACTGTTTACTTTAAATATGTAAACATTCGGAAGAAAACAACAGAGACCTGCAAAATCCTTTAAGTATTTCAGAAACTATAAAAACGGACATTTCATGTGAAACAACCCAATAGTAAAAAAATATATATATATTTAAATATTTCATTAAATATTCTAGACTTTGTTAATTGGACTCACGGAACCCTAAAAAGCGTTCTTTCGTTAAAAATTGGAATTCGATAATTTTCTCCAAGGCCATACTATCCCTTACAATATATTTAATATATGGGTAATTGAAAGTAAACAAGTAGTTTAAATATAGTATCGTTAGCTTTTTTAAAATTCATGTTGTGTTTAAAAAATATATATACACTGTAAAACGTCTCTTCCTTTTTCTCCTTGATGCTTGTAAAGGTCGTGTACCGAAATTCATCTTTAATAAAAAAAGAGAAAAAAAAAATTAATTTTGAATGACAGTTAAGTTGTTCCTCCCCTCCTGTTGTGGGCTAGTGTGTTTGACAGCTAATCTATAGCCTCTTCCCTTCTTTTTATTTTTTTATTTTGTTTTGTTTTTTACTATCTCCCTCTGGCAATTACCGTGTTCTCTGAGCTTTGTGTACATAGCCAATATAATATTTATAATTGTTATACCTATAGAAAAAAATTCATGACACATAATAATTAATTTTTGATATTGTAACGGACATAAGTAGTTGAACGGGTGGAGATTCAGGAGGGAAATAGTCCAGATGGCGGCTAAAAAAAAAACAAAAAAACAATGAAAGACTATTGTTTTCCCTACGTTTCGATCCATCTGATAGGTCATCATCAGGGCTTCTTTAGGAATGGCATCTCGGAAAAAAAATTTTCGCAGGTATTTTTTGCCAAGGATTAAAGATACATTTTCATAAAAACTTTAATTATTGTAATATTTTTAAAATTCTACACACAAGAATGAATATTAAATAAGGTGGTTCTAATCCAACTAATGATAGATTATGGTCTTCCTGTATTTTTTTCTTTCAATAGATTCTTTTGAGTTTTTTTATAAAAATTAATTTTTTATTGATAGCAGGTTCGTCCACAGACTTAGTTAAAATAAGATGAGTGCGGACTCAGACAATAACTCCGACAGAAGAGGCGCTTCGTTGCATAAATCTCCTCAGCATGCTACCGTCCCATGCTAGCTCATTTAAAGTTTCCTGTTTGATGAAGGAGTGGGGCAACACAATAGCCTCGGCCAGGCTTATAGTTTGTTTGGTTATTCAGGGGATTAGAAAAATATTGACCAGGCTCGTGTCAACGCCCTGAAAATGATTGCACAAAAGTTTCTCCCTGATGGTACTCTGTGCTAAAAAAATTCTTAGTCATTTCTACTAACCAAGAGCAGTATGACTGAGCCATTGTAGAGTCGTCGAAGAGTTAGACCGAAGCTGCAATGAGGAAATAGTGTAGCTCAAGTCACTAGATATTATTTGAATGAAGAGTTGGAAGTAGCAGGGACCCTTATGAGTTGTAGTGCTAATAGAAGAAGTTGACCTGATATCTGATATCATTGTTTTGTTTTATCTTTTGAAATGGCTTTATTTAGAAACAATACAATCAACCACTATCTTGGACAATGAGTAATTAAGCTAAAAGAAGTCATTCATTCCAAATGTACAGAGTAAAACAAAAATAAAATTAAAAAATACGAAGAAGAATAAATAAATCTAAATAACGAAATAGAAAGAAAAATAAAATAATAATAATATTGGCCACATTCATACCTATATACAATATTTACAGACAGCCCCTTGACACTCCGAATCAAACCCCTACACACACATGTGGATGACGAGGCACAATGCCAGGAGATCCCAACGCCTCTCAGTCAGCCGCGTCACTGGTCAAGTAAGCCAGGGTGGAAGTAAGGGCACTAGAGATATATGCTCTCAGGATATGAGTGGAGAGGCTCGCAATTGCCAGCATTCCAATTAGATGTATGTAAGAGACCTCTCCACCACTACCGCTTCAACCTACGAGGAGGGTTAAAAATAAGGATGTTTGGAACAAGATAGGGATTGTGCCGGGGGATTTGGAAGAATAGTAGAAGAGTAAGTTTTTGGTGGAAGATTGAGAATTTGGATAGGATAAGATCAAGGACATAAGAGATATTAATGTCACGGTGTAAGGTCTTGTTTGAAACATAACAGGGAGGAGCACTGACTATTGTTCTTAGGACTTTGGACTGAAAAGATTGTATAAGTTTGATGTTCAATAGCTCAATTCGTAGGTCCACATAGGTTTGAGAATAGTCTTGTAAATTAATACTTTATTGGTAACTGAAAGTTGTAGTGTTCTGTTGAGTAGTATGTATAACTGACCGTATCTTCTTTTGAACTCTTGTCTTCTAAGTCGAGTATCTGGGTTCCAGGTCAGTCTTTTAGATATCATTATTAGATACGTTCGCCGAAAAAGTAGATGCTACATTTCAGACAAATACCCTTCTAAAATATGAAATTTCAGTAAGTAGTTATAAAAACTTTTTCATTTTAAAACAAAAACGCTTAACAGGGAGGACTGTCAGGAAAGATAAGAATAAAAACAAAAGAAAGGAATAGAAAAAATGCGAAACATGAAAAGAATCTGTAAATCTTAAAGAAAGGGCCGCTGTCCCTCAGGATTGCCAACATTCCCAGGAAGCTCCAACCCCGAATCCTACAAAATTTCAAATGCTCATTCCTATTAACCTTTTATATATTACATACTCTACATACATCTTGGAATTCCTCCAGAAGTGCATAATTGTAAGTACATATGTATAACGAATAGTAATCATTATTATTTTCAATAATGAATATCAGATATTGCCAAGAAAAAAAAAAAAAAAAAAAAAAAAAAAAAAAAAAAAAAAAAAAAAATATATATATATATATATATATATATATATAAGTGTGTGTGTGTGTGTGTGTGTGTGTGTGTATTAGACCCTTTTTAAATTTGAGGGCTTGTGTTTTGAGATACGTAGAACCAGATAAAGGAACAAAGAAAAATCCGCTTGTCCGCAGTAAAATTATTATCTACATTATATAAAATCCAATTAAATTTTACAACGATATGGCGATTTTAATCAAAATCGTCAGAGCCGTTTTTGAGAAAATTGTAAAAGGTGCAAATCGCTTGGGATAAACTGGCTCTTCTGGTTAGGTTATTTTGATGAAAACATAGCTGTAACATCTTAGCCGTATAGTTAGTTGTCTGAAATATAAAATTTCAGATTCTTACGACTTTTCGTTTTCCTGCTAGACTTAACACGCACACACGGACAAACAGACACACAGAAAGACATTTTGTCTGAAATTCTGAATGTTTTCATCCTGAAATGGAAATATTTAATATATAGTTAAGTAAAAGAAAAATGAACACTTGACATTAAGCAGGTGATTGGAACACAGTGCTCATCACAGACTTCCAATAAATACTTGTGATTTATCGGAACAGAATTTTTCACTCACTACGATTCAAAAACACAAATATTTCTTTCCAATGTTAGTTTTTCATTTTCCCCCATTAATATATACATATAAAAAATACGGAATATTTTTGGAGAGGCCGATATTTGTTTTACAAAAGCAGGAGGCAAACATTTACTTAAGAGGAAACAAACTCATGGATTGTTTTGCTCCGACGAGTTATTGAAGTTGTCACGGACAGGAGAGTACAAGAGGGATTTCATGTTGATTATTCCTACATACGTGTTCTCATGTGTTTGGATTTACCCATGACCTCTGGAATTATTACTGCACTTTATAATACTAACAATATGAGGAGTATTTATTGACAACGAACCATTGCCAATTAAATTTTCTATACATAGAATAGGAAAACAAATTTATTCTGGGACTAGGTCCTATAAGAATAACAGTTATGTACAATAGAAATATATAATATGTCTGGCCAACAGACAAAATAAACATGAATAATTATGAAAAGCTATAACTAAAAAAAACATATATATGTATATATATATATATATATATATATATATATATATATATATATATATATATATATATATATATATATATATATAAATATAATATATATAACATATATACATACATACATATATAATATCGGAGTTGAGTTTGGACTGTGGACTGGACAGGTCACGATTTCTTACCGCTCTGTATTTAGTGCTGTTTTAATGGTTTAAAGTGTGTTTTTTTTTCGATCTATATTGTATTGTCTGTTGGAGTTTTTCTCTGTGATTACTACGGCTCTAGAATTATTTTAATTGGACTTGTTAAACAGAAATAATTATTTTATCACAATTATGACTGATAAAAAGGAGCAGAGAAGTGGGGATGCCTCAACTGTTGACAAAGGAGAGGGGAGAACTGATATTGAAGGTAATCCTTTCAATTTGTTGCTAAATAGGCTAGAATCCATAACCAACGAAATATTATTGTTACGCCAAGAAATAAATTCTATAGATAAAAGGCTTACTGATAATTTTAATAAATACAACACAGAGAATTTAATTATGAAAAAAGAAAATGTTTTATTAAAAAAAGAGATAGCGTCATTAAGACAACACTTTATTAGAACCGAACAATTCAATCAAAATAATGGAATAAAATTAATAAATATCCCTCGATTAGAAGGAGAAGATATTTTATCAATAGTTAAAAGAGTAAGCACTGCTATTGGCTTTCATCTAGACGAAAAATTAATTAATTCTTACTACCGAATATAAAATAATTCAGATAAGGGTCCTATTATCGTTAGATTTTTGAGAAATATAGATAAACTAGAATTTCTTAGGCTATATAGATTAAAAAAGAATAATCTAAACACGGAGTTATTTGACAGGAAAATATCACCGCCATTACCTGTATTCGTGTCAGAACTGTTGTCTCCTCATAGTGCTTGGCTTTTTAGAGAGCTTAAATCAAAACAACAGAAATATAAATTAAAATATATTTGGACGAAAAATAATAGGGTTCTAGCGAGAGAAGATGATCAAACTCCTATAATTGTTATACGCTCAGAGGATGATATTAAAAAAATAGCGGCTAGATGTGGTGACCTCGTTTCGGAGGAAAATTATTCTGGCGATGAACAAGAAACAGGAACCGATACAAGTGAAACTAGTAAAAAAGATGATGGTGTACGAAAGAAGAGAAAAGTACGGGCGCCGACTAAGACTGCTTCACAGAAATCGTTGGACCATTTTTTACGAAAGCAATAACAAATGTAAATTTAAAATGTGATTCATTTAAAGGTAATTTATTTAATATTGTGTATCTTAATATTGAAGGATATAGCAAATTATTCAATGTAGATTCTCATATTATCAATTTTTTACTTAGTAATACGGTTATATGTCTGTCTGAAACTTTTATAACTAATTCAAAATTTAACAAACCAATATGGTTAAAGGATTATACTGAATTTAGTTCTGTAGCTTCTAAAAAATTAATAAAAGGTCGTCCAAGTGGTGGTCTCATAACTTTGGTAAACAAAAATATTTGTGATGAAGTAAGTTTAGTTGATTTTTCCGATAAGTGTTTGATTATTAATGTTAAAGTAAATTATTTTTCTTTTTTTATTGGGAATATCTATTGGAGTCCTTTAACTAATACAAATGAATGTATATTAGATCTAGAAGAATTACTCAATAGTATTAAATTAAAAGACGAAATTAACCAGTGTAATATAATCCTAGGTGGGGACTGGAATGCAAGATTAGGCTCTGATGATACAATTGATGAATTATTGGTGGAAGGTTCCTATTTGTCTTGCGATAGAATCAGCCTAGATAAGATTCATAACTCTCGAGGAGAAAAATTATTTAAATATCTGGAGGAATATGGTTTAATATTATTGAATGGGAGGACACCCAGCGACACACCTGGTCAATTCACTGATATCACCGCTAGGGGGTGTAGTGTTGTAGATACTGTTTGGATATCCCCGGCTATGATCGATTTCATTCAAGATTTAAAAGTTTGGCCTATTTCAGATTTAAGTTACCATTTACCTGTAGTTGTTTCTCTTAATAAACTATATAAGAATAACGATAAAATCAAAGTTAAACAAAAAAAACAAGAAAAATACTATCTGGATCTAAATGAAAAAAATTCAAATTCTTATCAGGAATTACTTTCAAGTGCTAATAACATTTATTTTAACTCTAATTGTGTAGACAATTTATATAGAAATATGACAGATTGTTTTTTTAATTGTGCTCTCGATTCGGGACTTATCAAGCGAAAATGTTTTGTTTATCCCCGTAAAATGTTTAAAGATAAAGTTTGGTTTGGTGATGAGTGCAGGGAGGCAAAAAAATATCTTAAGAACTGTTATAAAGGTTTAAGGCGCAATGGGTACTCTCGAGAAAATGTTAATATTTACATCAACAGTAAAAAACAATATAAGCAATCTATAATAGAATCTAAGAAAAGGTATTTTGATTGTATATTAGATTCATTATCAAACATTAATGACGCTAAGACGTTTTGGCATACAATTAAATACTTTAATAGGTCAACTGCGGTTGAAGTTTCAGTGTCTGTCGAACAATTCGCTTATTTTTATAAGGAATTTTACTCTACAAAAACTTATATTTCTGACTTTTTACCCACAAATTCCGTATTAGAATTAGATAAGGCTATGACTCTGGATGAACTCCAAAAAGTAGTCAGTGGGTGTAGATTAAAAAAGGCTTCTGGCTCCGATCATTTGCCATATGAAATTTACAAACTAATGCCTCCTAATTGGGACCATTACCTTCTTAATCTTTTTAATAATGTTTTTCAATATGCGATTGTTCCGGAAAAATGGGCAGAAATTCTACTATTCCATTTATATAAAAAAGGTGATATTAAAGATCCCGCTAATTACAGGGGAATAGCACTAATAAATTGTGTAGTCAAACTGTTCACGGCTATTTTAGCTGATAGAATCACCAAATGGGCGGTGGAAAAAAACTTATTACCGGAAGAGCAAAATGGTTTTAGGGAAGGTAGAGGCTGTGTTGACAGTATTTTCACTTTAAATTCGGTCATCAACATCTCACTAGGTTACAAAGGTAATACAGTTTTTGCGACATTTGTCGACTTCAAAAGGGCATTTGACTCGCTGGACTATACAAAATTGTGGCCAAAACTTCATAATCTCGGGCTAAGTTCCAAAATAATATGTATTCTGCAAGAATTGTACAAAAAAGCTTCAATAATTTTGAAGGATGAACTTAGGACTGAATCAGTAAAGATCACACAAGGAGTATTACAGGGAGATTCTTTAAGCCCTCTAATATTCTCATTATTTATTTCAGATTTAATTTCTCACTTTGAAAATGATGGATGTAATGGGATAAATATCGATCATACTGTAGAAGTATCGGGGCTGATGTACGCGGATGATTTAATTCTGCTTGATAATGGCTGGGCCGGAACAACTAAGAAATTGGTTTCTCTGTACAAATATTGCCAATCAAATTCTTTAATTGTCAATGTTGAAAAAACCAAATGTGTGATTTTTAAAAAGGGTGGCAATAGAACCAAAGTTAAATCTATTTTCTATAATAAATCTAAAATTGAAATAGCTAAACAATACAGTTATTTAGGAGTGGTTTTTTCATCATCGGGTTTGTTTTCTCAAGCAGCAGATAACTTTGTAAAGAAATCACATTTGGCTTCACATAGAGTTCGGGAAATTCTTTTAAAGTCAAGATCAGACTCACTTGCTACTAAGTTCAAATTGCTAAATTCCATGGTAAATTCTGTTCTTTTATACTCTTCGGAAGTCTGGGCCCCATTACATTGTCAAAAATTAGAGCGGGTTGCTTTAAGTTATTTTAAAGCAATATATCATTGGCCACGGAATACACCTAACCATTATGTTCGTATAGAAACTGGTCTGAAATCAATAGATACAGATGTTCTAAAAAGAATGATTCGCTGGTACCGAAAGGTAGACTTAATGAAAGAGGATCGGTTACCCAAAATATGTTTAAACATTTTAAAAAAATATTCCTTGAACCAGAGGGTCGATGTGAGGTACAATTGGTATAGGCAACTTACTAATAAATTGTTAATTATAGACGCGGCTGACATATTAAATATCAAAAGTAAAGCCTTATTTGAAAGAGAATTAAATAACGCTGTTGAAAAATTCAATAATCATAATCTTTCCCTAGATATTCAGGCTATTTTGCATTCAAAGTTTAATCCTAATTTTAGGAAAATTAGTAGCTTAAATATGGGGGAATATTATTTGAAATTAAAGGGGCCTATGAGGAAACATAGATTGATCAGTCAACTAAGACTATGTCAACCCAATAAACTGAAAGTTACCAGTTACGGATTCCAAAATGGTTATTCAGATAATAGCGTTGAATGCCCTATTTGTAATTTAGGCGAACCAGAAGATTTAAATCATTTTTTGTTGCAATGCCCTGTTTACTCCCCGTCCAGAAATAAGTATTTGAGGACGTATATTGGAAATATGTCTGACAATGACCTCATAGTACAACTTTTGTTGCAAATAGAAAATAAAAAGCAATTTGAAAATTTATTTTATTATGTAACAGAGTGTTTAAAGCTAAGAAATTTGTATCTGTCTATTCAAGAATAATTTAAGCACATTACTAAAATACCAATAATTGAATTTGTTAAACTATTTATGATTGATTTATTTGTTTAATATTTATACAGTTACAATTTATTTTGCCTTTTATTATGTATTTGTTTAATATTTATATAGTTACAATTTATTTTGCCTTTTATTATGTATTTGTTTTTGAAGCGTATTTTGTTTAGTACAGTTGTAATAGATTTCTTTGATTTATGTTTATCTGTTTTGTACAACTCAACTCCATTTGTATGGGCTAGCCCGAAAACAAATAAAGAGATTTATTATTATATAATATCTACTAAATATTGTCTTCCGAGAAGATAAAATCTAATTTTAACAAAATTAAATTAAAATTTGGGCGCTAAACAATAATCTTCTTTCATTCAATGTAGATTTCTAGATGAAATTGACATATCATATTTGCTGATCGTCTATTTGCGATGACAATAGGTAAAGGAAAAGTTGGGATTTGAATGAGGATAAAGAAGGGGCATGGCGGATATGGGTTGGTAGAGATTTCCAGAGGCAGTAGAGCGAACAATAAAAGAACGATCAACAGTTTTGGTTCTGTGGGTAGGAGCATAAAGGTCAGAATGTCGGGATCTAGTTTCGAGTAAGTGGACTGAGGATTTAAATTGAAGGAGACTGTGTATGTAGGAAGGACGCTGGGCGTTAATAGTTTGGTAAAGGTATGATCCAAGGAAATATTGTCTGCGGGTGGAGGGAAGGAGCCACTTTAATTCACCGTATAAGTGGGTAACATGAGATCTCCTTGAAGTGCCGAAGTCAAATCATAAGAAAATGTTCATAATGCGCTTTAATCTGTCTTCAAGCACAGTCGGGAGGCCGTCATATGCCACACAACAATAGTCAAAGTGGGGGAAAATGAGTGAGGAAACGAGGAGCTTACGAGTGGTTAGTGGAAGAAGATGACGGGAGCGATGGAAACATTTAAGGATACTTATTGTTTTTCGGGAGATTTGGGCAATATGGGGTTTCTAGGGATTTATCGATGCTGATACCTAGATCTTTTACAATGGAACTGAAGGTGATTGGGGAATTATTGAGGATTAGATTTGGAATGTTGGTATTAGATTTGATAAGGGAATTGGAACCAATTACGATTGCTTGCGTCCTCATAGTATTTAGCTTAAGTTTATTCAGATTTCCCCAGGCGTTTATTCTATCTAGGTCCTCCTGAATCTTCAAAAATGCTACTTACATACAAAAGAAAAAAAAAACAACTACAAAACTCGTCGTTTGTTTCGAGATTAATAAATAAAAATGCTGTAAATGAACACACAATGGTTTATCATTTCCAAATAACTATATCATGGTATAACTGTTTACAAAGCTATTTATGGACACTATGAAAAGCAATAAATAATTCAAAGGAAA